>JARJEE010000006.1:12521666-13782500 GCA_030180105.1 Hyles lineata | reverse complement strand
GATGGATGTTCATGGGCGGTAGTGATTACTTATCTTCACTTGATCTATTTGCCGGATTGATGGACTATAAAAAAACCTACGTAAGCTCACGCGTATATTCTCGAAGCGGTTGGCAGATCCACTAGACTCACCTCCTACCACGGCGGGCGTATTTTCCACTCTCAAACGAATAACTCGCATAAAAATACCCAACCTAGAAATCGCATCTATGCTCTACCACTACCCAACTTATCCCTGCTGCCACAAAACCAAAGAAGCAACAATGCAACAATTCGCGTCGATAACTCACGCGTCCCGATCTGGACTGGCGCCAATGGTGAAAAAAAAGCATAATCAACGGCCTTGGAACACATTTCCACAGCTCCGGCGTATATAAACAGCGTTTCAGATAATCACAATCGGGTGAAATAGTCTTCTCATAGCGGATGTTTAGGTTATGGAATTGTGCTGTCTTGACTGGCGGTTGTACAACCGTCGTTGTTATAAGGCCATTTCGGTGTTAGAGATATGTTAAATTATGGAATTCGGAATTTTTTTATTTAAGTTCTACTGTATCTAAGAAGACAACACTACAAGTAATTCAAACAATAACTTCAAAGTTCGTAATTCAGCACCACATATTGTCTTCAACGCCATTTTTCCTACTTTAAAATATTCGACAAAGTATTAAGCAACGAAGCCGCTGCGGGTCAAAGCACTTTAAATTATTATTCGCCATTTATAAATTCAATTATACAAGTACTGAAAGCTGTTTCAAACATACAATTTGTTAATTTTTTGCCGCCCAATCTAGCGCAAAAAGCACGCTCAAAAACGACCGTGTAATAAATCCGACAAAGTGATTAAGAAACAAACGCCAAACGCATTTTCAGTAATGACGTCACGCCAATGAACTTGCCCAAAAATGTGACGTAACGAGTGGAGGTCGACGCACCCATCAATGGTGTTTTCGACGGTGATATGAAGAAACGTAATGTGCGTTTGTGTCAACGATTCGTCACCGTCTCATTGTTGACTGTGAGTACGAGCGTTGTATAGATTTGATTAATTGCTTGTAATGAAGTTTGGTAATTGTTGCTGAGTTTTATTCGTGCTGTGGGAAGATTGTAGGCTATACGATGTTGTTGTGTACGGATTTTTTAGCACCTTAGATCTTAGTTTTATTTTTACACACAACAGAGTATATGATACTTGTCAATAAAATCCACAAAAACGGAAAAGTCACTATATTTAAAAAAATGATACGAAAAAGTGTACGGGATCGCAAGATATTAGTACTGTTTTGAAGACTCAATCGACCATGAATTAAGTTAGTGTTTATGTTTATCGTTCTACAATAGGTATGATAAAAACGCACAAATATTTACTTACTTCATAGTATACGTGGAACTACAAATTGTGTAGTATGTAAATATATTTTATACTTCAATACTTTACACAAGATCTACGAACTATAGAACTACGAACATTTTTATTGCCGTAGGTGTATTACTTTCCTTTAAAAATAAATCCAATGTACTTATAGCTAGGACGAGTGATCTGTAGTGCGAGAGAATTAAAAAGCGACACGGCGCGTCATCAGCGCACATTCGTCACTTCCTGTGCAAAATTAGAAGTGCATCATCGGCTCAGAATAATGAAATCGCAAAACTAAATAGTCCGGTCGAGTCACGCGTGACGTCAACGACGACCACTGTGAAGCTGAAATTTTCATAGATCTCTCTATTATGTTTTTATCGTCAATACTTCCTTTATGGCGAGAGTTTACGAGTTTTGTATTGCCTTAATACTCGTATTGAACGTTGTAAAGTCTTAAGTATCTATATTGGAAAACAATTTTACGAAATTTTACTCAGATACTGAAATTGAAAATATGAATAAAAGTCTTTCGGAGTTTTGATCTCAATTTAAACCATCTAGAAGTAGTTCCGAAAGCTCCAAATATTTTGGGGAATATCAAAATTAAAGGTTTCGCGATGCGTTTCAATTACGTAAAATCAGCAATTTTGTATCAAAATCTTAAATATCGCCCATAGTTTTCTAGAGCGACCGGTTGGAAACTGCCATTCATCAACCCCATGCGACCTTTGTCAGATGATCTCTAAGTTTCCAAGTTGTGGGCGGACGTCCAACATTATTTAAGCACAAAATATATCGGTATTATTTTATTCAATTACTGTCATAAACATTAAGCTACCGTGAAAGTTATTAATCAAGTACTAATCCCATAATATTCACCGACATTGCTTTTAGTACATTTCTCCTGCTTACAACCTCTTTGTGTTATAAATCATAAAATATTTGAATTTTCGATTGTTATCTGGTTATTTAAATGTACGATCTCTTCGGAAGCTTTGGTTCTTTAAACATATATCGGTGGTTTTGTTATCGACTCGAATACGTCAAACTGAACATTGCCAGTAGTGTAGTCTATATTAAAAAATAATGTAGTTTTATTGGCGGGTCTTAGTTTCCTAAGACATTATTTTGTTAAGATAGATTGATCATAATTGTGATCTGTTTTTAGTCCAATGCCCAATTCAAATCTATCGGTAATTAATCCCAGACTAAATATGTTTTTGTAATCTAAAGCCCAAATCGCCGGGCCAAACCTGAGAACCGCAGTCATTACCTTCATTGCGTTGCTCGACAGTTGCATCGATAAAGAAAATGACCTCTCATAGCAACAAATCCCAACCCATTGTCCCGAAGGCGGTCCCACGCGAGCGACATTGACCGTAATACAACGCAACTTACATCATAAACTGTTGCGCAACACGCTTGCATTTATAACTATTTTTATAGTCGATGCTGTGTGTAATCCAGAAAAATCTTCATATTAAACTCGAGATATAGTTTGTGTTGTGACGCCTGTCGCGTCTTGAAATTTTATTATGAAAGATTGAATGTGGGAAGCGAATGTCGTGGTTTGTTTGTTGTCTTGATTGACTGGGTTGTTGTTTGATAATACCTGCTTCAATGTAGATGAAATTTAGTTTACTATATATAAATATGTTTATGTACATGACTGTACTTTGATTGATAAAGCTTAGGTTATAAATTATTTCTTCTTGATTCTCTGTTTTAGCTGTCTCATCTTTTACATTTTTTTGATCTCAGATATTGTTTTTGGTGTCGCTCCATGTATTAACAATCTCGAAAATTTTAACATACTTATTGACTTAGTCAACGAAACATTCTCTCTTCCTCAATTTTCCTATATCACCAAATATGACGTAAGCACGCCCTCAATACGGTCCTGATGTCTTCCTATATTCCGTGTTATGTGTCACTAAGCCTTTACGAAGCGCAACTCGCGTCACACATTGTAGGCCGAGCTTACACAATGAGCCGCGCCGGTAAAGACTTTCTTTGAAGACGTTCCTCTAGAGTTTTTCATTATTTTTCACATTGTACACTGGCTCAGCTTAATATCGCCACTGAATAGACGACGGATGAGAAGTATTTCACGAATCAAATCGAGCATTGTGTGTATAAAAACTTCATCAGGCCGGTACGTATCTTTAATGAAAAATGTTGGGAGTTTTATGACTGACGGAAAGTATAAAAGTGACGCCAGATTTATTCTGACAAAATACAGTAGCTTAACTAGAAGATTGCTTTTACATAAATATGTAAATTTTAGAGCTTCTGTTGAGCTTCGATGAGCGATGTCAATTACTTGCGTAACATTGTTCGTAGTGTTTTTAGACTGATAGGACTTGAGGTGGTTAATGCTTGGCAAGGGTAGGTTTAAAAGAAGGCTGATAGGAACACTGGACAGATTTTTTTATAGATACAAGTCTCTCTCTCTCATCTACCTGACTTTATCCCGGCCTGTAGCAGGATCCGCCTTGCGGCTAATTCTCCTCTATTTTGCCCATAGATTTCCATGTTTTGTAAATGGGATACATATCTACCGTTTGATTCATCTCTACATATGCAAATAAATATGTTATATGCTTGAAACTGACTTCATGTTTCGTAATGTTTATTGAACAAATCATTGATAACGTTCCGTGTAAAATTTCGAGTGTTTTATTTGTCTGTGTATTACTCACTATTATAATTAGAAGTCTCTGTATTTTCGCATGCTTTTGAAGTTTTACATAAGGTAGGGATTATAAAAATACTCAATGCAATTGATTATGAAATGAATTCTATGGAAGAGTATTATTGTGAAGTGTAAAATTAAATGTAAAAGGTAATGGAAGTTGAGATATTATTTTATCAACAATTGATAGCTGATGCAATAATTTACTTGGTAAATAAACAATATACAGGGAAACGGATTATAACTTCTTGCACATTTATTTAAAATATAGATAGAAAATGTAAGTGCTTTTTAGAATCTGAGACATTTTTGAAAATCCAAATGCATTTTGAAGAGATAATAATCGGAATATAGTTTAGTTATAGCTTCACGGTTCGAACAGGTAGCGTACTAATCTCTTCTATTAGGGATAAGTAATATCTTACATTCATACGCAATATTTATCTCAGTGCGGGGATCTAACTGGCGGCCTCTCGTTTCACAGCCTTAGTCTAACCAACTGCACCACAGAGGCTAAAATCAGCCATAATACTACCTACCAATAAAAACAAGAAACCAACATCACGGCATCGTTTGAAGTAAAGCGAGACCACGGGCGGTTATTTACAAGCAAAGTCGATGGGCGCTGCGCTTTCTAAGCTCTAACTTACGATTCCGTCGGAATTGAGAGATCCGACAGACGCCAGATGAAATTACCAACGTGATCCGCGCTTACCACGGGGATTCTCGAATGATATGCTGTTCGATCCGGGCGTTATGAAACTGGTGTTTATGTGATTTGCTGGTTTAGTAACATGTTTTTAGATGGTTTATCTAGTTGAAGTTGTTGGTAAGGAGTGGATGTAAATTGTAAACTGCCGATGAAGGTTGCGGGTTCGAATTCGTTGGTCACACTTTTAATTTTACTGAGTCAATTGTATATGCTTACAATGAATCATCTATTTCAATGTTATTGGTAAAATACTGTTGAATTATATCATTATCAAAAGACAGGTGGACAGAAAGGGAACATGTGATATGGCAGAACTAAAGAAACCTCCATCCGTTGTCTCTTTTTTATAATGAATAATATCTTTAACACTTCCTTTTCAATGAATGTATCGAGTGTCTTGTTAATCATTTCTATCCATAAATTCTTCAATTATCTTAACAAGCGTAATGGCGCTAATTGGTAGACGACATATTACTAGATCTAGATTGGGACTAGCTAATGACTTAATATAACGAATTAAAAAATAGTTATCGCCGACCAATGTCATAATATCCAGGCGATAGTTAGTTGGTTATTACCTTTCCATACTTGTAAAGTGGATAACATTCTACCTTATTACGCGTCCGGTGCCACATACAATAATTATACTTCGAACTTAGATACGATAATGCCTGTCTTCGCTCATTACTTTCGTATTCTTACAGGAGCTAAAGCAGTATTAGGCTCAAAATGATGGTTCGTGAAATGCTGCTCAAAGAAGTTGCAGAATTCTCTCAATAGTTTCTTGTTTATGTATATTGATAGTTATTTATTCATATTAATCTACATATGCAATTATACATTTATTTTTTATAATTCAAATGAGATATTTATATAATGTAATATAATTATTTAATTGCTTGTATGTTGATCTAGTTTTTTCTCCTTATATTTTAATTAAATATTCGTACACCTACTTCAGCTCATCTCTGCATCACCTAAATATCGACTGGGAGATAATGCCACTGGCACTAAGTCCACCTTATATACTTTTTATATGAAGTTTAATAACTAAATATTAGAAATCAAAGGTTCTATCAATAAATATCCAATTTTTAATAATATTTTCTACTAGAAAACACAGTGTCTCTTACTGGAAAACTGACATCATACCATACCAAATGTTCCCAAATAGGTACGCAGATGTTTCGTTTGTATTACTGTTGCGCAACACTGCAGTGTCGCCGGCTTTTATTGCCCCAAATAAAGAACACGTCATTTTTATTACAGCTACTTACCACTGGATTTTTTGGTCATTCGTCTCCGTCTGATCACTCGTTTAATATTTCTAAATTGGATTTTATTTTTATTGTTAAGAGTGATATTTAGTTACCTACTGTTTAGTTTGTTTTAATAAGTGAAAATACTTATTCTACAAACGTGGAATTCCAAAATCAGCCATACAAGAGAAAGAATGGCCTTAAAATCAATAATTATCAGCCCTTGTAACGCAGTTGGCAAGGACGCTGTAAAACAAGAAGCCATGAATTTCATCCTTGAATCGAGACAAATGTTTAAATTATTAGTATAATTTCCGAGACATTACTTATATCTTAAAGTTTGAACTGTGTATGACACTGCTAGA
This sequence comes from Hyles lineata, assembly GCA_030180105.1. Classification (NCBI taxonomy): domain Eukaryota; kingdom Metazoa; phylum Arthropoda; class Insecta; order Lepidoptera; family Sphingidae; genus Hyles; species Hyles lineata. The sequence goes on along the minus strand of JARJEE010000006.1, from coordinate 13,776,110 downwards.
TGTATTTATTTATTATTACTTATCATTATATCAGATTGTTGCCTGCTAAACATAGGCCTCCTCCATGGATTTATGTATACATAGACAAACAATGACGTCATCCTAATTCCTAATTCCCTTCCCGATATCACTTATAACACCTGATTCCTTCACAATTTTCCCGTTCTCTCCATTTGGCCATCGCACGAAAACCGGTGACGCGTTAGAATCACACACGTCGTCTATTTATAAGGAGTTATATCGGAGATATTTCCGCATTGTGCGCACATTCGTCGCTCGGGAAGCGGGCTACTCGTATTGTTATGCCGGACGGTGTCGTGTTGCGACCGAGCGTATTGTGGATGGGATTGGATGAATTCTAAGGTGAGGCAAAGGCTGTTGGTGTAATTGCTTGTAGTAATTTGTAACAAGGAGATCACGTAGTTTAAAATGTTGAATTATTTTCACATCCATGTGATATAAAGCCAAGCAAAAGATTGTTGGATAAGAGTTGACCGTCTCATATCATTAAAATTGTAAAGTTCTTAAAAAATTACAGAAGATATGGTTTTTCGCTAAGGTGCATTAGAATATAGATTATACATAAATTTTTTAAAAAATATGGTCGTCTAACCTATGAATGTAAATCGTCTGAAAAATTCTTCTGGTCATATTGTCGGCCTATTGAACAAATGATAACATCACAATAAAGTTGTTATATTAGATGAATTAATCCAACTTCTGAAGAAGCTCGGAACTTCTAGTGTAGCGTTACACAGCCTATCAATTCTCGGATACTTAGCAACAAAGTAACTGGATCTAAGAGTGTCTATTCAGGGACATCGTGCCATTACCATTAACTGCGGCTCCTGTTCTCTCCACTCCGTTAGTTACAAGACGATCGCCGGCCTCAATGAGCTTCGAACAACTGAATATTTCAGCTTTAGCTGGACGAGCTCCATATATCGCTCTTGAATAGGGTTGATAAATATTCCGAGTCTAGTCATTGGGTGTAGAAATGTGACCGCTTTGGAGGGTTACTCTATGAAACGATACGAATTTCGAATGTCAAGACGCAGTACGTAAAACATCACTAATGTGTCTAGATACTACATACTCTCTATGAGCAAGGCAGCTCGTATATCGTTCCACGGAACTGAATTGTTAGGGTCTAGTTAATGCGATCAATTGGTTATGTTAAGGTGTAAATTGCAATACATAAAAACATTTATCCAATGGTTGATGGGATCGTTCTGCTTGACCTTATAAATTGAAAGCTTTTTCTCCAATATAATCTATTCTATAATATAATCAATATAATCCAATAAATTACACATAATTTGTAATAAAATAAAAATAAAACTAAGACACCCTATTTTATCTCCCGCCTTATTTACACGGGTTCATTTTTATCAGCACATTCGACAGCCCTGCTGCTAAGTGGATAATGCCAATTGGCAACAGACATTCCGCATTCCCCACCACAGTCCATTTGAAGTTAATGCGGGGGCATCCATTCATTAAGCACGGGCTAGATCTCTCGAGTCCCGACGCGACACTCGGGATCAGATTAAATGATTGGACCACGTGGGACGCGCGTCCTGTCTGCTATGCCGGCTTTGTATGTATGTTTGGAGTTATTTAAATTGATTTAGGTATTGTTATGTATTATGTTATTGTTATTCGTTTTGTTACAGAGCCGAAACGCTTCTATGTTGTCGTGTACTTAAGTAATCTTTTTTGTTGTTTCAAAGCCAGTACTCCCATAAAATTTCCTAATGTAGGTATATTTATGGATAGGTATGATCATTTTTGTCCGTTCATAGACTGTAAAGAAGACTAATGTGGTTCCGACTTCTGTATACTTGAACTCTTGACTTCTTAATGTATCTGAAACAGTTTAGTTTACCGATGAATTAAAGAGAAAATACATAATTGATTCTGATTAAGCAGGGACATTCGCGTAGACAAATCAAATGAAAATACATCTCTGAAATAATTTGATAAAAAATAAAGACTCGAGTGGATTCTAATAATATTTCCAGTATAATTAGAACTATTGTAAGCGTTATTATGTGCTCATTTTACTCGTGCAACGAATCCAAATGATTCACTACACTTGGGCAGTTTGACAGATGACATCCTTCACACGGAACGAACCCGTGACATCCACGTCACGTCTAGTGTCTACTGACCTACATACAAAAATACTACTCGCTAATTACACTGCAATAGATTTTAGAAAATCCCGGCGGTGTTGCATTTCACATAAAATGTTACGTTTACATTTTATTTTAGTATTGCAATTTAAAATTTTACGACGTGTTAATGTGTGCGATCATCCGTCTATTTATACTTCTTATATGTGAAATTTTATTACCGTTCAATATAAGTGTTATCAAATGATCTGTCAATGAAATATCGAAACATGCTTGGGCGTTGTTTGATGTAGGTTCATGAATAATTTGCAAAAAATACATTGTTTAGATTTGTGAGAAAGCTCTTGTCTATAAATGCTTGGTGTATAGTTTATTTTATGAATGAATATACAAACATCACTCAGTATACTGGTGTACAGGAAGAAATATTTTCCGCAGAATATATTATATTCATATTTCATAACCATCAATGCCAAAATAAACATGATATTGAAACAAATAGCTCAAGTTTTTTTCTTTTTGATGTTTTTCATAAATAGTGCGCTTTTCCTTATTATTTCTCTGTGTTTCCAAGAAAATTATCTTCAATGAATGGCGCGGAGTACTGCGCAACAGGGTCGCGTAACTTCGATGTCAACAATTAGCCATTAGTTAGACGGGGGTAACGAGAATGCCCTTTCGTATGAGTGTGTTTTAACCGCACCCGGTTTTGTAAATACGCTGCACGGCACACTTAATGCGTAATTAAGGGACACAGTTACCTTGAGTTATATAAATAGTTCTGTTGACAAATACGGTATATGTATTTTATGTTTACCATAAAATACGGGTTCGCTTCCGCACTAAGGCACATTTTTGTGTGATGTTAAATCAAGTTGATTTAAATCGAAATCCCATCGATATTTAAATACTATATAAAATGTTTAATGAATAAATTGTTATTGTTATCATCTATTTAACTCACATGACTGATTATCGTCAAGGCTAACAAGGCTTTTGCATAGATATTAATTGTTAATTTTATTGTTTCAGGTAAGCAGCATTATAAGAACTGCTATGTTTCCAGTATGGTATGTGACCTCCCTCCTTTCACCCTGGTGATATCTTTACGCCCACTACACCGGTAACCGTTTTTACTTCTGCTATTATTTTCAAATTGTTGTATGTATTTTTCATAGCCACCTTGGGCTATTTCCTATATACTTTGTTGGTTGTCCGTTATTATCGTTGAACTTTGAAGGGTATAAAAATAATTTAAAAAATCAGTGTGTAAGATACCCATATTTTTTTCTCGATAATTTTCTTATTTAAACCCGTAGGTTTTTGCGATTGCAAGGAATCTATTGTCAGGAAAGTGCTCGAGTACAGGATTGATGTTAGCTCGACGCTTTTGTTACCGAGGGATATATTTTGAGAACTTTTACGAGCGCTGAATATTGATTGCAAGTGGCTCTTCAAGCGCGAACTGCGCTACGTACGGTGCACGGATAAGGTGCAAGTACTAGAGATGTGCACCTTGTCGATATTTTGCCTATGGGATATGCATGATATACCACTAAAGCCAATGAACATGTAGGTCTCCAACGTTGATTAATTTGGGTTTAAAAGCGGCCTCATTTCATCATCCTCTATTTGATCATAATTTATATATGATTTTTGTACAGATTCAGTACATTTTTATTTAACCCTTCACCTACTGGATAAACTTTTATTTACTAGCACGTCAAATTCGACTTCAATGTACCCGATTTTCATACAAACTATCTGACACTTGAGATTATATAACAACATTAAAATTTCACGTTGACTATACACAGTGCAGCACTATTCAGCAATCCAGCTCGTAAACCCACCACGCGTCACTCGTCCGGCGAATTTAGACGTGCGAGTATCGACGCGCGCCGGTTATTTACGATTACGCTAATATTATTTATGTGTGTCAACTCGTTCTATTTACGAAACCAACGCGCTGATGCACGCTGAGAGCGAGGCGTCCACGTGAGAAATGCACCACGGGAGGAATGTACTCATGGATACTTGTTGCCTTGTCCTCGTGTATGTTGATTGAGATATATTTTGAGATAGGTTTTATATTATATTTTATAAGCATAGATACCATTTTATTTTGATTTTTAAGCATTACTTTGTTTTTGAAAGATTAGTTAATGTGTATGGTTACTAAATCTCGTAAAATATTATCCACTCATGAGACATAATATTTTTGCAACAATAACAAATAATATAACAATTTGTAACTACTATTATTAACAACCCTAAATCCTAAAAAACGGGTTCGCTTACTTTCATCGTATACCCATCCCTGAAAGTAACGAGTACTACTCAATCTAGCCGCTTAAACTATAACGTCACTATTCACAATCTATCAACGTTACCGCTAAGCCAACAAGAACACTTTATATTTATTATTACAAACACCTAATCCGGAAGATTTATTACATTATTATGCTCAATAGCTGCTTAAAATTATCCCGACTCCCGCAGTCGCGTTACGCAAGAAAAAAACTTTATAAAGCTGTCGTACTGATTATAATTTCACTAGACATGCACCCACGTTCCCGGGAGCTCTGATTCATTGTTGGAAAATGGGTGCATTTCTACGTCCTAACGAAGCGACAAGTTGAGGCATTGCCGTAGTTAATCAAAGATATACTAACTTATACGCGAATAGATCATATTGGTAACAGTTCGTGAAGCGCAGGGTTACCAGTTTTTGGAAGAAAATTTCCGAACTATCGCTAAGTCATCGGAAAAAAACAGATCTAATAGGGATCTGCCAAACTGTGATTTAAAATTTTCAGGCACAGCGCGTTTGCGGCATTGATCACTTAGCATATAATTTTCATAAACTAGAGCCACCCTGTCGAATAATTGTTTTTTTTTTGGTGTAGCAACTAACGTGTTAAATATATTTGTCTTTCAAATCGCACAATCGATGCATCTTAGCGAAATCATATTGTGTAGATCTTGGTGACTCCCAACATTATCTTTGGAATAGGGACTATCCCGGAAGATCACTACGACTGGCAACACCGAGGAGGTTCGCTAGTTGATGCGCAGTAATTTATTCGGCGCGTCTAGCCGGTGTGAATTTATTTTGATACATTGAGGTCGGCGCGGCGCAAGGGCGATCGATTGCGTCGAGTTTACGTTCTGTCGTGGATTTGCTGATTGCTCGTGACGTTGTGACATGGACTGATTGTTAGGATGGCCTCGGTTATAAGTAGAATTAAGGCGAAATTAGTATGGAATTTTTATATGTATGTATGTAATCAATGATTAAATAAATAACAAATAGTGGATGAAAAACCTAATGAAGGTTGCAGAAAGTCGCTAAATGCCTTCGAAAGGTAACTGAAAATTGTGAAAAAACAAGTGTCAATTATACACCATACATTTAAAGCTCAATAATCTCTAACATTTTCTCATCTTAAACGTTCTTTGTCCGCCCAAGTAATATATATTTATAAGTCACAATGATTACTTTTTGTCACGTGAAATACTTTATCATTAGCCACTCCCATGCTGAAAAACAATAACAAGGGTAAATCAACAGTCCCCGCAATTATAATAATATTTCAATGCATCAGGTTCATCAACAAACTACGTCTAGTCCCATAAATATAGATCAGGGTGTAAAGTACCAGTGTCATGTCAGAGCGACAGTAGTAGACAGCGGTAATGAGCGGCGGTCACACCAACCGATCGTTAGCGGTCTGCGGTCGCCGTGGCGAGGTAATGAAGGAAAATGAAAGTTTATCCACTCGGAATCGGATCGATGTAAACAAAGTTATCCTTATTCAACTGCTCTTCTATGTAGTGTTTTTTTATTGATATGAATTGTGAGACGAGCATACCTGACTGATGGTGAGCGATACAACTGCTCATGGACAGTAGCAAAACCAAACAACACCACGAATCACAAAGCAATGCCTGGCATTCCACACAGAGACATAGGGTGTTACGACTTAATATGTCCAGTTACTCTGGCTACAATGTCCTTCAAGCTGAAACACAATAGTGCATTTACACTACTGTTTGACGGGCGTAATAGACATTGCTGTGGTTGAAGATATGTAAACCACATCACATGTGTTTTGTGTTGCTATAGGTGAGCTGTTGGATTAATGTTCTATACAAATCACACAGACAGCCTCCGTGGCGCAGTTGGTTAGACGCTGTCTGTGAAACATGAGGCAGCGTGTTCGATCCCTCCACCGAAACAATTTTTTGTGTGAACCACAGGTATTTGTTTCGGTTCTGTGTGTTTGTGAGACCGAAAAGTATCTCGTAGTTCTTGATACCCACGACACAAGACTCGATCTTAGTGTGGGGTTAGGACTATGTGTGTGACTGTTGGGTGTTATTTATTTATTTAAATATAAATCATAATGTGAATATACCTGCATCACATCGGTGTGACAGTAGTAGATACTAGACAGCGGTAATGAGCAGTGGTCACACCAAACGATCGTTAGCGGTCTGCGGTCGCCGTGTCGGAGTAATGAAGGAAAAATGAAAGTTTGCCCACTCGGAATCAAATCTCTGTAGACAAACTTATCCTTATTCAATTCTACAGGTCTGAAGATATATTTTTATAAATCGTGCAGTATATTTTAAATTATTCGCAATAATGACGGTTGACATAATTAAACACTATTCTAAGCCGCATTTACACAGACTGAACTAAAACGCAATCATCAGTTTTTGGATTCAAACATCTCTAGTAAACTCTCCCCCTAAACAATACCTACCTGTATAAAACCCAGGATATATTTTCGTATTTGCCCATTGAAAATATTGTTATTTATTTATATATACTTTATACATATGATGTATATAGGTGGACCTCTGAGGCATTCTCTACCAGTCGAACCTAGTGTGATGTAGAGATGATATGAGATAGTTGCGTATTGGTGTTATATATGCCTACATTCATCTCAAATTCGCTTTTGAAATTATGCTATTTACGTTTATAATTAGACCTTATTTGCTTTTTACCATTATGTCGCATTGATAGCAACTACTGGACATATTGAGACTTAACATCTTATGTCTCAGGATGTCGAGCGCATTGGAACGCCAAGCATTGCTTTGTAATTCACGGTGCTGTTTGGTTTTGCTTCTGTCCATGAGATATAAAAAAAATAGAAATCTAAGCAGCACCGATTTCATTCAGTGTCGCGGAAATTGTGGAAACCGAGATTCACCATGACTAACCACAGCATAGCAATACGAGTATTAATGACGTGTGTTTAGACGCTAAAAGCCTAGATTTAGTGTCGTGCTGTGTTATACATGATACTTTAGTTTCACTGTCTCTCCATATGCATGTACTTTGTCACGCTTAAGAGACCACGCCAGTAGTATCTTTAATACATGCTTTTAGATGTGAAAGTATTTTTAATTTTATAAGATGTGATCTCTTTTGATCTCTATGACAAATTATTTTACGTATGTAACGGATAACAATCGTAAATTGTAGTTTCGCCATTTTAAATTTTAAGATAAGTAAATAAAAACACGCAACATTCATATACATAGTCCTGATCCCGCTCTAAGATCGAGTCTTGTGTCGTGGGTACCAGGAACTACGAGGGACTTTTCGGCCTCACAAACACCCAGACTAGAAATAAATACCTTTGAAGCACACAAAAATTTGTCTCGGTGCAAACCCGCGGCCTCTCGTTTCACAGGCAGCTTCTAACCAAATGCACCACGGAGGCTGTCGATTGAAGTTGTGCATCGAAATACCGATGAAGCCTTTAATAAATAAAGGCGTTCACCTTGCATTGATTAAAAAAATGTCTGGGTATTTCAAAAATAAATCCTAACATACCTACCTAGAGACCTTACGTAGTTGTAATAAGTACCATAATATGCTTATCAAAAATATTCATATTAGCAATGTGTTATATGAATTGTCCGCATCACAACAGTTTTCATATCGTGACGTCACGCCACTGCAGATCGCCAGATAAAAGCTATCTTTAGACGCAATGTTGACACTAGAGTTTCATTTGCTTTTGTTTAAACATTCTTAGATCTTAATCTCAATAATTACACGTTTTATTTGTACACCACTTGAGAAAGATGATGTGTGTTTAATAGGCTATTTGAGAACCGTCTCAGAATATTTTTAATGCCATTTATAGAACTACCAAAAAGGTTTTTAAAATTCATAAAGATTTTGCTAATTTATACACAATATTTTTCCTAATTGGTATTAGCCAACTGGATAAAAGTTCTGATGATATGCGTAGGCTAATAACCCATTCATAATTTTAACAATGCTTATTTCACAAAATCAGTCGTCCAAAATTATGAATTCTCAAGTCGACGGTTTTCAGCCATCGTATATTTACCGCTTATTTAGAAATAAAATTAGTTCAACTTAGTTCTACGAAATCGATGTAACTAAAGATACGGCCAGTTAATTCTAACCCCGATAAAGAAGTATAAAACTGCGAGCACAACGCGACAGGCGTCTCAATTATGAACACTTAGCGACCCATCAAGCTAATTAGCTCAATTTAAATTTTTACGACTGCCATACTGCTTTTTGCTAACGAGCCGGACGCGGGAAAGTTTTAACCCGGTTTTAATGTATCTGCATCTATCGTTTCTTAGATTTGCGCGATTTTTACACATTGAGTGCGTCAATCCACCCCGTGCTCATGAAAGCTGTAAAGTAATCGAGACATCGGGCACTTCAAAAATGAAAAAAAATTACAAAATCCACGATAATATCCCTAACTGATAGTTTTAATTCAGACGGACATATTATTATTAACGTCTATAATCCTGAAGGGATAGGCAGAGAAATCATTGCTCCCTACTAGGATGTGATAGAAGCCTGGTGAATACAATGAGGACATTATAGGCAGAGTAACTGGACCTATTGATACTTAATATTTTATTTTTTCATTTTTTATCTTATATATTTAGGGAACATACAGATCAATAAAACAAATAAGCACGATATAATTAGTAATACATGATCCAGTGTGGTACAGCGTAGGCTGATGTATGTATGTATGACCATACTAGGAAATAACAGACAAAATTATAGAATAACTGGATCTGATAGTCCTTCCAGTCCAAAGTATATGTCTCTATCTATGCCACCAAAAATCCAGTCAAGAGAAAAACCTGTGTTCATGAATGATAGTGTTAATCGTAACTAAATAACAGAATTAATTATTTAATTACCTTCCATATGTAGATCAATCAACAGATAAATATTCCATATACAGTTATTTGAACGGAACCTCGCCTCGCAAATTTCCAAATTAATCAACAATATTTCTGATCGAATCAATGAATAATGTCGTAAAAAGGATTCGAAATTAATGATATTCATTTGCTTCAGTCGTAAAGTATATGGAACCGTTAATTTAGTACTTAACCGTATTAATGTTAATTAATGGGTAAAATACTTGAACTTAATCGATGACCGAGTTTGTCTTAATCGAATTAATCATGAATTGTAAATAATTACTATTTATTTTTGTAAATTCAATAAATATGTAAACGTTTTTTTTAATGATGTAATATGAGGTATTTACCTATGCTTTAAATAATATTAGTAACTTCTAAGCATTTCCACTGCTGTTCTACAATATTTATTTACATTTATTTTTTGTCGTATAAATAAAACATAACCACATTATTTTATGCCCAATTGCGTCGTCTGGATATCGAAGGAACTCAAGAACTTTTTTATTAACGTACTTTTATTTCTTATTCCTGGTGGAGTTATTCCTGATTGACTTAGTATAAATAAAAACATCCAAAAACATGCTATGTGATTTAGTATTGACAAAGTCCAGCAGAAAAGTAATTTAGCCTAGTGTTTAGACAAAATCTTAAAGATATTATTTTTATATCCTATGTATGTATTTGTAGCCCCTTCCGTTAATAAGGACAACAGTAAAAATAATAGATCAGTAAATAATGGAGGGCACTATCAGTGTTCCAGTGAAAGCAAAACGGAGAAAGGATCGGATGAAATGGAAAGTTGACGCTTGATTAAGCAGATTATTGGTTTTTCAACAGGCCACCTCGTAATTACACCGCTGCGATGGTTCGCCTATAATGCTAAGTGTCCACTGAACGCGGCACCTTTTTATGCTCGCTCGATTAAGTGATTAGATAGGCTGGCCGTATCACATCATGTGACGGAACTAACAAGGCGAGACGTGGGTGTCCTGGTAGCACCTCTGCCTACCCCTTCTGAGAAAAAGGCGTGAGCTTATGTATGTACGTATTAAAGTGATAATATTGCAAGGGTTTGTAAGCGCATTCGGACCAGATAGCTTAACGACTAGTGTTATATTATTTTTATTTAAATTCATATCAAACGATGTATGCAGAACTCTGCGTAGGCCGATGTGTGACGGATGTAACACTTGTGATAACAATAATGAATTTATTTCAAGAAAAAAGGCCAAACATCTGCCTAATTTTACACTAATGAAGATATCAATAAATTAGCAAGCCACTAAATTTCGCGGTCAAATTGATCTTCAATGGACGTTTATCTTTATTTATAATATGATGCTGAGCCAATCAAGTCAATTAACTACTCGTTTTGTTTTTCGTGTACTTTCCTCCCTTTTCAGGTTGAACGAGTTGTAATCGTCTTTAATTTTTTTGGCGTAAGTTCCAATTACTTTTGTAATAGTTATAATGCTGCGTTATTGGTTCGTACATCGTTGCAAAAAGCTTTTATTTTAGGGCTTTCTCGTTTTTAATTATTGTTACGAGAATTACCACAATTTTTAATAGTTTATCGGAGGTGAATTTCAAATGGCTTAAAATGTTTAATACTAATTGATGAACACTTTTTTGTAGGTATTGAAAGTCTCATATATTAATATATCCAAGGAGCTGCTGTAAGATAGTATAAGAGTAAAAGCCGTAAATAAACAATTAAAATAAGGTACCAAACGAGGCTACTAAATTCTTTATAAAATGAACCGAAAAGGTCAAAAAAATATGAATCAAGACATGTCCAACAGCAACCAAGCTTTATAATCCCCAGTTAATCACATTTACCTAATAACTACTAAAGTACTAATAAATATTTCCGATGTTGTATAACGTGCGGTGTCATACCCCAGTATTGATATTAGTATTAATCAATTACGTGGACGTAATCGCCGACGCATTAGCCGGATTGATTTAAAGCGGGGAAATCGGCAACATTTCAACGTCGGGAGGCTGGGAAATGTAGCCAGGTTTAATTGGATAATTTTGTATACAATGTGGGGTTTGTCCGACTGTAACTTTTCCGGGAAAGAAGTATTTTAAATTGTGTAGTTATTTTTTAAATTGTATGTTATTTGAAGTGATCGCAATAGCAATCTACTGAAAGCGACTTTTCCAATTACTATTTATTTGATAGTTTGTCTCGTATCTTATAAATTGAAGATAAGTTGCATGTGAAGCAGGCTGTAGGACTGACGAAACGAAATTAATTAAATAATCTTTATTTATATATACATTGGATACAGGGGTTACTAAATGATAAAATTATTTTGCATTCACTGTTGTTGTATTTTGATGCAAAAATTTCTTAGCACTCATGTAGCTGTCATGTAATTCTACGACTTTTCTGTACCGCACTAGTTTTCCGTCGGATTTCCTTATTATGAATCCAAGAAGTTTTCGAACGTTAAGCGCGTCGTACATTTCGCGGAAACACATGATCTTTCAAGTTGAGTTTCAGTTTATTGCTCTATTGCTGTACAAGATTTACCGAGAACGACCGCAAGCAGTAAATTTTATACAACATTAATATTCTTACATTCAACATTTATACTTAGCATTATGTAATAACTTGCGGCCTTATTCATAAACAGTTTTAAAACCTATTTTAGTGATCGAATATTTTGTCCTCTTCACTCAAACTGAATTCAAAAGTCGTTCGAAAGGGACAAAACTGTGTATAAATAATGCTGTTATTTTTTACTAAATTATCGTTTGCTTAAATACCAGTAAAGGAAAACATCGTCATGCAGTCCGCGAAGTGTGAGAGTACTTCATTAGAATTAAAAATATGTGATAAATGTCACATTTGGCAATGGCATTTCGAAAAAAGTTGTTGTTAGACAGACAATCAAACGTAAAATTACCCAGGAATATAAAAAGTACAAGGTACAAGATGTTTCTACAATATAATAAGAAAAGCAGACCAACTTTAATTTTCCAGTTCTTTCTATTTTATTTTTTTTGCATTGCCTACAGCAGATTCGCTGACCGAACGAAACACAACAATGAAACGGTTACTTCGCGTAGCATTTCTACGAGACAATAGTACTTTGAGATGATACAGTTCGGCTGGTCCATTCAAATTGTAAACAAAAGTGCCTTTTAAAACTGCTTTTAATTACTATTTTGTATCAGTTAATATTGTACGTTTTTCACTGAGATTTGCTTTTAAATATGATTGTTTTCGGTAGTACATATTTTATTCATGATTCATTGGTTGATGGAAATGTAGAAAGCCCTCATGGCAATAAAATATAGGGTACCGGGGCCTTAACATGATTACACAAAATAAAAATGAGATAATTTGTTTTATAAGTTCATATACTTATGCATATGCCTCCATCACCGATAGGATAAGTAGAGCTGCGACTAGGGCAAACCATAGTTCATATTGTAAAAAATAAAAATATGATTAATGCACCATATACAAATTATTAAATGTTTAAAATATTTAACAATAAATAAAAAAAATCTAGACATATTTTAAACAATAAAATGTTAAAGATTGCAGAGAATTTATTTTAAATAAATCATTATTTTTATTCTTCATTGTAGAGTTACCAGTGCCTTGAAAATCTCGTAAAAGGATTAACATAACATTTACCTCATATCGAATGTTGGAACATAAAAGTCACGTTTTGTTATGTGCTAAGGCACTGGACGTGATATTTGCACTTTAAGCGCTTCAAGCGAAACTTGCTCAGCGTTTAACACAAATCATAAAATACAATGTCAGTTAATGGTGTGATAATGTAACTTGTCTTTAGAAACTCATAGGTGCATTTCCGTGACGCGGCTAAGTTGCTTGCATTAGAACCAAGGTGATAATTGATAACTCTTGGTATGTACCAAAATCTCTCTAGATTACGACAGGTGATCTATCCATCCTTATCCTTCGATCCTAATGAATAACAGCAATGATTAAGACACATTACAAAACCTTAAATCCTAAACAATGTGACGCTGAAAATCCAGGGCTCTCTTAAATAATGTGATTATAGAGCAATATTTCCGTGAACCAAAATATTTGCTCAAGTCTGCATATTGATGATGACCCACGATACAAGTATGGTATCTGACTGTGGGGTCAAGACAAATTTTATTTTATTTGAATTAACGGCGAGACGATCATGCCATTCTCTTGATGGTTAGCGACACTACCGCTCATGGACAGTAGTAAAACCAAAAAGCACCATGAATTTCAAAGCAATACTTGGCATTCTACTGCGTTGCTGAGACATGAAATGTTAAGTCTCAATGTCAGTAGTTACTCTGGATATAATGTCATTGAAAACGGAATACAACAGTGCATTTACACTGCTGTTTACCGGGAGAAATAGAAATTGCGATGGCATCTTTCCAGGCGGCCTGTCACATATGGGAGACCTACCTACCACCAGAAGCTGTCGGGTTTATTTATTGACTTTCGCGATTTATATGGATTGTGGTGATGTTTCTAGGAAAAGGGGTACCTTCGTTTACTACTTAGATGAGTACGCTATTATTCACAGAAAAGATGACCCAATTCGCCGTTTGAGAATAATATTTACATATTTGGTCATTATGTTAGTGCAAACTAATTTGGATGACTGCGGACCATTGGATACAGAAATTCATCATAATGTCTAAAAATAGGTTTCAAACGCTACGATTTACGATTAATGACGAACTATATATTGTTGTAATTATATTGTTAGTCGTTTATTTATTAAAACTATTTCGGTTTGCATGTTATTTTTTGTAGTTTTATATTTTTCATATTTTAATAATAAAAATACAATGTTGTAATAAAGCTAAACTGTAGCTACTTTACTGCATAAAAGAGCCCAATTCATTGCCAACTCATTTGCCGGATCTATATAAAACTCAGTCCAATACATAAAACGTTTTATAAATAGAAATGTCCAGCACAGTTGCCATGCAGTACATAAACTCATACATTTGTCGGCTTTACCCAGCCAGCGTGTCTGCGCCGCCCACCCATCTGTCCGACAGCGCCTTATAAGGCCGCCGGGTTAGCCCGAATTCGGCCTTCGATATCGACATCACATTGTTCACACCGACCTTCCTTAATTACGATCACTTTCGAACCCTATTCGGCTAATAGGGCTGTTCGACCTTACCTCCGCCCTGATTTACTTTGATCGCTAATTGGACTGATTTTATCGATTATATCGACGTTTTCATTCACCGATTTATATTTAACATGCAACAATTTAACAAACCAATTTGGGTATATTTGCTGTTTTTTTATCCGCGCTTTGCATGCTGACGCATAATTAGCCTTCCTTTGTTCGCCTGAGTTAATATTGGTAGTAAATGCTTTTAATTTATCCGTAAATGCTTAAATAACAAGATTGTGTTTCCGAAACTTCTTGTTTTTTTTTAATAATGTTGTTCTGCATTTTCGTATGAATACACATCGTTATGTCTCATAGCGAAATTTTAAACTTTAATTACGTTTCTACGTTTACTCAAATACTCTATTTTGAAAAGATTTAAGTTCTGTGCTATTCTTTATACCTATGTTTAAATATCAATTCTTTTTTATAATATCCAAGTAACGACATAATACGTATAGCTCTAACATTTAAAACTGATCTTTAACTCTTCCAATGTGAATGAAAAATAACAGATGAATTAATTGTATGAATTAAGTCTTTATATTAAGCTTCCACCAAATTCTATGATTTATCAATGAGAAAATAAGCTAAATGTTAATTTAACACTCCCCCGGGATAGCGCCAAAATCAATTCAATAGAAATGCATAGTAGAGGGAATAATCTTTTGTTTTTAAATACACCTAGTCTTATTTTATATAAAACAATAGGTACAATGCCTTAAAACAATTTAAAAATGATTCATAATTACCGTTCACTTTTACTCGCGATCGACTTGTACCTAAATGGTAGCAGACGCCTTATCTGACTCACTAGTTTTAATATAGTTATCAAGTTAAGTAAATATCAGATAATATGCACTTTACAATTTTTTTATGATATTTAATTAATTGCTTATGTCAACAAGGCATTAATTTACACTTATTATGCGGGTAGATACGATCTTTTGTCCACGTATATGTATATACACATATATAGCTCATTGTACTTTCAAATGAGACCGTATCCTTGTATGGGAATATCGCCTCGTGATTCATTTACTTTCGATGTGGCATTTATTTTTTCCTTATTATTTTGAGTAAATAAATCGTTTATGAGTTGTAATTATTTGCATATATATCATTGGTTGGTCAATAATTGCTGAAATATTTTTTTTTTATGTTCAGATGTCGTAGTATTTTTGCGTATGCATGGGATATAAAAGCTATTTTTACAGCGAATAATGAAATCTGGTATGTCTGGTCTATCTATTTATTTTATTTATTTATTTATTCCTTTATTGCACAAAAATAAAAATACAGTGAAGAAACAACACAATAATAATAGTACAAGAGGCGGCCTTATCACTCTAGGTAATTTCTTCCAGGCAACCTTTGGATGGATATTGAGATAGGAAAAATGAATATCTATATATTTTACTGGTCCTTATTTCCACTATCTTTCGAAAAGGTTTCAAATTTCAACTCTCTTACGATCCTCAATGTGTGTTCTTAATTATCCTCTGAACCAATAATATAAATAAATAAAGAAATATACCCAGCAGTCATACATACATAGTCCGGACCCCGCACTAAGATCGAGTCTTGTATAGTGGGTATCAGGAACTAGGAGAGACTTTTCGGGCTCACTAACACCCAGATCCAAAACAGATACCTATGGATCACACAAATTATCGTCTCGGTGCGGGGATCGAACCCGCGGCCTCACGTTTCACAGCTGGCTTCCAACCAGCTGCGCTATAGAGGCTGCCAGTTAAAAACTAAATTTCTGAGTTATAACCTATGTACACTCGTGTATGTATGTCCCTTGAAAATAATATTCCCCAACTAATTGTCAACAGAATACACCGATCCCTTTCATATAGTTTTATTGCAATAAAACAATCGGATACATGCCAAACAACAGGCTATTTTAACACCATGTAACAACACGGAATGACATCAGCGTAAACAACTGGAACCGTTCACAACACAAGACGGTTCGACGAAGACTGATGACTCAATAAAACTATCATCGCACTTTACGATCCGAAAACATCCACCGTTAATTAATTAGTCGACGGGATGGATAAATTCCATTTTTATTATGGTCATTTAAAATTTTTAATGGCGTGTAATTTTTTACATGGAATTTAGTTCGCATGGTAACACTGATTTGAAATATATTGTAAAGGGACAGACTATGTCTGTACAGTATAGTAACTATAAGACGTATGGGCCCAGTCGCAAAGTGCACAAAATATTCTACTTCTATGAAGTTGTAACTATTCTGCTCCCCACATGTTATAGAATTTATTCACGGAGTTATCTATTAATCTTAATAAGTCATAATCATCGTAGCTATTCTATCACCTTGACGCTATCATATCATTAACGGACGAAGAGTCTGCTTCGCTGCGTTAATGTTTCTCTTAACCATCACTCTTTTACCGGACAAATAAAGTTTCATGTTAATGACTCTTATCGTTTCCAAATACTTATTTATGTCTGCTTGTCTTTTAAAAGTACCGTAGTTACAGCCCTTGAATTTTAGAAACAACAAGAACAAACGAATGCATTTTTTTTAACATTGAAAACGTTTTGCCATTCTCGGAACGTTTCCTAATGAGGTCATTAGTATGATTGAGGCTGTTATTCATTAGTTTACTCGATTGGATGTGAACTAATTGAGCATCGTTGCGCAGCGGGGGTCCGGACTGGGTTGGCAGCTAGCGGATCTGGGCAGTGGCGGCGTAAGGTAGGTTGGCACCCGGGGCGGTTGTGTATTGAGTACCCCTACATAAAATATAACACCCAATACTAAACAAGCCTTTTTTTTTTGTTCAAGAGGAAAAGCTATTAAGCTCCTCTTTCGGTACCCCGGGGGAGGCCGAAAGGGGTATGTCAGTGTCTCTGGCCTTCCAGCCCGGTACAAACGCGGATATTGTGGCCGAGCTGAGTCCCTAGTAATACCAGCATAATGACTAAAAACCCCTCGATGGCCATTACACCCATTGTGGGCAGCACCGAACATCCCAGGTCGAAGGGCGCCCGATTAATACTAAACAAGTCTACACCGGACATATCGTGCACGTATAAAATCTGCCTTTTGTTGGAGGAAAGCTATTATGTTCCCCTTTCGGTGCCCCGGAGGCGGCTGGAACTGTATGTTAGTGTCACTGGCCTTCCAGCCCGGCACGTTACGGATGATGTGGCCGAGCCGGGCCCCTCACAAAACTTATACACGCATACCTACTAAAAACCCTTGGATGACCGTACATGCATTATGGGCGGCCCCAGACATCACAAGGCGAGAAACGCATGATATGATGGTTAAGGATGTTATAGTCGTCTACGTTAGAGATGAGGCCATACGCCTGGTCGCTCATATCCAAGTTGCTGTACGTAAGGGTACACCGCCCCCTGGACAGTGTGTCCAGCATCCCCGTTAACCCCGTTATGTCGACTCTAATGACGGGTAGGAAACACCGTAGCGAAATTCTTACACCCTTCGATAGGGTAGAGGCGCCGCACCGGTTCATCTGCTTGTCGCCCGGCAACCGTTTTGTGCAGGTGTCGGCGAGCGGGATCGTTCCATCCTAGGGTACTATTTCTCCAAGACGGCCAGTGTCTCTCTCTCGAATGGCTGGTGGCTTCCCTTGACAGGAAGATTCCAGTCGCTAGTAATAAACGGACTACGAAAGGGCTTTGGTGTCAATTTCACACGGAAGGCAACCAGCCAGAAAACAGGCGGCCCCTTGGGAGATCGTACGAAATCCCTTGAATAATGATCATCCGCTACGCCCCCACTCGAGAGAATAGCACAGTCTGCTCAAAGATTCAACCGAAACGGGATGTTCGAATCGGCCTCAAAGCAGCTTGATATGCTCAACAGATCGAGTCGCTGGTACGTGGAACATTGTACCCATCTTTGGGCAGGGGCAACCCAGTACCAACTTTTCCCTTTCAACCGATTTCAACATCGGGCAGGTCGAATCATCGACGACCGAGTTCTTTCCGATGTTCGGAAGTATCTCTGTTGTTGAGTTCCGCCAACGTACAATGCGGCAAACCTCCAAATACTACTATAGTACCTTTCTCCCGACATTTTCTTCTACGTACAAAAAATCCCGAGAATCAATTGCCATCAGCAGCATTTCCGGATAAATACGACCTGGCCACCTTTAAGAAAAGAGCGTATTCTCGCCGTAAAGGTTGCAACGCATCTCTATGCGTTATGGTGATACAGATGTTCATGGTCGGCGGTGATAAGTGATAACTCCCGCGTACAGTTTCTGGTAAGGGGTGCCGGAACCTTCAAAGTTGAGTAGGTTAGACCAGGACTTCCCCAAGTTATTTGTACTGTTCGCAGACAGACAGACATACAATAACAGACCCATAAGAAATTGACATTTTTTGACATAAAGTTTCTTATTGAATAAGAAAAAAAGAATAGATATATTTATTTTACTTTTGGTTAACTGATAATGGGAAAAATGTGCTTGCTTTTTTGAGCATAGCTCCAATTCGGCTCACTCGACTCGGTCGCCCCTGGGACAATGCTGCGACGCCCCAGGGCGTCGTGACAACTTTAAGATAATTCATCAGGAGCTGATAGAGACCTACACGCCATCAACTGATATGTGGGCAACTCTCAACTCTCAACTCGTCAAAGCGGTTAGCAGTTACCGAATTCTCCTTACTTGCCTATGAGATCAGACCAAGTGCAACATGAATTCATTCTTTTACGGCCGATGCCAATAATCAATCGAAAAAATAGATTGAAGTCCCTCTGGATTGTTTTCTACTTTTCGATTGGTCTCTTACCATGTTGCTATAGTTTTGTCACTACTGAGATTGAATATTGGCAATATAGTATCAGAAAAAAGATTGAGCTGACAATCTCAAACGCCAAATTTTGGATTGGGATTGTTTATCGGCAGCGGCTGAGAGTATGAGACATTATATTTAAAAAACGAAGATATTTACAGTTGCGATAGAATTAAAAATATGCTGTTAGTATACAAGTAGCTAGATACAAGGGTTGGTGGTTATTTCTGGATAAATGTAGATTTTGTGTGCTTTCTGAGGGTGTTCCAGAGACTTGTCTTTGTCACCCCTTGGTGCTTGGTACCCGGGGCGGACCGCCCCCTCCGCCCCCCCTTTACGCCGCCACTGGATCTGGGATCGATCTCATGAGGTCAAGTTTTTCCACCGTCTGAATGATCGGTTCATATACATACACGCTACTCCATAATTTGAACGACTGACGGCTGCTTACTTAAGTTTTTCTCTACAACATGGCAATGGCATACGAAGAAACAAGATAAATTGGAACAAAAATTCTAAAAAAGTATGTAGCAGGATTTGGTGTTTATTTGTTCATCGAAGATATAAAGAATAAATGGGTTTTCTACATAATTAATATTTATCAATTTTAGACATAATACCCTTCCTTCCATTAATTATTATTATCTTTCATACACTACTATTCTGTGGTTCTTGGCCGTTGTATCTACTGGCCAATAGGGTGACTTATACGTATCCTTAAATCGCATCAAATTTTCCCGCCCAACACAAAAACAGTTTCAAACTCGCCTAGAACACCGCTTAATGGGAACTAATACAGGCACAACATATCTGATACATGTATAATGATTCTCATTACTACCCCATACATTAGTACATGATAGGGCAAATCAACAACAGCATTGTAATAATTGTAGAAAAGCAGTTGTACAGTTGATTGCGTCAATCACAAATCATGTTGTAGCCCGGTTTTCTCCCGTAGATCGTTAATAACTGTGGGACTGAGATCTTATCACTGAATCTATCTTGTCTCAAATGCTCTGATAACGGTAGTTAAAATACACTCTGACTTGTTTATGGCGGTAATATACTAGAAATTGATGGAAATTGAAATCAATGTTTATGTACTAGGAAAACGCAAAAACGTTCAATCATTTATAAATGTCAGTTTTATTGAAAAATATATGTTTTAATTAATTGTGCGGATGAAGTGAAATCCCTGTAGTTATTATGTTTAGATTCTCATCTTTAAAATGGCGGCGAGGAAGGGTTGTTTGCGTATTTCCGAGTACACTTATAAAATTACCAACGCGAAATATTTCTGCATTTTACGACTTGAAGTTCCTCGCTCGACGTGCCTCGGTCCGTCTGGGGAAATGTAGAAATGAAAACATCTCTAGAATTCATATTTTATCATTTCATTTAGTTGTTTCTCTGTTGTTATTATAAATATTGCCTTTTATGCCTCGCGCAAGGGTTCTGGAATTGCTTTGTATTTGATCCGTGGGTTTTTGTTTGTATTTAAAATATTTTTAATTTTAATCTGGAAGATGTAGAACCTCTGCCCGCCTCGAGAGTAATAATTAAGTAGAGTAAGTATTAAGTAATTCATTTGTAATATATCGAGTTTTTCTGTTGTAAAATATCAATACCTAATAACAAGACTGCGACAAATTATGAAAGTTACCTTTTAAATATTACCAATTAGTTTTGGAGCCAGCATTAATTCTCAAGCACTACACCATTATTTAAACATATTTTAAGTTAAAAAAATCACAAATATGTTTCATTTCCGAATAATGACAAGCATTACTAACCCTAAAATTTAATGATACCAGTAAAAATAACTCATAAAGGTCGGATGCACTCGATATTTCGGGACGAGAGCTCGTAACTCGCGCTTTCCTTTGGTTGCGTGCAAACATCGAATGTTGGTTCACAGCGGTTATTAATATCGCTTATTTAGGACCACTAAATATTTGCCTCGCGGAATAGTGAGCGATAAATTTTTACGATCGCCATTAGGGTTGCTGAAAGGCTTTCGGAATTGTTTGTCGTATTTTATTTTTTATTGGTGGTAAATTGTAATCCGATGAGTGAAAATGAAGTAGTATTTAGGTAATAGATTGAAATATGCAATAGTCGTAATAATTTTGAGTGAATCGTTACACATTGAATTATATATTACAGGTTGCACTTAACAACAATAAGTTCAACATTAAATACATAAGTTGTATGCTAATTTAATAAAATGTTGAGATAGTTTTCTTTGTTTTGTGAATATTTGACCAGAAAGAAATTACGTCTTAATATTGACACAGTAACATAATAGCTGAATTTAAAGTAATGCATGTACACATAAATATCTAGAATTATATCTCTCATTACTATTCGATACAAAATGCACCGTGGATACTGGATAGACCGATTAAATCGTATTGCATACAAAGCTTATTTTGCATTCATCCCGGTGGGGGCACATTGCGCGATTTAACAGTTAATACTTGCTTACTTTACATAATTATTGCATTTTCATGTAGAAAGGAAAGTTTAATGTGAACAAATCGTAAACGCCCGTATCCGTAATATTCCTATTAGTTTTATGTTACTTTCTAAATGGACTTACATTAACTAAGGGTGTATGACTCGGTTTTTATTACTGTCAGATATCTATGCGGTTTCTAAGCTGCAAGGATGTCGCGAGAGATCGTTGCTATATATAGTTTAATAGTAATGGTGTCGAGAAAATTTGTGTAGGACTTGTTCTGAGTGAGGGTAAGGGTGTTGTTTCGAGTGCAAGTGGTCTTAAACCCGATCTTTACAAAAATAGTAAGTAGTGTTGTGCTACTATACATATAAAAAATGATGTGTGTCATCTTCTTCTTCTTCTACCTGGCGTTATCCCGGCCGGTGCCAGCGTCCTCCGTCCGGCTAATTCTCCTCCATTTCGCCCGATCTTCGGCATCCTTATTAAGAAGGCCATTGACCGTCACATCTTGATTGACGACATCTAGTCAGCGCTTCTTTGGTCTACCCCTCGGTCGAGGTCCGGGAATATTGTGGCTCAGGCACACATTGCCGACGTACTACTGTGGTTTTCTTAGGACGTGCCCGTACCATCTCAAACGACATTCTTGTAGTTTATCTGCCACATTGCGGGCACCAACTATGCCATGGATGTGCTCGTTACGGATTCTGTCCAAACGCTTAACGTTGTACATCCACCGCAGCATCTTCATCTCCGAAACGTGCACCTCTTGCATATGTCGCGCACATATGCTTGTTATGTTTAATAAAATTCGTAGTCAAGTAACACAATAATAGATTTTAGTTGAAGAGTGCATTGACGATAAAAAACGCCTTAATATTTAAAATAACACTCAATGAAAGAACAACTATTTTTTACGCTACAATTTTTTAAACAATCAATTACCATTTTAAATAATAAGAAATACTCACACAATATGTCATAATTTAACCCACGTAAGTTACATCACAAGTCCATCTTGTGATATTAAGCATGAACATTTCCCTACTGTATTTCCAGAACTGATGTAGCTTAGGTATACAACATAAAAAGCCAAATCATTCCCTGAAAGTTAACAATTCATGAGTGTATTCCTGCAGCCTACCTGACCTTTCCGGTAACCGGAAAGGAAGTTAACAGCTTCCACTCTTCTTGTTCGTTCACTTCCTCCGCGATAAAAAGCTCTGTAGTAAGAAAAAGTAATAAACAACTGATTGATTTAACTGGTCGTGGTAAATGTAAATGAACGTTTAACGTCGCCTTTCTAGTGGCTGCGTCCGCGTGCGTTGACAGCCGCCCAGCTTTACGTCTACGCGCAAACAATAAAATTGCAATAAACAATTTTCCGGGGTATGGCTTAGTTCGTTTACAAAGACAGCAATACAGACAGGAAATATTGGTATTGATGTCATATTTTGAAGTGTTGAATTATGTAATGAACGGTTTCCGTCCTAAAGTCTTAGTGAAACTAGTTTTCTGAAAACTGTTCTTCGAATTGACTTCATCTTGGTAACGTAAACACACAACACAGTATCAAAAAGTATCGTTATTATTATATTCTAATAAATTTTGACATTAGTAGGTATCATGGAGATACTGCATCAGTAAATTATTGTGCAATGAAATGCAGCCTACATAACCCCAAAGGTCATTAAAATATCGGTGTGGAATATAATATATAACACCTGTACATCGTTGCATGCCAGAAGTACAAACCACAAAAACATTTTCGCCTTTATTATATGAGTAGAGATCATATAGCCCGTGAACGACAGGGGATAATACTTAGCAGCCCCACAATGCCGGAAGGGGGTGCACGCATTGGAAATCACGCCGCACCTGACTCGCCACTGAGACTGTCGCGCGACGTAACACGATAGCTGACAAGACACCGAACCGAATGGCTTCTTGCGATACTGATTCATACTGACTAGTTACCCTAAGATATACACCCACTAAGCACTAAATAGGCTTCTGTATAAATATTCCTGTTCGATTGGGACAGCTGTTTCCATGTCGCGTCTACACGCGCCTAGTGGACGCCCAGCATAACTCAGTGACTCATACTGACTTGTGACAGGCGTGTCACGTCGCGCGTTATAACAAGCCGCTTGACTTCTGTATGGGATGCGTGGTTGACCAGTGTATGGGACTTTTTTATTTATGCAAAAAAGTACGTTGATGTATGGTGATTGGTTTTGCGTATATTTTTTCCGACGATTGAAACTAAAGATAAATGTATTGAATAAGCAATTTGTAGTGAAATATGTTAATGCTAGTCAAGAGTATTTATAGAATTTTTGAATAGATAAAAACGGATGATAAGGGGCTGTCAATATTTCTTTGGACGTAGGATTTTTACTTTGTGGAATTTTGTAATGCATTGAATTTAACCATTACTTACATGATGTTGATACATGTATAATTTTATGAATGAGCAAAGGGATAAATTGCGAAGAATAAAAATTATTCGACTTAATATTTTATACTTTTAATTGACAGTTCGTGGGCGGCAAAATTATTTTTATGTACATTTTCTTATCTCATTAATTCGCAACCCACACACCGGCAACAAAGACTGCATAGAAAATAAACGGTTTCGACTGAGGCCGTCCGTTCCTGTCAGGTAATTTACTGGTATCCAGCTTATTTTGTTGGACACCGCTGGTTTCCCGGGATAGGCCGGTCGTCGCGCGTCGTTAGGGGATGCGTGTCGCCCCGTCGGACACGACACGCGTGGGCGCGCGTAATCTCGCGTACATAAGCCGGCGTCTAGTACTCGCAGATTAGATGCACTGATATTGAACGCGGGACGTGATTTATTCACATCGGTGCGTATTACTTGTTAGTTGTTGGTGATGATTTAGTTTATAGTGTAGTTTAGGTTGCTCCGAGGAATCAAGTGTCGTGTTACTTCACTTTAACTTGAGTAGGTACTCTTTTAGTTTATTTTTTATTTCAAATATGTTTAATAATTGCTTATTTATAATTTGCGTTGGCTGTTTCTCAGTGAGTGTTTACGTATGCTTTCATATTTTTGCGTCTTTAATTTACATTAAGGATGCTTATTGAATACATCTCTTACTTACCGATAGTATTGTTGTGATCCTATCTTTCCACCTGGTGTTACCCTGATCAATGACGGACTCCTTCGTAATCCTATCTCTTCTGCGCAGATTTTGGACATCGTCATCCATGATATCATCTTCATACAACTTCTCACATCGAAGCATCATGTGTCTTATTTCTCTTTCTTTTTGTCCACAGCCCCAACCGCCAGTGCTCGCTCAGCCACTGCCCCAGGCGCCGCTCGCGCTCGCCCCGGCGGTATCGCACGTGTCTCCCCCCGCGCCGGCGCCCCCCGCCCCCGCGGTCTCCACGGTCGCGCCGCTCGGACCGCACTGCGCCGCGCCGCGCACCATCGTCATCCAGCGACCCGACGCGCGGCACGGTTTCGGATTCACGCTCAGACATCTCGTTGTGTACCCGCCGGAGTCTCTACAGGTCGGTATGCAAGTATGTATAATGCAACAATGAAATAATGGTTGTTTGAATTCTTCTTGCATTTGTAAAAGGAAAAAAAAATTAATTACTGATGATTTTCTTGAATGATGGATTTTATTGGAGTTTCATACTTTAATATTTTTTACAAATAATTTACTACTTGTTTCATTTAGATTACAACTTTAACTATAACTTTATACAGTAACATACAGCAATTAGTACCAAAATCCCTTCGACTAGAGTGATATTCCTTAATAGACTAGAAAGTGACACAGAATTATATCGACCAACATGTCTAACCCTTCAGGAGTTATACGAAGATGCGCGGCACCTGGCCGTGGGCGCGGTGGGTGCGCCCATGGACACGATCTTCGTGAGGTCGGTGCGCGCGGGCGGGCCGGCGGCGGCGGCGGGGCTGCGCGCGGGGGACCGCGTGCTGGCGGTCAACGGCGAGCCGGTGGCGTGCGGCAGAGCGCGCGCGCCATACGCGCGAGTCGTGCAGCTCGCGCAGAGAGAGCCGCGCGTGCTGCGGCTCACTGTGGTGCCTAGAGATCACGATCTGTTGCAGAGGGTTGGTATTAATTATTGCTATTTCAAATTAACATCTCCTTGCTATTTTTGAAGACTTAGCAAGCTATATTTTTCTGCTATTGCTAATAGCCCCGCAACAGAATTTTAAACAAAAATACTGACCATATCGACAGTATTTGACACATTATCGACTTCACTTGCTATTTGTAATTGCTATTCCTTTTTATTCCAACACTAGTTAGTATACTAATATTTTCTACACTGTGTATATCAATCTGCGTCATGCTCTGTTGGTATGGGTAGGAATATGGACACACATCTGATGAAAGTGTTCCTGCATCTGATGGCAAGTGCAGTGTAGTCCAGATATGTATGGTATGATGGGTATACTATATCTCGCTTTCACAAAATATGCCAGCTTGATTTTATTTCAACACACTTTACATTGGGGTATTACTAATAGGTATTGCAATACCTCGATGGTAAAGAGAACTAAATAGAAATGCGGGAAAGATACGTCGATGATTATAACAATTTTTAACCACTATGTATGGTGATCTTTTCTCTATCAAGCATGATTTCCACCATACGTCTGAATGCAATCATCAAATTGTCCCTATTAATGAGACCTCCACTGCAGTATTTCAGTGAAGCAGCGTACAATCCAGAGACGAACCAGCGGCCGCTCGACATGCCTGCGCCGGTGACGGAGCACGAGTCGCGGCTGTTCGACGCGTACCGCAGGCCTAGGGCTGCGCTGCCGGCCCCGCAGGCGCCGCTGCGCCACAGAGACGACCCGGAGTACGCCAGCGTGGCGTCCATAGCGCCCTCGCGGTATGATGTGGCGAGGCTCACCGGCACTCCGCATTATCTCATGCATGATGGGTGAGGAGGATATTAATTTTATACGTAGATAATTATTATACAAGTAGTTTTGTGATTGAAATATTATATTCTTTTTTTATTTATATTCTTTTTTGTACACCATATAACTACGGCGGAAATCGTTAGAGAATTTCAAATGTATACAGTCATATGGCCGGCTTATGATTTATCTGGTAGCAAATTAAAAGGCTACCAGTGCCCAGCAGTCTATTGGTTAATTTAAATTGGAAGGAAATTGCGACAAATAAATAGCACGCATTATTTTATTATTATTTTTATGTATGTGACTGTTGGGTGTTATTTATTTATTTATTATTATTATTTTATACCGCATATTTCGCTTCGTTTCCAGGAGACGGGAGTCCGACACATCTCTGCCATCGTCAGCGGCGGAGAGCAAGGACAGCCTCGGCTCCTTCGACTCCAACTCAACGCTCACCGGCCGCGAGATAGACGACTCGATCATACTCTCGCGAATACGAAAGAGTTTGGAACAGAAAGAGGCTTTCCTACGACGGCCCAGCCAGCCCACTGGATGGGTCACCCCCGACGCGCCACCGCCGATCAAACAGAAGGAGTTCTACGCCAGGCCACAGAAGCTACAGAAGCCGGCGTGGCCTCCCCCCACCTCCTCGCCACCTCTCGCCGCGTCTCCTCCTCCCCAACCCACCCAAGAACAGAAGAAAGAAGAATGCGTCAGCGTCGATAGCGGAACGTACAGCGGTTACGGCGAGGTGAACGGCACTCATAACGACAAAAACAGAGCGAAACAAGACAAGAATCAATTTGTGGTGACGTTGTCCAACATACAGGAGACGGCGCCGAGCCTTCAGAGTCCCAACAGTGGGACCGTTAGTAATGGAACGGCTAAAGAAGCTAAGGAGAATAAGGATGAAGCGGCTGCTAATAATCAGGATAATAAGTGAGTGCATTTAATATTTATAAATCTCTTGATTCAGTTTCAAGATACACACTATCTTTTATTTAAGCATCTACAAAATAATAGTTTCTAAATTACCTTACAGACACAGTGACCACTATTTTTCATTTCTGACATACTGCCTGGGGTCGCTTATACCATGGTACCTTTTATTTTATTGACCACAAGATCTTGCAATCAATACCTATTGAGTGTTAAGTTTTCCAAGCGCGAATACTCCTGGTTGATTTTAACTAACGATCTCAGTAACACTCAATCGTACAGCAGACCCATACACATGGATGTATGTACTAATACCCGATAATAGTATGTAGGTACTATATACTAGTACCATATAATCGTATGTAGTATGTACTAATACCATATAATCGTATGTAGTTTGTACTAATACCCGATAATAGTAAGCAGCATGTAACACCCGACGTCCCTCTCGCAGGTACCCTAGCGGCGAGCTGCAGCTGGTAACGGCTCGCACGCGGCAGCTGGAGGCGGCGCGCGGCGGCTCGCGGCGCACGGAGACGGCGCGCAGCGAGCTGGCGCGGCTCACCACCACGCGCCTCGAGCCCAGCGTGGCGCTGCGACGCAAGGAGTTCGAGACGCGCGCGCACAGGCGCGACGCGCGCTCGCTTGATGTGCAACCGCAAGGTAGCTCCATTATATTTATTAAAAATCATACCTCATCCGGCTCGAAGGACCATTTTATTTGTTGCAATAATTGGCGACATGAGCATGCCATTCGCCTGATGGTAAAGGATACGACCGCTAAAGGACGATAGCAAAACTAAACAATACAATGGATTGCAAGTCTCAATATGTCCAGTAAAACCGGAACATAACAGTGCATTTACACTTGTAATGCGCTGCTACCTATGCATGCAACCTCTCATATATAAGATACCTCCAGTAAACATAAAATGTATTTATTACAGAATTAGAACACGAAGCACCCCTAGGTGGCAGCCTATCAGGCAACCAGCTGATGATCACTGGCAGCAAACACTTGCATTGTCCGCCTCCAGAAGGATATGTGCCCGGTACGTACATACATACAGTTTTTTGACTACAACGCCATCTCTTTTCAATATGTGGAACTAACTACGACAACATTTTTTTAAATATTTGGATACATGGAGCAAAACTGAAGAGACATTAATTAATGGTTTAAAAAAAGAATTGCATAGTAAAGCCGACATTATAAATATGTTGGTACAACAACTTTCAAACTATGTTGTAATTAGTTTCTGTAAGCCATTATAGAGATAAAAGCCAGCTTGATTAATAATCCAGGATAGGCGTATTAAATTTCTTATGCAATCAAATATACCAACTTTTAAATTTGTAATAGACTATATATTTTTTTTTCCTATTTTTAATTGTATTTATAATAAGTTAACATATAATATTTTCGTGCTTATTACAGAAACGGATAAGGTTCAAATGCGAACAAGGTCAAACAGTACCGGAAGTGAAGGATTATCTATTAGAAGACATCATGCCACAGGTAACATTAATTCCTTACATACACACTGACAAGCAACAACGGTATTTACAATCACACTTCTCCTATACTTTACTCTTGAGTGTTTCACAAACTCATTCACGACTCATAATTTGTTACAAGTTGTGTTCTACGTATTTAACTTAACTGAAAATCTCAGAGTCAAAAGTTTCATCTAGTGCTTAGTTTTCATTGTCATACGCAAACTCACTTTCCCGCCGGAAACGACTTACTACGGTTCATCAGTAATTCTTGAAGCTTGAGCTTACTGGTTGGCGTTTTGCTCACGTTCATTAATTTCTCTTTATCAACAAGCACCTTATGTCGTTCGCATTAAAACTATTTTTGAACAAGCCTCAGTGCTACTTAAACTTGCAAAACATGGAAATATTGGTGAACATCGTCTCGGTTTGCGTATACAAGAGAATCTAGCACGGCGGTCCGCACACACACGCACACACCTCGAGCTTGGCAGCACGGCGTCTAATGGCACTATTACCGGTCCAAGATGGCAGTCACGCGAAGAGACGTATGGGCCTGAACAGAGAGCAAATGGAGGCGATGAACCGAGTGTCGCTGCCGTCCGCCGTGAACGGGGAGGGCCCCGCGCGCCCCACGCAGCTCAGCCTGGCGCCGCCCGCGCACCCCGCGCGCCCCGCGCACCCCCCGCCACCGCCCTCCGCCTCCACCTCGGCCACCACCTCCCCCTCGCCCACGCCGAGCACGCCCGCCGACTCAGGTGGCGACACCACACTATCTACTCAGCCACCATCTCTTCTCTTCTCGTGCTTGCGCTTCCACATCATTATACAACCCAAAGACGATCTCGAATCATCTTTGAACTTACTAAAATGTAGCACGATATTTGAACGAGTCGTGTTGGGGAAAATCCATAAAATATAACACTGACTTCCGCAAAAAATAATAATCATGAATCATTTGCTTGAATGCTCGGTGCTCGCAGACATCTATCTCTACACTGCTTCGACTTCAAGCCGGTAGCAATGTGAATCTAACCTATCTTCTGTGTACATGCATTAACCGAATGTTACGTGTGCTTTGACGCTCTCGCAGACTGCACACTTTACGAGGTGCGGTCGGCGACGAGCTTGGGTGTGCAAACTAACCGTTGTACTAATATAGCTTAACCTTTGTCATAAACATATTGAGTAATCATTATTGTTTCCCAGGTTTCGCTGATGATCTAGTGACGAGACGGCAGAAGAAAGATGCTCAACTCGGGGGTATGTAGCATCATTCATACGAGCTATGTTTGCTCTGAATTTCATACGATTACGTGAAGCCTTTACATTATAAAATAACAACTATACCCAATACTCGTATTACAAATTAATTAATTCCTAATATTCATGAAAATATTATCAAATTACAATATGTTTGTTTGAACAGAGGAGGAGCGGGCCATGAGGAGGGTTTCCTACTTAAAAGCCACATGGGGTGATCGGTTGCACTTAGACAGCGATGTAGAACCAGACGGTGACCACCACAATCTCCGAAGGTACGTTAACTCTTCTACCACCTGTCTATACTCTCCGCAAATATCTATCACTCATTTTTGTCACGTTCCATCGAACTGCCAAAGATCAGTGACAGCCCTGTGCGCTCTTGTATACCCAGTAGTGTTACCAAAACACTTTGTAACTTTCATGAATTGTCCGAATAACCAATATCTTGTCATTACTACAACATAGCACCAATTCTACCTTTATTATTGTCGATCACATAGATTGTTGTAGTTAGTTAATATTATATTATTGTACTATTGTCCTCCAGTAGCTAGATAACATGTATGTAACCAACATCGGGTTTTTATTGATGACAAAATTTCTCTTTTTTTTTTCACTAATCCGGGGTGGTTAATTGGGTTCAAAACGCAGTGTGTATCGCAAGTGGCGCCCTCCACGATTCACCGACGACATTACACCGTTGCTGCGGATATTCGACCCGCACGCCGTCCTCCCCTCGCGGTACGTCGCATGGCGTCACTTTACGCTGGTTTAATACAGATGGCGCTTATTACAAAGTTTTGCAATAGTTATACGAATGTGAACATAGATGGCGCCTTTACGAATTTAAAAATAGGTGTTATCGCTGTGGAAATTAATTGAAAGCCTTGCACTGCTTAGTAACTTTAAAAATTCAGTTAGAGGTAAGTTGAGGTCATGACCCACGAGTCGAGATCATCATATCATGAAGCATTTAACTCGAGAACACATCATAAAGACAGTACAGGCGCAGCAAGTACTGCAGTTTTGTTTCTGCATAAATAAATGAGAAATTAGACTGCATGGGATAATGTTGTCGGCGTACGTATGCATGATTGATGTTGGAGAGTAACGTAAACTTAAATGTTTCTAGCATGGTTGTTCGTTTGCTGTCGTTGTTAATTGTTTTAATTAGAAATTAAAGGTAAATCAAATAAGAATTATTTCTGTTGTAATTTAAGTGATTTGTAATTGTGGGCAGAAATAATTAGCACTTCATAAAAACGGTTTGAATATTATAAAGGAATCCGCGCTTAGGATGTGTGTTAGGAATGAAGAATAGACTTTAATATTAAATTCAAATAGTTTTAATGTACGTGTTTGTGTTTTATACAATCATATTTAATAGAAATAAATAATATTTCATACCATAAAACATAGCATATTTTTTTATGTTTTTGTTATTAATACAACTCTCTAGTAAATAATATATCATTATTTAATACAGATAAAATACTCATTTAATATTCTTCGTTTTTATGTGTACCAAAATACAACTACATTACTAAATTGTGATATATTTACTATCAGAAAAATTAAGAATAACCCCAAAACACATTGTAAATACAAATATACTAACATATCCCCTGCAGTTATTATAATACTGCGTATACATGTAATATTTATTAATGGCGTGTATTTCTATAGCCCCGAGAAGAAGGGCGACGGCGAGGCGGCGGAGAGCGCTGTGGAAGCCACCGAGGGAGACGTGCAGGGAAACGTGCAGGTCAAGATGGTGGTCAGCAATGGAAAGGTATATACTCACAGACGCTGAAATATGACTGTTACTGAGTCTGAAAACTTTTATACCAAGTTTCAAATCAATTAAATCATAATTATTACATGCCCTTTCTCACCCGAATAATTTCAATGCAAGCTTTTATGAACTTATCCAGTTTTTAGGCTTTCAAAAGACCACATTTTTATTACATTTTAGCCTATCAAAGCTACAGGTAGATTCTTCCACACCCAATTCCAGATTCATATTTTCGAATGATATTCTCTTGTCTGACATATCAATTTCCAATACACTGTTGTATGAAACAATCTGCAGAACCAATTCTTCAATCTATTTCGGCCATTTACCATACATATCCCTAAAACTTTAGAAGTACTATACAAGTATTGAAACATGTATATAATTACAGCGGGCGAGCGACAGGTCTTGGAAGCAAGTCTGGGCAGTGCTTCACGGCACCAAGCTGTATCTGTACCGACACCATCCGAGTCAGGTGAGTCTTAGAATAATTCCCTTTAAACTCTGTTAGTGACTGACCGAAATATGTGGCGTGATAATATCGATGCTTGATAGTGATTGAATAACTACAGTATTTAATAGGAATCATGAGATTTTTTTTCCTTAGGATTATAGGTTTCTCAAGAATATCACGGCTTTTTGATGATTTTTTTTATTAAGGAATGGATTAGCTAGACCGCTACTGATGGAACATAAATTAATAGACAGAACGATATTGCAATAAGACATCAAAGATAATTTAAAACACTGTAAGACATGAATTACCATAGAGAAACAAAAAAAAACAGCACAGAGTATAGCAGCGTCTATGATTAACCATAGATAATGTCATGTGGATGCGTTCATAATTCAACACTTTATTAGAGCCGATAATTTTTCGATGCAACTCACATGTTAATAAACGAGCGGCGGTATCTTTCATTACGGTTTAATTTTCGTTTATTTACAATTTACTACCATTATCCAAACCTATTTTACTTACATCCATAATTTCCTTCGCGAATCTCCCGCGAATCCATCAAACATAACAAATGCCAATAAAAATATATTATCATCATAAACAGTAGTCCATTTGCGTCGGATTGGGTGGTCCCCGCGACCTTCGCGTGTGGATGGCCGACGGGCAGTTTGTTTGCCGGCCTGACCTTGAGCAGGCGATCAATGATTACCTCCACTAGGGATGCGAAATATCGATGGGAATACGACAAATACTTGTGTGTAGTCGATTCTGATTGTTGTGTAATGTATAGTACTGTATGTTGTTTATTAGTACTGCCTGACTGCAAATCTATAATGACGAAATATAAAAAGGTTAACCACTTAAATCTTTTTTATTTCGATAATTGAACTACCTATCATAGTGTAATTATGATTTCCGACGGTTTTTTATAGTTATAAAATTTCACACAACATACTTCAAATCCTAATCGTGATTTTCGCTACCTCAATAAGTCCAACAAATTGCAATCTAAAAAAAATCGAGCGTTGCTTAAGTCGGAATTATATTCATCTAATTAAGCGTCGATACTTTCTTCTCTTATCGATGTATTTTGCCCAACTCTATCGGTGGGCACGTGAGCACACAGTACATACTTTAAGGGCAAACATCGCGCCGGTAATGGAATGTTTTACGCGGAAAAAGATTTATTTTGGTTAGTTTCCGTTTGACAGGAACACGCCAAATTCAACGCGGGCCTTGGTGTTATGGTCTATTATTGTGACGAAATTATAAGACTATAATTTAAATGTGGAAGTTATCGCCTATATATCCCAAAATGGTAGACAGAAATGACACTCGACCAAGCCAATATACAGTGTTCAGTAATGGTGGCACCACGCTATTGTCAGTCATAATTCAGCATGAATGGGCAGATTCGTCCGGGGTAGTGCAACTGTATCTCAGAAGATTGAGTTGAAGCGACAGCTTTGCTGTCACGTTTCGTTCGGTGAGTGAGACCTTGCTAATGAAGGGTTATCCGATTTATTTTGTTTTTCGTCATTATACAAATAGTCCTCCTGCTAAAGGCATGACCTCATCAAGAATCTGTAACATCAAAAACTTTGGCGGAATTGAAGATAGAATTTGCTTATAAGCAATTCTAAAATAATTCAATAGTCACGTGTTTCGGTCTCAATAATGAAATTAGTACTTATACCTTATGATAAAATCCTTACTTCGGAACTACTATTAAGGATTAGAAAAATCCTTATAAAAGTTATACTGCTTGTGTTAACAGTCGTCATGACCCAATAATGAGAAAATCTGACGTCATCTTCTTATCTTCAAGTGCATTTTCTAATATAAATATACCTTATTTGTAGATGCACAAATCTTCATAAAGAGTTAGAAATAACTTATAAACTAATATTATAATTTTATTTTCAACCACCTGGCCCTCGTGCCATTTGGTCAATAAAATATAAATTTGTCATGAATAAACATGCGTACAGGACCTCGAAACAATCGGTGCGCGTCGCCAATTTATCAAAATATCTAACGTGTATTGTATAATATATTAATTAACACGGCATTCGCATCGCTCAGTACATTCAAGTGGCGTTCATTATCTCTGGTACGCTTCCGTCGCGACCATAAGCGACCGCGCACCTGGCTTCTACTGTCTACTCATGGGCACACGTTTGGTAATAGGGATGGCAGTTCGTGGTTATTTGATATCACAAAAATCAAACAGATTTTAGACAGTTTTAAAAGTCATTTTAGTTCTAGAATATTTTGTCTTCTTCGCTCAAATTGAATTCAAATTAGTTCGAAAGGGACAAAACATTCGATAACTAAATTAGGTATAAAAACTGCCTATGACTGAGACTGAAAGTATTTGGAAACATAATATTATAATGGCGCTGTAGCGTAGTATAGATGATGGAAAGACATTTGGCTAATAATAATTATTACAGGGTTGGATTTTTATTCTAAACTAGCGGCCCGGCCCAGCTTCGCCTGGGTGCATATATTTTTTTATTCCACTCCACACCAAATAAATGTTGTTTTTCGTATAAACTATTGTATACCTAAAGCTATCCTACTGTCCGGCTCAATCCCGTCACATCCGCCTGTTCAGTCTCTTCCCAATCCGTCCCGTCGCTTTTCTTTATTATCCATCCCGTTTTATAACGTGCATTTACATTTCGTCCTAACAAATCTGTCATCTATCCCAGCCCTCTCCCGTACCTTCCACTCTATTTTATTTTATGTCCCTTCTCTCCATATAATTCTTGTATATCTAAACATGACGTAGATATCCTACTGTCCGACTCAATCCCGTCTCATCCGCCTGTTCAGTCTCTTCCCAATCAGTCCCGTCCATTCTCTTTATTATCCATACCGCTTTATAACGTGCATTTACATTCGTCCTAACAAATCTGTCAGCTATCCCAGCCCTCTCCCGTACCTTCCATTCTATTTTATTTTATGTCCCTTCTCTCCATATACATCCATATATATATACATATAAAGATTGCCTTATGAATTTTTGACATTAAAAACTTTAGCGTTTTTTATTGTCCATCCAATATTCCTTCCCTTATTTCAGCACCAAAAAGCTGTTTTTCCAAAAAATATTGCACGCCATTACTTTTTGTTAGTAATAAAGAGTTAAAATATTTTTTTATAGACATAACTTCAGTGGTTTCGATTTTCTTAGATATAACAATTCAACCCTTTTTTACCCCCTTTAGGTATAATATAACCTATCTCAGTCCGATACGATGTACATTTCTATCAGTGAATTATAGCGAAGGAAAGGCCACTGTAAAAATTCGTGATAAAAATGGCATTCGATCTTGAAAAGGAGTAAGTATAACTTCTTATGCTGCATTTACACGCTTGGCCAACTTCAGCCAGCCTCCACCAACGCCAGCGTGTAAACGGAGTGTTTGGCTCGGCTGGCCTTATGTTTTTCATAGTTAATAGCTTGGAGTTGGTAGACGTTGGCCCAACCTCAACCAACATGTAAATCCACCATTACGTGTGAACATTATTTATTTCATTGTCCTATATTAATGTAGCTAGATATATTCTCCTTAGTTTATACAAAATAAATTTCTGAACGCATGCATAAACAATTACAATCAATTAAAATGTCAATCCATTTTCACTGTCAATATTTTACTTCTTTAAAATCTAAAATACGCCACTAATCGAATATTGTGGATATATGTTTTCGATTCGAAACCTTTATTTAAATACGTTATTTAATTTGAGGGCAGAGTTTACCATATCGACAGGGTGAAAACTAAATGTTTGACAGTTACAAACCCATGAACATATTGTATGGGAAAATCACGCACATTGTTTTGATAGATATGATTGAATTTGAATTTTGTACAGCGGTAATAAAGTACAAATTGACTCTTTGACGTTAGGAACATACCTACATTGTTTAAACAACAGTGAGTGCTTGTTATTTAATATGAACCTTATACAATAGCAATAAAGCTCAAATTGACTCAACGTTTTAGTTAGAAAACGTTTGTATGGGGTAAAGAAAAGGGGTGTTTTTAGGGCTTTTCCGGCAATTATTCGAAATTTTCTCGCCGTAAAAACCATCCTTGGACTTTCACAAACATTTTAAAAAAAGAATCATCGAAATCGGTGCAGGCGTTGTTGAGTTATGCGGTTACCAACACATTTTGCGATTCATTTTTATATATAAGATTGAT
Organism: Hyles lineata; assembly: GCA_030180105.1. Taxonomy (NCBI): domain Eukaryota; kingdom Metazoa; phylum Arthropoda; class Insecta; order Lepidoptera; family Sphingidae; genus Hyles; species Hyles lineata. The sequence goes on along the minus strand of JARJEE010000006.1, from coordinate 13,739,164 downwards.
TTCTCCGTTACTGACGCACACAACACAAAACTTGTGTTTTTATGCAGGGACAGAACTATGTGTGTGGCCACTGGGTTTGTTTATTTTAATATATCTCATTAGGTTCGTATTTCCAAAATAGAATAAGTAAGCTATTTACTTTTAAAAAAGCACCCACACAGCACAATACACAACCTTCTTATCATATGACAACCCTGCCCGCATATTCGGCTAGCCCGCACCTCAGCAGTGCAACAGTGTGTAAAACTAACGGATATTTTCGGGTGCTAAGGAGCGGTATGCATCGATAATGACAGCTGCCATTTCTTCATTTGTTCTATTATAATTCTAACATCTGGTGCCTTATTGTAATTCGTAAGATGTTTTTTAATTCATTCATTTATATTAGGGTGGGTAAAGTTTAATTATCAATTAGTACACACTTTACTTGAAATGTCCGTTATGTTTCTTACATCTGTCTCAAAAGTATGTCACCACGACACATTTCATAGTTTTCCAAAAACCTAAAGTTTTGTTTAGTATTGCTTACTTTCACTATAATTTACTCTATATCAATAATCTAGTGTAACTTACCCTACTCATTTGACCTTAAATCAATTTTGTAAGTCCCTTTATCATTTTCGTTCGTTCGTGTTCGTTTTGAGTATAAACAATTGCATTGCGACGGCACAGTTCCAAAGAACCCATCACGCGTAAGGACTAAACACTAACTCTGATCTATTAAGTGAGCAACGCGGAAGCATTGAAACACTTCAGTGTACAGCTTACTGCACACGAGTACAGATATCGTGCAGGATTTAAACTTTCAATAAATTAAACATACAGCCAGGAAATAGTAATAGTTCTAAAGCAACAGATATATAATGTATCGTGATTCCAAGATATATTCAATAACTGAACAGTTTTTTCTGTCCTAGAAACATCTAAACCTTAAACTAATTGAGTTGTTAACAATATTTTCCTCTGACATTTTTCTTTCATATCTTTACGGAGACAAGAACATACAATAATTGTGGATGATTAGCCTTCGAAAATGTTTTAAGAACAGAGGAATAAAAAACAGAGAATGATTTTATTGGATCGTTTTTTTTTTTAGACTGCCCTCTCATCTTTTCCTTTTTCTTTCTATCCATCCAAAGGTTGTCTGTAAGAAATCGCCTAGAGCGATAAGACCGCCATCTGTACTTTTTTTTTTTCATTTGTAATATATTTAAGTGTTTAAATCCTTTTTTGTGCAGTTAAGAATAAATAAATAAATAAAATGAATTGCTACAGCAAAAGAGATACTGTCACGTGTTCTGTGTATAGAAAGCTTTTCGAGTAAGGGTTAACCACCGTGGAGTAATAAAACTCAACAAACACTAAAATTCATACAGTCAGTTGCGAATGCTAGTGGAGCGGGGCGAAGGATGTTGCAAAAGTCACTTACACCAGGAGATAAATCTAAAGATGATTTAAGTGATAAATCTAAAGATAATGCACAAGACAAGACCTCTACAGCCCATTCACTGAATGTCACTTTAAAAACGATTGTGTTGTCAACGCACACCTTCGTTGCTAAATATGGCGATTTTTCTGCGTGTTGAAAGTTCATAAGGGTAAAAACGGTTTGCCTTGTTTGTTGGGCTTTCCTTTTGGAGTTTTTAGTGAATATTTATAGACTTATTTAAATATTGGTACAATGTTACTAAATTTAACGGGAGTCATGAACTCGACGTCCTTTAATAAGTTGGACAGACGATCTCTTAAAGGTCATAGTGTAAATTTCACAAGGAAATATAAATACGTTCAGCACAGTTCTTCGTATAACTGAAATTGACTATAAGAATGGTGATGATATTATTACAGTTAGCTTTAAAACCAGACAGATCAATGAAAACAAAACAAAACACGTTGAAGATTGCACTTCTATTTCGAAGCTCTGAAAACAATTTTACGATCTGTACATTCTAGTAATCGATATGTTTCGAGCTACAATCGATACCACCCAAACAGTTCTCGAAAACGTGCGTCGATTGGAAGCTTACATCGTAAGAGCTTATTGGAAATGTTGCACAGTAAAGAAATCAAAGCAAATCCCATATGACATTGATTGACGGGGATTATGGATTACGAAATGAATCTTCAAATATTTTATGCAAATGGCGAGCAATTTGTTACAGGGTCCTACTGTGCATTATTCGATGGCCTCCGTGGAGGTAATAATTTATTTGGAAATGGAAGGTCATGGATTCCCCTGTTGTGACAAACATTTGTGTGGTACCCAGCTGTTTGTACAAGACGTGGTTTTGTGGAACAAAGCTTACCAAAGGTTTTGATCTCTTTGACACATTGTAGTTTTTCGAAAGAATGGTTGGAACGAAAATGTAGCCGTTTGTTAACTTATAAGCTTATTATTTCTGCAACAATCTTAAATTCCTATGATATTGCTATAAAAGTAGAGAGCTCAAGGAATATACTACTACAATGCTAGTTGGGAGCCTCACAACTTTGTATGGCTGTTCATGATTCAATTTTTATACAGGATTTTCCGTATTAATGTGGCAAGCTTTTATTACATCAGTTTTTATTACGTGTAAACGAAAAAGGCCAGATTGTAATCCCGAGTCGTGTTTAAATTATATCCGCGCTGTGATATTTCCCTGCGTCCTTCCCCTTGACCCAAATATTTCTATATCATGTCTTGACTTTTTCAAAATCTACGCTGGATTGTGCAGTTAGGGTTGATCGGTTTCCCTATGCAGTAATAAAAAGGCAGAAGTTAGTTTTATTTTAATTACATCGAAGCACATCTGCACCTACCTAAAGCATTATAACGACCTTTGAAAATCACTGTCTACCACGACGTAATTTTCTACCAGTTAAATTTTTGAATGCTCAAAGTTACATTAATATTGAGTAATAAAAAAGAGATTGTACAAAATTACTGCTAAAAAACAGCATTTTACATTCCACACATGTTTATTTAATCGGTATAAATTAGTTTAATCTGCTCTATATCCTTCTATTAAACCTTTTTATTCAATAATACTAAAATCCGTACAACTATTTTAGTTCGAACTATTGACAACCCCAAGCAAAGCTTCCATTCCTGTCGCCTACGTACAAAATGGTAATGCGTCTTGCGGATAATGCTAAGCTCTGAAGGTCCACATTGTCACGCGATGTCTTTGGATTATGTCATAGAACGCCCTGACCCAATTCCCAACAGTCATAGCGCAGTCCTTAAAGGTTGGGTATAGGACACTTTTGTTTGTTAAGTTTCTAGTCCCACGGAAAGCGAGGAAAACAAATGAATAAATACCGATTTTATTTCCATCCAGTGACAACCCTAAGCAAAGCTTCCATTCCTGTCGCCTCCGTACAAGACAGTAATGCGTCTTGTGGATATAGCTAAGCTCTGAAGGTCCGTAGTGTCACGCGATGTCGCTGGATTATGTCAGAGGCAGCCCTGACCCAATTCCCGACAGACACAGCGCAGCCCTTAAAGGTTAGGTACGGGACGCTTTTGTTCGGGAAGTTTCGAGTCGCAGATACGGTTGGAAAATTATGTAGGGTAAATAAGATAGGTTTTATCATATACATTATTATACTTCAGTATACGTATTAAAGAACGAAATTATATATATTTTTTATCATTTAGTACCGTGATCACTGCTCTCTATAAATAAAATACTCATATTATCTGCTAAATAAAGCATATTATCTCCATTTGAACACGTAGTATTGGAGGCAAGGGTCTAATGAGCATTTGAAAACCTTTGAAGGCTAACATTTGTTAATACTCGTACAATTGATTATTTACGCCTTCAATAAATGCGATTAATTTGTGTAAACCGACCTCACCTTTACAATAGTATGACAAATAAATAAAGCCAATTCTAAATTCTAATCCACTGTTACTACTAATGTATTGTGCAGTGTGAAAATTATTCGCTTGTTTTGTGTTCGGTCTAAAAGCAAACCAAATTATGTGTTTATTAACTCCGTTAAATATGTAAATTATTGAAATTTATCGCGCTTAATGACAATCGCCAATGAACCAAATACATATTTCATGAACCCGTTGAAAATCAAACGAAATTATGTGAAACTTGATCGTGGATATTATTATATTAATTTGATATAAATTAATTATTTTTTATTAATCAATTTCTATAACAGTAGTTTTTGACAAACTTCTTCTATTCCTATATCTTGACAATAAAAAATACGTATTAAAATATTTCTGTACTATTCTTAAATGAACCTATAACTTTTTATGTAAGCCTTTAAAATAACTTATAATAATCCGTTATTTATATTCTTGGTTTTCACATACATCAATACCGTTTTGTGGACATATTTTATTAGACTTGTGTTACAATCAAGACATCTATAGTGTTCATAGTCCTAGTACATTACAAATTGCTACACAGAACTTCGAAAACATGGTGTCGGTTTTGAAAATTAGAATTCACTTCGACCGTCCGTTCCACTTCTCAAATAAGCAATCACTCACTTTTACAGCACATATATCACACTTTTTAAATTGCCATATTGAGCTATCGCTAATCATGTCATAAATCATGTCAAAATGTGTTCGTACGCGATGCATCTTTCCGCCCACACACTCCTACGTTTAGCTTCGTTCAATAATTTACTAAGCAAATACTGCCTTGGGTGACAGATAATGTATGTCGCTTATTCAAATTAGGATTTTGTATTAAGTAAAAGGTAATACAGCGTGTAATTTGATCAGGTTTTCCCTTTGTTTGTGTATCTTAGACTTTTCTGTTATGACTTATGTGCAATTGGGTTCTGAAAAGATATTATGTGTTCTTTGCAATGAGTATTACGGTCTGTGGAGATTAAACTGTCCGTAGCTATTAAAACACTCAACATACTTATTTATTAGCTATTTATAAATTCAGCTGTATTTGGTATCGTAATCAGAATAAGAGATACCATCAAAACGTTAATACACAATAAAGGCTACAGCATAATAGTAACTCGTGTAAAATTGGCCACTTTCTTGGTAGTGTTATGCATCCATAAACAACAACAAAAAGCTAGCAACCGATGCGTTATTATGAAAACAAGCGCGCAAGGTCGCCGTGCGCTCCACTTATCCCGGGGGCGTATCCCGATCTGCCACTAATATATAAGAAAATCGTTGTTGCCATTTATTCACTTATTTATTGGTACCTTTTGGCCGCAGCTCAAGTATTTTTCATTATGCTAATGTTCGAATTATTATGGACAGCTGACAGACCTATTCGATTACGTGCATATTTTTTTCGTAGGTTAAAAATAACGCGAAATGTAACTAGATGTAAATCTGTTTGCGCGTCGCAATACCGACTTGGGAAGTGATCTTTCATTCTGCTGATTCACACTACGTGATTATCGTTTACTCGTAACATATGTAATTTATGCAATAATTCAGTCCGCAATAAAAGTATTAAAATAATAAACTAGCAGTACAGATGAGCATGAAGTAAAATAAAAATAATGGTATTTACTTGTACTGAAGCTATTCATTTTCAACTGACATATTTAGAGCAATTTTGTCAGTCGAATTAAGCTATGTATCTTCTGTAGAGCGTAGCGATGAGTAACATTTGTGGTGGCTGTCGAGAGTGCAATTTTCTTTGCAATGAGACAATTTCTGTGAAATATCACTGTTAATAGTTTCAGTGCTGAGTTAAAACAAGGTAAGAACTAGCCAAATAATGCCGAAGTATTAAGATTTATCTCAATAAACTTATGAAACACATAAGCGAATAATCAATTTACCGTCCACCAAGATACATAGGGCCCCAATGCCTAGTGAATTACATCCCAAAATATCTTCGTATATTATGACGTGACGCATTCGCCTGTCATTGAGCCATATATAGCCCAATAAGCATATAAATAGACCGACCGGTATCTAGTAATGTCACACCAACGACGCATTTTAAAACGCGCCACAAAAATGCATCACATCGCGTGCCAACACATTCGTCTCGGTCTAATTGTGACCCAATTATCTTGTACAATGTCCTTTATGTGGAGCGTCTCGGGATCGAGTCCCGGTTTCCTGGTGTAAAGTATTTTTATGTAGGATTTAAACTGTATGTAGAACTAGTTTAATCGCGCGATACACCGTGTAATGATTCGTGGTCGCGCTATCGCCGATCGATCGGTTACTGCTCTGACACCGATCGCGGGGGTATATTCTTGACATTTCTCTCATGGTATTTTTTTGTGAATTATTTACTTTTATGAAAGTGAGGCCAATGCAACATGCAAACCCAATAATAAAAATACCTATTACAAATAATATCTATTAATAATTTACAGAAATAGTTAACTTAAACTGACTAATTTCTCAGAAACAGAATCAAAGAATTTTTTAAACAACATTAGAAATTCTATGGAAAATCCGAAGAGAATCGCTAAAGGACAGGAAGGTTGTATCAGAATGTTTAGTAATAACGCCGCATAAGACACTGGCGCCTTGTATAGAGTTCTTAGTTTATGGGCTTGTTATTATAAACAAGCCCATAAACTAAGCTAGCTCACATTATGGATAAGAACGTATGTAATTAAATTCCTTTAACGAAAGCAAATCAGCATTAATTTAATAAAATACCCGCATTAAAAAACATTAGCAATAAGATCACTGCTGAAGACGGAATTCAACAATCAAGAGTACAATAAAGAAAGCTTAGGCTGCGATCCACCACATTGCATACTTGGCGATGACCTTCTGTGAAATTATATGCATGTGGGCTTTATGCACATGCTAAACAACTTTTTTGTTTATCATTGCGCACCTATATCGTGCAATAAATTTAAAAGTCGAAAATAATTAGCTTTCAGAATAGACCCCATGCGCCGGCGCAGATCCCGATAACCGCCCCACGCCCCAGTGAGTTACAATCGAGTTTATAATTGAAAATCTCCAAGATCTGATGAATAGAGCCAGTCTATCGCCGTTTAATTGAAACTGACCATCCCACTGTGAGAAATGGCCAACGTGGATAGCAAAGTGGCGGGTACCGTTGATTTATTATGGGATTTTATTGATGCCTTTATTTTTTTATGTTTATGTTTGTTTACTTATACACATTTGCAAATGTAGAAGTAATTTTAATTTAAATGACCCAATAATATGATGTATCATGACATCATATTATTGGGTCATAGAAAATACCATTTGAAAACTAATTGACTATGAATTATTAACAAATTTTACGTCTAGTGATAAGTAGGTATGAAATAGATTTGCAAAATCAATATAATTCAAATCCAAAATAAATAATTATTTATCCGGATGTGCGTATCGATTGCGTGACATTTCGTTTCACATGCAGTTCTTCGCGTCGCCGTCACAGGCTGCACGCAACCGAAATTATCCGTAACAATCAAAACATCGATATCTTCCATTCATTTCTCGGAATTCAAATATATCGTTACCTCGTTCTCTTTTACTTATTCACATTTGATCGCAACAATGGATTGTAACCGTGAAATGATTTTTATCGAAGGTCGATAGAGACGTCTTGTAAACAGCTTTTGTAGTCACTATAAATCTGTCAGTGTTACTACCTAGGTCGATTGTAGGCAGGAGTAGTATTTTGTCTGTAATGCGCGTGACATTCGCCTGTTTGTTTTAGTCTGTATGCGTAGGTATTCGTAGAGACCTAGCTCAGATATAACATTTGCAAACAGGGTATAAGGCCGATGGAACCGACATACACTACCCTGAAAGCTTATATTATAAAGCTTTTAAAAGAGCTTGATTTTTTATCAAAACATCCCGTGACATATCACTTTTCATCTACCAATGGAGCTTAACTATCTGTCAGCTGCCCAAAAAAAAGCTTGATTTGTCTAATTCCTTGTCGTTATTTTTAGTATCCTTCATTATACCGAAATAAATATGTCATATAAATTAAAAAATTAACATCCCATTAATTCTGTTTATCACGTATATAATAAACAATGCTGGAATACACAGCGATGGTCACATATAACGCGCGTGCATTGTTGTCGCGCCCACGTAAGCGATCGGAGCAGGTGCGATGAATTTGGCTACTGATGTAGGAACACGGCCTCACCGGAAATAACTCCTTGCCTTTTGTTATCAAGTACTGACTCCTCCTACAATCACCACTAGTTGTTAGTAAAAAAGCTGTGAAACATAGGCTACGGGTTCGTTCCCCGCATCGAGACAAATATTTGTGTGATCCATTTGTATTTATTTTACGTCAAGATATCAGTGAGCTTCTGATGCCTACAAAATTGGACTTTCATCTCAGTGTGGGGTCAAGACCATGTATGTGACTTTTGGGTGCATCTATTTATGTGTATTAAGGCCTTGGCCTTGATTACCACTGCAATATTCCAGACAGCATTGATCGTTTTAAGATATGACCAAACAATGTTCACTAACATTCCTGAAACTTATTTATCATCACGGACACTATGATACGCGCGGTAGTAATTAGTACTTAGTTATACTAATTGACTGTTGAGAGTATTTATTATTTACAATTTTACCTCATATAAATGTGTACGTTTGTGTGACAGTGTGCCAAATAGTGTAGTGATGAACGAGAATTGACAAAGGAATATTACGATGGTTTGGTCATGTAGAGAGGATGGATGAAAGGAGACTATCCAAGCAAATTTACAATGCGACTGTGGATGGAAGAGTCGGTAGGGGTCGACCTCACCATCGAAATCGGTGATACCTTTAACAAGGGTCAGGTCAAAAGTACCCTGAACCGACGAGAATGCATGAAGAGGTTGATGACAGTGGATGAAGCGATAGTAACGTCAGGATCGAACAAAGTGGCAGTTTATAGTCCCTGTCTACCCCTATGGGATACAGGTGTGACGATTATGTATGTTTGTATATAAATGTGTGCATTGTTCCTGCGCCCACGTAAGCGATCGAGCAGGTGCGATGTATTTGGCGTGCGTAGGTACATCGTATTCGGCCTCACCGGAAATAACTCGTGCCTTTTGTTATCTTGTAATGTGCCTCATTGTTGCGTCTGCGAGCTCCGAATAAACGCGCGATCGCTTTGATGACTGACTGATGGTCCACGGTTTACGTGAACTACTGTTGTTGTTGTTCTCAAGAAATGGCAAGATTGTTGTGATTTGTATAAATAGTTGTTTATAGCATGTAGTATTAGTAGTAGTACGCCATGTGTTGTAAATGTTTTTATATGTTTTCACGTTAAAGCTATTCAAATTGCTGTTAAGGTGAACTGATTCACAAACTAACGTAAAAATAAAACAAATTAGGTTCGTTACAACGAAAACATATTCCACACCAATAAATAAAGACGTGTCTAAATATTTACGAAAATTAACCAATAACACGCCTTTCAAATCCCTTTCTAAATCTCTGTTAAAATTGATAGAGTTATTTTGATCGAAAACATTTCATTTTACAATCTAAGATCTCGTTCACAAGCGTTTAAGATAACTGCACAGATTTTACCACTTAAGGCGATATTGAGAACATAATCGTAAATACGCCATTATCAACATTAAAGAACAAGACATCTCGACAGATTTAAGGGTGCAGAAACCTGCCCCATCCAGACTCCGAACTGGTTGCGACCGGGCTATTAATAAACTAGAGTAGCCTTGAAGACCCGCGAGACACGCAATTTGCGGCAAACATACGCATAAACAATTTTGTCGGCGCGAAGTGTGGGCGTCATTCATTCCCGCGCTGACAGGGATTTTTCCGATATCGAAGCGAGCGCGGTTCAGCGACCTCTGGAGGTGAGCCGTGAGAGCTCGCAGGTTCACGAGAAGAAAGGGTTGACGAACCGCGACTGAAGACGTTGTTAGTATTAGGTGCTATTGTGTCTGCTCCTTGCTTGCGTCACGGGGCTACGACCTCATCAGGACTCACATTAAAAGGTCTTTCTCCTGAATTACTTTCATCGATGCACGAATTGCATGCCGTATCGGATTCACTCGCTTAAGGTTTGCCCATTAAACGAAACGTATCATGATCGGTTACGTCTCAGGGAAAATGAACACAGTGCTCGTCATCCCATCGTGTTGAGTTACTTACATACATACATAAGCTCAAGCCTTTTCCCAGAAAGGGTAAGCAGAGAGTTTCGGGCACAAAATCCCAATAATGATAATAAAGGGGCTGATAATGAATAGACAAATCCAATATCGCTATGGCTGATTCGGGATTCAAACTCGAGACCGCAGCTTTGCAATCATACCGTAGTACAACTGCGGCACCAAGGCAGTCAAGGTTCTTAATGCTCAATAATTTTACTAGAGACTAATTCCTTCACACCGGGACACGTCAGTTCCTTTTTCGCCGAATACGTTTGTATTGTGTATTGACCTGTGACGTAAATCGTCCACTATATCAGTCCAGTGTTACTCAATTAACGACGTCGTCCAAATTGCTTTATTTACAAAAGCAGTGTTTCGACGAAAGAGTGTCGCCGCACGGAGGTCGGCTTCCTGCCGCGGCAATTACAAATAAACAATAATCTAGGGTAGGAACATCATTCTGGCCGAAACCGAAACCGAAGGATTCATCACCAGAAAAAAACTCAGCTCAATTTGGATAAAAGTAAAGGAAATACTGTATGGTTTCTTGGTAGTTTATTTAACTCAATAATGGGATGTTTCAAAATACCTTGCAATTTAAGTAAGAACATTTCGAAGTCTTTAAATTCCACTTCTGCCTGCGCCTAAAATATCTGTCTATTTTAATCGAAGCCGAAAATAACTTCTTGGCCGAATCCGAATTCGAATATTCGGTCAGACACTACAATAATCGCTTCCTTCAGCATTATCACAGGTCGTTAAGGCCCGGCGGCGTGTAATTTGAGGGTGGCGCTGGATTTGCGTAATCGAACGTCGCGTCGTGTGCGGCGCGCCATATAGGGTCACAGAGGACGAACGCAACACCGAAAACGAACAACCGTCACCGAGTCATGAAATTTACGGACTTCCACATTAACTCGCGGTTCCGTAAGCTTATTTTCATCTCAAAATGTCCTACTGGTGACGACCCTTTTACCTTTTTAGTTTTAAAATTGCCTGAATGCCACCACTATGCCTCCGGGAGCCGATCTCTATACTGTATCCTTGTGTAATTATTTTATTCTTTAACAAACATAATAATTTTAATGTTAATTAAGAAACTGTTTTTGACATTTCGTCATGATAATATGCAGTAAAGATAATTACAAAGTAAAGATAATTAAGATACATTGTAGTTATATACAGACTAACAAATTCATGCACGACACTCCGGTGACTAAAACTTGCTAAAGTTAAAGGGGTTATTAAAAAACATAATTTTACCGCACCATAGCGACGTATCACACGTAATTACATTTGATTCCTGTCTTCGCTGTCAATCAGCTCTGCTTATGTCTATATCCGCCCCTCCCATTTTGTCCTTCTCCCATGGAGGTTAGCGCACCATTTTGTTATTGGTTACTTAATTTGCAACAAAACTATTAGGACACAAGACTCCACTTGCAAACTATTGCAGAAAAAGTCGTTATGCAAAATAACTAGACACATTGAACTAGAAAAGTAATGAGTAATGACACAACCGTCTCATTAAGTGCATTGTACGGTAAGTCATAACATTTGGAACGCTTTGCAACACTTTCATAATAAAGTGCTGCATACCGTGAACACCATAATAAAACAAGGAGAAATAAATAAAGACCGCCTCGGTGGTGCAATTATATTATAAGGTATGATTGCAAAGCTGTGGTCCCGGGTTTGAAGAGGAAGCTTCCTTCTTCAAGCTTCAAGGGTCGGGCAAAGTGATATTGGATTTTTCTATCGGTATGGTAATAGGCTTGCCCCCTTTCAGACTGTATGACGGAGAATATAAGGCGAAACGGGTGCCTTGTTAGCACCTTTGCCTACCGATTCTGGGGAAAAGGCGTGAGGTTATGTGTGTATGTACGAAACAACTGAAAATGTGGTCGTAATTACCCTGGGTTAAGATTCAGCACATAATGTGGATATATAAGTATTTATATTTTATAAATATATAAGCACATACACATCCACACCTAGATAAATCTATGTTTTAGTAATACCTAGTCTGATACCTAGGTAATGATTTGATCTACAAATCATTACCTTACAATGATTCAGAAACAAATATAAACAGAGAAATAAAGAAATAATATAAAAGTACACCCAACAGTCACATACATAATCCTGATCCCTCACTAAGATCGAGTCTTGGGTTGTGGGTATCAGGAACTACGAGAGACTTTTCGGTCTCACAAACACCAAGAACCGAAACAAATACATGTGGATCCACTAATATTTGTTTCGATGTGGGGATCGAACCCGCGTCCTCACGATTCACAACTGGCATCTAACCAACTGCGCCAAGGAGGCTGTCAATAGAAAGCCGAAAGGTCACAATTCTGTTAAGCCTCTAGCGTCTAGGATGTAATCGATGTTCATAATTGAAACACTAGGCGATTAATACGTCCCGTAGGGCCACAAATTGTATTGATTATTACGTTGTTGTGTTAAATGTTGTAGGTTTATTGTCAATAGAAATCAACGGCGAATAAGCTAATACAGATGTTTAAGGGATCGTTTGAATAGGTGATTATAAATTTGGATATTTTAAGGTGTCTACTTCTTAATAATGCCTGATTACTGTTGAAAATTAAAAAAATTGGAATGTAATTTTATATTCATCGCTTCACGTCTTACGGCCGAAGATGATGATAAACATTTAAAAATAGCATAGCCAGAAATCAAAATGGATGACCATACAAATAACAAACAAAATGTTATTCAATTTACAATATTTTTGCAATAAATATTTAAGAGTTACAAAGAAGCGATAAAACATGTAATAGAAACATCTTCCATGAGAACAAAAGCCATTACACCATTCCCAATATTGCATAACAATTCAAAATAATCTGACGCTGAACAACTCGATGGAAACTAACGAACGCGGTAACAATGTAAGGTGCAAATATAAACAGACACGTGCAAATTATTACAAGTCGCACTGAAGAGGGGTCTAGAGAGATTTGTCATTGTTCCTTAGAACAAATGGGACAGGAATAGACACGGAGTAATTACGGCACGGAGTTATTCGGGCTGCGCTAATCTCAGGGGTTGTCCTAGAAACAGTGAAGCGTTCGGTACTCGTCATTTTGCTTGCACGTGATGAACTGTGCTTTAGATTTATTTATGTGAATAGAAGGTATGAACTGGACTTTACCCACGTTTTCTACACGTGGTTCATACCGTCGGGAATCAGACTGATATATTCAGTTACTCTTTGGGCGAATTTTCAGTTGCCAATATCAATATGATTCGAAGATTGTAACTTATATGTTGCAATGCTCATTATAATCTTGTGAGTATGGACATAAGTTTTTAATAAATATTCAAATATGTTTCTTAGTCAACGTAGTAGCAATTAAATAAAGTCAATCTGGAATTAAAAAATAACAATTTTGCTGTCGGAATTTTTAAACCAACCTATGTGTTTTTGACATTGATTAATAACGGCTATTTAATTTCAAACAGGTACAATCTAAACTTTATATTTCCAAGAAAATATCGGTGCTCTTTTTAATGTTATTTTCTGATATTTGGTAAAGCATTCCACAGGCATCCAGAAAAACTTATTCACCATAATATATTTTTCAACAACCCACATCGGAGTGCCCCAATACCAAAAGTTTGTTTCACGTTTATGCAAAACATCTTGAAGGAAAAAAAACATGTTTTCACTTATTCCAGGAAACCAATTTGTGCGTAGTAATACTTAGCCACGTTTTTCTGGGTGTTGGCCTAGTCTGGTCCGATCTGACAAAAATGGGTGAACACTGAAGAGTGAAGGACGGTGTCGCGTCGTATCGTCCTACATTGTGACAAGTTCGCTGAGTTAGAAAATGGGTTCTTATTGTTCGTGTATTTTGTATACGGAATTGTATCTGAAAGGATATCGTTTATTATAGGGGAAATAAATAGTTATGATATTTTGTTAGATTAATAATCTTTTAACGAGAGAACCAGTGGGCGCTTTTCTATCGTCGACCGGTCTATCCTCCATATTCCATTTTTAGGTTTTAACACATCGAATATCCCTGAGGCATTATGTGATTTCATCCTAGTTTGCCATGCCTTTGTTCTATAAAAACGATACTATAAACTTTAGTTCTTCCTTACATCGTAAAGAGCTTAAGATATTCTACCTGACCGAGTGGCAACAATCGCTAGCACGACTAGAAAGACGAAAACCTAACATAAAAATACACAGTCTTTGAACCAAGTTGTCAGGCAACGACCTCTTTGAAAAGAAAAGAAGTCGAGGTTTTATTTATAAGAATGGAACCACTTACCCACCCACTCGTTTTCCTTCCTTCTGGTGCGTACACCGTGTTGCGTAACAAATCAAAATGTAGATGTTCCTTCACTCCGACTATATTTAGCCGTTCCTTTTGTTATGATTGATTTATGATAAACTTGAGCAGCGTCTGAGTTCATTTTTACGTAAATAAAACGCGTTTAATAATGTTTATAATTAGAAATGCATTCTTAACCCAAAAACGTAACAAAAGAGTTAACGTTTTACGATTTACTGTGTTTGAGTCACGGTTATTCTGAAACGATGCGCGAGTTTGAGAAAAACCGTTGCATTATTGATATATTATAACAAATAAACATTGTTGAAAAAAATTGTGAGAACCGATCAAATAATGTCCGTATGTTTGTCACACGAGTTCAAATCTAAGGTGCAAAATACTGACCTTATTACGTTTGTATTTAAATAATCTTCGCTAGCTTAAAATTAAAACAGCGTTAGGGGACCTCAATCCTCATAAGGAGGAGAAAATTGCTTGAAATTCCGTTATCGTACCATCTATTTTTTCTTTCAGAAATAAAGAGATCGATTACTATCCTTAGGCCATTGACACAGAAATATAAAACCGTCAGAAATTTATATTAAAACGTCTTTTTATGAGAATATCGAGGCGTTAATCCGAGCTGTCTTTATATGGGTCGTATAGACGTGTTAATACCGCGACAGTAACTGCCAAATATCTACTCATCTAGAAGATAATAAAAAAATTCTGTGAATGTGCAAGTGGGTTAATTCCGCCCGTTTACTGTTTCGACTGTGGCTGTGATGGGCAATATCAATAATGTGATTGCCAAAGAATCTTGGATTTGATGGATGACGTTGTTATACCGATTGCAGCTATTTGTACAGTCTAATGATCTAATCTATGAATGTAACATTATTTCTGAGTGATGATTTGGTTGTGGTAACTGAATATTAATTTTAAAAGCAGAAAATAGAGAGCGTGCAAGATTTTTCTTTAGTAAGATTTAAAGTTACATAGCCACGGAATTTCTTTCCTTTTAAAAGATTTTGTGTGTTTTATTTTAAAAGATGATGCTTTATGCATAAAGAAACGATGAGATTTGTGTGCGAATATTGCGACATATTTCTCGTATCAATATTACATCTAGAATCAAATAAATGAAGATGAAATATAGAAAATACTTAATATGATATTTTTTTCGAAATAAATTAAGAATGCTGTACATAAACACAATTCGATGTTTACAGTTTCCCTGACATATAAATAAACAGTTCGTTTACTGAGAGACGACGATATCCACCATAGTTTTTCCGCCATACCGCTATCACACTGAATTATTTCCACAACATAAGAATTTTAGAATGTTTGGCATGCGTTATATTAACACCTCTCCCCACAAATCATCTGTACGCGTCAGAGATTGTACCTATTTACACGTGTTTCATTGTAATCGTAATGTTGAGGAACAGGAAAATGCATGCATATCTCCAGAACATGGGAATGTGTGAAATTCACAGAAGCACCTGGTAAATATAGATCGTCTCGTGTGTATTGACATGGGCTATATTTTGGTGGGTTTATTATTTATTTATTATTATTATTTATTTTTTATTTTAAGGAAAACTTACAAAATAATACAAATATATATAGAACTTAAGTATGATGTAACAATATTGCTAATACAAAGTCTCTACACATAATTAACAATTTAGAGCACCGATTAAAAAACAAAATATAAGAAAAATACAAGGGAATAACAAATTAAGTTAAAAACAATAACTATATAATAACAAAGCTTGTAAAGATAGATGAACGGTATGAACAAAAATAACACAACAGCAACAAAATTTAACAATAAAACAATTTCAATACTATAACAATAAAAAATAAAAGAAAACAGTTTTAATACATAACCACAAACTGTATTGTGCCTGCAATAATATATTATGATGGATAACCCAAATCTAAGTAGTTTCTTCACGATTATATAAAAAATGCATTTTAAACATAGGTTGAAACCTGTAGAATAAAAAGTTAAATAAATAAATACACCCAACGGTCACATACATAGTCAATTAAGGTGTTTTGCGTTTTCAGAGATGAACCTTAGCAATTGACATAAAGGATGTTGAAACCGTGAAAGATTAACAAGCAAGGCGGATCTTGGCTTACACAACAATGCAGGAGTAGCTGAAAGCTTGAGACTGCGTCATACAATTTTTACACGTACCCAAACAAACCCTTATTGTGTAGACGTTTCTTGTTCTTGGTTTTTTCATCTTTTGTTTGGAAAAAGAAACTTAAAGTGATGAAAATAATATCGTATAAAAAGTTTATTTGTTTATGAACTTATACGAACTATTAATATCACACATAATTTCAAATATCGGGGTGAACTACAAACACCCACAACAGGTTTCAGATCAACAAAAGCCTCTTACAACTTCTGATATCCATAAAATACCATTGCAATTTTTACAAATTATCTACAGAAAAGCTTTTTCCGATAGCAGTTATTCGAAATTAGCTCTAATAGATATTTCAATCTGTTTATCCAATGAGCAATAGTACAAACGGAAATTAATGCACTCAATTTGATATCACTTTGACGTGGGGGATTTTCCTACCAAACATTCAATTTATAGGTATAACGTAAATTTTACGCTGAAACATTATGTAGCATACAACTTCAAAATAATAATTTGTTTATTTTATATGCGAGATTTCTCAGAGATCACGAATTTACCAATAAATGTAAGGAAGAATTGAATTTAATATCTATTAAATATATATACCCATTGGGAAGAATTTATAGTATGTTGAAGCCAACACACACTAGGCCAACGTGGTGGACTATACGTGCTTGGTCTCGATATAATACATGCCCCTCGACCTGGGCTTACAAAACTGTATTATCAGGGGTGAGAGTAGAATATTCTTCAATATACCTGAATTACAGGGTGGCCCATGGAAATATCCCGCTAACGTTATCACGTGTTAATCAACAACGAGAGACACGGCCGACGGCGGCGAGACCCGAGCCAAAACATTTCAACAATGAGCCAATTACTCACGCCAATGCGCCGTGAAATGAAACGAGCTGTTTACACCAAATGAGCTATTACGTGTAATCGTGTACTGATAGGGTTGCTACTGAAACTATTTACTATTAGAATCGGTAATTATTTTTGGATTAAAATCTATTTGTTCATATTCTGCACATACATACCTGACGTAAGCCAAGCCTCGATAGTCCAGCATTATGACTTAAACCGTCTCAGTCGATTTTATATTATCTTATATCTGAGGCAAATGTGCATCTTAATCACAACGGGTAAGATGTCCAATTGAAGAAAATGATATATTAGGTCCGTAACAAACCCTCGGATGTTTGACCAAAACTACATTGATTGATTTAATCTACGCATCTCATACATATGTTTATATGCGTATGAGAGGCGAGGCCAAACTATTATAAGTTTTAATAAGAATATCATCTTTTTCTCTAAAATTTTTAAAGTGCTATTAACCCAGTGATGATCAATAAAAAAATTGTGAAAATCACCGAGCAGTCGAGAGGCAGCCCTACGCACCACTAAAAGCTCTAAATATTTTTTTTCATCTCGAATCATTTGTGTTGATGCTAATAATTCGCCTTTATAGTGAAAATGTATTAACTAAGTCATGACTCGAATATTTATTAAAGCTTTAGTGCCGCATAAATAATTTTGTTGGAGAAAAATTACTGAACTCATTTAGCTGTGTGACGTATTTTCAAATTCGCCGAAGATATGTGATCTCCAATTTGTATTACGAAATTCGTTTTTAGATATTCATTCGAAAATAACCTGAACAGAATTTACGTTCGGTTACAAATATAATTTATGAAGGTCACCTACATTTTGTTATGATTTTTTCTGTGTGTTAAAAATATGGTATTCATATTTCATTTTTGTAATTCGAATCGGAATGAATAATAAAAAAATCAAAGTGCGACATTTGTGTCTTTTCAACTAATGACTATTAGTGTGAGATATTGTCGTGAGGGATCTCGAAATATTTGAATACGATGTTTGTACTGAACACAAACATTTGACGCAACACTGGCTTTGGAATCCTCCTTGTTAAACTTTGTACTGCAGTTATATCCGTGCAAAATATTTGTCTTTTTTTGCAACCGAAGTATTTTCTGTTTGACTCGAGCGTCGAACTACATTGGGGGCACATTCCGCGGCATGTCGCTTCCTTCTCACCCCGCCTCATTTGAGAGCTCGACACATATCTGTCCACAAGTACATATGTTTGGCCTCTTCTCAATGAGATTGTCGTGTGAAATTATTCAATTTCTCTAGAGATTAACATTATCTAAGCAGTGTAAGCTAGATTACGCGAATTCTGGGAAATGAGAGCGAAATTCTCGTTGCGTACGGTTACATGCGTTGTTGAAATAGTGTTTCGTATTAATATTAGTCAACGGAACTGTGTCCTATTTACTTTCCATAAATATTGTTCAAGGATTTTTTTATAATTTTATACAACTTCCTATGAACGTGCGGAGATTATTAAGCAACTTTATGTGTTTGTAATATATTTTTAATAATTTCTATGACGTTGAAAAATAAATTTGGGTTTCGGGGTGGTGAATGAAACAAAGATCAATGAAAATCAAGACATCTGTACTACATTTTAATGCCCGGCGTGATCGCTTTTTAGCCATTATTATTAATAAACATTCTAAGAAGAATTGAGTAGGTACCGCCTTAGTTTAAAAAAAGGTTTTAATTCAAATGCCTTTTTGTTTACCCCGGCCTATATGTACATGTGGAACGGGCACATTAATAACAAACAGACGATTCCGACATTACGAAAGTCTTTCACATAACCTTATTAAGTTGATAATGTACACAGCACACACAGGGTGAACCCGGCTATAACGCTAAACATACGACTAATATTGAGCGGCAAACAAAGCACCCAGACGGCCACTTAAAGGTCAACCGGTACCCGTGGCCAAATAAATCAATTTCGGGCCACGAAGCGATTAGCCGACATCCCTTAATCAAACCACTGACTCGTAAGGGACGAAAATGTGTATTTTCGGCTCATAGGGCCTAAAAAGGATGTTGAGGCATAGCTGCGGTATAGAGCTAATTTTACATACATTTTACACTAATTACTTGTGGTTATATATAAAAAAACCACGGATCTAAATTTAGTGTTTTACCGATTTGTTTTTTGACGAATCCATTCCATATTAAATATTGCAAAATCTATCGACATATTCTTAAAATATGTTATCCTTTTGGTTGTCTCCACACTACACGTGCCTCACAAATGACAATGTATTTGTTTCCTTCTTCTAAAATTATCGTCTTCTATTTTGAAAATTATTTGGTTTTAATGTGTTTTCAACGAAAACTGTACTACCTCGTCAAGGTTATTACTCCCTGACGTCACAATGATGCAAAACATCTTGAGGAAACCCGCACGGTCATGAAATATCAATCACTTACACGCGTAATTGTAATACAAAGCAAATGATTTATCTATCAGTTCCTAGATTTAGATGTTAAGATTTCCTTCCGATGTTTGTAAAATCCACTTGTATAATTATAGCCAGGCTCTTCCCGTTTGGTAGTTAGTAAATCTTTAGGCACTTTTTATTAAAACTAGGAAAAAAATTGCGAATCTTAAAGACAGTAAGCCGAAAGTAAGATAATAAAGAGATTAGAGGTAAGTCTGTGTCTTTGCTCTTTCGGCCTAACAGCCGGTTCCCTAACAAATCCTATTGAATTCCCTGCATTAAGTAAACCTCGTTATGGTCGTGGTTAGGGCGAAGAGGAAACACCTCGCTCTTAATTATAGTATCGGTAGACGACCGTACCTAGTATTATGTTCGCATCGTTTACATTGTCAATGACAAATTGTAAGACTGTCTCAGTAAATCTTAATTATTTCATTGCAATTATTGAGCCAACCCGCACTAGGCCAGCGTGGTGGACTATATGGCCTAACCACTCTCAATCGTACTCCCGATGGTAGAGTAGACCCGTGCCCTGCAGTGGGACGTATATGGGCTGATACAGAATTATTGAGCGCAATTAAGAAGGAGACCAAAAACCACATAGACGAATATGCTGCAACGAGACATGATAGCATGCAATGTGTCTGATGACGATGTCTTGAATAGGTTGAAGTCGAAGAAGAATGTGAAGTAGGCTGAACCTACAATCATGTGGTATTAATAGCCGGGAAGACAGAGAGAGAGAGAATAGTTAAGCGCAATCACTCCAGTAAATCCCCTTCCTTCATCAATCTAAAGAAAGTAAGATTATATTTATAATAATCAAAGAAGGCGCAATTGAAATTAATTTAATCCTGTGCTCTTGATAAAAGCCGATAAATCAACTTATCCGCAGACTGCAGATTGCATTTCTCCTCCGTCTGACGTCATCCACTCTCACTATTAAATTATTCCTTTAGACGAGTGCTAAAAGCTCATTCGCTTGCTAATAGACACTGTGAATGCTATAAAAATAGATGCATTACCTTAATAAGCCACAGTGCAGTACATTTTCATCAAACAGATTGGTAATTGGCGTTATATCTTGGGGGCCTTGAGTTATTTTATGGCTTTAAACTATGTAAGTGTGGTAAACATTGTCGTATAAATTGGATGTATGTGTGTTTTCCCACGGTATCGTTTGTGGGCTAAATTGTCCTTGTCTTAAGTGTAAATTGACCTAAACATATTGCTTAGACTTGCTAGGAAATGGTACATCATTTCCAAATTAGATTAGGTATTTACTATTTTTCAAATATTTTTTTTCAGTTGAAAATTATGATTAAATCTTCATAAATTCGTCAGAAAGCAATAAAAATAAGATAATAATCACACACTCTTTGAACATACCTTGAATCACACTAACTTCCACCAAAAAAACCCAAATTAAAAATTCACATTTCCAAGTATCTTTGTTGGTCCCATTACCCACTTGACCCCCTTCTAATTACGCGCACGCGCGCTGTTTTGTCCACGAAACTGAACACTGGGGGGTATTAGTCATCGGCGGCTAGCCACAAAACAGTAAGATCCGATATGTAGGTGAAGTTTTTGCGTAAGACAACGAGCACTGAGTTTTTAAGACGGTCTCATTATTTTTTGTTTGACTGTTTTTTGGAGATGAATAATACTAATGAGCATATTGATTCAATGGTTTTTGACGTACTTTTTATATGAGGTAAAGAAAGAGAGCTACCACGCAAGTATCTTGATTTAATTAAAGGATATTGGTACCGAGAAATATGATCTATAAAAGCGAGTTCAGTTTTTTTATCCAGTCACCTTATGCAAAAACATACAAAGGCAACTCATTCAATGCATACGTGACACAGTGCTCCCGAAAGCTTATCATACATTTAATATGCAATCAACAAATGTAGAGAATGGAAATTTTCGGGTCCAAAAAGCACTCGAATCTTCTTTAAGTAATGTACGACACGTGTTATAAAAGGTATTCCATACTATGAAAGATAAAGTTAACCCTGCCGTGCCGTAGTCGTTATTAAATTTGCCATGAAGAGATGGATTTAACCCTTCTTCTAGTATACGTGAGCATTTAGACTGATTCGCGTGTTACATTATGTCAGAAGCGTCTTGGCGTGGGACGCGCGCGATTTCGTGCTGATTTATTTTCAGCGTTTAGTGAATGTGGTGTAACACGGTGGCGTTGAACTCGACGCGTAAATACAAGAGGTTCTTAACTTTAATTATATTACCAAAATATTGTGTTGCTCTTTCAAAATGTGCAGCTTGGAAATATTTATTTAACTGCACAAAATCGTTAGTCGGGTTAACGTCATTTTATTCAGGGTGTGAGTAATTTCACTTGCCTAAAAATTGGCAGAGTCTAAAAGCGGGAAATTCTCGTTTACCATATAAAAACATGTAATAAGGATTACTATAAAACAATTCTATTGAACATCAAAACGCGTTAGAATTAATCCCTTTTAGTTGCAATGATAGACAGGAGTTAAAGCTTCCAACATATAACACCTTTTTCATTAGCGGTTTAAAAAAGGCACATTACAACACAATATCTCCTAATCAAATGTCCTAATAAAACCATGAAACATGACGTAATAATTGCCCAGCGACCGTGGTGGTTTCCTAAATCACGAATAGGAAACAAGTGCTATTAGGCGCTGGCGAAATGCGAACTATTTCGGTACGGCTCGCCATATCGGCTGGCACTCGAACTAATTAAAACTTGGCATTGAATTAGAAGTGAGGTCATGTTGTACAAGGGAACCGGGCGGCGGGGGTGTGTCTGGATTATTCTTTATAGAATTTCTTCACTGTACTCGATGGTAGGTTGAGGGAGGGCTGGTAATGGATTAGAGAAGCCAGATATCATGTGTCAGAAGCATGCATTTTTAAATGAAAATAATGGACTGTAGGGAGGTCTTGTATAGGCTGGTGATGGTAAAGTCTACACCAAATCTTGTTTTCCACAATCACTATATGATGCCCTGCAACATTAACGGCCTTAAATTTTACATATTTTAAATATCGAACGTTTTGTCTTCTGTCTTGACTGCAATAAGTTTTAAACCTTATGAAACTTGCTAAAATAGTACATTTTATACCTTACAATAAATTCTAACACAGAAATGGCATTTTAAACATAAATTGAACTCGTCTCATCCCTTCTAAATTTTCAAATAAGTCGCTGCTTATCAAATGGTACTAATTTACAAACAGCAATGTACTACAATTACCTTAAACATACATAATCATCTTTAAAGCATAACTAAAACACGCGAGTTTTACTCACGAGTCCTTTTTTAAATTTCCGAGGATTCCTTTGTGCTCATTACTCACCGGGAAGCGAACCCGCGCGTCCTCGAGTCATTGTGTCGCTTCCCATTCGTTCCGTATGTGGGTCAGAGGCTATCCGAGTGCATTTGCTAACAAAGAATGTCTTGAGGCGCATGAGAGTTTTTAATTCCGTCTAGTGCTTGCGGAATGAGGAATCTAAAAATAAATAGGGGTTCAGTTGGCTTAGGTAGTTTGTAGATTTAGTTTGGAGAGTAAATAATATAAGTGGAGAGATTGCTGAAGCCATATCACTGAACGTCAAGTTTTGGTAGAAATAAAGTATTTTAAACCTGTTTTCAGTATTTTAAGCATACGCAGTAGTTTTCTTTATTACGTACAGTGTAGAAGGCATACATATTGCAATTAATTGGTTGAAAGAAATGAGAGTCTTATTTGAGACAGTCAAAATCTTGTAGAAATGTTTACAACTCTACGATTAAAACAAAAATCCACTTTTATCAAACTAACCAAGAGACTCATTTGTTCATTTGCCTATTCCGCTATAAATAGCATATTATTAATATCTTCAAATAGTAACAAGAGAAGTAGAAAAGGGTCGTTAGGTGGCGTGACTGTCAGCCGAGGTGCGGGCGTGTAGTGACGTCACACGCTTCCGATGACGCGTGCCACTGACCAGATTGTGTCCACGCCTTGATATCAATTGTTATTATACGCCAAGAGTCTTACACATGAAGCAAATCATTATCCAGGGAGTATTTTTCGAAAAATAAAATTCCACCGCAAGTGTATCTAAGCATTTCATAATATAAAAATGATATAATCTTAAGGAAATTTCATAAACATACTCTAGGAATCTAGGCTAACATGAAAACATTATACAACCACATTTAATGCTTAGTACGCCACACAGTAGCGCACCGCACGCACCGCACACTTGATCAATTTGAAATTGAATTTTCCAAACGTAGGCCCGTGGCGCAGTTGGTTGAACGCTGGCTGTGAAACGTGAGGCCGCTGGTTCGATCCCCGCACCGAGAGAAATATTTGTGTGATAGTTGTGGCTTTTGTTTCGGGTCTGGGTGTTTGTGAGACCAAAAAGTTTCTCGTTGTTCCTGATACCCACGACACAAGATTCGATCTTAGTGTGGGGTCAGAACTACGAATGTGAATTGGGTGTATTTATTTATAGGCTACTCCTTAAAATCCCTTCGTATTATAAATATTACCCGTATTTCACTATGGCCGGATATATTTTAATATTATTTATAATCGTTTCCAAATAGACCTATGCTGACAACATAATATTTGCAAAAGATTTATGTACGCACAAATATGTACAAAGGAGTTACGGTCCTTGATAGCTCTTAGACAACATCCGATGGCAAACAGTGTTGTGTTGTCAATGGAACTAAATAGTTGTACTGACGCCGTGTGGGATGTGTTGCCTCATTGTGATGCGCTATTGTATTGAATAATATTCATTATTTGTTTGAATAGCAGATATATGTTTGTGATTTAAATACATATTTTTATAAGCAAAACCGATTTAATCGTTTAATTATGAATAATAATTGTGGCAGATGAGTATAGCCAAGCTCTTAAAGTCTTGTGTCAGTTTAGTTAAAACAAAGAAATATACTAAAGTTGTTATTTTTCTATTTAGTCAATTTCCCCTATATCATTTTCAATCAATTTCTACTAACTACTATTAATTGAAATATTTTCTTTTTAACAATTATACCTGATTGTGAAGTATAATATTATACTTAACTAAATGTAAGTATAATATTATACAATTCGTATTCACAACAGCCAACTAATTTCTTGAACTATTACGTAACACATTGCAAATGAAAGAGAACATAAAATGCACGAGAATATTAACATAAGAAAACATGGACGGGTCTACGTAATTATATTTAATATTTATACAATGAGTTTTGAAAGGTTGAACCGTGGTTAATGTAAATGTTAGCGTCAGCGTTAGCGTTAGTTGTTGAGTGGAGTTACCCCTAAACATATTGCGACTTATCATCTTATCTCTCAGGAGGGCGAGCGCTGTGGAAAACCAAGCATTACTTTGTAATTCATAATGTTTCTCCATTATGTCCGTTCCTGGGTGGCATGAACCGTACAGGCTAGCACCAACCACCTTCTTTACGATGTCTGACCATTGTTGTCCTTCTGGCGCGTTTGCCTTGTATGCGTCTCATATTATGAACTTCTCTGATTCATGTCTGGGTGCACACATGATCTACATACATCATACATAAACTCAAGCCTTTTTCCCAGAAGGGGTAGGCAGAGGTGCCAGGGCACCCACATTTCGCCTTGTATGTTTCGTCCCACAATGTGATAGGTGGCGAGCCTATCGCCATATCAGGCACAAATTCCTGACTCTGGGCTGATAATGAATAGAAAAGTCCAATATCACTTTGCCCAACCCGGGATTCGAACCCGAGACCTCAGCTTTGTAAGCATACCGTAGTACAACTACGCCACCGAGACAGTCACACACACATGATCTAAATACTATATTTAAATCTTTATCCATAAATCCATATATCATTAATCATTGTACACTAAGCGATCTAACGAAGGTAAACCCGCTCAAAAATAATAAGTATTGTAGCTGCTAATTTGAAACAAAGAAAGATAAATAAAATGAGTTTCTCGACAAAAAGATAGCAATCGAAATCGTGCGACAGCATCAACCCAACTTTTATACGTAAGAAATTTTCGTAACAATGTTCACGACAAAGTTACAACGTGCTCGGAGATCGATTGGTGCTAAAAATAGCTCGTTCATCCCTTAAAGCGTAACGCGAGACGCCGCGCCGGAGACGTAATATTCTTATCTAGAAATTCTCATGTAAGGAAAATTGTTATGATAATATTACGTATACGCCTACGCTTTGCTGCTTTGTAATTTAGTTATGACATAGTAAATGGTTATAATGATAATAAAATAGACCAATCAGATGGAGTATAGCTCGGGCTTTGTAGTAGAACCTTTATGGGGGGAACTAGAAAACAATGGTAATTTAGCCGTTTTTTGTAGGTTATAGGGTAATTAGCCTTCTCTTTCTGCCAGGCATTATTCCCTACTTAAATGAGATCGTTGGGATATGCAGGGTATATAAAGACTGCGACCGAAAACGTATTCGGGTGGTAGTTTTGGGGACTACAACTTGTGTCTGAAGTCTCTAAAATCACCACCACCTGGCTTCGTTTTCGGTTGCAGTCTGGATATATCCTGTATATAATTTTGCTCATACGATAACAGTCCAAATCACACGTATGTCTATATTGATTAGGTCATTGACCCCTCATCTTACGCCAGAGGAGTTTAATAAGGAGCATGTAGGTAAACCGTACTTTGCATAAGATATTTTATGAGATAGCCAGACAAAGGTCAGCGTTTTCACGATATAAAAAGGGTTTCAAAGGAACATCAAGACAGCAGATATTTCCCTTAAGTTTTAATATAAAATTTAAATATGATAAAGTCACAATATACTAAATTTTTTTTTTTTTTTTTTTTATTGCTATGAATGGCGAGACGAGCATGCCGTTCGCCTGATGGTAAGCAATACGACCGCTCATGAACAGTAGCAAAACCAAACAACACCTTGAATTACAAAGCAATGCTTGGCATTCCACTGCGCTCGCCATCCTGAGACATAAGATGTTAAGTCTCAATATGTCCAGTAGTTACTCTGGCTACAATGCCCTTCAACCCGAAACACAACAGTGCGTTTACACTGCAGTTTGACGGGAGAAATAGACACTGCGGTGGTACCCACCCAGATGGCCTCTCACATATGAGAGACCTACCACCAGTAAAATTGGCGTGAAAGCTTGCAAAAATTTCAAACAGATACACTTAAACGTCCATATCATTGCGATACTGCGATGAAATAGGTAGGTAAGTCGTTGGATGCAGAACACAAAAAACAGCTGAGGTAATCTTTAGGGGCGGTTTTTGTTCAGCAATGACCTTTTTACAGTTCTTAATAACATTAATGATATTAAATTATGATATCTTCATTTTAAATGCCATAAAAAATTCACCAAGTTCGATTGAATGAGAAGAAGAATTCGTCAACACAAGTCGTAAATCAGGCACGGAGCGCGAAACTCCGCATTGTTTCAGCGAGTATTGTGCGCTATATATAGAACTCCGCAAATAGAACTCTCACAACAGAGTTAATGGATAACGCAGTGATTGTGGGAACATTTTCAGTTCCTTATTCCGATGCGGACATGTGATACTCTAACGGGCTCCTTTGAAACGTGTAAGCTTATATTGCGGGAGTTGTGCTGCATTAAGTATATTTGCTATGATGATTATTAATTAATGTTCTGAAGTTACGCTAAAATATTTGGTTTGAATTATGTTTTATTTTTTACGCCTTTAAATCGCCGGTTTTATAAATATGTAATTTGATTTTATGAAAACTTTGGGTTATTCTAATTTCCAAAGTATATCCATATAGGTGCGCAACTTAGTTTTCACTGTTACAAAATTATTCATATTAACTACTACTCAACACTTTCTCGATTTTTATGCAAGTAATTTAAAAACACAATTATTTCATTTACTCATTAATGAAAATTCGGAGCACGCGCGCTCAAAGTGAGCCTCTAAAATCCATTCGTGGAGCGCCTCTTAAATCAATCCGTTTGTAACGGGAGTAAATTAATCGCGCCGGACAACAGTATCGTCTTGCGATACTCTTTGTCTCCCCACTTTTGTTTGTCCACAGACTATAAATTAACGTGAAAAAGAAAATCTGTATATTTTGAGAAATCGTTAAAAGCGTTCTTTTTGGGCGGCCTGAAAAATGAGGCTATATAATGAATAATAAAAAAGCTTTAAAGAGGTAGGGAAAATTGGTGATTACCATCCAACTAAACTGATTGGTACTGTTTGACGTTTCATACTTTTCAACTTAGTACGAAAATTTCATTGTTTTACGGAAAATGTTATTGACATTGTGTGAGTTACGCCTGTGCAAAGTTGTTACGAATTGAAAAGTATGAAACGTCAAACGGTACCTATTAGTTTAGTAATTTGCTGTTACATATCTTTATTATTTTTTACCTTTCTTTATATCAGTAAATACCAAATACTAACCAATATTTAAGGATATTTTGAAATAAAACATTTATTGCTTTTATATTTTTTAAACATTTCTCTTATACTTTGACGATATTTAATACCACCGTGTTTGTCGCGGTTCGCTTGCTATTCAGTAGCATAAAAACACATTTCGAAGCCCATTATTTCCACTCGATTTCACTTGATACATAGACATTTTGCGTTCATATTTTTCTTCCTATTTCTCGTCTTTCTAGATACAAAGTTCATCGACCTGCCGAAAAACTTGGAGATCTCATAAAATCATTAAGCGAAACCTATTCGTTTTTACGAACTTTGTTTGTTTAGGCTTGTTTAGGGGTCTTTAAAACTCCGATAACGAGTGAGTTTATTGCTCTACTACTTTATTTGAAATCAATATTCTCGAATGAGTTAACCAGAGAAAATGTGTTTCAAAATTAATAAAATAAAATAAATTATTAGATATTATTTTGATTAATACCCCGATATTAATCATTACCATTATCATCGATATTACTATGGTGTGTGAAGTCTCTCAACCCGCACTAAGCCAGCGTGGTGGACCATATGACTTAAGTCGTCTGAATCGTACTTTCGATTGTTGAGGAGGCCCGTGCCCTGCAGTAGGACATACATTGGCTGATACAGTACAGTATAAATGCACCGCTAAAATCCATGACTAATGTCGTTAAAATAATATCATAATCTGCACAAAAAATCTGGGCAGAGCTATTTCGAATGCAAAATTCCACAAAACATGAAGAAAACATTTTCAAACAGAATGCACAAGGAAAAACCTCGAAACGCATTATGCAAAATGACGCCATCATCGTACGCATTTTTCCACAAAAATTTATATCTAAAAACTAATAAACTATTTTTTAGTTTGCTATTTGTATTAGGTATAACCTTATGATATCATCACTGTTAATAAAACTATATAATCGTCTAAAATTAGCTCTGTAATTTATAAGGTGACAAAGACAAAATTCAAACAAATTATTCCTTGAATCATATATTTTCGGTACATGTCCATGCCCATATATGTCCCAATGCAGGGCACGACTCCTCTACAATTGAGACAATGATTGAGAGGGGCTAGGCCATATAGACCACCGCGCTGCCCTAGTGTGGGTTCGCGATCTATACATATCCTAGAATTTCTTTACAAATCGCTATCGTATGCAGGTTTCCTCACGATGTTATCCTTCATCGTTACAGTGCGTGGTGATTGACTAGCAATACACACAATAAGTTTAATTCTACAAATTATTTTATTGCAAACCTTCCGTGCATTGTGCTCACGCGATGCCATTCGACTGTCTTCCATCAATATTTATAGCCCCGTCAATAACCATATTATTCTGGTAATAGGTATGCAAATACCGCGGATGCCGCTCTGTACCGGGCCGTAAATAAATGTCAGATAATTTAACATAAACCGTATTTCACTTTTGATGACTAAACAGGAAAATCACACGCCACTTAAAATCGGAAAAACGCCCGCGAGCTTTTTGTTCTGTCGCGCGATATTATTTTTATGAGCGTTCTCTCGACCGGGAAGGATGGAGTAAATATTAAATTGGTAAAAAACTGAGCTACTTTTTTTTCAGAATTTAATGTGGTAAAATTGAATTTTTTGAAGAAAGAAATATCGTTAGTCTCATATGACGTGCATATAAAATGCTATGGAGACGAAGAAAGATTATAATCGATAGAGTCCATATCAACGACAATGTTGATCCCAATGAAATTGATTGAACAAAATAAATAGACTCGACAGAAATTCACAACAATTCAAACGTAGTAATGTATTTGTTCCACCAAGTAAGTGGGATTCGGCTGTACCGATTTCATTAATTTTCACAACCGCCCGTCGCTAATGCAAGTAATTGGACACCATTCCATGCAATCATAAGCGCAGGAACATTTAAGCGAATTCTTTGCTGTCCAAATAAAATTTGGAAAATATACTGCAAAATTCCAGACTTCAAAGAAATACATAAGAGAAGGGTTAATGCCCACTGACTTTTTAATGTCATACGAATATAATTGTAATAAACAAATTATCTTCTAAATTTGATGCGAAAATCCGTGATTACAATGAATATAACGTTATTCAGGATAAAGGAAAAACAAAAGATTTTGTAAGTGCATTTTCTACAGCATTTCTCCTTCTGTAAGATAATGTAAAACACATTTTATGCAACTTAAAAGTAATACCTACATCACTGTAAAAAAATCTTAGAAATGCAGGCCAAAGGTTTTATCATTTAGATATATATTACTATCTAAATGATAAAACCTTTGGCCTGCATTTCTAAGATTTTGCGGTACCTAAGACGGCCTTTCAAATGTAAGAGGCCTACCACCAGTATTTCAAATGTGTCATTCGCTTTTCATTAAAATACCCAGCAGTCATCAGCAAATGTAGGCTTTTGACATTAGAACACAGCTTCTTATTGCTTTGAGAAACCCGGCGTTTAGAAAATGCAGCACGGAAGCCATTCATTGAAATCTGTGTCACTCGGAAGAAAGTTAATATAGGTGAAGTTTGTTATTAGTTATTACACTCTTTCTTTGCTAGTGCGCTGTAGCTTAATAATTACAAGTAGTACAAGTAAATATTGTATATGTGGGAGATGTAGTATGCATTCATTTTAGTTTTATAATATTCGTAGCGCTTAGTTTATTTAGTGATAAAATTCTAATAGCAATTTTTTCGCCTATAAAATATGAGATTTTTATGAGTGCAATCCAACCGAACACTAATAGACTACTCGTATTCTACTGAATCATTTAATTCAGTAAAATGAAGTTCGAATATTCGAATGTCGTATATAAAACTGTACGAATGTGCATGTTGTTTGAATCCCCTATTGTACCATAACCATAGACTAAGTTCGGAGTGAATAATAAGTATCATACGGAATAGTATTGATTTTAGGAAGTGGAAAACTTCTAATAACTTCGGCCGTCTTCGAACTTAGTTTCACATCATAGAATTTCCTCTGAAAGAAAAAGTTGCTAGTACTAAATTAAGATAGAAAAGAAGCGGATAAATATTAAGCATACCTGTTCCTAATATTCTTTACCTTAAAACTATTACATAGCCTTATTAAACCCCAGTACATAAAATAATCTCATGGTCACTTTCCGAATACTTGTTACTCGATCAAGATAAAGCGGTGTTAGCAAACGTCCTCATTAAACTAAGCCGCGGTGCATTCGGCGAATCCTCGACAATATCATAACATAAAATCAACGATATTTCATAAACACTCGCTGATGTTGCGAAACTAGGTATTTTCACGATGTGCAATCAAGTTTTATAACAATTCTACTAGCTTATTGCTCGCTGGTCTGCTTGTGTGGTATTTAGCAATTGTTTTTAAAAGTGCTTTTTCTAGGATGATAAAATATATTATATGTAAAAAGAAAGAACGAAAATACTTTATTAATATTTCCTTCTCCAGATGCTTAATATCTTCAGTACAAATTAAGCTATTTACTTTAGCTTTGAGTTTAGATCCACAATTATTCAGAATTATTTTTCTTTCTTGCTTTCTAATTAAATTACTTACTGCGGATTTTTCGCCCACAATTTTATTATAAAACATTTCTACTTAGAGTGAATAAGAAATAATTAGTAATGCCAAAAATACATATAATTTGTGTTTTTCGCAAGATTTTTTTATAGTGTCACTATTTATTTTATATTAACATGTCACCATTAACAATGTATAGTTAGCATGCCAGGTATTTCAGGGTCTCTTTTAATCACATTTGATCCGTGTCTTAACAATCAGAAGGAAACAACATAACTAGTAATTAATTAGCGCCGCGCGTGGTCGGAAGATATTCATTATGCATGCCGGATCAGCGCCAAGGCTACCGGCGATTGTAGCCGAACCAACACCTGTTATGATTGAGGGTGCTTCGGTTTGTTTGCACGTCCATCTTTGTCAAAAAGGGCTTTGGCTTTATGATCAATTGCATCTGCATTGGTCCCTCCGTATCCTTTGTTGAAGACGAGGAGCGAGGCCGCTGATCAATGTAAGCAAATATCGTTTTGTATCAATAAATCTTAACGCGATCGTGGTCTTAATACTATTATAAGAGATGAATGTTTTGTGTGTACAATTATTCAAAATAAATATTTAGATGCCTAATCCTTAAATATGATCAAGGCAATTACGAGTATAGTACTAATACAACTAGAAACATTAACATTAAAAAGCTAACAATTAGATATTCAATCAACGTTGCAGAAGAAATTCTCGCTGTAGTATTGAATCCTTTAAACTTACGGGCAGTTAGCTAAACATTATTGTGTCCACTGGCACTCATTTTGCAACAATATCGTGTCTGAACGTTTGCACTGTCATTAACATCAAGCGCAGTATTATAATTTTGCACTCAAATAAAGAAACTCTTTTCGTCAACATGCAGCTCAAACAAAATCTCGAATGTCTTCCTCGTTTCGTCCGACCTTATTCATGATCGTTCAAACGTTTTTTAGTAACAAAAACATTTCATGATTTTTGTTTCCGTTTCATTGTAGCGTTCCATAATCCGACGCAACGCAAAGCTCATGAAACGACTCGATATAAACTTTATGAAGTCTACAAATCCGCAAACAATAGCCGGTGGCCTTAATACGATCAAACGGTGTGCGCATTTACAAATATCCGAGTTTCTACCTGATGTAACTAAATTATTAAAACTCAATGTTGAACGTAGTACTAAATTATGACGATTTGTTGACATTTTATCAACTACCTTGAATAAAATTTACTGAATGGGCTCGATGGATCATTGACTAAAATTATGAATGTGCTGGATAAATATAAGTCCAAATAATTAATAATTGTGCTGTTAAACAAGCCTTACTTCGGCCATATTAAGTGCTGAAAGCCGATAAATATAGGTACCTGCATGTAGCCATGCGTTAAATTTTTAATTCATTAACGGCTTTTGTCGTGTGACCAACAGAACCCAGAACATCTCAATCTCCTGGTGATGAAATCAGCCCCCGGTATATATCAAATCGTTCGCACAGCGATCCACGTAACTCTAGTTTACGGAACAAGTCAGTAAAAAATACTCCTCTCGTAACCCTAAATACTGAAATGTTAAATACATCGTTAAAAACGTACAGTTGACCCGGTTCCGAGCCCCGAGGTGTATGCCATTTCTCCCGCCTCTACACACCGGCTGATTCGCGTTTTAATGGCATTTTTGAGTGTGAAGTCAGGTTCTCTGCAGGTGTTCTTGCTGTTAACTACTACGAATTTGTATATAAATATTGCTTTTGATATCTATTCACTATTTATGGAAGTGTAATATTCGATGTAGTATTAAATAGTGAAGGAAAACATCTTGAGGAATCATACATACGATAGTGGTTCGTAAGAATTTCTATGGTATGTAAAGTCCGCTAACCTGCATCAGGCCAGTGTGGTGGACTATATGGCCTATCCACTTTCAATCGTACTCTCGATTGTGGACAAGACATGTTCTGCACTGGGACGTATATGGGATAATACAGTATAGTACTATTAGATAATTTATAATTTGTTGATGGATGAAAGATAGTGAAAGTGGAGTCTAAATGAATAGATTGTAGACGTAGTATTTGTATAGCTTTTTAAGATCTCGGGATGAAGAAAGGTTGTATAGTAAAAATAACAGCAATTGAATTTTCTTTTCATTAAAACCGCAACAATGAATCTAAATACTAATTTTGTTCTGTTTTTTGTTGCAGGTATGTATTATCGTCTACACTAGCCTCATTGATCCTGTGATACGTATGTAATTCTATTTCTTTTCATTCATTGCATACAATATTTTATCCTAATTGCATAAATGAAAAAATACAAAATGTTTCTTTCTTCTTCAAGTATGTGTGTAGGTTTTAGAGAACGGAAATCTTATGCATTTCCCAAAACTTTTTGCAGTAAAAATGCAACCAGGTCACATTAATCGAGTTCAATAATTCATGTTTTATGTTAAGTATTAAATAACGGCCTTCAAATGAATACATTACATCCTATGTTTCCAACAAAAATAATGCTAATAAATGCTGCGCGGAAAATTTATATCCCAAATAAAAGAATTTAACAACATACAGATGAGTCTTTTCGCGATAGATATAAAAATATATTTAGATGTATTTTTATACCACTTATTTATGTATGTGTTTTCATTCAGTGATGCAGCAATGGGTAAACAAAAAAAATAATTAAATTTATTCTGTTAGTTTTATTGTTTATTTATTTATTCTGTGTACTATACAAAGATACTATTTAGAAATTACACAATAAAAATAATAGTACATGTGACGGCCTTATCACAGATTTATAAATAGGACATAACAGCTGTAGATACCGTACAATGTCTTGATGGTGGGCAAGTTGGTATTTTTCAGTAGTAATGAATGTAGAATATAATTTTAAATTAAAACAAGATATAAAATATCTTCTATAAGAATTGACATGTTTTTCGAAATATGGTGTCCCAATATTTTCGCAGCTTACTCGTGGCCCCGTGCACTATCCACAGTGATGCCACAGTGACAACACATTCCGTCTGAGCCAACACTTCGCGATAAAAGCAATTATGTATCGTTCGTTTTATAGCTTGTAAAGTTTTTATACAACTTTTTTACATATTCGCGACCGTAAAATGTTTAATTGTTGTTTGTTTGCATATTGTACGATTCGATGCTACTTCTTCACTTCAGTGTTACTCAATGAAGTTTTGTTTCTCTACACATAAATTATTGCGAATATTAATCATCCTCTTTACAACGTGTCATAAAGTAATTTTATTTCTCCCGCTGTGTGTGCCAAGCGGTAGATCACGCGGAATCGCATCTCGGCGACAATTTATTATCAGTTTAGTGTAAATTCGTCGACGTAACCCTAATTTTTTCAAAGCTATGTATTTTGATATGCAACGATTAGTGTAGCTTATCGTTTCATAAATCAGACGATTTCCTTTGGATGTGAACGAAAATTTCGTAATGCTGGTGCAAGGACTTATTTCGGAAGTTATTGTAAATGAAATATGTTACAAGTACACATTTTTTTTTATCAATGTGAAATTAGTTTGTTGGTTATTAAACACTTAAATAACTTAAATATGGATTATTTTATTACAAGCTTATATAATTTGAATTTTCATAGAATTCAATTGCATTCTGGTGACATTATCTTCATGCTATGATAATTAACATTTCCTTTAATTAACTTTACCATTACAAAAAAAAATATCTTTCCAAAAATAAAGCCTTCTTCCGCCAATCCCTTAGCTGTCCTGATTCCTCTTACGATCCCAATTTCAAGAATGTGACATAAAACTATATCAACAAGAGCACTTTAGTGATTGCCCAATAACATGTTTTATTACGCAAAGACGACCTAGAAAGAGAAATCGATTCTTGACCCACCATTCGGACACGCATCATCCTTTCAGCCACTAAGTAATGTTATAATAAAGTTATTATCTCCTTATTTTATTGGGGATGTGTGGAAAGTGCCCGAGAATCCCAAAAACTGTGTCACCCACCGACCTATCACTTACAACTAAATAGAGTAATAGCCACGTGGTCTAACCCAAAATGGAACAATTTGTCTTAGATTTTTCGGTGTAAGGGTAAAAACGAGGTTACAAAACAATTTACGTTTTTACGCTGTTCTTGCGCAACAATGAATTTTTGAAAATTATTTAATAATATTTTTGGGATTATTATAGTATTATAAATCATTTAGTGTAAATATGTATATAAGTGAATCACATACCTATAATAATCAGCGCCTATAAACGGAAAATCTGAAACATTTCAAACCGTAAATTAAAATGAAAAATTGGCACTGCCAAGAACCTCTAAACATTCTTATCTTGACATATTCTTGTTTAAAACACTTGGGAAAACCATGTTTTTTTAATTCAATCGTAAAAATCAATGACGTTAGCACTCTATCACATGTACTGCCGCAGTATTTCCGACGTTTCCAAGCAGTTTTCATATTTACATAGTTGAGAACGATGACAGGTCTAATTTCATTGCGCACGCGCATCAGGCCGCGCCCCGTCTCAACTCACTGACATAACTCGGCCGTGTATTTTGCAACACGCTCTATAAATAATAACGCTATTCGCTCATCCCAAAATTAACAGTTTATTTTACGCCTTACAATTATAGAGGCGGTGTCTTTAACCGCTAATTGGAGCTTTGAAAATGTTCTAAGAATTTTTTAGTGGCGTCCCCGACGTTCCATATATCAGCCACGCAGTAAATCAAGGACGTCCGAAGTATTTTTCATGTGAAAAGAATTAGTTGCACAGATACTGGGAAATGTATGTCCCACTGACATAGTCCACGTGTATGGGTTCGTCTATCGAAACACTTGCCAATTTGAATATATAATCATTTAAACAATACTTGGACTAATTTTGACGTTGTTTTTGTTACATCAGCATCATTTTCTTGTATTTTTATTTAAGTTCAGTGTTATTGTGGCTTAAAGTATCAATATTGTAAAACAATTGAAGTATAAAAAGGATAAAAGACTATTAATATTAACAACGCCGTTTCAGTGATCCGTGGGTGGTGGGAATTTTTTTTGCCATTTAATAAATAAAATTAAAGTGTTTTGAAAGAAATTTAATGCAATATAATTTTAGTGATATTTCTATATATTGCACAATAAAATACAATAATGTTAAAATATGTTGAGCATTATGTTGGCAGAGATGAAAATTCAGGTGCCGCCCACCGTGTGATTCGACGTTGAACGTCTTAATAAGTTGTAGAAAAAATTATTAGCGAAAGATCCCACCGATTTTATGTATCATATTTAAATCTGTTTATATTTGTTTTCTCAATAAGGTCATTATGCATACAATATTTATTATTTTGTTATTTTCTCTTTTCATACATTAAAGATACAAATTGGAATCTGCGAAAATAAGATAAGATAAGGTAAGAGGAAGCTTTTAAACGTTTCGACGTTTTGATTCCGGTCGCTTGAAACGGTCCGTATTGCAGATTCTCTGAATGTGCACTGGTTCTTATTTTATTTTTATTGAGATTTCTCGATAAAAACAACAAAAGTTTCAAATTGAATCGGTAAATTATGCGTTATTTTTTTTTTAACCATAGACGTAATTTATCTAAAATTATATGTTTCGTAATGTATAAGCCAAATTATCTGAAATTTGCAAAACTAAACCACTTTTGACTGAGAGAATACTAGTTATAGTAAACAATTTTGTGCACCACTGTTGTATTGTCAATTGATATTAATTTCCCTTTCACTTTTACAGTGGCATGTCAATCCCATTTAATTAAGCAATAAGCACCTCTCAAAACGCTGCGAAAACATAAAAAATAAGGCTTTCAAAACTATACCCATTCTTGGCACACAACTGTTCCGGCTACTTCATCATATTATGTTTGTAACAAAAAATAAATAAGGGCAATTAATACTAATACGATTTATATGAAGGAGAACGAATATTGTTTCGACAGTCGTAGAAGTATGGCGGAAGTTTGGGCGTTAAGAGAGACCAAGCTGCCGAAAAGTCGTGTACATTATATGTTGGATGTATATTGGTGACTCGTGAAAATTATATTCCCCAAGAGAAATCACAAAAGTCCAGTCGAAAGGTGTAAAAATTAGGAAATAAAAAAGCAAGGTTGAGTTACGGCTGAAATTAATTTAGAAATATGTTACATAGACAAGTTAAGCGTATCGTCGGGTTCAAAGTGTATCAATGATCATGTATATTGTGTAGATTAGCGTATATTTCATAAGATACAACTGATCTAATAAATAGGCGCGTAAATGTCTGTCGACCCCCATGGCGTGTGGGATTGGTCGTTGTTCGAATGCGTGCAATCAGCTGGTTGGAGCAATATTTTGAAGCTAGGCTGTGCTGATTGAATGTCGAAACACCGTGGCATTTAGATCTGAGTATTGTAGCAATCATTTTAAATACTAATATACTATCACAATTGAATCGAATTATATCTGTTAGGAGTGATCTATAATCTGGTTTGTGGCGATGAAATATACTAACAAGCATTGAATTTTCGTATTTTCAATAATTAATGAGTTTCTTCTATTGCTTTTTCGTTATATGCATAAGTAGCTCATACAATAGCAGAGACATAGTGATGACAAATTATAAGACCAAGTTAAAGACAACATGTCATATAATGTTTTCATTTGTTCTCTGTACAGCTGTAATTAGGCTGATTCACGCTTATACAAAACATATGTTCTTCTACAGAATCTTATGGATACATTCAGATCCAATACTCATTTCAAGTCTTTTGAAGTAATTACTCATAACGAATAAATAACACCAGGCACCAAAACAAATAATGATCCCCAAGGTTCTGCTCTACGTAAGAGATCGTTTCATATATTGTTTTCAACATGGATTAATTTGATTCACGCTGTGAATGCGTGTCATTTGCTCCTCGCATTGTTACGGAAAGGGTTGAAAGGTGATGACGTTTTGCGCACGAAATTATTGATATACATCCAGCAACTTCGCTCTAAGGTCGTGCTTTATGCATCTGTTTACGATACACAACAATAAACTCGTAAACACATCATATGTGTGTAATGGGAATGACGAATATTTTTGACGGCTTGTTTTATTTGTGAAATATGATGGAAAAGGATTAATCATAATGTTGGTAACAAAAACGTACAGTTATTTTGTTAATTTAATTTAATTATTCAAATTATTCATTTTCCT
This sequence comes from Hyles lineata, assembly GCA_030180105.1. Lineage (NCBI taxonomy): Eukaryota > Metazoa > Arthropoda > Insecta > Lepidoptera > Sphingidae > Hyles > Hyles lineata. The sequence goes on along the minus strand of JARJEE010000006.1, from coordinate 13,700,043 downwards.
TCTTCATCATTATAACCTAGCTAACTGCCATGTAATGTTGGATGTAAAAGTATGGAGTCCCAACTGCATATTGCGGGTGGTATCACAGTAGATGATCAAAATATATTATAAGTATTACCGTAACCCGGCTCGAGTTTTTCACCATCGATACCAGAATTCAGAACCAATAGAAGGTGAAGCACACAACGTATATCTTTTATTACTCTGTAACTAATATTATTAGCTTCTTTACTAATCTTTCTGTCACCTTATTTCTATTCAATACATAAATAAATAAATACACCCAACAGTTACATACAAAGTCCTGATCCCACTCTAAGATCGAGTCTTGTTCAAGGCTATGAGGAGCTACGAGAGACTTTTTGATCTCACAAACACCCAGACCCCAAACAAATACCTGTGGATCACACAAATATTTGTCTCGGTGTGGGATCGTCCAGCGACGTTTAACCAACTGCGCCACGGAGGCTGTCAAATTTAACATTAGATGTTTTGCCACTTCACCAGTTTGCAACGAAAACATTTGACAGATCAGACAAAATTATTCATTCACCTACGTCTTTGAAAGCACCATGTTGTCTGCCTTGCATATAATAAAATCAATTTCATAACTCAAAGCTAAGCACAAAGGGCAACCGCGCAACGCATTGCAATATAGGTTTATAGTTTTTGAGAAGCCACGGTGAGTAATGTCGGTTTACGTTCATAGAAATAATAAAATTTCACCGGTCTATTGCGGCGTGCGAATTAATGTCTTGTGATGTTTAGCTATGCCGGCTGGCCAACTATAAAATGGAGAGTTATGTAATATAATCACTGGAAAATTAGACCATCTTTTGTGAAAGCTCAAGGTAAAAGCTCAACTTTGTTCCCCAATGAGAGGGGATAGTCTATGCCGAGCTGGTAGGCCAGTGGCCCTTTCTGCTTCCTCTAGGTTACCGAAATGGGAGCTTTACAGCTTTCCTCATGACATGTATAAAGGCTACAAATAACTACGTTCAATATGCTCCAGTAGGCAATTATTAAAAATTAATGTTGGGTGGTCAAAGGTTACGACCACTTGCTTCACTTATCACTCAGTGTATCCAATTATTTGAGTATAAATTCAAATGTCATTCGGTTTTACTCACGTGGGCGGGTTCGGTACGCTGTGTAAATCAAACTAAAATGTACGAGAATATAATATTACTTGATTGCTCCGATACTAAATATAGTTTCGAGTTCGTCTTTTGTTTCCCTAGTGTTGCCCGTTCGTCAAATGTTGCGTTTGTAATAATTATTATTGATGTGTTGATTCAATATACGTTTGAGTTGAGAATTACTAAAGATGTTTTTAAAGACATGATTTCAATCTCGTTTGGAATTTGATTGCTTTTGAATTGTACACATTGGAAATTTATGTGATTTACATTAGATGATTTAAAGCGTAGTAAGCTTATGTATATTCTTTCTTCTCAAATACGTACGATAACGAAAATAACTCAATAAATTCACTTTCTATTATCTGCATCGAGTAATGTATTTCATTAACATCGGAAGCAGACAGATCATCCCCGATGACGTCATCGATGTTTGCCTCGCCCGCTGACTTAATGTAACAATCAATAAAAAGCGGCGCGGTGCGACCTTTCCAAAAAATAAGGCCGGACCATCAATCAACTGGTATTTCAAAACAATATGTTTACTTGAGCCGAAGAGTTGCGATGATAAAACGCAATGATAATAAATCAAAGCGTAAAGTAAGTTTTACAATAATGCTCGATCCATAAACAGTGTCCTGATGTATGTGCGTCGTAAAATGATTCTAAATTGGATTCGAGTACTTTGTAGAGCGATATTATTAAGAGCTTTGGTGTTAATGGTTCTGAAGGTGTGATTTCTTGATTATACAACCTTGTATGAATATCGACAGTCGTTTTAGCAAAGGTGTTGAAAATAAATTACTATTGAACAAAAAGACAAATAGGTTTGGTACCTATTCAGTTAGATTGGTAATAACTTTTGGATTGTAAAGATTTTGAATACTTTGCGAAATGAATTAGGTTGACAAGTAGGTAACAGAAGTTAATGCAAGATTGACAAGTTAGCTTAAGCAACCCAGGGGCGAACAAAAAGCCAATGACCACATAGGTACCGTAGATGATAAACTGATAATCTAAATAAAATTAAGCTACAAAGGAAAGGTAACAAATTGATATCAAGAGTTTAAGTTATCGATTTCTTTGGGTTAATTGCATTGCCAAATATTGTTTTTCCAGTTCTAGAGACATACAGATGTTCCATTTATGATTCCTAAGCTATGTGCATAGTAAATCTATTACTTTAAACACGAAACATGACCACTGAAACTGTTATCTTTATGGATAACTTAAATCCTCTCCCTCTTGTAAAGAACAAGATATCCAAGACGTTAGCAAAGGTGAATGACATAAGGGAAGGGGTGCAATTTCATATCAATCCACGATTTTCAAGTAACAAATTCTCTCTTTAGTACCTAACGCAGTTGCATTCGAAATCTCCAAAGTAAACAAAGCAGGAAGCATTTGTGCCCTTTAATTACCTCTAGACAAAGCAGTGCCAAATCGCAGTTTACGACGGCAGGCGCGCACGCGTGTGACGCCCTGTCATGTGCGACTTGCATGAGCGTCGTAAACTTGCTCCCTTCTGGTTTATAGCATGTCTTTGTCTTCCATGTGGCGTTCAGGGAATCTGGTGTTTGAGTAAATAATTAAGTTTATAAAATGTTGTGTGAGGATGGTTTTAGGTGAAAGTAATGGCGATAATTAAGTAGTCTGGATTTTCTTTTCTGATTAACATAGGATTTTTCAACCTACAGATATTAATGGGAAAATTGAGAAAGTGTGTTCAATTTTATAATCAAAGAAGCTTAAAAATTCAGTACATTAATGAAGGTTAATCTGACGAAACTAAAAAAGTTTGTGAAAATGCCTCCCTAGCCCGTAAGTAAGGGGAGAGTTTCTCGCCTCGAACATACGAATATCATAATTATATAAAAAATGCATCTTGTAAACATTTGTCAGAACACGATAATTTATGGCGATTATGTGATGCAATAATTAAGGGCTTTAATTGTGAATTTTAATATATCTCATTCAATTAAATTACCTACTGTTCCAAGATCAAAATCACCAGAAATCACTCATTGTATAACGTAAATGTTAATACAGACGTTTCACATACCATCACAAAACGGAAGGTCTGTGACGTCATACTCGCTACGAGTGTAGTCGCCGGAGTTTTAGTCCCCAGCTTAAAGGAGATTAAGTGCACGCGATGGTTGCGTTGTGACGACACGCGACGCGTCACACTGCATCGACAGATCTTTGTCATCCGGTGGATTATTGTTATCTGCGCAAGGACTCCGTAATCCGCCGCAGTCATATACATGTCCGGTGTGCTGAATTTTAAGAGCTTTATAGATTCGGTATTAAAGCTGTTTTTGATATTTGAAACGGCGGATTGTGCGAATAAGACCTCTCGTGCATACACGGTTTATCGGCGTGAAAATCTACCGTAAATTCGCCGTACGTAGGCTCGGTTGTCAGTGTTGTATGGATAATTATAAGAGCATGAGCATTAAGAGGTAGTAGGTCTCTCATATGTGAGAGGCCATCTGGGTGGGTACCACCGCAGTGTCTATTTCTCCCGTCAAACAGCAGTGTAAACGCACTGTTGTGTTTCGGGTTGAAGGGCATTGTAGCCAGAGTAACTACTGGATATATTGAGACTTAACATCTTATGTCTCAGGATGGCGAGCGCAGTGGAATGCCAAGCATTGCTTTATAATTCAAGGTGTTGTTTGGTTTTGCTACTGTTCATGAGCGGTCGTATCGCTTACCATCAGGCGAACGGCATGCTCGTCTCGCCATTCATAGCAATAAAAAAAAATGTGCATGTATAGGGCGGCGAATACGACGACGTCGTGACATAGCTTTGCCGTGCTATGTACAAGCTAGCACGTTTAAATCATACAGCTATCCCGCCGGTGAAAAAATGTGTCTTGGACAAGGGGCAAGATTATTATTAAAAAATTATATGACTGATTAAAGCAACATTTATTATGGAATCCAATGGTCAGTTCGACCAATGGACTATTTCGGATATGATACCCACGACAAAACTCGATCTTGTGGGATACGTGACCGTTTGGAGTATTATTATTTATTACTACCCAATGCGCATCTAACACGATAGTCTGGCACGTAATGTAGCCTAAAATAACAAAAACAATAAAACACAACATCGATGTCGTAATTTCAACCGCTCGACTTCACCTTAACCCGTGGACGAGTTACGAAACTTTTCACGTTCAATAGAGCGTAAAGCACATAGACGTTGGATTGACTCATCCTTTGATGTGCCGCCCCATTGTACGCGAGCGATAGAATGCCGAATTAATTGTAAAAAACAATGGGTCTATGTGACCCGCGACCACGTGACCCGGTCTAAGTCGCGGCGTGATTGATTTTTTTTTAAGTTATGTAATTTGGCATGTAGTGTTGTTAGAGGGTTTCGCGTGGCTATTTTATTAATTAATAAAGAGTTACGAAATTCTTGGTTATCGGGGTTTGAGACACTGTTTGTATTAAGCTGCTGAATATAAGCCAATAGTTGAAATTCCATGACCACGACCTATATGAATGGGTTCTCAACGGTAAGGTCTTTTTCAAGTCCGCTCTGTCTAGCGATATTTTTCGATCGGAAAGACTTAAGAATGATACTCTTTATTCTATACATCTAGGATTCAGTAATTTAGCATCACCTTTTTATTACCTAATTTATTTAACTATAGCAGTTTTTCTCGTGACTACATCTGAATTCCTGAAGCGTAATTTTTAGGTAACCATCGTAGAACCACCATTCACATAATATATTTTGCAACACGTTAATTTCCTATGAACAAATTCCGATTGCAGTACACATTACATACACTTAACTTCCTGCCACAATCCATTCGGATCTCGCTTGCACAACACCCTTACGTAATAACTAATAACCGACAACTAATAAAAAAATGTGATTTATTGTACAGTGGCAATGAACTCTCTTGACAACGGGATAGCGAATAGTATTGCGGCTTTTACGAAAGAATTTGCGTTGCGAATATGACATAATAAATACATGATGTATTTATAATACCTAGTCCTTAGCCTACGGTTAGATAGAAATCTGACTCGGGTATCAGAAACTACGAGAGGCTTTTTGATGTTACAACCCCCAGACCCGAATAAAATTGGTGACGGCACAATCTTTTGTCTCCGTACCGAGATCGAAACCACTGCCTGTCGTTTTGCAACCTGTCTATTAAAGAGACTGGTCTGAAAGTAAATTAAATAAACGTCGAACTCTTCCGAGGAAATAAAATAATCTAATCTTGGTCTGGACTGGGTCAACTCATCCAAACGAATTAAATGTGGTCTAATTTTTTTTGTCAGCTGCAATCAAGTTGTGGTAAAAAGTGCTGCAAGGGATCTCTGTAATTTATTTGTATTATCTGTAATTGTACTCGCTGGCGTGTATATGTATCATCATCATCATCATCGTCATCATCATCTCAGCCACAGGAAGTTCACTGCTTAACATAAGGCTCACCCAAGGATTTGTATTCGTATGCTGGTTAATAATTTCTTACTTAATATAGATATTACATAAAGACTATCTAAAATATTTGATTACTTTTGAAATACAATATTATTTGTCCTTAAATAAGTTAATTCTTTGTGCTCGTCGTAATCGTATGTATTTATGTAATATTATATAATCGCATCTGGCATTTTGTGTCAGTAAAAACTGTTTACAAACATGATACATCAATTAACATGGGACAAAGTTAAAAATTATCCCAAACTTAATTTCTCGGTATTCCTCAACCACATGTCCACAACTCATTGTCATCTCGCGTGGGAGTCGCCCGAGCGTCGCCCTGCAAATGTTTACGTACATTGTATGGAGAACGGCACGCTCCGACGGTCTTGCGTTACATATTACGAGCTGTTAGATCAGACGCGACACGTCTTGTTAGCCGGTGAGAAACGGTGGCGGGAAGTGGGCCGTGACGGTCGACGGTCGACGGTCGTGGACACAGCGGTTTTATAATTAGATATACAATTGTGGGCGGTTATTGGTGACGTTAACTTGGTAGGGGATATGTGTTGCTATGGCTGTATGGTTAAAGATAGTTTATTTCTCAAAATAATTAGAACTTTACTTAAATAAGAAATTACATTTGTATTATTCGTCTTCTATTTGTTATGGATTGCGAAGCTACAGTTGGGATGCAAGGTTTATGAGTACTTATTACAGTTGCTATTTTGAACCACTCCGCTGATTGCAACTGGAAGCTGCAAGTGCCTATTATGTGGTACATTTTCACTTTAATAAATCTTGCATGAGTTGCCCAAGACTAGAATGTTGTCTCGGTTTTAATAGTGGACATAGTTTATAATATTTTGAGTCTAAAATAAACACGATGAAATGTATATGGTGCCAGTGAAATCTCTACCTACCCCTAGATTATACGCGCGTGAGTGTATGTCTGTACTTGAAAACTACTTAGACAATCAATGGCTTAGCATATTATGTGTCATACCTTGATTCCTATTTAGTCTCTATAGGACCACAGAATCAATACGACATGCTTGTTTAATATTCATGCTTATCACTGCATTCTAATCTTGCCGATTTGCATCGTTTTCCTGTTTGCTCATCTTTAGCATCTCTAATTTACATTATGACGTAACAAAAAATCTTTTAGACTTGTAAGGTAAGTAGAGAAGTTAGAAAAGATTTCTATGAAATCCGATTTACAAATATCAATTACATATTACTTTCAAATTTTATTTCTAGAAATACAAACCAAAATACTCCTAAAAATTACAAAATAATTTGTCTGCGTTGCCGGGGCTTCTCTGTACAAAACTGTGACGTCAAAGTTTACGTAAAGTGGAGTCCAGACGAGCGGCGCGTACTTGAAGTTGAAAAGTTCGCGTTGCTAACCCATGGGTACCTAGCTCCGCGCAAAATCAATCTCGACAAATGTGAAACTGATATGAAGGACTGATAAGGGCGATTATACATAGTTTCCGGCTCAATATAAAAAAAGAGTAAAATCGATTTTGGCTTGGATGTTTACAGTACGACCAATCTGTGTCCAAGAAAAAACAAGAAAGAAAAATGGTCTGCTCGCAATCTAGCAGATGCCTATCTTTAGTTTATGACGAAAAGGTTAATTCTGTATTAACACATAATTGACTCTTCAACGAGACCTGCCACCAGTAAATTAATAGATATAAATAACACACCGTTAGTAAAAATATAAGCGCGAAAGCCCTAGAGGTCATTTATCATGAAACAGCATAATTAAGCACAGTAAACAAACCACACTAAAATAGTCGTCACGCGACGACCTTACCGCGGGTTGTCCGCATAGCTTCATGACGCAAGAGCCGATCGATTAATGAAGACTTGACAGTTTGGCTGTACGTCAAGCTACGCCGTGGGTCCGGCAAAGGTCACTGAGATTAATGTGCGAATCCGTAATACGGACGTCAGTTTGAGTTACCTGATTGATGGCTGGTTGTATTGGTGATAGTACTGTGTTTTAACCTGAAAATTAATGCAGATTTTATCACTAATGAATATGTCAAGTGTGTTTAGTGTGTCGGTGCTGGTTCTTGAATTTTGTAAAATATTACATATTATGTAGGCTCGCCTGCTACCACATCATGGGACAAACATACATGGCGAAAGCTAGTTGTCGTTGTAGCACCTCTGCTTACCCCTTCTGAAAAACAGGCGTGAGTGTATATGAAAATTATGTATCTGAAACTAAACTACCTGCCCTTATGTATTGTATGTGAGGGTCGGCGCTAAATGTTTTTTCAAACTTGGAAATAACTTACCCTGTATGTCTTAGGTCTTACACAAAAAGAATTGCGATACGAGACAGAAATTCCGTATTGCAAACAACCTTCTTCTTCTATTCGTAATTTCGCCTGATCATAGGCATCCTTAATTGCGTCCATCGCTCCTCATAGTTTCCTTGAAGCCCTGTTAAGAATCTCGCTAAAAAAACGGTATCAAAAATAGCTAATATACGACAAATAAAATACTTGTGAGAATGCACGCATTTTTCTCAAAACTCGTTCCCGTAAAGCTGTCATAAATGATAATTTATGTTGAATGTTATATGTTAGATTAAAGATTCTAACACGGCGGGTGCATCGGAATACAGATGTTTATTAAGATTCTGTATGACACGATGAGTTATTTAAAATGTTACCGGTGACACGTTTATTGCACCCAGTTTGGGCTTATTAAAACGATGCACGGTTGCGAAAAATCTGTTCGTATGTTTTACACTTGTTAGCACTTTGTAACTAAACATTATTTTTTGAACTTTATCTTGTTAAAATGGCAGATTCTTCCTTTCTTTCTTGGTGGTAATTACCACCATGCTGATTCAGATGATTTAGTTATAATTGTATACAGATCAAAATAATCTAACAAAAGCTCTTTTTGTTGCAGGTATGTCGAGTTGTTCAGTTAGATAAGAATACCGTAAGTGTTTAAAAATCAATATCGTACTACCAGTTATGCATCCAACCAGCCGTGACTAAAGTTGTTCGAAAAATATTAGTAAGTCATGCGAAAATAATGGAATCTGACGACTAAAGGCATTTTGTGAACGATCCGAAATAATTTTCATTAGGACAAAATTCAAACAATGCTAACAATAATATAAGCTACTAATATATAATTAAGATTCAAATTCGTTTACAGGCAAATTACCTCAATTCACCAACTTAGGAATCAAATCCTAAACATTTTTTTAGTCTAAACGAAATGCCACTTCACTACATAGTATAAAACAAAGTCGCTTTCTCTGCCCTATGTCCCTTTGTATGCTTAAATATTTAAAACTACGCAACGGATTTTCATGCTTTTTTTAATAGATAGAGTGATTCAAGAGGAAGGTTTATGTGTATAATACGTGCATATTATTGTAGAGAAATCAAATGTCTAAACATACAAATAAAACCATAAAAATTTAATAGTTCTAATTAAACAATTTAAACCAACAAAGGAATAAATTGAAGATTATGGAAATTACTGTCATAATAAAATGCAATAAAACGATATTAAAAATTGTAACATATTAAATATTAAAAATGTAACCATTAACATCCCATTATAAAGGCGGCGACGGAACAACTACATAAAAATATCATAAAACAGAATTAACACATTCATGCGCAAATTTTTAACCATCGTTTAAAAGAAACGGTGTTAAGCTTTCTCTGTATGTATTTTTATGACTTTTTATATGGGTCCTTATACATCTGTAGTGTCATAACGTCTTATCCAGTCAGTTTATAAACCTATCTTAATAGTTATCTACCACTCTCAATCGTACTCTGGTTTGTAGAGGAGGCCCGTGCCCTGCAGTGGGACGCATAAGGGCTGACACAGATACAAATTTAGTTATATAATGTTTTGTCTCTTTCGAATGACATATGAATTTAGTCTGAGTGGAGAAAACAAAATATTCGATTACTAAAATACTAACTTATTCAAATGGAAGTCATAGTTTTGAACGCAAAGCTACTCTTACCAGTACAGGTACTCGTAGCATATAAGTGTCTATTCAAATGGAATGGTGGTAAATCTGCCATTGTGACATGACTATCATTAATTGGTGAATGCGTGATATTTGAAATATATTGTCACTTAAGAAACAATACTCTACCATGTACGAGTATAAGAATAGATATCTAAAAAACCAACGTAGTTTGATGTAGTAGAAGATAAATGTGTAACAACTTTGACAGTATAAGGGCAGAATGCATTCCGGGACATGTAGTTAAGTAGCAAACTGAAAACATTTTGTAATGCAAAGAGTACCTCAGTCAAGTATTAGCAGAATGCATTCCGAGACATATAATTAAGTACCAAACTGAAAACATTTTGTAATGCAAACAGTACTTCAATCAAGCAAACATACTTAAAATTCGCGGATACAAGTCCTTGTACACCGCAACTAGATTACAAAATTGGTTCAGTAATAACTTCACGTAGTTGTTAATCAGTTTTCTAGTTACAAACATCCGTAAGACTAGATTAGCAGCAAATTCATCGATGCACTAAAAAGGCTAGGCAGAATTACTCATCCGATCATAATCTCTTTAATCACGCTTATTCATTATTTTTCTCTCCCTTCCCGATAACTGTTTTCGCGCAGCTGCTAAAAACCCAATGTACACAATAATATTTGTTGCAATTATTTATGTATACACGTTGGATAGCTAAATATTTCAGCGAACAATGAGGAAAAGTTATTTTAGTCTCTATGATAGAGCTCAATGTTCGATTAGATATTTTTTCTATTTCTGTAATTTTGGATTCATTGCGCGAGATGCGTCGTCTAATATGCAGCTTTGTTTGCACGCGTTTACAGCTTTTGTTTAATGCAATCATAAAGTGAATAATTTACTTAAATTGCAGTGATGGCTTTAATGTGGTAAATTACAATTTATTATATATTCTTGCCTAGTTGAATGTTTGTTAAGCTGTACCTAACAAACGCTTATTCCTTTAGGGCTTTTTATTTTCTTACATGAAATAAGATATTTCCAAAATACTTTCCTTATTACTATTATTTGACTTATTAATTAATACTAAGTGAATGAAACTGTGTTATCGATTTTAGCAATTTTGTCTGCTCTATTAAGCATAACTAAAACGCAATGACAGATCCATCTCCATTTTAAAAGTCATTAGTTTTCCACCGCATAGAGGGAATTAATCAATGTGTCGAAATAAAAGTGAATCGCTTTGTTGCACGCTCTCGTGTTTACTCTGCTTTTGTCCAAGTTATTTATGTTTTTGTTCGGGCTTTTTTTTTTCAGCACTGATTTACCGTTGCTGCATTTGTGGTGGTCGAAAGATTTAATTTTGTATTGTTTTGGTATTTTGTGTGCGTTGGCTTCCTATTTTTTTTTTTATGTATCTGAAAATGTGAACGATTTAATTTGAACACGTGGCTCTTAGTTTATTTGCGTTTTCTTGCTAGAATTGCAGCTAAATTACTAAATTTAAAAACAGGATGAAACATGAACAAAATTTCAGTTATTTTTCGTTTAAAAAAATATTCATCCCGCAACAATAAGCCTGCATTACTAAGTTATAATATGCATATATTTTGTGATATTGTCATCTCTATAGATTACCTGTAGGCTATAACAGAAATACTATATTGAATTTCCCCACTATTACACATACAGAATTATAACCAGGCACAATTATGTACCTACAGTGACTTTCATATCTCGTCACTATAAATATCAAAAAGTTACATTAAAGAATGTAAACAGAAACTGTATACAGTTGCACGTGTTCCTCGCGTTAATTAGAGCAAGTAACAATTAAAATAATTTTGATTAACACCACACAATCTCGGCTTCCTCAGTACGTACGCATTAGGCCAAGGCGATAGTAATTACACCTACACAAATAATGTTGCACGATTAATGTGAGGTCGAGTTGCAAATATTTTTTTCGTAAGGAAAGTCTAGTTGATTCATTTCCTTCGTAAATCGTACGTATTTTGCCTTGGTTCTAACGTTTATTGGGACCTTGCTGTGCTTGTGGACAACAGGCAGCTGTTTGATTTGAATTGTTGCGGGATTTTGGATAAGGTCGCCTAGTTTAGGCAAGGATGTTAGATACTCGACCGAAATCAAGACTTTCTTGTGACTAATACGTGACATAAATCAAAATTTGAGAATTGTTAACACTTTTAATAAATACAGAGAAGCTATAACTTAAGGATTCTTAAATGTCTCAAAGCATGTTCGAACTTAGCAAAAGTGACATAAAATATGCAATTAACGAGTAAAAATACTAAACCATTAGAAAGCTAGCATTTAACCCACCCCATAATCATGAAGGCTCTCGAAAAACCTAATTGCGCCAAGGGTGGCGACCCACGCCTTCACCTTTAAGAAAATGTTCCTCACACTTGCCTTACATAAATCTTTAACGATGAAATTAAAATGAAAATAGCCGTGCTTTATCGTCAATGAACGCCTTATGCAATGTGCCTTCATAAACACTTGTATAACAGTTCTAGGGAGCTGCCAACATGCAGTTAAAACTATGAAAGAGAGAAATTGCATAACGCGAAAAGGTCATGAAAAGGTCATCCATTAATCCATAAGTTTTCAGTTCTTACTGAATATATCAATAATTCCTAAGAAAATGTACTTTACTACGGCCGAATAAAGATTTTAGTAATAAATAAAGTAGAACTACATGGATGAGCCAATGAAGCATCACTACGAATACATCTTCTAACACACTTCTAATTACGAATTGCGAAAAAGTCACAAAATCAAAGAACCTCAATAAAAGCTGACCATTTTGCCTGATCCTCTGCAACTTCCCTAACAGTTTCCGCTTGTCTGATATTATAAAACTGAATGGGCTAAACCTACGCAGGAATGTGGGCCCGTGGCCTAGACAGACAGACCCACGCTCCAGACTCTATTTGAACACTAAATTGTGTAATGGTGAGTTAATCGACTGATTTAGATAATATGATCACGTGATTTGTAAAATGATTGATTTGTTACAAACTCATCGAGAGGTTTTTGGAACGTTGAATCATCTCACGATGGCGTATTAATAATCTATGGTACGATCAAATTGCATCGGCTGATAGCGTTGCCTAACTGGTCTCATGGTTTTTAGTTTTAATAATCTCATAAGTACATATAACGGCGAAGGAAAGTGTCGTGAGGACACCTACGTACCATAGCGATAGGGAAGAATTTCTATGGTTTGTAAAATTCCGCCAACCAAACTAACAAAGTAGGCAAACGTGGTCGACTATACGACCTAACTTCTTTCAGTCGTGCTCTGGATTGTATATTATTCACGTGCCTTACAGTAGGATGTATATGGGCTGAGACAGATACTGAATCTCATATGTGTTGCCAGAGTCAGCGATGGGCTCTTCCTCTATTCTTCTTCCTCTAAGTTAAGCAAACTAGTTATGCCACTAATACACTTCTGACTAACCACCAAGCATGACATTATAAAATCAAATTGCTCCATTGACCTTAAAATGTCGGACACCGGTAACATTTTGTTTCTGGGTTTGATTCCCGTTTGATCATTATTACATTTGTGCTCGACATAACATAATGGCTGCGGTATTAGCGCTGATGAAATTAGTTTTCACGTCTATTTTAACCAACATTGTATGGGAATCTACTTAATCGATATTATATTTTATCTTGGTAAACCTGGTTTATTTATTAATGCCGCTCTGTTAAGCTGTGGGAATGGTTAGCCGTCACACGTGTTCCCCTCCTTGCTATAAACTTGGGTCCTTCTGCCGTAAAGTGAAGAAGTAATTCAGCAGGATGGCATTATTGTGTCGAATGTCATGACATCAGCGTCTGATGTTATTTAATGCTCTATCTGGACAACTTAGCTTATGCTTTCCATCTGATGTAGCCGTTAGCAGTGTGTGAATTTACAAAATCAGAAGTACGGTTATAAAGCTGAAGTCTCGGGTTCGAATCCCGGGTCGGGCAGTGATATTGGATTTTTATATTAATGATCATTCCGGAGTCAGGAATTTGTGCTCGATATGTCGATATGCTCGCCCCGTATCATATCCTGGGACGGAACATACAGGGCGAAATGTGGGTGTCCCTGGCACCTCTGCCTAACCCTTCTGGGAAAAAGGCGTGAGGGTCTATGTATGTATGTATGTATGTATATATATAAGTATCAATAACGCATCGAGTTAATCTTGTCTCAATCACGAGGTAAGCAGAAAGCAAGAACAATAAACACGTGTTGGGAACACGAGCGTGCTGTAATTAAAATAGCGTAGCTTGTATATCTACCGGTGCGGTCGCCGGGCGTCGGCGCCACGCGAAATGGCACAAGGTCGGGGGCCATCAATTACGAAGCTCCTTGCGATTGTTTTGCGAATTTAAGCTGGTTCACACGGTGCGAAACCCTTTCTGAATGAGAAACTATTTTAATAAGCTATGAAGTGTAGCCACACGTCCAATTCCCGCCATTTATTCCAAGTCTGAGTGTTGCGAAACTAAACATTCTCGTGCAGTTACTTGCTAACTGATACCTTCGACTGAAGTCTAGGAATGTCACTGTAAGGTCTGTATTGGGTGTAATTATTTTAAAAATATTCTTTTAAATATAAGTTGCACATATCGAGTAAGCAAAACAGACTGATCAATAAATAATTCATTATATCTTCATTATATCAATAAATAATTCAGTAGCTACTGGCGAAATATCATTCAGAAGATATTTGTGGGTTAGCGTCTTAAGAATTGTGTAAGCCCAGCTTTATCTAAATCAAAATTATGAGTTTAATCTTAAACACTTCGATCAAATATACACTAGATACACAATTCCCTGTAAAAGTTCTGTTAAAAAGTGGCACCGACGCATGACATTAAAAAAAGTAAACAAAAAGATCACATATTCCAAATATATTAACACAAATTCCACCTTATTCCTGGAGCTTAAAGTAGCTTTTCAAATAATATTGTCTAAAGTTTTACGAGGTTTTAGATGCAACGGTCCGGTCGGTGCGTGACTGAAGGCGAAAGAGTGCTTAAGCACTCTTTTTTGGTGCCATTTTCTAAGCGCTCATGTTGTATCTAGTGTATATTTGATCGAAGCTTAAACAAGTAAATATTTTTCAAACGTTTAAATATTTACCTTAGTAATTGACTAGCAATTGATAGTTGACGGCCAATTATTCACAGTCAATCGGCATTCAGTACCGGTACAGTAAAATAGTGAAATGTTGAAACACAATTTCGCATGTTCAATATTATTTTAAAAATTCGATAATATGAGGAATCCATCAAGTTGAAGTGGTAAAATTTTCAAGTCTGGTATTAGAAGCTTTAAATTGTGAAAAATGTAAAATATGCTTTTCATACTCTTTGTAACCTCAGTGTGCATTGTCCGATATAAGATGAATCGTCTCGGGCAGATTAGTATTACACGAACAAAAATAAACCTCATTTTTGACACATTATCTTAGGACAGCGAGACAGTAACGACAGTAGTTTTTGTTGAAGGTCGTCAAAAATATTATTTACAACATGAAAATGCTAATAAATTGTTTGCCAATTTTAACAGTAAAGCGATAAGAGTTATTATTTATTCACTTTTAAAAGCTAATGAGTGGAAGTAGAAATATCGAAATCCAAAATTCTAATCTAGTGCGTATTAGCCTGACTTGGTTGATTGAAGCACAAATACTTGATCATCAAAATGAAAAAAATATAATAAGTAAAAATTACCATATCAAGCAAAGTTTAATAAATAGATTGATTTTATTTATAGACTAAAAGATGTTTACTAGAATCGTATCATTCAAAATTTTAGAAGCCAAAACTGCGCATTTTCCTAATCAATCCCCCTGAGGCCTAAAGTCATCCAACCCTCCCCCTCCCTCTCTCACAGCACTCCCCGACCACTACCAACGGCGACACGGTAGAGAGATCCATTTAATAACCCCGAGGACGCTGAAATCCCGTACACTAATTAGTAATTAACACTAATACAATCCGATAGACCAGAGGTTCTCAAAATGTGCACCGGCAATTTGATGCGCCGTAGAAAGTCGAGAAGAGCGCCATGAAGCATTTTAATTTTTGGGCCTTTCTACTTAATTATTATTCTACCTATCTATTTCGACCAGCTAGATAGAACTGTCTCAATAGTACTCTCGCTTGTAGAGGAGGGCTCTGTTCTCCAGTGGAATGAATAGGCTGCGAGTACAGATAGGATAGGGCGCCGAAACAAAATAGTAATAATAAATACACCCAACAGTCACATACATTGTCTTAACCCACACTAAGATCGAGTCTTGTCTCGTGGGTATTAGGAACTACGGGAGACTTTTCGGTCTCACAAACACCCAGACCCGAAACAAATACCGGTGCACACAAATATTTGTTTCGGTGCGGAGATCGAACCCGCAGCGTCTCGTTTCACAGCTGGCTTCTAACCAACTATGCCACGGAGGCTGTCAAAGTAAACGTGTATATGAAAAAATACGTGGACTGAAAAAGATTGGGAACCTTCCTAAAGGAAGCTTTCGCAACGAGCCGCACTCGCCGCCCGACACGGTGGGTGGAAACCTTCGCACACGATTTGAACGCAAAATTATATTGCACTGCAGTTATTTGTTTAGATAGTGATTTGCATCATTTTTGAGGTTTTGGCATAATTGTGAAGTAAGTTACAGTGTATCTATATCAGCCAACATACTGTGGGACATATGTATGCGTATGCAAGGCACATTCTCGAATATGATTGGGAGGGGTAAGGCCATATATAACACCATGCTGGCCGAGTACGGGTTGGCATTGTTTTTGTCAAGTTTCAGGGTGTTCAATAATAATATATATGCGTGCTGCTACTCTTTTCACCGTCCGTCATAAAAAATCAGTCAGTGCACTTAAAAATATAATAACAAAAGAGATTTATAGGGTTTCTGATGGCACGCGTGAGATTTATAATAAACTTTCTATTTTAATATTCACCAAATATCATCCACTTTCAAATCCGTATTAGTGAAAGATAATGATAACCAAATCTTGACCGTATATAACTATAATCCACGTCAAAATCGTAAATGTCATAACCGTAACATTATTACAAAGAATAATATACATTTCGCACGTTTTCTAATAGAAACGCTCGAATAATCTCGTATAATCGTGCATTTAAAATTTGTAAATGTCGCACTAATGCACAGCAGATCCGTAATCGGAGAAAAAATGGGGAACTCTAAAATCGCAAAAAATATTTGATAAATATCTTGAGACTTTTAAAAATGCTATTAATTCTAGTCGTGTTCTTTAAATGTACCAATATAAACTAAAATCCAGATCCATTAATATTTTAATGAAAACCAGTTATTACGTGGTTCTACTTCTTAGTCTAGCAATATAAAAACTTATATAATAGTATTCTAACTACATATCTCTAGTGCAAACGCAACCATGAACAAACAAATCAAGATCACACAATAAAGACCTTCAAGGAAAACATTACCACTAGCATTAGCACCAGCATTCAACTTGAAAGCTAAACTTTTAATAGAATAGCGCGAACTGTTCAAACAACTCTTAAAACAGACATTTATAGTGCAATTCCGATACGACCTCGCCGACAACGCCCCCCCTCGTCAACCTTCAGTGCGTCCCTGGTGAAACTCATCGCTATGCCGGCGAATCGATGACGCCACATCCGTCCAGCTGCCTTGTACTTTGCCTAACTACGTAACTGTTTTATTGGCTACGTCATAATAATTGCGTCATTGATTTAGTGCTAGTATTAAGATGTTGATTGGATTTATGAGCTGTTAAATGTTATATGTCAATTAGTGAGATACATGTTGGTGAAATATTTTTGCAAGGTTTTCTACGTTCTATAAGAGTAGTGAGTGTTATCTTGTGTTAATAATTTTCAACAGCCCTTGGTGGTTTCCTCGCATATAAGCATTATGTCCGTCTATATACTTTGTAAATAAAGCGTTTATTAGGTTTAAGAAATTTATTCTTAAAAAGAGAAAATAGATCACTTACAAGAGAATATCAAAAAGCTTGAGTGAAAATAATAAATTGTACGTAACGTAAACGTATTAGAAGTGTTAAGTATTGTATTTGCAGCGACCAATTTTATTTTAATATTTTTATTAATTATGCATAAAACTTAATTTCTTGCAATATTTATTTTCGTTAACTAATATAAAGATGTTGATTTTTCAAGTTTGTATTTTGAAAGTAGAGATTTAAAACAGTTAAATAAGCTTACATATTTAAATTAATTCATAAATAAAATAAAATAGATACATACGTAATTATCAAACACAACTAAGCATAATCTGCCTCGGCTGATTGCCTCGGTGGCGTAGTTGTGCTACGGTACGCTCACAAAGCTGAGGTCTCGGGTTCGAATCCCGGATTGGCAAAGTGATATTGGATTTTTCTATTAATTATCAGCCCAGAGTCAGGAATTTGTGCCCGATATGGCGATAGGCTCGACACCTATCTTACGTGGGACGGAACATACAAGGCGAAATGTGGGTGTCCTGGCACCTCTGCCTACCCCCCTAAAAAGGCGTGCGTTTATGTATGTATGTATGTAACTAAGCATAATAGTCCATCTCTGGCGATAATTCGAAAACATACAACAAACTCGACCTATTAGAATAGTTTGCATATCTCCATAAATATAAATAGTCCACTTACAAAATTCGTGAGCGAACTCTACGCAGCGATTGCATAGGTAATAATCGGTATGTGTTACATTATTACCGTTGTTTACGCGTGAAGTGTTCGTAGTAAATAGTAATTATGTGTAATGTTTGTTCAAATGTTTGCTTAATGGCGCCAAATTGGCAAATTGTGGAGCGTGGATGATGCGTACTGTTATTTTACTGATTAAGGTAGTTATTTTGAAGTTAATGTTTAAAGGGTACGATGGGATTTGTAACATAGCGAGTTATGTGTAATGCGAGGAATAAAGGTTAAATCATGTTAGAATCTAGAAAATTTTATGTTAGTTTCAAGATTTGCATTCCGGAATGTTAAGTTGTCGGACATGGGAGAATGTCAAGTGAAAATAACTTTAGACTTGAATACTAAAATATGTAAATTGTAATTGAGTAACAATAGTTCTTAAAAGGAGACATAACAAAATATAAGCGAGATACAGTTAAACAAGAAATTCAGTTGTAAATTTAATTTATGTTATTTACTTTATGTAATAGATAACAAAGTACAAACTGGAATATATCACATCGCTTTAAAATATTTCACGGTGTTGCTTATATTTGTGCTAGTTTATTTATCGTCCGACTTTCGAATGAAATGTATGGCGCCACGCAGTTTACGCACAAGGTTGCACTCAGTCTGCTCGAGGACGAATATACAATGTTTTAACTCGTAGAGCTGTGTCAATACTAAATAACCCTATAAATAAGTACACCCAACAGTCACAGCATACTCCCCCGATTACCCCACCCCACACATGAGATTTTTTTTTCCATTTATTGGATACAAAAGAAAATTATACATAAATCATAAACATTAACAGCATCAATAAAATCACTAAGGTTTATACCAGAGCTGCCACGAGTTAACAACAGCACAGTAATACTTAATATTTATCTTAGTAAAATTATCGATCTTGTAGTAAGACGTAGTATCGTGTCAAATTCTACAAAAATCTATGCGTTGGAGTTATCCTTATCCCTAATAAATATCGAGAGGATTGCATCCATTATCATTCACAACTTCATACCAAATACGCAACGCCAATAAAAATAATTTCACATTTCTTCAGACTCCCATAAACGAGACTATTCACAACAATTTGCAACATGTTTAATCGTTTCCGAATAAAACTAAACAAGCGGTAAACCGATACGAACATAAACTCATAACAGATAATAAAAAATCGATGTCGTAAATTTTTAAGCATCGCCAATTTAGTGTTTCGGCAGAAAAACCGCTGATGTGAATCATGTTGACAT
This sequence comes from Hyles lineata, assembly GCA_030180105.1. Lineage (NCBI taxonomy): Eukaryota > Metazoa > Arthropoda > Insecta > Lepidoptera > Sphingidae > Hyles > Hyles lineata. The sequence continues at coordinate 13,680,416 of JARJEE010000006.1, read as the reverse complement.
CGCAGTGTAACGAATTCCGAAGAAAAAAATGTGGTCTAATTCGTTTGGGCGGACGGAGGGCGGGCGCGGCTTTCCCGGCAAAGGGAAAACTCGGCGGTGCGAGCATTCGCGTCGCAGACGTCGCCGTGAACGCACGCGACTCGCGCTCATAACAGTACCGCATACCGCGACATACACGAATAATGTAATATGTGCAACACCAATTAACAAATTAAATTAAAAAGTGAATAACTGTTTCCTGAATTTATCGGAGTTAAGTGTCCTGTGACAAGTGTAAGATGACATTGGACCGGGGCGAGAACTGCGCTAAGATACAGCCGGCCGCGTCCGTCTCCTGTTTGTCACAGTGTCAAAACATTTTCGGCAAGAGACTTAAGCGCTGGGGCTCCACTGGATCGTGGGTAAGTCGCATTTTTGACAACCGGCACGTTTCATGTAAGATTGTATTTATTTTCGACGCATCATCACGAGAAATATCATACTTTTTAGTATTCCTTCGAGCTTTTGACAACCTTGACGTTTTGCGTAAACTGATTTTTATTTCGAACATCTTGTAACGCGAAAAATACAGCACTTTCTTAATACACCTGTCATGTTAGTTCATGTAAAATAACGATTGTTTCAAATTATTTATATGAGTTTGTGCGAGAAAAATACGGTAGTTTGTAGACGCGGATGTTACACGAGGTTTCATGCGTTGAGACGGTGACTATTATATTATATCATAATAACAGGATCGTTCCTTCCTGCACATAAATCAAGTTTATTAAACAATGAAAATTACATGTGCACTGAAAGTGAGAGTAATTGTGACGTTTAAGGAGATATAATCAGTTGACGTCGTTTTCGGGTCTTTAAGTCATTTATTGTTGAGTTGTAAAATCTTTTTGCTGTGAAAAGGACATTTTAGCTGGGAATTGAAAGCTAAATTATATCTTTACGATTGTATAATTCGAATGCAATTAAAATAATTTACAAATACTTTGAAATTCCCCAAACGCTTAAATAGAATAAGCTTCTTTCGAATAACATAAATCGATATATTAATAAATATTATTTTATGGATGTTCTAATCCCAAAAAGGCAGAGAAACAAGGAATTAGCCTCAGTTGATGAATATTTCAGTTTTAATACGTAAGCCAGGAATAAATAGCTGATTTCCTAAAAAAAAACGATAACCAACACCAAATACTTTCTTTTTTGCTGCCAGACACTTCTGATGAGTAATCAATAATGTTTTAAATTTTCATGAAAATACATTTAGTAGTATTTCCGTCTAATAGAAAAAAATACCCTTACAAATTTTTACGTTACATTAGTAGCATATATTCTGCTATTAAATCAATGTATGTACATACAGAAAAAAAAAACTAGAAATGCAAATTTCGGTCTTATCTCTCACACAAATAACCATAGAATACAAAATGAACCAACAAATAGGGCAGTGTAATATGTTTGCAAGGAAACAATCACCAAGCGTAAAGTTTCATCAGTACAGGCGACAAGTGACGTAGCCTCGTGGAATAACGAAGCCTTGTAAGGTCCGATTCGGAGTGGCGCGGCGGCGTGTCGCCGTGTATGTGGTCACGTGACAATACCGCTTCCGACCGAGCCTCCAATAATAGTGTTCAGTGGCTTTACTTAGATTAATATCATATATATCAATATTTGGCATAATTATTTTATCATAAATAATAATAAAAATAACACCCAACACATACATAGTCCTGACCCCACAGTAAGATCGTGTCTTGTTTCGTCTGTATCAGGAACTACGAGAGCCTTTTCGGTCTCACAAACACCTAGACTCAAAACAAATGCTTGTGGTTCACACAAACATTTGTCTCGATGCGGGGATCGAACCCGCAATCTCTCGTTTCGAAGCCGGCGTCTAACTACCTGTAAAGGTTAAATGTTGTTGGAAATCGGCGTGCCAAATCTCCAGGATACTTACTTTGCGACATTACATATATCAAAGTGTCATTTCATTGCAGTTAGTCGGATTCAATAGTAATAAATAAAAACTTGATTTAATTTACTGAAACCTTTTCCAATGATTAAATACGACTTACAGCAGGAAGATTTCGCAAGAAACTAAAGTTTTGTCAACGTACTTTAAAAATATATTAGTCATATTTATTAATTAATACATTGTCTCACCACCGTGCATTACTATAACAGAAAACCGACAGTAATGATCAGTATATATAACCCCTTATAAAATAATAATACAAATCTCCTCGCAAATCCAACTAAAACGGATGTCTAAAATTAAATTTATCAACAGCACCATTAATTTGTTCGATTGGACGTTTGATAAAACCGTTTCATAATTATTTGCATACGAATTCGTTAAGAATACAGTGCACATGGTTGTCATAAACATATAAATTATATTCTCATTCAAATTTTTCACATCGTATTTGTTTCCGTAACCTTTCTTTGTTTTTGTTATAATATTTTTGTGTTATTTTATTTTGATGATTTGAACGTAAATAACATGGATAGTATTTACTTTGTTCTATACGAGAATTAACAAAACGCATATGGAATGCTTTGCATTTTGCGGTAAAAGTTACCAAAATGCGTGATTTGATAAAAATGAATAAGAAATTCTAACCTCTTTGTATTATGTAACGATAAAGCAAATAATGAGAATAAAATCAAATCCAATTCTTTGAATAATAAGATTCCTTGTATGGATTTTTGAAGCAATAAAACTTATCATACAGTTGGTCATCTGAGGAAAATAAATGCACATCTGTAAAAAAATTGCATAAATGCAAAGGATTATTACAAAATGTATGTCGTTGAAGTTTACGGTGAAATTATAATGTTTCGGATAATGTTAATTGTGTTAATAAAGAAGTACCGAACGATCGGCTTAATGATTTGGGAGCTCATAAAACTGTTTTAAGTGTTCAGATCGCAAGTGTTGCGACGTGTGGTAAAGTTCAAATTAAATTGGTCGATGTTGACGTATGTTTTGGGTTCTTACAGTATATATTTTATATCGATACGTAATGAACTACGTGCAATTTTTATATAGACTGTAGTGTCATAATATAATTATGAGCAACAAATGGTTACTGTATCCTTAGAATATACTTGGGTTATAAAAGAAAGAAATAATGTCTCGTTGATTTGATATAAAAAAAATACTAAATAACTAAAGTAAATTCAAGTGATTTCAAATTTTAAAATCCTGTACCGCAAAATGCATAAAACGACAGAATCAGAGACGAAAGTACTCAGAAATTGTTTCAAAGCCACCGAATAGCAAAACACAAAATTAAATTCCAAGCGGTGCAAAGAAAATAAAAAATAAATTAATATCCCTATAATAAGTGATAAAAATACAAATAGAATGTGCGAGTCGTTTGGAGTTGTTGCTCGGGTCTATGGCAGGACCTTGCTCCGAGAAACAGGTCCGTACAACAGGTTCCGATCCCGTCAGGTGCCAGACGAACTGTTTACGTAATTTGCAAAACATACCGGTTGCTTTGTTGCCAAGATTTTGGATTTATGGAGTCGGCAAAATTGTTGATTGGGCGCAAATTTACTTCTTTGTCTGTGGACATTTGTAAATCTGGTGAAGATTCGTTAGATTTTCGTGATATCACTTATTATACAAACTCGAGTCCTTGTCACATATTGGAAGTACATATAATTTACCAAATTACGCTGCCATCACCTTTTCTTTGCATTTTTTATTAGATTGCTACGAGACAATTTATGTTTCTTAGTTTCATGTAATGCAAGCTACAATTTTATTACATTGAACTACTATAGAATCAGGAATTGTATGAGCAGCCAACCCACTAACTGCTGCTAAAATATTAGTCCCTCATGGCATAACACGTTCAGCTATTTCTGGGACAACAAATCCACTGTCAGTCGATAGTTCATGTAAGATACCATCAGTGATATATGTAATTCTTTTCCGAAATAAAACGAAGTTGATTGATTAAGTATCAATCTGATTCTCGCACCGTCACTTATTGTTCTCCAATAAAAACTGGAAGTGAAATTTGTATGGAGTATTGTTTTGATGCGCGCATTATGATTAGCTTTCACTTTCTGTTTGCAGTGTGCACTGTCGGACGAGTGCCCCTCGGTACTGTAATATCTACATGTTATATTGTTGTCTGCCTTTTACTACGATTAAAAGAGCGTTTATGCTATCTCTATTTGCATTTCTTTTTATACGACAGTGACTACGATATACCTGAGAAAAAGTGCAACACAATCGAAATTGAGTCGATATGATCAGGACCAAATAAAACGAACATAACCGAACCGGAACCCAACAATATGCATATTTGAAAGATATAAATTAAAATATCAGAATTAAGGCAATTGATGTAGATTTTCGGCTTTGAATTAAATAAGCTTGTCAATAGCAATAATGAATTCAAAAGTCCTAATACAACTCGTTGATTATTATTATTAATCTTATTTAAAATCCCAAGAATGGCATCACGATGTTTTAAAATAAGTTTATGCAACGGCGCTTCGCACTTCGCGGTTGAATGATAATGTAGTAGGCTTGAGTTTTCATTGTGTGTATAAAATACATAACGTTAAGATTTAACACTCGACCTATATGAGCGAGATGAAAGTGGGAAGATGAAGATTGGAGAGCATCGGATAGGTCAAGTGCCGCGCCGCTGCGGCAAATATTGGATCCAATCCGTCCCGTGACCACGAAAGTGAAGAAATCGGAACGTCGCTCGGGCCGGGAAGTAAAACAAAAATTAAATTTAAAATCAACCAAATCCGTGGAAATATATTATTTCAATGTGTAATATTTGTGGGTAAATTTGAGATACAACATCATACATCGCTGGGTTGGATTTTATAAAATTTAATTACATTTTTTTAAAGCCCAATAAAATGTTCGTTACCTACTATCAATTGTCCTGGCAATAATATCGTTTAAGTCAATAAAGCCGTGGAACGGTATACCGACCAAGGTATTTTTTCCTTTCCTTCTTAAAATCGTGGGACCTTCCACCGTTTCTTAAAGAAGGTATAAAGTAAAGTGACATAATTGTGTCGAATGGCAGAGCTTTATTATTGTCTGTTGCGAATCACCGCCCTATCGTGACGGCATTGTATATCCCATCAAATGAATTCCAGTGACATTCCAACATCAAATTTAAAAAATAATAAAATAACAATTTCTTTTGATCCGACGCACGAACATTATGTTCCTGCAACGCACTCTCGTGTGATAAATCAATTAGAGGACGCGGATGCGTTCGGAATTATCTAATTACACGGTCATACGATGTTTCTGAACGAACCTTGACATATTAGTTTTGTGGCGGCTTGCTGTGGGCGTTCGCGGTATATTTATAAAATTTACTTGTACTAGAGTTAAAAATAACAACAATAGTTTTGAGTGTCGCTATGTGCGTTCCACTAAAATACGTATTGTTTGGTGTGCAACGCGCTGCCTCTAGTAACGTCTTTATTTAGATTGTGGGTATTTTTGAACGACATTTCAATATGTGTGTTATGCTTTCATTAGTAAATTGTATGTTAAATAACATGTTTGCATATTACAGAAAGTATTAATATTAGGGTAGGGTGAGGTTGGGCGGCCGCCCAGGGCGTTAGAACTGAAGAGGCGCTGCATGCCTTGTCTTTTTGTTTTGTACCTTTTTTTGAGATTGGATGGCAGATAGGGGATTAGAGGACGCCGCAGCGATCTCACCCGAGGTAATGCTAATGCTAAAACCAACGTATTGATTTCTTTCCATGTACTCAAATATAAAATAATATTTTAGGTAATATTTTCTTATGCCGCTAACGAACCGACAGAATACTTTTAGAAAATGATACCTTAATCTATGCAATTGAATCCTGTGGCAGACGTTTATTAGTTGATGATAAGATTTAAATTTAGCAATTGGATATCAATATCTGAAACATTTTACTAACAGTTTTTCTTACAGAAAAAAAAACAGTGTGATAGCGTGAACTATGTAGTGTACATAAAGGCGTTTATGTACACAGCTTGTCGCAGGCTGCGATCTCGTCAAGATGGGAAAGAAACTGGGTCGCGACCTCCCCCCATAATGAGAAGCTCGTGCGCCATTTGAATAGTAATTTCCACTGCTTATATATTGTGTTTGTTTACACAGATATCGGTAATTATGTGTGACATGTCACTTATTTTCTTGGTTCTTATTAGGTCTAGGCTAATCTGAAATATAGACAATCTTATCAATTGTGTTGTATTATAATGTAAATAGCTTACATTTATCCACATTTAGCATTTATAATCTTCTTTTGCCTGCTTGTATCCCGAACTTATATTGAGTTGTCGCATCATGCATTTTTAGCCATGTTGCAAAATGATTTAGCTTATCTTACAACCGACTTCCTTTCACAATAAAATACTCAACAAATCTAGCATTTTATCACAAGAATTACTTCATTTTCCCTTTCTCAAAGTTCACATGATAACAAATCATCTTCATTCCGCCACGCGCGAGCTATCCAAAACATCCGAATTGAGTAACAGCCTCGGTCGAGATAAAGCCGTCACAAATCCACAGGAATTCACATAAATCAACGCGAACAACCCAAATACTTCATATAATGCGAATGCTTCGAGATAACAACATTTGGACCGCAGCAAAAAATGTTTGAGATGTTTGAAGCCCGCATCGGTTAGCTGATATATCGACACGAATAGCCAACCACACATCTGAAATAACGCGGCATATCCGACTGACAGTAAAATACTTGATGAATAAAATTACTTATGGCATAGCACACGTGTACCAACCTGCTACCAGTGCTTTAAAAATGGATTATAAGAAAATCAAGATCACAACTGATGCTCAAAATATTTTTTTGGTAAAGTCATGGATCAGATCTGTGACGCCTAAAACGCGTAGGCCTAGTTAACGGGTACATTTATATACAATTTCGGATCATAAATAGTGTTAGCATAAATTGCACTATTTATCGCCCGAATTACCGTCAGAAGGTACTGTAGAGACAAGTAAAACTATTCCTGCATTTGGGTATATCTATTTATAATCCAAGTAATTAGTCGCAATTATCGAACCGCCATCACATCTCATCGAGATCAAGACGGGAAAAAATTGCAGTATATTAAAATATCCCGGTTTTAAAGAAGCGACCGCTTGTTGTATCCGTTGCGGTCGCGTCGCTATCATTATGTCGGCACGGCACGGTCGTTTGAGTGCTATTAACGCGTTAAGTGGAACCTGAGTAATACAATTTAAATATGTTTATATGGCGTTTATTTTGCCCCAGATAGTGGTGTGGCTGTCTTTACACAAGTCGTAATATATGATCATTTTAATAACTGCTATTGAAATTTATATTGCCTTACTTATATTTCTCTTATACAATAAAATACGAACAATATTAAGATATATTTTCCTCACATATTATTCTGGCAATCAATACGTTACTTTGAAGTAAAAAACGTCATATAGTGTTTTGAATACCAAACACAAGTAATTCATAAAAAGTCAATTTCAATAACCCCAAATAACAATTTCACCGGTGAAATAAATAAAATCAGCCTCGAATTATTTTATAAAACTCCCAATTTATAAATCACGAAGTCATATTATTTAGGGCTTTTTCACAGCTGCGATAAAAAATATGACATTATTATTACATGGAATTTCTCGGTTCGATAAGGCTGCCAGTACAAACAGTCCCTTTGACAAACAAGCCTTTACAACTGAACCAATATTGACACTCGAAACCAACGAGCTTTGGCATTCATTTATTGCCCCTCTTTCATTTTTTCGTATACATATTCAATTGAATTTATGGCTGTATTTTTTGGACCAGCTTTAAATATGTTCATTCCCAGTATTTATGGAATTGTAGCGTTGTAATCAAAATGATATACATAAATGAAAATAAAAATTAAGTCGAATCGGACGTTCGGTCATCAGGTTATAATATTTTTTTGGGTGATCGACAACAGTGATTTTTTTAAATCCACATGCTCGAATGAATGCTGAATTCGATAATCCTATAGCAGTATCGTGGAGACGGTGTGTTTTTTTAAATAGATACATTTATGATGACGTAAGTTAGCAATAAAAACACAATCAGGGCTGTAGTATGTAGAAAAGAGAAATGGTGAAATAATCATTTGTGCCAGTCGATTGATTTTTCGAGTATAGGTTTCTTTAAACCTCAAACGTTGTGTATTCCAACTCGATCGGAACACGTCGCCGCGATTTCTAACATTTGCGGTTTTCTTTGCCTACATACTACACACCGTATCATAGGGACTATGTTTGTAGCGAGCGAAGCTGTACTATATGTAGATAGCTAAAGTTTTCGTGATAGGGCTGTTTTTGATCGATTTATTTAATAGACCGTAGAATAACATATCGATACACCTACGTTCTTATGTCAGGTACGATATAATTAAGTCGTGATCTAGAATCAAATTCAATTAGATTTTCGTGTCTAATCAAGTTATAAGGAACTGATCTTTAATTCTTACGCATCATTAAAACACATAACGATAAATTAATTTCGTAAATCCAAAAGTAGAAAAATAATACCTACGTCCTTAAGCTGTGTCTTATAAAAGATCTCCAAATTCCGGCAAATCATTTTTTCTAACTTATCGCTTTGGTAATGCATGTACGGCGCCGATACCACCAGTGTCAAAGGATAATCGACACTTATCTGTTAGAAGACAACAGAAGAAAAATAGGAAATCAATAGCCTGTATATCATAGCATCGCTCTATACATATTTCGTCGCAAAACAATTGCACAAGTCGCAGTTAGCGCAGTGTTCGTCGATTATCACGGCCCAGTTGCCGCGCACCGTGGCGTAAGCCTTACATGTGTCCGACCCTAATATTGAGTGTACACTGCACTTTATACTGTATAGTGTACAGTGTACACCAAGTACTGTATTATGCAAAACAATTATGTCTAAGGCGAAGTGTACAATAATAATTAGAAACTGTATGTTTATGTTGTGTAAATTGCGATGATTTTAGCACTGTCTTCAATCAGCGCGTTTTTTCGGTATTCGATATTTCCTTTAGCCATGATGGGATTTAATTAAATAATATCCAGGAATATTTTAATGTAATGGACAATTCAATACCTAGCACTACAGTAACCATTCTTATTTATTACACCCACCACGGAAGTATACAGAACAATAAAGAAAATATAAACCAAAGAAGGAAAGATGGTAAAAGCAACCTGACTCTCGTTTTCAAGATCAACGGCCGCACGATCCCCGCGCGGTATATAAGTAAACAAAAACAAAGTCGGATGAGCCGCACTCACTCGCGAGATACGGTAATCCTCGCACAACAAACGTAATTAAATGCTGAAATGTTGTCAAACGCCATTACGCGACCGGCGCGCGACACGAGCGACTGCCGCCCGGGAATTCCGTTACTAAAGAGCTAGATACAAGCTCGACTATTTGTCGCGCGATGATTTGTCAGCGACAAATGAATCGTAAATAACAAACAATGCAATTGATGAAAAGTGATTATCACCTCATAATACTAGCACCATCTGAAAAATCATTATTTCATCTGAGGATGTCGTATGAAGGAGAGAAAGCACTAACTACACTAGTCAACGATTAAAAGTCGCTTTGTAGTCAATGGAAAAACAATGCACAAGCTATACAGTGTGGCCCGACCCTTAGAGTCAAAGACCCTTTTGAACGGTCCTATAATAGGCTAATATCCGCGCATCATCCCGTCGAAGCCTGTTTAAAGTTCTTTATAACACTGTATTATGAAAGTTTAAGGTCGTCGCACCCTTCACGTAGAGAATTATACGAAATATTTTCAAGTTATGCTTCGCTGAAGTAATTTTAAAGGAACATGTTTGAAGAAAAGTTAGGGTATTGGAAAATAATATGATCGGTTTATACGGGAGATAAGCATAGTAAACTCCTTTCGTATATACGCGAGATTTTATATGTTTGGGAACTATATCTATTTTTGTACCTGATTATAACATTGCAGCACCACTAGAGTATTACAATCCCTACCATCGGTATCAGAAACTAGACATATTAGTTGCCTACAAGACCAATAAAAGAATTTCATTTCAGTGTCACTTCATGTCTGCGCAATCGATAATTTTAAAAAAGCTGTAACGTAAATAAATGACTTAAATGAAAATGCTTATAGCCAACCAACTACATAGAATTTGTTAATATTTTAGATTTTATACTTTTAAGCTTCACACTATACAAGGTCGCACAAATATTTTTTTATAGCAGTAAATGGCGATACGAGCATACCATTCGCCTAATTATAAGCGATACGACCGCTCTTGAACAGTAGCAAAACCAAACCACACCATGAATACTTTAGCAATGGCCTGTTATCAACTCGGCCACGGAGGCTTTCCAAAGCTATTCATGACCAATCACACCGATTTATCAAGGAAAATATCTTAGATTATAATCTTCAACTATGAGTCACATGAGTATGTAAATACTTAAAAGGTTTCCCGATGTTTCCTGGTGGCGTTACAGAATACATAAATAAATAAACTCTTGTACATAGTGATGAATCAACGTCGTTCTTCCTGAATTGTTGTAGAAGGTATCATCGATCATTGACATCTGACGTTGCGTAGTTGGTTAAACTTCGGTTTGAGGCTCCTGAGGCTTTTTTTACTTCGAGACAAATATCTGCATAGGGTCCAGTGTTATGAGAGCGATATTTCTATTGGCGTTTCTGGTATCGACGACTTAAAACCATGTGTGCGGTTGTTAAGCCAAGGTAGACCTCCTACGAAAATGATTTGATTGATCTTATTTATCGATTATTGTAACAGTTTTTTTTTAACACTACCTTACTTATAAATATTAAATTTTAAAATAAATTTCGGACGAATTGAGAACCTCCCCCTCTTTACTCGTACTGTAGGTAACAAATATTAATAAGAGTTTAAGTAGTAACCGTCATGTTTGATAACATATATGTTTTTGAATATACTAACGTTGTTATTATTTATTGTTACAGGTATGTCGAGCTGTCAACTTTAGTATTACTCAATCAGTATGTATTACTTTTATTATTTCGCTTTGTGTTTTCCATCTTCAAATTAATACTCATTAATTACAAGATCTTATAAATCAATTAATACTACCATATAAGTATAGTTAGTATAGGTAACTAAATAATTGAGTTTTGGCTCATTAGCTCCATTCTGAAGCTAATGATCCCAAATTCCAGGTATCAATTCGGTAGGTTGCCATCATTAGGTTTGATCGATGTTAGAGTTATTAGCATTTGCCTTAGACTGACTTGGTTTATGCATTATTGATCTTCGAACATAAATTTAGTATTCTGAGTTACACCTTATGAGTATTTCATGTCCAATATACGCTTGTTAAATTCTTAATTTAGGCAATCTTTGTTAAACTAAATTTATAAAATTGTCCAATTATGTCAATTTTATATTCAGTTAGATGATGATTCGCTGGTTTATTTATTTATCTTGAATCTTAATGTACACATTAAACATAACAGTATAATGAGATAATATGACAACAAAGTACAAATGACGATCTTATCATACTAATGCAATCTCTACTAGACAACCATTGGATGCATTTATGAGAAGGAGAAAGAAAGGGCGGTGTATAATTTAAAAAAAATCAAATAAAAAATACTATTTGTGCACATAAATATCTACATAACTCACTTTAGTTTCTTGGTCCAAAACTCAATTCGGTTACATTATTATCAAGCGTATGATACGCGCGTGATTGAAAGAACTTTACAGCGTGATTGAAAACAATTTTATGTATAGTTATGTTGGCTTATTTCCTCATAGACAACGTATAAAACAATCGATTGCCGGTCGCGTCGCGCCGCCTTGAACTCATCGATGTTAAAGGGAAGGCGGCGTGGCCTCGCGCGGCGCTTCGCGAAGCTGTGCCTAGAAAGGGCCTGGTATTGACAACTCGTAGTACTTGCAACGTGTCATACCTTCAGCATATATTATAAGGATTTCATAAAAACAAAGAGTGAAATTCGAGACAAAATTGAGTTCATAGGTGCCGATTTGAGAAGGCTCTTGGTATGTAGGTTGATGATGAGGTTTTAATTAGTATTAGTTTACTTCTATCTACATTCCGAGACTAACGATGGCTAGACGCGAAATAATTTTGTGTATTATACACCCAATTTCATAGTGATTGGAAACCGCTGGATGTAGGCAGATTCCATCAGGCTACTAATAATAATGCTTGAGATTTGCCTAAGTGTAACAGTAGACTTCATGTAGCCATATACGAATATGTGACTGACTTAGTACCTTTTGTTAAGCGTGTCAAATATTACAGTATACTGAGGCAATCTTCGCCCACAGAAAATATTGCAAATCGTAAAATATTCGCTTGACTATTATTCGCACATATTCGGACAGGTTTCGCGGTTCTCGTAATAAACTCATAAAGCATAAGTTTTTTGATACAGCCGTGATGGATGGCTGTTTGCCTTGTGCTTAAGTTTTTTCATAGTCATTACCAAGTTATCGCGGCTCCGGGCGCCCGAGAAGCTCACCTTAAGCGACCGTGTAAACTTGATCTTCATTTCGTCTCACCTACTTTATTTTATAGCGTAAAACAGGGTGTGTAGGCACGTCAGGGTGAATTGAGACTAAATAAGCTGTCTTATCCTAAAGTCAAAATGTTTTTTTAAAGTTTTTATATACAATCGGTCTTTTTTAAATAAGAAAATAAAATATTAATGCTTTGCAATATTTCATAGTTAAATACTAGACTTGTTTTGTTCTCGTTTACTACTGTGTCCTTAATCACCCGTTTGACTTAACCTTTTTTTCAAGAGGATAACTTATAACGACCTCTAGGTATTTTATCGTGTAGACGAAAACAATAAACTCAAAAACAACACCAAATACGGTCATCATACGAGTGAATCAGCGGCAAACCTCGCGTATTAATCTCTCGGTTTTTAATCATTGGACAACAATTCGGCAACGTCAACGCACATAGCTGCGTGCGCAATTCTTTTATTAATTACAATCCAATTGTGTGAGGATATGACGGCACCGCGGACGTGATTGAACTGCTAATCGAACCTGCAATCAGCCTTGAACACGTCCATTTTGGAAGCGTATTATTTGGATGCGCGTGCCGACGCGACGTATCGTTGAATTAAGGACATGCTTGGCCCACGCGACGGCATTACACGATTAACATATTTTCAACTATATTAAAATTCGTATTTCTAATAAATATGGTAATAGCTATATTTGAGAACTGTTTCCGAAGTGTAGCATTTGGCGAAATATTAAATCGGAAGGCAAAACTATATGACATTTATATACTAAACAGCTAAAGCTTAATCAAAATGAGTAATAAAAGTGATTGTATAGAAAATAAAAATCTGCAATACTCAGATGCCAGTGACTTAATCAAGTGTTATTAAATAATATCCTAGAACAGCCTAACTTAAATTATTTGAAAACATCACTGTCCTCATTACCAAAAGGAGAGTTAATGTAATAACGTCGAGTCGATCATCTCGCCGCGTGGGATGTGTAAATTGTGATATAATCTCGCTTTAACATGTTAATGCTACATGATGCTATATTACTAAACGTGGCGTGACGTTTCGCGTGCGATATGTACCCGGGACGAACGCGATTCCAACTCATTCACTATGCACACTTTTTAAGTGAGGAACTTGACGATTTACAAAATTACCGGCCCTTAGGAAATGTCGTGTTGTGTCCGGTCGCATTAAAGAAACCATCGTTTTTGGCCGGTTATTACGTCACGATTTGAATTAAATTGGTTTTTGATCTTTTGCGTTTTTGATGCGACGGGAAATGTATTCTGATTTCTGCATCCTCTTTCCGTTTGTAAATTATGGTTCGTGAATGTTTGGTGACGGATTCTCATTTATATTTTTCTTTTAATAAATATAACAATTAACCTTTTAAGATGTAAAGTATACGTAAGCTCACGCCGTAGCTCCGAAAGCGTAGGCAGATGCAAAGCCAAATAATAAATTTGTAAGTTAAAAAATCATTAAATATAATTGATTCGCCTTGATATAACAATGGCGTCGGTTGCACAAGCTCCACGGTACCCATAACAAATGATGGCACAATGACATTCTAAACGGTCACCGATGCGTTTCATAACTTTTTTTAAACGTTGTTTGTATTCGATAAGCGGTGATGACAACATAGGCTTCTGGTCGCGAATCGCAAATATGCTACGTCCTTCGTAATATGATGGCAGGAGTCATAAATTAATAGCTAGCCTTATAGGCACTGATGTACTGACAGATCTGCCTGATACGTTAGCAGTTTAGCTAACGTATATAGAGAGATTAGGCATAGATACGCTTGGCTGCTGCGCATATAAAACTAATAGATGGTACTTAAATCAGAATCAAAACTTAAGCCTTAAACTTCGTGTTGGAACCAGACATATTTTTTTATTAGGACCTTGAATAAGTACTCGCTGTTTTTTTTACAAAAGAAAAGTTTTATTTAAATAATAAGGAACAAAAACATTTCATTCAAAGTATTGTCGCTAGCAACTACTTTCTCCCATCTTTCTGGCAGTATATGAATTCCGCGTCGGAAAAACGACATATCTTTTGAGGCTATCCAAGAATCGATCCATTTTTTAGCTTCTTCGTAAGAATGAAATCGATGATCAGCTAGGCCATGTGCCATCGAACGAAATAAGTGAAAATCAGAAGGGGCTATATCAGGTGAATACGGCGGGTGGGGTAGAACTTCCCATTGAAGCGTTTCCAGGTAGTTTCACTGGCTTTGCAACATGAGGCCGAGCGTTGTCATGTAGCAAAATCACTTTGTCGTGTCTCTGCTCGTATAGCGGCCGTTTTTCTTTTAGGGCTCGACTTAAACGCATCAGTCGATAGCGATCCCCCGTGATAGTCTCATTCGGTTTAAGCAGCTCGTAATAAATTACACCTTGCTGATCCCACCAAATACAGAGAAGAAGCTTCGAACCATGAAAATTTGGTTTTGCAGACGATGTTGATGCATGGCCGGGCTTACCCCATGATTTTTTACGCTTTGGATTATCGTAGTGTATCCACTTTTCATCGCCAGTCACGATGCGGTGCAAAAAACCTTTTCTTTCCTGCCGTTGAAGCATTAGTTCACACGTGAGAAAACGCCGTTCGACGTCTCTCGGTTTCAATTCATACGGTACCCAATGTCCCTGCTATATGATCATTCCTAAAACTTTTAAACGCTTTGAAATAGTTGATTCATCTACTTGTAATGTTTTTCCAAGTTCTGCTAGCGTCTGACATCTGTCCTGATCGAGTCATTCCTCCAACTTTTCATCTTCAAATTTTTTCGGTGCCCCAGAACGTTCTTTGTCCTGAAGTTCAAAATCATTATTTTTGAAGCGCCTAAACCAGTCTCTGCATGTCGTATCCGACAAAGCATTGTCTCCATAAGTCTCGACAAGAATTCTATGAGCTTCAGCCGCAGATTTCTTTTGAATAAAGCAGTGCAATAAAATTCCCCGCAAATACACTTTATTTGGCACAAAAGTAGACATTTTCAAAACTAAGAAAAAAATACTTTGTTTACACTAAAGTGAACTACCATATACTGAAATTTAGAGTTAAATACACTACTGCCTTGCATGTATGTTACCATTCCAAATTCAAAAATGGATTACTGCTATTGTCATTTTTGTAGAAACAGCGGAAACTTATTCAAGGACCTAATAAAATACCTAATCATTTCTGATATCGGTGATATAACACATTGAACTTAATGTAAATTGAATTGAGGTATGTTACGCATGCCTTAAAACAGAAACTGAATATTGTCCTCTGCGATATACAATTTGAGAGGACTATATCCAGCTATGGTTTTGTAGAGTAATTTACTCTAGCTATAGTATAAAGAAATGCTTTAGAAATTAGTAAGAGACATGATTTCAAAGCAGCATAGCAACAACAAAATGCGGCGACCGCAAGTTTCGCGTAGGCCGTGAGACTATTCAACTGCGGGGGCCAGTATTATGGACTACTACATTTGTCGATAGCCACCGTCGCAGGAAGTATACCCGCTATGCGATGAAAACCGAACTTTTACTATCTATTGTCTACAGAGTTAACAAACTAACCAACACATGCCATCGAATAAGTGTAATGAAATGCGCACAAAAAATTGCGGTCAAATTAGATTTTTTTATTTAATTGCTGGGTTTGAATATATATCGTTTGTATATTAGGGTACTGGATGTTAATTAATCTGTAGGCGTAAGTATTGGGACCCAACTCAGCCATAACATTCGCATTGTGTCGGGCTGGAAGACCAGTGACACTGACATACCCTTTCGGCCTCCCCCGGGGTACCGAAAGCGGAGCTTAATAGCTTTTCCTCTTGAAACAAAAAAGGGTAGTAATACATTCCGTTAAGTAGACATTTAGGCTCCACAAAAATTATTTAGACGTCGATTGGTTTAAACAGCAATTGTAATCAAACATTTTGACACCAATTGGTCCTGTGACAACAAATCTAGCTAAATTATATTAAATAGCGCAGAGTACATTCTATATTTATTAATTGGAACACCCTAGGTTCGATTGCCAGGATGAGCAATATTCTCGTTAGTCGTAACTTGTGATGGTTTTTTTGATTTGGTCATTATTTGAGCTATATATAAAATAGTCTTGTGAAATGTATCTTTAAATGTTTGTAGTAAAATGTAAACATATTCTGTGTGGCCATTGTGCACTGTTAAATTTCCATAGCGTCTTAAAACATGTGTAATGAGGGATATTTGTGAAATACCTCGATGCTAATGTAACGCTAGTGGAGACTGCAGAACCGATGCCAAGCGTTAAATTTCATTTTACCACACCGCTTTTGGATAATCACCAACAATAATAATAAAGCGTGTGTTCAAACCGCGAGAGGTCTATAAATATATCGTGATTTACGGCGTCTTGTTATAGGCTTGTATACAACAATGATTCATGGGTAATCATCTTATAACACAACTAAAGTAACAGGTACCGTTCGACGTATCCTACGTTTCAAGTTTGAACAACTTTGTACAATTGTAACTCACACAAGTTCAATAACATTTTTCATAAAACCATAATTCTATGGTTGTACAAAAAATATGAAATGACAAACGGAACCTATTAGTTTAGTCGGATAGTAAGTATTGGAGAAGAACGTCCAACTAAAGACGGCTGGGTCAATCCGAATCCGAATAGAAACCTCACATAGTTTTTGGCACGATGCTAATACCGTATACGAATGAGGATTATTGGTCCACTGGGTTGAATACTTGTTATTGTCCCATGTTAGCGTCGATTAATATAATGATTGAGAGATGATGGGAAACGAATTGATGAGATTAATATAATATTAGAAAATGTCCCACTTCGTGTTTGTTAACTAACTAATAAATTAACCCAAACATAATTGCCTAACGAAAGCCAAAATTGATATTTCCAATATCCGAATTATATTGTTGTTACATTTTATGAGAAACATATGATAATATTTGATTCTAAATTTAAATTTATGATCTCAAAACATCCCGATTCAATTAATGCCATCAAACGGAACCAAACACACTCTCACAGATTCCGGACAGCTGTCAAGGGAAGTACCGTCAAGGCCTGTTGTGATTTTTTTATACCCGTCAATCCGTAAGGGTTACGTTATTCATATTTTATCGCACTAATTGCTGCCCGCGATTTTGTGTATGGTTTTTATATGTGTAATTTTGTAATATTTGTGAGAATTGCTCATTATTTTTTATTTATTTGGTCAACGAACACCTAAATATGTATGGTGCTTTTGAAAATGAAGTATCACAAAACTTCGATCGAATGAAAAGTTATAGAGCACAGCGTAAGGCGTCAGTCTTTCACTGTAATAGAATTTGGTAATATAGGTCCTATTTTCAATATTAGATTTCTCGTGACTGAAAGTAATGATGATGATAAAATTAAGATATTGAATAATCAGACAATATACTAATGTTATAGAGTGGGCTCTCAATCGAACCCTCGACTATAGAAGCCTCTCATGCAATGAGCGATTATGGGCTGACATGATTCAGAAGAATATACGTTACTATTGTTGAATGGTTGAAGAATCGAATAACTTTAGGTGAATTTCATCCAGTAGATTTCCATGATATAAGAATACCAGCCGACCTCCATAACTTTATCAATAACTAAATAAAACCCAACAGTCACACACATAGTCCTGACCCCAGACTAAGATCGAGTCTTGTGTCATTGGTATCAGGTACTAACGAGAGACATTTCGGTCTCGCAAACACCCAGACCCAATAATATAGAGATGGTGTACGTGGTCGCCGCCACGATGTTGTCGGTCGAATGGTCGGATTTAAAACTGTTTCGCAACGAACCGCCGGGACTCGTAAACATAATGTCACTCAGGACAGTTGAACACTCGGTTCCCACCTCGACCGAGATATTCCGATGGATATGATTTTTACAATAAATGCCGTATGCGATGTTGTATTTTTGTAGCTGTCAATTTTTTTATGATAATGATGAGGAATTTCGCGATGCGTGCTTTATTATATTAAAATGCAATTTTAAGTACTTTTATATTAACCTATTAGTCACAAGTTAAAAATAAGTCTATATAAAAAAACTTTTAACACTTTCCTTTGACGAAAAAACACACATTCCGGCAAAGTTGTGCCAAAATGAATAAGAAACATCTTTCGTCTGAAGACATTTTATCTTTCAACGTTGCAACTATTATCAGGTGCAGTGTCACTTTGACTGCCAACTTGAAAAAACAACAACAAAAAAGTGACAACTGAAAACTACATAATAATTACGAAATATTCAATTTTCATGTACCTATAGGTTTTATTAATACGCTGCCAACTATATATTGTTTTATGTATTTATACAAACTTTATGCAATATGAGAACTACAGGCGGTCTTGATGTCATCGGCATTTTCTACCAGTAAATATTTTTCTAATTTCAAACTTCGATTTTATTATCTAGTCCCTACGGCTATGCCATTGACCTAGTCCCTTTGATGATCGAATGACGCTAACCAACCGCGAATTAAGGGACACATGTGTCACAAAATCTTGATATTATGACCCTTCAATTGATTACATTCCTGTGTGTCAATCGGTATGGTGTTAGTATTACATCATAGATTTTATTTATTTAGGTCGTAGTGATGGGGATTGAATGATATTATAAATAATTAAAAATCTTCGATAACATTACTACTTTCGCCTATCACATAGCAATATTATAAATAAAAATGTCTAAGTTTTATAAAAGCAAAACTCTTTCTAATAATTCCTCTACTTACCGACTGACTTTTCGGTCTCACATTGCCTAGATATAAAAATATTAATATTTAAATATTTCCGGATTGAACCCGGGGCCTTCGGCATCACATTTGACTACTTCCAATATTATTATTGCCTGGCTAAATTTAAGCTATTTACCCCGAACATATAGAAGTAAAGAAAATCCTCATACGAAATGGAACACAAGGTGTTTCCTACCTAATAAATAATTTGTCCAAGGTGCATGATCGATCAATCAAACATAACATCCCAATTCAAACTAAACAAAAACGCATACACAGCCCCGGCTAACCTTTAAAAAAACAACTTAAAAAAACAAACTTTCGAAATAACTATAAACATAGTTATGAACGGTTTTTTATAGAAATAATCGAGGTTTTCTTTGATGTCCAGCGGTGTTCCAGCTAGTAGTAATTGAGGCAGATTTATATAGTTTTTTACGATCATTTCAAGATGTATTTCACTCGTAGAAATGCTACTGGAGGACAGGTTTAGAATAAAATCAACCGTTTCCGACATTATCTGACCATCGAACCTACATGATATTATAAATGTGCAGTAGAACAACTATGGAAATACGAATAAAATCAGTCGCTTGGTACCTGTGAAAGGGAAATTTATTTTCATAAATAGAATGAAAAGTCTACGCTAACTAAATAATTAGACGTTTACAATTTAATAATTTTTAATGACCTGCGTACCGTTCAAGCTACTGCTAGAAGCCAATGATTACACTTTGAGAAATACCACTAAATATTGAAATATACGTGTGTAGCTATAAAACAGAATAATTTTAAATCCACCTTATTGAATTTTTTTATGCAATATTACTTGAATAAACGTTGAATTGCTTATAAGGTTCGCATAGTGTATAAGGTTATTATTCAATTGAGAATCCGTACACACTTCATATCCTGTATCAGCCGTCTCTATTTAAATTGCACAGACGTCTCACTGTCTATCGGTTCGATACATGACGAGCCGCGTTGTAGTTATTTATAGTTTCCTTACTGTACACTCGCTGCGTGGTGCATCAACTCCTTTATTTTATATGCTAGCGTCTGTCTGTCTATGCGGGTTCGCGTTCTAGGAACGGATGCCGCGCTACCACGGTCTCCCCCTCCCCCCACGGAACATACAGGATGGTGCATCATTATAAGTTATTAGAAACCGTTTAGGACGCAGATGCATCGCAAATTGTGCAGCTTGCGCGTCTAATTGCATGATGAAGTTGTTTGAATTGAATTGAACTGGCTTGTTTTGTAGCTGATTTGTATAGTTGTTTAGAACTAGATGTTTATTGGAATTGTGAAATTATATTAACGCCCCCGCGTCTGGTCTAAACGAGGTAAACCGCTAGGCTTGTTCCCGGCTCGAAATATTACTTGCTCGGATTTAGATATACTGAAATATTATTTAGATCGTGCAAGGGAATACTTAAAAAGCAAAAAAATATATTTTATAATTATTAATATTTTTATAATTGTGTGTATTGATAGTCGATCACCACGCTAAAGTACCACTAAAATGGTAAAGGAAAGCATCGTGAGGAAAGCTGTATACCGTAGCAATTTTTAAGAATTTCAATGGTATGTAAAGTCCACCAACTCGTATTAGACCAGCGTGGTGTACAATATGGCCTATCCACTCTCAATCGTACTCTCGATTATAGAGGAGACCTGTGCCCTGTAGTGGGACGTGTATCGGCTAATACAGAATTGTGAAATAAAATGCAATAAAATCCATCATTTTGTTATCAACACTGTCTTTTCTAATCTAATAAATGCTCTCTCACCAGACATTCTAAACAAATACATTAATTTATTAACCGCCCATGCAGCGACACTTAAATGGCTCGCAATGGCCCATTCCTAGAAACATCGAAAGCTTTTGCCATACATCGAGAACACAAGTCAGTAAATTGATACGTACGATGTCCATATCTGCGGAACACTTAAACGAATTGAAACACATGCGTGTAAGTGGAGTAATGTGCGGATGTACAGGGTGTTTCGAGTGGATATTTTTGTTAGACATACATAGTGGTGAATTAATTAATTTATCATTAATTGGAAGGCGAGGAAATTACTATAGTAAATAAGTTTGCAATCTAATAGCTCGCTAAAATCCGCTTCATCGATATAGAAACGATTTTCTTAATCAAAATGAATAATAAATTATCTTGGAAAGTATCGTCGATATGAAAGAAAGGAATAGGAGTAAAGTAACGTATATTACATGCATTTGGGAGTCTTTTATGTTTACTTAACCGACTACACATTTGTCTAAAACCATCCCCATTCATCGAAATTATAAGTACCTAATATAATTTCGAATCATTACAACATAACATCACTTTTCACCGAAGTTCATACTTGATACCTCATTAAACTAAAAATAAATTAATAAATAAAAGGCTAAATATCAGTGTTGTCTCGGTGTGATACAAGCCGAAACTCCGTGCGCATATGGGCATCGCATGCGCGCGCGCAGACCGAGTGTCTGCCTTCCCAGAACCACGAGTACTCACGTCGCACGCTCCACGAGACAAACGTGCCACGAACTCATTACACATCTCAATGTTGTTACACTCGTTTATTGTACTGCACTGTATCAGCTCAATCACACATGTTTAAACACAGGGGTCCTCCACACACGCAGTTTGATTGAATAAACTTAATAAATAAATACACCTATCGGTTTCACCCATAAGATCAAGTTTTATGTCGTGGGTATCAATAATTTTCTCGAGAGACTTTTCGGTTTCACAATCACCCAGACCCGAAACACATATCTGTGGATCACACAATCCACGGCTTATCGTTACACAGACAGCGTATAACCAATTGCGCCACGGAGGCTGTCAGTTGGATGCGTAGGGAATAATCCACCACGCTCACCTGCTGCGGGTTGGCGGACTTCATATACCTTAGAATATGTTATGAAAATCTCTTTGGTTTGCAGGTTTCCATTCGATATATTATTTCGGTACGCGATGATGCAGTATCGGACACGGCTTTGTATGAAAAACGTTAGGAATCAGCTTTTGTTGTGAGGCAATTCGTTGCAACTTATTTAAATGGTACTAAATACTTGCGTACTTTACTCCTGAGAAATTTACGATCCATCCCACTTAACCAATGTTTTTATTTAAAATGTTCGTCTCGTTAAACTTAATAACTTCATGTGAGCACATTTATTATTTCTCGGTATTTTATGGAAATAAAATGAATTTAGTATGCCTAATTTGGCGCGGCGCACACCTGTTTCGCGCGGCGGTGATTCACGCCGCCGAATGTATTTTTCAATGTAAACATAATTTGTATTTACATTGCATGGGTAAGAGTGCTTACCGGATCTTTAGCAATATCATCGAGATAGCTTAGTCAGATTTCCGAGATTTTAATGATATCTATGCATAAAAATCGATGTTACGTGTCCCTATTTGAGGCATAAACATTTTCTAAGATTATGTGAAGTATCTTTGAAGTATGTAAATTGCTACCACGGTGACTTACTGCGAGTTAGACAAAACGATTTTATTGACAGCAAAATTTATTCTATGAAGTAACACGAAATTATTGCAACCAAATGTGCTCTCCTAACCGGATTTGGACATTCATGACTACTCAATAGTATTACATTAATCCTTTATCCTGAGCTAAAGCCCACAGCATATCTGCGACACTATAGCTAGGTCTTATTTCTCAATACATCGATTGAATAGTACATTGTTTCAATCCCATTCAGAAGCTGTGCTATCTCGCGGGCGCATCGCAGGCTGCCTGCCAACTCTTTATCCGCAATCGGTCTATTCGCACACGCACCGTGTAGGCTCCTCCATATTTCACAAGTTCATCGGGGTTAATGAACTTTATAACTCTGGATATGAACTTTACTGGAAACAATGACCGACAAATTTTATACCGTTTAATTTTGCGTACATGGTTTTTTTAATAATCGATTCATTAAATAGCTCGTTTAGTAGGTTTATTTTTGAAACGGTAACTTATTTCGTATATTATTTTTATATGTTTAGCTTAATTGCAATTATGTCGAATTACTCAAAAACAAGAAAAAGGCGAGACACTTGCATGTTACTAAAAATGACTTTCCACCCTTATATGAATTAGTTATACGACTACACCACAACAATCAATCAATCATATGATACAACACAAAATTAGTCAACAACATTACGTATTACTTTCTGTTGCTCAACATCAAATGTCTGAGACAATGCGTTCGCCCACGTGTGCCATCCAGGCTTAGTACTTCCGCGTCCATATACCGGTGGGCGTTGCCAATTATTATACACTTTCTATAAATAATTATCGAATTTATTGTGGTTATTGACTTGTTACGTCGTAATGACGTCATTGTCTTGTGGTTGTTGAAGGTAATTTTATCGTGATAGGCAAATTGCTTTGTATAAATTAGTAATGTATTATTGTTTCTTGGTGATACTCATGATAATTCCCTCGTTGGTTTGGACACAGTGTACATAGACTGTGGAACACAAGGTAACAGATTCAATTCCTAGAAAGTGCAAATATATACCTATATATTTGACTAGTACCTACTAGTGTCTTAAGTTGTACATTTTCTGTCGTAAGTATTTTCTGCAGTTGCGATACTGCAGATTAAATATCTGTAAGGACTATTATTAAGCAATCTAAATTGAAATGATCGCATCATGGAATTATTTAACTTTTCAACCGCCACAAAGCTATGCATAAACAATACACATATCGGCACTAAATTCACAGAGGAATTTTGACTCTAACCCGTCGCACGCACACAACCCGTTGCATAAACAAAACGTTTAATCAGTATTGCCGGAAACTAAAGAATTCGCGGTATGAAAAAACAATCGGGACAGAATTAAACGTTGTATCATGAGTATTGAGTCCGCGAGGTGCGGTGTGCACTCACAGCATTCCTGCAAACTATCAAACTATCACAAACGAATGCCCATCCAAACGAAACGCTAAATATTTGCCGCTAAACTAAATAATAAACATTGGAATACTGTTCTAAGAACATCGAAGCAATGCGTAAACCGAAATTAATGCTTTTGGCTTAGTTTATTAATAAATTAGTCGAGTACCTACATTTGTCAGTCGAATTTGTTTTATTGTGTGGCAGACGCGTGATCACTGCGTGATTTCTGTAAATGCATCTGTGTTCTTGTTAATATAAAATCAGCGCGAAAATGCTAAAAAGGAAATGTGCCATGCCATTGAATCTAGGTGTAGTAAAGTTAGGACACAATGAAATAATTTTCCAGTTGTACGTTTACTGGTTTTTTGAATGGCTTATAGGAGGCGCTGCAAGAATTTTGATCATGTCCCTAATAGTAAAAAGTCCAGCATTAGAATCAAAGACCACGTCGTTGCAATCAAGTCCTTTATAAACTAATATTTACAACTTATAATAGCGCCTAAAACTCTGTATCTGTATCAGCCCATATACGTCCCACTACAAGGCACGGGCCTCCTGGCTCCTCTACAATCGAGAGTACGATTAAGAAGAGTTAGGCCTCATGGTCTAGAAATTCTAAGAAAGTCATAAATAATAATTAATAAAAAAATACTGGACCAACAGCCGGCACATGTAACGTCCGCGCGATCTCCCGGCCGCGTTGACAACAATAGGGGTTACTCTATAAAAACGATACGAACTTCGAATGTCCCGATGTTCGACGTCCGGAGTAAGATATAAGTTTTCAACTTCTAAAAATCCATACTATTCTCTATTATAATTTTTTTTTTTTCAGAACTTAGTCTATGATTGACATACGATAGAGGAATCCAACATTTTGTGAAGTATCTAGGCACATTAGTGAAGTTCTACGTCCGGCGTCCGAACTTTCGAAGTTCGTATCGTTTTTATAGAGTAACCCCTAATGTTTCGCGGTCACGAGTCACGTCACAACGTAAACACAACACTCCCACGTGACGCAGATGTTGTAAATCTTTATTAATTACAACACAAGCATTGATCGCTGTACCTACTAAGTATAGATGCAGTTTTGTTAGGACTAAATAAACGATTACAACTTCAGTGCTTTAAAGTGCTGTTTGGAAGTATCTTAGTATTACTTTTTAAAATATTGTTCTCCAGAATAACTTGGCTCTACCAAGTCAAAAAAGCAAAGAAGTATGTAACCACATTTACTATAAAATCAACGAAATGTTTTCCAAAAAACAACAGGCGTTATATTTTATTGTTGTTCAGTTTGTAACTTTTTAATCGGCGTAGTAAAATGGTGAAATAAAGATTACATTTTGCACAAGATAGTTTGTAATGTGTGCAAAAAATTTGGTTAGAAATGTGTCAATCAATTGCATACAATGATTTCTTATAATTATCTATGTAGCACCTACATCGGGTATGAACCGCGAGATCCTCAATTTTTAGCACAATATGTCCAATTAGTTCAAATACTGTATTAGTTCAAGTAATTTGCAAAATCATGAGCCAAATCATTCTGCAATATGCACGATGGAAAACATGAGTAAAGCCTAGTTTTAGCAAAAATATAGCGGCAAATATTTCGTGTTTATTAATCTTCTACCAAATGAACTGACTTGCTAAATATATTTTCTATTATTATGTAAGTTTAAAATTAGCTCCTTCGAATACTAATTGATCAGTTTTCGCCGAGCGCACGGTTCGCCATGTCTATAACCTACTTACATATGAAACATCCATTTGCACTCATGCTAACACGCTTTTAGGGTTGTCAAAACACAAACCACGGTATACAGACACCAGTGCATAATTCTTTCGTTCGGCCAATGACGTAAATCGGCATTATCCGCCCTACTTTCCGACAATATCGATATAAAAATAGATTAAAATAGGTTATAAAACATGCATGTACTGACAATCTGACCCAAATGTCGATATGACGCCCGCACCTGACGTAATCGTACGCAACGCAGGCCCCGGCACATATTAACTCATTGACTCGCGATAATCTGGATTTCATTACACACTTTCCGCTCATAAATAATGCGTAAAACTGTCCATTACTGGGGCTGCCAGCAGTGACAACGAGGGAGGCTTACTGCTTAGAAAGCCACCGCGACCTCAATCTCTAGCGATGCTTTTTGTTTCAGTTCATAATTGCACGCGTATCAAACAAACTGGTCGCCGCACGCAAAGATTTCTATAATTTAACCAACATTAATTGTTTCTGAGAACGTTTTAATGTTCGGTGCAGATGTAAAACTCTTCAAAGCTGGTTACCCAACTAATGAAGCTTTGACATTTCCAGACACGCAATTACTATGACTAAACAGCAATATAACACCAATAATAATCTTACAAATAAAACGAACAAACGAAACGTGGCCGATAAAGGTAATAAACTCGCGAAACACATTGCAAAACCTTTTGCAAAGAGTTGAAGTAAAAAGTCATTACATTTGTGCGATAATGCGTCTAATTCCTCACAATATTTACGAGTTGTATCAACACGTCTTCACAATGGTGGGACGTCTGTGTTGCGAGATTGCGCCACGCCATAATGTCTACACGGCTGTTTTAAATTTTATGTAATGCGAAATTAATTGCCAAATATCAGCTATCTACGACAATCTCCGAATGGCTTAAACGCCGTCTGGCTGTCGGCGTTGCGCAACACTGATTCATTATTACCAAATATACTTTTGCACTTTAATAATGGGCCGGACCGTGCCATGAAAATGCTGGTTGAATCATCGCTGAAGCGAGGTTGCTGTCGACGTCTGTTAGTCACGAAGTGCTGTGTCGGCCGCGCGGTGCTAGATCATTACATCTCTGTAACGGTTACGTAAAACGGAAATGCAAATATCACGCTGAAGTACTTTTTGTTTGCCTATAACCATTGCTTGTTTGTGATTCATTCACTATACTGGCATACATTTTTCACGCTATAAAAAAACAAAATCAATATGGGTCGCAGTAAGATTGTCTTTTGAACGAGTATGACAACTGGATAATATACTGCAAAAAGTATGCTCTCTTTTAAAACAAATTAAATAGTATCATCAGATCCGGTCGTACGTCCGCTTAAAGGAAACATCATTTATACGAAATGTATTTAAAATACCTTGATTCATCCTTCCCTTAATATACGCAATCCAAAACTCAAAACAACATAAAAAATATCACTAATGTACGACAAACACGCATACCGTATCTCGTTTTATCTAACAAATAGGTAGATTCCGAGAAATAAAACCCATTTTAAAATTAATACATTTGTCGGATCTAACGTAAGAACAAAGCCAGAAATAAAAACGAGTTAATAATATCTATGCTAAAATACACTTGATTTGGTTAAATGTTCGTGACGGCTAATCCACCGAATGACCACGACGACGGCACAAAACGTTTTCTTTGTTTTAATTTTATTGAAACGTTCAAAGATCTTCGTTTACACGGTTAAATTAGTTCCAATAATTACACCGGATAAACGATCTTTCACTTTAATTCAATGTTAACTGAAAGAGCCAAAACTAGCGGCAGGTCAATGACAAGAACGCTGAACCGGAAGGGCTGTCAACCGCAAATGCTTCGTTTAATGCGATACCGGCGAATAAAACGTATCCCGTGTGGAATATTTCAGTTTCTTCTTAGAAATACGCATCCCTAAGAGCCACAATTTATAAAATCTTGACAGTAACGAGTGCTCAAAAATGATTATGGAAAAAAGAGTGAATAAACATTTTGGCAGCCCTGCGTTACAAAGTGAGAAGGAAAACCATGACAAATGGCGATTGCAACGCGGTGCGTTTGCGGATCGGATGAAATTACCAGTGACACGGTCGTTCGCGGCTCACGACCACTCTACGCTCGTCAATTATAAATCACATTGTGATCGAGCCGGATCTAACAGAACCATTACACGTCCCTACCAAGTCACATAAAACAGTGTTGAAATGCTAAATTAGCTCTCGTATTTTGCATTAATAAATATTAAACCGAAATTGATGATTATAATAAAAAATAATTTTACCTGCCACGAATTTATCGCAACTATGAAGTTGTGAAAGAATAAAAAATGAGATTTTTTTCCAATGAAATGTGCAAAAAGTGAATGAAAGTCAACGGTACAGTGCAGTGCGCGGCGGGTCGTCCAGAAAAAACATCAATTTCCGAAGCATGAAAAGCACGATTTGGCAGACGGCGCGGAGTCTGCGGCGGAACTTTCTCTGCGCAGACGCAGCGCAGTCCGCGGCGCGCCACAGTCCTTCAGACAGGCGCGGCAGTCGCTCGCCTGCACCACACTCCCGCGCACTACAATCCCCGTATCGAAGTTAATCGCCATTATCCGAGTGATTATTTGTGCCCGAATGATTTATCTCGGATCGGTGCGCGCGCGAGCCGTGTCATTCATCTCGCCGGGGAAGTTCACGGATGACGCCAGGGCAAACGGCCGCGTGTCGTGCGACCGGACAGAATTAGATGGAGCGGTGCGTGTATTGAATGTTGGTGCATTATTGTCACGTCCAGTGACAATGACCAATGCGAAGGTCCAGCTGTGACGCGCGTGGAACTCGGCCAAGCGATGACACTCTGGTACACTGATATATTGGTAAGCGGGCGATTCAATTCTATTGTTTATTTTATGATTTATTTTTAATTGTTCTTAGAGATCAAATGCTTTAACGCAAATTGTGATATTGTTAGCGGTTATTGGCGAACGATACAAATGGCTGCGAGCCAGACGTATGACCAGACGGAGTGATGGCACGGTGCTAAAGTTCCACCCTGTGATTAATGGAGAGTGTCATATATTCAAATTATAAATATTTAATTAAGATTCAACACAGGGATTCAATAGGCTGTTTTACAAAATTAAATTTATGTAAATATAATCATTTGCCCATAAATGGAATAAACTAATTTACAGAACATTTTCTTTAACACTGAGCTCTCTGTGGAAACTCCATCATTTAACCACGACACACAAGTCTGGAGGCATTAATTAGCCACGGATCGTCAACAAGAGGCCGGTACGTGTGCATTAGCGATCGTAAACCTACATAAAATCGATTAGGTCAAACAAAATTACATAAAGTGCGGACAGAGAGCGGGCGGGGCTCGCGTCAAAACACTCTGAAACGTTTGATGGCGATGTATTGACCCACAAGTACCAAGTACAAGCAACATGCTATTACACGTACGCTTGCCGGATCAATTACTAGAAACCACATTTTCGTTCACTTTAGCAGAGCGTAGTTAATTTTGCTAATGAAATGTTGCTTTGAGGTTATAGCTTAATATGTTATTGCTTTTTGGCATCGAAAATAAATTATTGAGATGTTTCATGTTGCAATATATCCATAATATATTCATTTTTAATTTCACGTATAAGATTGTTAAAAATATCTTCAACTATTGAAGTAGGTATGTATGTATTCTGAACTCAAATTAGAAACTTCGTATTTTTCTTCATAATTTTTGCATCTACGTAATCCTTAAAATTTACATTCCTAAGCAACCGCCATGTTGGTAATTCAAACTGGTGCAATATAACGGTCGCTTTATGTCCCATCCGCTCTGTACTATAATTTAATTAAAGCAGCGATGTAGTGATGTCTGGAGCATCCTCATTACGGTGCCTGTTAATTGTCTGTTAGCTCGCTTCCTGCACCGCCTCATTATGCACATCGCAGGCAGTAGGAACGCATTGAACCCGTACGCATATGTTAGAGCCGCCTCTCTGGATAATTACCAGCCTTCTGGGTGCCAAGACAAATGTATTGAAATGACAGTCGTCACGTGACTACCAAATATCATTTGTATTCATTTGGTCTTTCCACAGGCGTTCACACCAACGGAAAAGTGACATTTGTCTAGGGGCCCTGGTCGCCAAATATCGATGCAACGTTTGTACGTCTCTACAATATTTAATACGCTGGTCAATGAGTTGAGGATGAGTCATATTAGATGATCGCCAATTAAATTGATGATTTAAACAAATATCAAGGTAAAATAACTAATCTACAAAATATAGCCACATGCACCCAAACAAATACATAAACACACACACAATGGTTACGTCAGTGCGCTACATCTGACAAGACTGTGACCTGCTAATTGCGAGCGAATAGGTTAGTCGTGAAACGTTGACGGACATATTTTTTCTTTTTTCGAAATAGACTGTTGCATATGCGGAAACGTTTTTTTCGCTATGTAGGTCGCCAGTAATAAATCATCGATTGTTATCGATGTCAGTGCTTTATATTTTAAATCGATGCCGATTGTCTCGGCTCACGGAATACTAGTTGCTGTTGTGATTAATTCGAGATGCAAATACGTCATCGGAGTGAGTCACTAACCACTGAACAGATCGTGCGGCGGGTTACCGTAAAATTGCGATATTTCATCAGCGTATATTGTGTGCATTACGGAATCGTAAATGCCGGGATTATTATGGATTAATTTTACTATTGCAATAAATATATTAAATGAGTTAAGTCGCCTTATGGGTTACGAAGGCATATTTTATCATGATATTGCCGTAAAGTTGAGAAAGTTTAAAATTTTATACACAAATTTATGTATGAAAAAAATTTCCAAAATTGAAATACGCAACGCAAGGCGCAAAGTGCACGTTTCACATTCCTCTTTTCTTTGTTGCAATAAATATAATAATTAATCTTGAAATGTCAAAGCCAATTTTAACGAAATGAAATTGTTAATTAATTATACCAGACATGTCATTTATCAACAGATCCGACTTTAAATATGCGGTACATATCTGTGTGTTACAATTAACTTCAATTGAATATACTTTCGGTAATGAAATAAGATTATTTTTTATCATATAAATCATTAACAGCGCATCGACAAGATAGTACGTAAACGTACAATATTAATTAACGTTTGACGTAATACAACATAGTATCATCAGCACACTAGATAATAAATTATTTTAAAAATGAAATAAAATATATACCCTGCAGGCGCAAATTTACCACACGTTACGTTTTGTACAGTATATATTAAAAATTGAGACTTGGTCTCACAATATTCTCTTATATACATATAATTTTCAACGAACTTAGTCTACAATTATGACGTACGATAGAAGATATGAACATTTGTGGAGTATCTATGCACATTCGTACAGTCTTATGAATAACGCCCGAATATTCAAACTTCGTTTGGGATCATAGAATAGCCTCTAGACACGAAGCAAGTACTTTTAGATCTCCTATTTGTTTCCGTGCTGAGACCAAAACCACAACGTCTTTTTCGACAGTCGACGTCTCTTAACCAAATGTCCCACGTAATATTATAAATTTTTGATAAGCCAAATTCTATTTTTTTTCTATACAATCATATTTTTATTGCACAAACAAATATCAAATACTAGTATAAATATATAAAAGCCTGTAATTTATTCTGTATAGACACGTTGGGTGTTATTTATAAATTGTTTTTGAAATCATAACGCACGCTTCCGCGAGTATTGTTGTTCTTTCTATTGTATTTGGCTCGACAGTCGACGACCATTCCGTTTCCTGTATAGAATTGCCAATTGGAACTCTGTCTTCATACGACGCCGGTTTTCTAACCACGTTTTAATGATACCGGACTTTTGAGGTATTTTATGTGAACAAATCCCGTTGTTGCATATTTTAGTAGTTAAATTGTAATTATGAAGTAACCCGCACTAAGCCAGTATAGTGGACTATATGGTCTAACCACTCTCAATCGTACTCTTAATTGTAGAGGAAACCCGTGCTCTGCAGTGGGACGTATATAGGCTGATACAGTATAGTCCAGTACAGTATGAGTCAAAATGAGTTGAAGTCCTGTAGGAAACGTAACAGACAGCGGACATGTGTTGGGAAAGATCCCAAAGGACCTGTGTAATTTTGCACCTTTGTTAAAATTACGTGTGATTCCATTCTTATCGCTCGCTTTTACCGTGAGGAAAAAATCGTGGGAAAACTGATGAGCATCTTTATTATCCTCAATTTCAAAGAAATATAAAAACTACTAATATGTCTTATTTATTAGAAAATATAATTCCGAGAATCTCGAAACCGATACCTAATATAGAATATAGGAAAATATAGAAATATATATTCCCAGAAGTGTTCTTAATTGAGCACCCGGATGTTACCGAGACACATCACACATCACACAAGTCACAACACACATCAATCCATTAGAGAAATCATAACGCTCCACAAAAATTAAAAAAGAAAGCGTTGGAAAGAAACCGCACGCATTTTCACCTTTCTAAGAGATTATAGAGGTGCGTTATCAACTCGTGCAAAAGGGATTTCCCTTTGGAAAGCCCTTGAAACTGCTTGCCTCCGGAAGATGCGGCCGCATTGTGAACTTTCGATTTCCTATATGTAACTAGATTTTAACCGCGACTACCGGCGTGCGGAAGACGAGGCAATTTGTGTGACAAGCGATGTTGTTTACATGTCTCGGATGTGATGTATCGAGACGATTTTGTAGTAATGTGTGGTATGTTAGCTATGCAAGAATTTTATTGAATTGTTTTTTGTCGTGAAATTATTTTATTTTTATTTATTTGTGCTTAAAAAACGGAGTATAAAGTCAGACTTAATCCCTGATGACTTCTAATTTAAAAAACTTATTATGAGGAAAAAGTTAGGGGATAAAATCAAACCAGTAATTTAGATTCATATTTATATCCTAGGATGTAATCTAGAAATTGGTTAGAGATACATCTTATATCTAATAAATATTTTACTTACGTATCCAAATAGCCTTTTATAAATTCGTATATCGTCGAATACATTCCCAATTCGGAGTGTATTATAGCTGTGTTTAATTACGATGATGATAATGAGCTTATCATCATGAAAGTAGCAATCAAAATATTTGAAAGATATTTTTACACAATTTACAAGAAAATGTTAACAATACTTACGTGACTTTATTTCTCGCGAAATCTCAATTAGGTAAAAGTGTAATTAGTTTCAAAAGTGGTCATAATTTTTTGCAGAGATAAAAAAATTCTAAATGAGATTAGTTAAAAGGTGAGGTATTCCATTGCAAAGAAAAAGAAACTAAATAAGCGCTCTACATTAGCAGACAAACAGTTTTAAAGTTTTCCATCAAACCGGATGTAGAGTGATTAAAAGTTTCGACGGAGTTCAATTAATTGCGTTTCTTAGAAACTGCATCGTTTACCAGTACGCCTAACAACGAACCTCGTCCGACAATACGACTCGTAACCCACTTACATTGACGGAAAAATGGTAGCAAGGCAACCATGCTGTTTTAAGTGTAGTAAAAAGTGCCCTCTTTAAACATTCTGCCTACGTGCCCACTGTCCGCTAACAAAACATTTTAATTCACTCTAGTAACTCATTTACTGGCACAAATAATTATCGGTTTTATTTTATTTTTTTAATTAACCCAATTAAAAACATTTGCTACGTTCTAAATTTAAAATATCGAGCTATTTTAATCATCGATCTATTGAATTTTCAGATACATTCGAAAAAGAATTTCTTTTTTTTTTTAATCTATTTCAAGTAGTGACGGCTGCCAGGTAAAAGTGTTCTAATTTCAAATCTTTTGTCCGTTTCGTCATAGCAACTTAATGCAGGTAAAAATAAAAAACATAAGTGCCAAGTGCTGAATGGTTCAACCATACTAGACGGAATACTTGTACCAAGTCTAAACGTGCTAATACATTTCTAACCTACATACCCAGTCTCGATAGCGAACGTTGTTATATCATTAATTTACATCGACATTCAAACGTGTTACGACAAAAGAGATGTATTTATGTCATCGCGCAGCCGATGTGTTTCGCTCGCGTGTCCAAGTTTACGATATCCGCGAATAAATTTGACGTTTGGCACGAAGCGCGTCGGAAACCGAGGATGTTCGTTATTTATTCCAATTTACAAATAAACCGAATGTTTAATAATCGCGTGTCTAATATTAAAGTTAACCTACATTTGATCCCTTTGAGAATTTAATGTGCTTTTTAAATTAACCTTTCGAGCCTAGGGATATTTTAAGAAAATTTTGTTTGTTTTAATTTTTAACATGTGTTACGTTTGTTACTTTTTTATACTAACACGAAACAGGGACTGCAATATTCCTAATGATAAAAGCAGTGTAAAATTTGCAATTGCAATTCAAATAGAGATTTTCCATCAATGATAGTCATTAATTATTTCTTTAGGATCGATACAACTATGGCGGCTAACCTTGTTAAACAAAAGCTGTGTCGTAATATAAGAACCCATAATTTATACATTCGATATAGTGGTTACAGCAGAGGGTAGTTTTATTTATTATCCTGACATAAGAAAATGCATATAAATACCGCTGCAAGCCACTGAAGGGTTTAGTCGTTTTTTAACTCTCGCTCCGAAACAGTGTTAACAATGTCATAAATAGTGAGTTGGTGTAAATTGAAGTGATTATGTTTATGAAGATTAAGATTAAAATAACAAGTGAGTAATAGAAACTCATATTGCTGTACATAGTAATCTCCTATAAGACTGTTATTGTTCCTAGGCAAGCATTTGTTACGTGTAAATAATCTTTGAAATTAATTTTCTTTGTCTCATTAACAGGAGTGCAGAAATCGTGTAGGTGTCACATTGTCTTAAACATGTCTAGCTACTAACAATTGAGAAAGGTTGGGTTATGATGACTCGTTTAATTTGTTACTAGCTTGCAATACACGTCTTATTGTAGCTCAGATTTACAATTTATGTACTTTAATTGTATGGAACCTCACATCTATGTCTCCAAAGCAATAGGTAAAGATTTTTGTTGTCCTACCCACAGTTATCCGACTTTATTTTCTTCCCAATCCGTAATATTTTTTAATGCAAGCCTAATGTATGAGGTGTATCAAAACGAAAAATTCGTTCAAAATACTCTTGAACTGGAAATCGAACCCAGGGTGTCACAGTTCATTACCCGTTCAATTCGTTACTAGAAAAATAAGACGAGTTATTTGTTATTTATAATTTTAGTAACAAAATATGCAACGTAGTCGTATGAAGTGTAACAGCAAAGCTGTATGTAACAAATTCCTTCGCCCGTTCAGAGAATTATACTGAAATAAAATGTTAGTAAAATTAAAAATATATTATGGGACGTAGATGTGACGGGCACAGAGAGTAAATGCCGCATATTAAAACTATGCTGAGGATAGTACGGCCGAGTGAGCCCGCAAATGAACGCGGTTATTATTTTGGAGATCACGTGCGCTTGCCGTGAACTCAGTGCATGGTAGCTTACATGTGTATGCGCCTTAGCGTGAAATGTATGTTACTTTTTTGTGTATTTATTTTAGAGTAACATTGCGTAACAATTATCTCATTCATATGCGAATTATATTTGAATTACTTTTTGTTTTCTCTTTCGTGGGTAGGAATGTACCATGATCGCTGTACGAACGAAAATCAACATTTATCCTACTTCTAGTTAGTCTGACTGGATCGAATTGATGGAATCTTATCCATCACCCGCGTGCCAGCGCGGCCAGCGTGGTGGACTACAAAACTTAACCACTCTCAATCGTCCTCTCGATTGTAGAGGAGGCCCGTGCCCTACAGTGGGACGTATATGGGCTGATATAGATACAGAGAGAAAATTAGTACGTTACATTTTATGTTGACAATATAAAATCTCCATTACATTGCATCAAAACACATAACTCTCGCCTTATTACAACGTCACAAAATCACAATAGAGCCAAATACAATTTCACCATCCGTCTGACTAATCGCTATTATTCACCAAATAACTATAATTAGGGGGTGAAAGCTACACGGAGTCTGTTTAGTTTCATGAGCAATGTCAAGCGGACCCACACGTTGTGACGTCACACACAATGATTGATTGATGAAATGTACCACTAATTATACACGAATGAGGAATGATGGAATGATATGTCCGTCATTTGTGATGTGATTTCTCTAACGTACGTTTCCGCAGCGAATGCGAATTTAATTTTCTGGAATTATAAATAGTGTTGATTCGTCTCGATTTGTGCTGTGTAGATGCATTTTTCCAATTTCATATACGCAGTAATATTTTTTTTATAATTACAATTTCCTCGTGGTTGCTCGTTTAATCTATGTGCCTAATATAGTTCTTTTGGCATGTCAAATATATTTTTAGTTCAGATTTCATCACATGGCGATCTAACATACAACAACTGTTTTATATTTACAGCTACATTAATCTAACTCGTACTAGCAAGTAGCAACAAGACATTACGTATTACCGACGCGTACAAGAATGCCCGTGTCTCAACGAGCCTCTAATCGCCGGTTAATTACACTCAAACGTTATTTTTACAAGTTTCACGTCAGCGACCGTTTCGCCTCAGTTTGATTTCACGGTCTCGTCCATCGTTCCGACATCTACAATGCCGTCTTATGTATTCTTTTTTTGAAATTAAATTAGTTTGGAGTCGGATATAGAGGGGACATAGCGTACAAAATCAGTGCGCGCGTTTCATACACTTGGAAAACTTGCAAAGCGAGAAATAAGATAGTGTTTATGAGTGAGTGTGACAGAGATGGAATATTGTTAAGTTATATTGTTCGCCGTTTCTCGTAGTGTAATATTAGTTTGAGTTGTATTCTCGGACTGCTGTCACAATATGAGTGGTGTCAGTGCGCCGATATCTAATCTCGTCATCTGCACGTCTGTCGGTGGCAGTTCTGACCTCTGCTAGACGTGTTTTGTTTCTAAATAGCTATTTCAGAGCCTTGACACTATAATGTCATTCATAAAAATGTGACAGAAGTGACTTTCCTATGAATAGTTTTGCGTATGTGAAGGTAATTGTACTTTCATTTGGTTTATGACTAACATAGTTTTTATCTACCAAAAGAGAAAACTTTTTCTCTTGAAATTGTTGTTTGTATTGAACCCATGTTTGGCTCATTGATACACGTTAAAATTGCTTGCGGTCAGTTCGCACTATGGCGATACCCTACCAGAAGTTTTAAGTGCATATTTTTTTTCGTCATCCATTCGATTTCTGATCCGATCAACTAGCAAACATTCGAACGCTTATCTCTTCAATATACACTTGCTCTGCTATAAACAATTACAACAATAATATCGGAACTTAATAAAATACAATATTCACAAAATGAAATGTATTGACATTTCTTAGAACTTTTCATCATTGCAGTCCTCTTAAGAATCTCTCAAGTTCTTCATAAAAAAGTATTTTATATTTTTTTTTCATTCTGTATACTAATTTAGTTTCTTATTGTCTGCACAGAGCCCCGGCGCGGTGACCGGCAGCGGCGCGGACGCGGCTCAGTCTCGCGACGCGCTGGACGTACGCTACTCGCTGGCGGCGCTGGCCGACGACTACACCAAGCGGAAACACGTGGTGCGAGTCACCACCGCCGCCGGAGCCGAGCTGCTGCTGCAGGTGAGAACATAGTTCATACCATATACAATAAAAGGGTAGTAGGGTTGAACCTCTTTTTGATGGTATGGCACTTAAAACAAGGAATCAAAATGTCATAGTAGTAGATTAAGGCTGGTAAATGATTTTAAGATTGAAAACTTTGTCTTGTTGTCTTTAACCAACCATATTCCTGTTTCGTAATCTACGAATCTTCAAGGAGAAATAGATCGTAAGTAAGTCTGAAAAGTAAAGCGGCATTGCTTCAAAGCTGAAGCTTTTTTCACCGTCAATAATCTGCGACACGACGTAGTTTTCACAAATATTCTTTGCTTTATTTCGTTGTCTATTATTTGACTCCAATTTTTTTCTTCCTTTCCTTAAACATTATTCCGACCTGCAGGCCGAAGGCGCGGCTGACGCCCAGCGATGGCTAGCGGCACTGCGGCGTCACTCTGCCGAGCCGCCGCCCGCCGAGCCCGCTCCAGCGCAGACGGCACCCGCGCAGCCCGCGCCAGCACAGCCCGCGCCTGCGCAGCCGGCCGCCACCGCGGACTGCCCCTCGCCACTGCCGCCGCAGCGCAGTAAGAAGATCAGCAGGAATAGGTCGCCCACTGGTACGTTGACTAAACTATGTTATCTATCTAGATCTATCTAAGTAGTAAGAAGTATCTAAGTAAGAAGTTAAATGAAAATACGTATAAGCGCCTGATTGCTTGAATATAGTAAGCGGCGCTGCCACTTATTCCACCCTCAATTCGCCTTCCTTATTTAGGACCCAAAATCCAGTAGGACTTAGGAAGCGAGTTTGTAATAAACGAATACTCAGTAGAATATTATTTTATA
This sequence comes from Hyles lineata, assembly GCA_030180105.1. NCBI lineage: Eukaryota > Metazoa > Arthropoda > Insecta > Lepidoptera > Sphingidae > Hyles > Hyles lineata. Next base: position 13,641,775 of record JARJEE010000006.1, on the reverse strand, counting down.
AAAAAATCCCAAGCATTGTTTTATAATTCATGGTTTTGTTTGGTTTTGCTTCTTTTAATGACACCTTCATTTCATACAACGGCATTCTCGCCCGCCATTCATCAACAAAGAAAACTAAAGTTGCAGATCGATTAAACAAAAACTTCACTTTGATATTCAACATATTTTATTAAGAAAATGTGCATATAAACTAAGACATTTACTAATATGGTTTATTGCACTTGCAGGCCCACCGACGCCTACTCTACCGTCGTCGCCCAAGAACAAGACGTGGAAGGGTCGCATGGCGAAGCAGCTCCGGCGCATGCACGGCGGCACGAGCGCGCCCGCCGCCGCCGCCACCGGCTGGCTCGGCGCGCCGCTCGAGCGCTGCCCCGCTGACGTCGAACACCCGCTCGTGCCCAAGGCGGTCACGCTGCCTGCACAGGCTGTTGAGGTAGATATTGAAGTAAATTTATAAGAAACTCAGTCTCCGTGGCGCAGGTTAAATGCCCCATGTGAATCCCCACGGGTTCGATCCCTGCACCGGTATGTGCGGCCCACAAATATTTCTCTCGGGTCTAGGTGAAAGAAATGGTGCCTAATCCTCATTAATCGATTCATAATGATTTTTTAGTATACAATCTTAAAATAAATTGTGTCTGCGTATGGAATTAAAGAGCAGCGGCTTTACATCCAAAGAGCCGTAGGTTGCCGACCCCTGAACGACACCAGTCTAAAAACCCATTACCATTCCAGGCGTACGGCCTGCGCACGGTGGGCGTGTACCGCGTGCCGGGCAACGCGGGCGGCGTGGCGGCGCTGGCGGCGGCGCTGGACCGCGGGCAGCCGCCGCCCGCCGCCGACGCGCGCTGGGCCGACGTGCACGTCGCCTCCAGCCTGCTCAAGGCCTACCTGCGCCGCCTGCCCGACCCGCTGCTCACCGCGCACCTCTACCCCGCCTTCATCGGTACGTACCCACCACTACTCACTACTGCCTGCCCGCCTGCCCGACCCGCTGCTCACCGCGCACCTCTACCCCGCCTTCATCGGTACGTACCCACCACTACTCACTACTGCCTGCCCGCCTGCCCGACCCGCTGCTCACCGCGCACCTCTACCCCGCCTTCATCGGTACGTACCCACCACTACTCACTACTGCCTGCCCGCCTGCCCGACCCGCTGCTCACCGCGCACCTCTACCCCGCCTTCATCGGTACGTACCCACCACTACTCACTACTGCCTGCCCGCCTGCCCGACCCGCTGCTCACCGCGCACCTCTACCCCGCCTTCATCGGTACGTACCCACCACTACTCACTACTGCCTGCCCGCCTGCCCGACCCGCTGCTCACCGCGCACCTCTACCCCGCCTTCATCGGTACGTACCCACCACTACTCACTACTGCCTGCCCGCCTGCCCGACCCGCTGCTCACCGCGCACCTCTACCCCGCCTTCATCGGTACGTACCCACCACTACTCACTACTGCCTGCCCGCCTGCCCGACCCGCTGCTCACCGCGCACCTCTACCCCGCCTTCATCGGTACGTACCCACCACTACTCACTACTGCCTGCCCGCCTGCCCGACCCGCTGCTCACCGCGCACCTCTACCCCGCCTTCATCGGTACGTACCCACCACTACTCACTACTGCCTGCCCGCCTGCCCGACCCGCTGCTCACCGCGCACCTCTACCCCGCCTTCATCGGTACGTACCCACCACTACTCACTACTGCCTGCCCGCCTGCCCGACCCGCTGCTCACCGCGCACCTCTACCCCGCCTTCATCGGTACGTACCCACCACTACTCACTACTGCCTGCCCGCCTGCCCGACCCGCTGCTCACCGCGCACCTCTACCCCGCCTTCATCGGTACGTACCCACCACTACTCACTACCACCTGCCCGCCTGCCCGACCCGCTGCTCACCGCGCACCTCTACCCCGCCTTCATCGGTACGTATTACGTAACTATTGTTGCTGAAGAAGCTTCATTCATCGAATAAAACCTACCAACTCTTGACTGTGAAACAAGTCCTAACTATATTTCACACCATTCCAGTTACATACCCAAGAATAAATACAGTTCCAATACCGAGAAAAACCATTTTTAATTCCCGCGACGCTTGTAATATATATCAAACATAATTTTACACTTTCTACGAAAGACAGGAAAACATATTTACGGCGTGTATTTCTAAATATAACTTTTGTTTGCAGCGGCGGACAGGTCGCCGGACCGCGCCCGGGAACTGAAGCGGCTCGTGCACGCGTTGCCCGAGGCTCACTACGAAACACTCAAGTACCTGATCCAACATTTGCGCAAAGTGGTGGCGCACTCCGGCTCCAACAAGATGGAGGCGAGGAACTTGGCCATCGTGTTTGGTCCAACGTTGGTGCGCGCCGCCAGTGATGACATGCTCGCCATGGTCAACGACATGTCCAGCCAGTGTCGCATCATCGAGTCCTTCCTCACACACGTGAGTACCGTCGCTTCATTGCTGAACTAGATCATTCTGTGGAGAATAAAATTAATAATTTGGGTTGAGTTCCACATATAAAAGATATACTATGCATAAAATTGGCATAAAAACTATTTCTGTGCATATAAAAATAAATCAAACTCTATATACATGTGACCATCGGAATAGGCAGAAACCAGAGACTATATAGCGCCAGTTATAATAATAGTATCTAGCGTTGAGACAAATATAATAAGAGATAAGATAGGCGAAGAAAATTAGCTATTTAATATTATAATTTTATGCATGTGAAAATACATCTAATTCGCCTGTGCTCCAAAACCAATGGAATATGCAGAAGTCAGACAATTTATAGCATTTTCAGAAATAACGTCTTTCCGCATGCACTGACGTAAAATTTTACCAGACGATACTGCACCCAATTCACCATCTCATACGGTGCAATTTACCTTGATAGCTTGTACTAAACGGCCAATATGTTGCAGTACGAGTGGTACTTCGAGGAGGAGGACGGCGAGCCGCCCGTGGAGCCGCCCGCCGCCGCCGACGAGCTGTCGCCCGCGCCCGCGCCCTCGCGAGACCTGCTCATACACAACGTCAAGAAGATCGAAGGTAATAACAACTACCAATAACAACTAACATCCAACTATATAAATACAGGGTGATATTAACCTGTGGTATTTAATTTGAACCACATGTTCCTAACTACTCCGGGTAACATTGTACCAAGTTTGAACAAAAACTACCTTGTTTTGTAAAAAATCGCAATTTTAAGTTTCGAGGCTTTTATCGACATCTATATATACCGAGTCTTTTTACGACTCGAGTGAGTTCTTACTTGAAGATGCCTAAAAATCGTGAAAATTAATATCACGATTTTTAACCATAATTTTTTTTTTTTCAAATCATGTACAATATCATCTGGGGTAATGTGAAACATGTGGGTTAAATGAGGTACCATGTGTCAATATCACCCTCTATCGATACATCCAACAATCACATGCACACTACTTACTAAAACCAATTTAACCTCACCTCCAGGCAAAGATGTATCAACACGCGACATAGTATCGTCAATAATCTCAGCGGCGAACCGCAAGATCCAGCGCAAGCCGCGCTCCAAGCCGGGCGACAAGAAGTGGGAGGCGGAGAAGCGCGCGGACGCGTCGCCGGGCGCGTCGCCGCCGAGCTCGCCGCTCGTGTCGCCGCTCGCGTCGCCGCCCGCGCACCTCACCACCACGCTCGCGCAGTACGACGGACTGCCGCACCACGACAGATACACCCATGACGGTGCTAATAAGTGAGTTCAATGATATTTTAACTTTTTAACCTATTTTTAGTCTTCGCTCAAACTGAATTCAGAAGGCAAAAAGCATTAGACTAAATTAGGTTTATAAACAGGTTTTATGACACTTTATGAACCTAATTTAGCTATCGATTGTTTTGTTTCTTTTGAATCAGTTTCAATGAAGAAGAGAAAACGTTAGATAACTAAAATAGGTTTACGAATAAGGCTAATCAGTTAGTCCATAATTTCGATAAATTAATTCCATAACTATCATTTTCCTTTTTCTTTGATATCGTTAGAGGACTTGGTTTTAATCTACTCCTGAAATTGTTTCATGTAGTAAGATTAAAACAACAAATCAATTGTTATTGATTCAAATCAAGTGTCAAGAGTGGACTAGCAGTGCCTAAGCGAGTTGCCCTCTCGGTAGTACTAATTTATTTTCTCTAATCGTGCCGCTTTAATCTATTCAATGTTTTATTTGTTACAGAATCGAGATGGAGTCTATGACAGCGCTGGGTCGCGGTCGGCAGGAGCTCTCGCGACACACGCATGCGCTCAACAACTTCTCCATCGATGGTAAATATTAATCGAATTATACATACATCCCTTTACTGACCCAGTACCTATATACCGCTACACCGCTCTATGTGCCAAAGTGCCCCGTTATACAATATGTGACAATGCTTTGTTGGTTCCAGGCTACATACATATATTATGTAGTCAATTACGTTCAGTTTGAATATAGATTCTAATATATTTTACTGGACCAACTGGGATTTTTACGCATTGTATATTTGTACGTTTAATGTTTTATATGTATGTGTAATTATAAAGGTGTCTACTATTTGCCCCACTAGGTGTCCAGTACTGACGTCAGAGAGTAGACACAGCAATCCCTTTCTTTTGTCCACATTAAAAAAGGTATAGGAATGTGTGCGTGCGTTGTTGCAAGTGTGTGCGTGTACGCGGACGCCATCTTAACTTAACGCGCACTACGGTCTATTTGTTTACATGTGTTCATCATCCGCGGACCGACACTAAACAAACTTGTGTGAGAATAGATGTGAACAGATATAACGATACTAGACTAACGCTTTGTATAGCGGCTGCTGACCGTACGGCTTCGTCTGCTCGCTCGCGCCGCGTCACTCATGCCATCCCATACCGCTGTACATAACGACATCATCATTCACGCCCACTCAATAACGACACTCGACCGTCTAACACGCTTACGTGACTCGTGTCTAACTCATTAACGCGCCGACCACCATCACAATGACTCGCATTTTGTTACAGGAACCGGAGATTTGGTGTCATCTCTGACGAACACGTTCGACCAAAAGCTACGGACGCTGAACAACTCGTCGCCGCTCGACGACGGCAGCATCCCCTACGCCGACGAGTGCCAGGACGAACACGACGAGGCCAAGTCCAGCGCCAGCTCGCCCTCCGAGGCCAGCCTGCACTCCGAGCGCGACGACCCCCCCGCCGCGCCCCGCGACCGCGACCGCGTGTCCCCCGCCCTGCGCGCGCACGAGCTCAAGGCCGCGTGGCTCGCGCGCGACCACCGCCACTCCTCCTCCAGCAGCGCCGACGAGCCTGCCTGGCCGCGCCGCCACCGCGACGACGGCGACGACTCCGAGAAGGAGAACTGCGCCGCGCCCCGCCACGCGCCCGACGCGCCCGCCCCCGCACCCCCCGCCCCTGCCCCCACCCCCGCGCCCGCCGACTGCGCCAAGCGGCACAGCGCCGCGCTGTCGGCCGAGCCCGCCGGCGCCGAGCGCGCGCCCGACCTCGCCAAGCTCAAGCGCTCCGAGTCGCTCTCGCGTGACTCCCGCCGCGACGCGCGCGTGCTGCGCTCCGAGAGCCTCAACTGCCGCTCGCAGCGCAGCCCGCAGCGCGACGGCAAGGCCGACCCCGCGCGCCGCCGCGAGCCCGCCGCCTGGCGCTCCACCAAGCTCAAGCGCAAGAACGGCATGCCGGAGCGCGGCATCAAGCGGCGCCACACGGTGGGCGGCACCAAGGACTTCGACAAGGACGGCTGGTCGGCGCGGCACACGCGCACCTCGTCGCCCGACCTCACGGCGGCGTGGCCCGCGCCGCTCGTGCCGCCGCCGCCGCACCCGCTCGAGTCGCACGTGTGACGCGCGCGCCGCGCCTCGCGCTAGTGAGTGGTGACTCTCGGCTCGCTCCCTTCCCGGTGTCTATTTATGTGGTGCTGTTTTGAAGTAGTTTTGTTTAGTGGCGACGCGACGCGAGTTTGTATCAGTTGCAGTTTCGATTCCGCCGACCGCTTTCGCCGCGCGCCGTCGCCGGAGCCGACGAGGACGGTTCGACGCTTTCATTTGAGAGAGGCTATTTTCTTTGATTCGATTCAATTGACTGAATAGATTAGGTCACAAATGTCTATATATGATATATACGAATAACTATAATACTCAAGAGTCGTAGCGCGGCGCGGACGTGGCGGGCTGCGGGTCCGCGCGCGTTCGATCGTCATCACTCCGACTTATTGACTGTCTCGTACGAAACGTAGGTTAATGCGATAATGAATAATAGAAACGAAATGATTCAATTAAATTGATGATAGTGGCGGTGCAACAAATATGTTTTATGCATTACGGACGTGGAAAAGATTTGATTGAATTGATAAAAACGATTATATTAAAAAGTCTAAGCGAACTTAGCTCACTAAATAATGCCAAAGAATGATTTATGAAGCTGACGATATTTTTGAGAATAGATAGAGATGCATGCGCGGAGCGTACTAGGGCGACAGGAAGGATCGGTGATAGGATGCAAGGACGCGCACGTTCATACCGACCGGTAATTGCGACGTGCGACAGGAACGCACTCACGGGAAGCGTTCCACTCGCACACTTCATGTACATTGCTAAACTCCCTTCGTAGCTGCTGAACTACTTTTGACGGAGTTGATGTGGAACTTTGACTTTAAACAGTGCAAAACGAGCATAATATAAATTTAATTTGTGCTACTAGTGTAGTTTACGCAAAAGTGAAACGTTATTAGGTAGGACGCCCGAGGGCTTATCGTTTAAGCGGATCACCCGGATGGGTATATTATGACCACACTGTAACACCACTTAGTCGTAAGGTATTTTTAAATAAATAGCGGTTATTAGTGTCCTCGAGTTTGCATAATGATTTCGATGCGATTATATGAATGCATACATCACCTACTTGCCTTTGCAATAGTTTTAGCTGATTGGAATTTTATGCACAATTATGAATTATTATATTACAAATTATAGTTACCTTCGTGTCAGCGTCTTGACGACAAAACTGTGTGAGTGTAGAAAAATGTGAATTAGAATATTATGAATGCGTTGACAGAATTTGTGAATTGAATATCTGGTTTCATTAATGTTAAAGTATAATTATAGAGTAAGAGGTAGGAGTGTCGAGTGTAAATATTGAATGCAATATGTGAGGGGCGGCCGGCACACGGAGTGCGACCGGCGACCAGCGAGCGGCAACCGCGGCGCTGCCGGGTGGCACGTGGCCGCCCCGCTAAGAATATTATTGTTTGTAAACACTATCGCAGTGATAATAATGAACGTGATCCCATTTAGCTTTGTAAAAACTGTACATTTCTTTTATGATTAATTTATACTTGTTATCGTAGCTTTGTTGAATGCAATTATTTTTTATTGTTTTGTTTATTGAAGAGAAGTATTTTTAGGCTAAATTCAATTGTTATTTATTTTGTGAAAGCTATAAAAAAGTGATTTGGCACAACCTTTTTTATTTTAAATTTAATTCTTGTAAATATTTACGTCGGCCAATTAATGTTTTAGATTTTCATTCTTTAACTTTTTGAAAATTTTATACCATCTTTACGTTAAGACGATCTCAAGTTTGTTGAATGTTTGCAAAGCGTTCCTTTTAAAGTTTTATTTGTAAATATATAATTTAATGTAGGAACAGTGAATTTACTGATCATTTAGTAGACGGTAGAGGGCAGTTCGCCTCACAAAAGACATTCTCCTTGCGGAGAGAGCTTGACGATGCGTCTGCTTGCAACAGATTTGTAATCAAATAATCTATTCATGTTCTTCGTGTAATCACCTATAAAATTCAAATAAACATCTTTAAAGACATTTTGCAAATATGGTTCAATCCAGATTTACAATATTTGTCATTGTGTATATTTTGGAACAATGAAAATAAAATATTGAATCAATTTATTCACTACTTTCATTTACATTCCTATTTTATCCGTAATCCTAAGTTATTCCTAACAAATTTCGTGTTCGCCAATTATGGGAAGGTACACTTATCGGAGATCAATTGCTACATTTATTATAAGAACAAGATAATGTATACTGTGCTGTTGGTGTACTAAATATAATAAATAAAGAAAACAAAATTCAATAAGCGACTAAAAAAAAGACCAAACCACCAATAATGTAAGTAGAACAATTAAATTGTATTGCATCAGCCCATATATTATGTCCCACTGAGCACGGTTTACAATCGAGAGTACTTTTTGAGGGGTTAGGCAATATAGTCCACCATGCTGGCCTAACAAGGGGGAGGCTTTCGCCCAGCAGTGGGAAACACCAAATGCCATTTAAAAAAATGCTGGCCTAGTATGGGTTGGCGGACTTAACATGGCATATAAATTCTTACAACAAAGTGCTATAGTATGCAGGTTTCCTCACGATGTTTTCGTTCGCCGATAAAGTACGTGGCAAACAGGGATTGACTACCAAGGCCTACATGACACCGTAAAGTCTGAGATGTGCACTGGGATTTAAACCCGGGACCAACAGGCCACCGTGAATTATTTAATAACTAGCTTTTGCCCGCGACTTCGTTCGCGTGGACTTCAGGTTCGTCCCGTCTTCTATTTCCTGACTCATCCCACGGGAACACTACATTTTTCGGGATAAAAAGTAGCCTATGTGTTAATCCAGGGTGTCAGCTATCACTATACCAAATTTCATCAAAATCTGTTGAGCCGTTTTTTCATGAAAGAGTAACAAACATACATACAAACTTTCACCTTTATAATATTAGTAAGATTTTAATGACTAGGCCTATGATAAGGTACCTAGAAATAGCATGCAATGGCATTGAGTTATAATGTACTACGTACTGCAATGGAGAGATTTTTTTCTGTACACGCTTAGTGACCAGTACAGTAGAACCACAGAACAGTTGAATATGGTTAGAAAGGCAATAGCCGTCAAATTGTATGAAAACCAGCGTCGTCGTTTTCGGAAAACAAAACCCCAACAAATCCAATACATAAAGCTTGCAATAGTCGATTTAAAGTATCGATAAAATTATGGAAATATGTCTTTATTATGAGACAGGAATTTATTTTATCGATATGCTTAATAGTTTTTTCTGATACAGTTATTTAATTAGTATTATGTCAATAGACCGAAAATAAATGAGACTAGTATTGAAAATTAATTTTAATTTGTATACTATTTTGTAAATCTATATGTACAGGATTTTTAAAATTTTTAGCTGTGTGAGGAATTAACATTTTTAGTATTGGAAAGGCACATATAAGCAATTATTATAACCAAATTACGATTTTTTTACGTCAATAGATTCAGTGATTTAGATTTTTCATACAATATTTAATTATTTCACCGCCATGATACAGATTTTCCATAAGCGTTGCACGTAACTATTTTTGGTTTGTATATTATTTATGATCCAGATTTATATTGTCTTCCGTTTCACGAAAATGAATACTTAAAACAAATCGTACTGGATTTTATAGGAATCCAGTTGTCTCTACCTATTATTGCCTTTATTCCGACACAAAAATATGTTGTTCTCAAGTTGGCAGAGGTATGAAATTAGAACATATGGATAGGTCGTCAACGTTATCAGACGTTACTACAATTTAAAATTACTAAAAACTGATTTCCGAGTATACGAAAACTATAACTACATCGATATAGTTACTATGTACAAGACTACAACACTACGTGACGTGTGCCAATCTTCGCTGTCGACATAACAAAAATGAGTTGTATGCATTGCGTAGTGATCAGCAATGTATATTTCTGATTTGTCGTCTATCATATTATTGAATTCTTTAAAATGTCGTAATTAATCACCGCAATTTTTGAAAATAAAGGTGAAAATCAATAAAATCGGGTTGAATATTGGTATGAAATTCCTCCTCTATTTATATTTGATGCTTTAGTATTGGAACTGCAGAATAAAATAGCACAAATCTGCATTTTTACTCTATTTCGCCGGAGCACCTACCTCCAAGGCATTTCGAATCGAAATGCTTTGGATTAGTCGTTATCGAAATTTTCGATAACGACTAATTTGACAAATCATCCGTTCCGCGGCAGTGATCATTTTTATGCACAACCTTGCGACGCGTCAAACGCTTTTATTTCCCTTCTAACTATATTCATCTGTTCTGTGAGTAGAACTAATATAACCATATTTGTCGGTACACAAATAAATACTTGGATGAAAAGCAAATATCTAATATTGTTTACCGCACAGACGCTACGCTCATTTAACAATAGATAGCCTATTACATCGAGCAGTCTCGATACCTAAAACTTGTCGCTTTTACTTAATTTCCTATTCGCCTGATGGTAAGCGGTACGACTGCTCATGGGCAGTAGCAATACTAAACAGCACCATTAATTACAAAGCGATGCTTGACATTCCACTGGTACATACGATGTTAAGGGCCAGTTTCACCAGTTCCTGATAAAGTCCCTGATAGTACTTCTGCAACTGAATTTCGTATTTTATCTTGCATAAAAGTGCCAATTAGCATTTTTGTCAATTAAATTTTCAATTAATTAATGCCTAAGTGACGCGGATGCCAACATATTCGCGGTGGTCGCGGGTTCAAATCTCGGGACACACATCTGACTTTTCGGAAGTCACGTGTGTATTGGTATTTGATCCTCAATCACTATGCACTATAACAGTGATGAAATGTTGAAACCAGCATGTTATGGCGATTTAAAGCAATTTCTACAGTATGTAAAATCCGCCAACCCGCACTAAGCAGGACACTAGCCAGGGCCTAACCACTCTCAACCGTATTCTCGATTGTAAAAGTGCCATGCCCTGCAGTGGTATGTATGTATATAGACCGATACAGATAACTTATTACAATTTTTATTTTATATATTATAGCATTTTTTGGTTTTATTATAATATCAATCACACTCAATAACAATAGTAGGGGAGCCCAAGAGGGGATTTGAAGAGTTACTCGAGCGCGTCAGAAAACTATATGAGGAGAAACCTTATTCCTTGTAATGTACTCCTACCATATATAAACCCTTTATATAGGGGCGTGCTCCGAGGACAGCCCGTCAGATTTGTAAAAAAAATCAATCCTCAGAAAAACTCGAGCGCGTCAGATTAATGGCAGGTAAGTTAAATACATACAGAACAGAATATATTTCAATAATCTGATGATTTTAGCGTGGCATAAGGAAATGGGTGAGAGGCAAAGTTGTAAGAAAAAAACGTCACTATGAAATACTCGAGCGCGATTAATTTTTCTTTTATTTTGAAGGAAATCCTGTAAGAATTACAGAATAAAAATAATCTGACGATTTTCATGGGGCGATGTAGCTTAAACCATAAATAAAGTGTGGCGCGTACCGCTGCTGAGAACTGAATTGAAACTCCGCGCCTCTTGTTTCCTTCTCACTCTTTCTTTATATTTCACTCTCTCGCACTATCCCCAAACCAAATTAGAGCCGACTTAGTTTCTTGGTAGCCAACTTCCTGAAGCATACGAAGATATTGTCATAACACCTGACATATCAGGAGATACTTTTGATTCAGGTACGTTTTTTTAAATACTATAATACAAAAGAAAAAGGAAATTTAAAAGTTTATAACCCTTCCTTTTTACAGAAACACAAAATGAAGAAGAAATTGACCAAGGACGAAGCAATTTTGAAGATGAATCCAGTGAGGATGAAGATTAACAAATTGTTTTAATGTTTTTTAATCTATTTCGTATTAATAAATAATAATAAAAATACACCTACATATATGCGTAATAATTTATTCCACTCAGAAATTGGAAAAATAATTATTTTCTTTGAAATTAACAGATTAAGAATATTCCTTCATATATTTGTCAGATTATCATTTGGGATGACTAGAACATCAAGTTAAACAGTTTGTGTAAAAATCTGATGCGCTCGAGTATTTCAATGTCACGATATTTTTTTACATTTTCAAAAATCTGCCATGACTTTTGACCACACCCAAATCGTCAGATATTTAAATAGGACACTTTTTGAGTTTTCTAAATATTCCCTTCGAATATCTGACACGCTCGAATAACTTTTTTTATTTATTTTTTCTACCCTTTTCTACAGCCATCCTCCCCTAATTACTCGTCAGAATAATATCTCTCGGTTGTTAAAAAAACAAAGCGGGTAAGCACCGTGAATATCTGATGCGCTCGAGTATTTTTATGTAAGTGATTTTTTTAACATTTTTGAAAATTAACACACGCTCTCCTCCCCACTAAAATGGCAAAGTGAACATATATTATTTTTCGTTTTAGGCCCAAATCTTCACAATCTAATCGGTCCCCATGACGCTTTAGTAACTGAAAATTTAGCGGTCCGGCCTCCCCTACTACAAAGTATTTGACATAGACTAAATAAATATCGATGTTCCCAATCCTGAACAACCTACAAAATTTCATTTCATTAACAGCTCGGAATCGGGTATTTGTGTCCAATATGGCGATAAGCTCGCCCCTATCACATCGTGGGACGAACACATAAGGTGAAACCAGGTGAAACAGAAAATGTCCTCTGCCCCTTCTGGGAAAAAGCGTCAGATTTGTTTGTGTGTGTGTGTATGTAAAAATGTTTAAACTTTGGAGCTACTACAATACCCTATTCCGATATAAATCCGGACCAAAGGCCTACAAATCCTAAAACAGTCGAAGTGCTATAATTACAGGGCCAATGGGGCAAATACAACAAACTTAATTATATTAAAAAAAAACACTATACATAGTAGATATATATTCAACTTACCCGTCGCTCGAGCAGGATGATCGGCAGGAAACTGCAGTGTATTGTAACTTCAAACACCACTTGAAATAGAAGCACTTAATAGTCCACAATCCACAATAGGAGTTAATTACCGCACAGCAGCATACCACGAGCTGCTCGCTCGGAAGCGTACACGAAACTGAACCATCGCCGCAATGCAAAGACAAAGAAAACAAACTACCCTCCTCTTCCTTGAATTACTTATGCAATTATTTTCTTTATAAAAATATACCGTATTGTAGAAAGCAATATTAATTTCAAATCTTTAAAAAACTAAAACTAAAAACTATGCAACTGGATTGTAACTTCATTGGGTTATTAGTAAAATATTTTTTTAAAATTTCATCTTGTGAAGTGTATGGGAAAAGGTACGCCATCTCTAATATTGGCTTACAAAAAGAGGATCTACGAAACATTGTTTCTCATAAAAATGAAAGGGGCAAGGGCTAGAAACACACGTAACATTGCTAAGAAACATTCTCATAAAATAAATAGAACTTCGCCAACGACTATGTTTCAAATAAAAACACATATTTGGAAGTAAACACTTTATTACAAGTACGCTCATACAATCATAACATATGAATACAATAAAAGTAACATAAAATTGAATTTACATTGTACCAAGAGTATTCATTCTAGATCATTCCAACAGCTCGAACAAAATATACCTTTAGATAATATCCGTATAAATAACAAAGTAATAGGTCGATTTTGAATTAGATTTACAAAATAATACAATTAAATGTTCAGATATCAATGTCTTATGCATTTAATGCATTATTATTCCACCGTGTGAAACAAACACAGAATTAAGCATAGATTACACAAATGGTATGACTATAGCATTACTCATTTCCTTTTCTATTTCCAATTTGCTGATGCCAAATCTGATAACGTTCTACAGGCAAAGAACAAATGTGTAACCCACGCTTTATACCTTTTATAAGAAAAAATAAACTTGCAAGCCACGACTAGATTTCTTTGTCACAAATCCATGTAATATCTAAACATTTATATGTATGAAAATTAGTCTTTAGATCATATTCTTTTATAGATTTTTAGAGTAAAGTTTTCATTTCACATGTTAGATCCAGGCTGGTGCAATCACTTATACAAAAAGAAATATTTGTGTTGTAATGCTCGTTTCGATTATTTTTCCGATATTTTTTTTTCTTTTCTATACATATATAGAGACATTTAATTTCTTTAATAATTTATTTCGTCACGGTATTTTGCATTATTACATACGGAATTTCATAAATAATGAATTTGTTAAATTTTTCATTGAGGCCGATTTGATTTGGGCAATAAAATCAGGGATAAACAATATCCAACGGCATTGTATTTTACCAAGACCCTAGCTAAAAATAAGTACTAGTGTCATTGAAATGTTGATATTCCTGTCTAAATCCAAATAAAATTTCAGAAAACTCGAACAATTTCAAAGATAATACAGACTAAGCAATTGCACCATAAACAAGTTGAAATAGACTTAAAATAAAACACAATCATAACCAAGCGAACCACACGTTTGAACTCATCAGTCTACGCGAACTAAGCGATTAAACAATCATATACCATACACATGCGTCTGATTATACACGCAGACGCCTTCTACTACGAAAAGTACACCAATTTGAACTATTACAACGATAAACAAGCCTCGCTACGACAATGCGGCTTTGGGGTCAAGTTGAATAGAAATAATGTATGTAAATTGCCAAGTTGAATCTTTAAAAAATTAAATAATGGAAATTGAAATCCGTTGATTATAATCAATGTCTAAGAAGATATTACTCGTTGATTATAAAATCGAGTATAGGAGCGATCACTTGCTACCTAAAATGTAGGCTTTTGTTAAATCTGGTTCTATTAGAACTAAATATAAGAAACCAGCGCCAGCGCAGAGCGGAACGGAATAGCAAGGAATTTAATTGTTTACTAAATTTAAATTTATGCCGCGGCATCGAAAGGCATTACTCGATGCCGCGGCATCAATTAAAAATACTAGAATGTATGTCGTATTCCCACCAGGTAAGTTTGAATGCCCTTTGGTAAACAAATTGATCCCTTGCCATAGCGTCCCAATCTGCGCTGGCCTTAACAACAACAAAATGTTAATTTAGTCAATCAATCACTTAAAACTTGCTTAACTCACATATTTTTTATTCCTAGACCCCAAAGCCTGCAATTACAAGTAACATAGACACAGAGAGACAGACAGATATTAATATTACTATGGCCCTACATGGCAACTCGATAGATCAGCATCAACACTTGCATACATCCGTACCGTAAGTGGGCTAAAGCTTCCAACTTTCAATTGGAACGCACAACGCAACGTCATAAATACCTATGCTGCGACGCACACTGCAACGATTCTCCACGTTTTTACCAAACACCGCAGTGTGGTGCGTTACAATCACAAGACCAATACTTAAGGGTGTGGCTCGATACATCCTAACACGAATGTTTAAAATGGGAATCGGTTTATATGAACGTCACGTCATCTTCCGATAGAATGATAGAAGAGGTTAGTCATAAAGGGTATATAAAGCCGAAAGGGGGATGTAACACTCATAACGATGAACAACTTTTACTATGGGGCCGACCCTGCAGTCGTGAAACAAAACGGCTGTCCCCATACATTTTGTAGATTGAAATGGATATTTTTGTTTGGAACAGCTGATTTTTTCGCGATTTCATTATAGGTGCCACTGTAAAAGTTGGTTATTATGATGATTGGAGCATCCCCCTTTCGGCTTTATATATCCTTTATGACCATCCTTGTATATAAGATGTATCAAGACACATAGCCACTTACGGCGTAAACATTTCAGTGCTACTGCTATAAGAAAACTAACTCTACGAATATGCAAATAACATGTGACCTTTGCACAACATTTGAGACATGGAAACAGAAGCTTTGCAAACGACGAACCAATCACAATATTGCAAAACTACAAACTGATGTCTGTCATGTTTTAGACCCTCGTATGCCTATATTACATTTCCTTTCAAATCACTAACGCAAAGCTGATGTCTGTGTCAAATGTACTTCGGGCTTTTAAGATGTTCGGTAAACCTATACAAAATAAAAATATCATTAAACATAAATCATACGTAGTTCTTTTATTTAGTTTTTTTGGTTAATTCTTATTTTTTTTTTTTGTTTGTCTTTGTGAAACTCCCAATAATATCGAAATAATATCAAGTCAGGATAGTATGGTAATTTTATACAATTTGTGACTATTAGCGTTTTAGAACAACTGAACATACACCTAAATCAAAATTCTATAATAATCAAAATGTACTTAACATTTCTTTATCCTTGATATAACTACTCGGATACAACATTTATACCTTTTATTCATCTAACGTAAATAATACTTTTGACTTCGCTTAAATAAGCTCTACACACTGGAGTATAACACGGCTTCCAAACAGCCATCTCACATCGACAACCATCTACGAACATCAGAGATACACGCAAACAAACACACACACAAAAAAAATGAAAGACAAAATATCGACAACGCACCGGTACTTGTACTGTAAAACAATTTCAAAAAATCACGCCTAAAAAAATATATTATAAATTTAAAGAGATCGATAGTTTTTGAGTGTTCGACTAATGCCCGCAATAAGCCACATTCTTACCGCATTCACAGAAGCACACTTACTAACCTACGTACATTTATTTCACATTGAACTATTAGAGGAGAAATTAATCGAAAATGCAGAGCTGTTTGAGACTAATAAACAACTACAACGTGTTACCGTAAGATAAATATGGCAACGCACGTGCTAAAGAGTGTGACATTTGCGCTTTAATATAGAGAAATAAATTCGATAAAGTGGTTTTGAGTAGCTCGCGAAACAAAGTCAAAAATGCAGTACTTCGCTCACTACTTTACCCACTTTTATTCATGCGCCACAAAAATATATCAGTGTGCTTAGGAACAAATTCCAAAGTAAATCATCGACTTTCATATCAAAAATAATCCAATAACGATTTCTCAGTTAAACTCAAATTCCCTTAAAATGAACTCTGTATTAACAACCGATTAATCTAAAGAGAGAAACTGATATTGCCACTGATACATTTAGCACATGTCTACACCAATTTGTGTTTTGGAAGGACCCTTGTTTGTCAATCTCCGAGTTGTACAATTCGATAAAAAATTAAATGCGTTATTTAAAAGCATTAAGATACTTTTAGGTAACTGTAGCAATTGCAGACGGAATGTAATCTGATGGTGGTTTAAAATCAATATTTTAGTCATTTAATGACTACCATTACCAATCACGAATATGAGAATGGATATTTTCGGGTCCTTCCAATATTTACCAGCCTTAAACTATCACTAAATAAAATATATTAAATAAATAAATATAGACAGTAATACATTTATATATAAGGTACATGTGTATTTCTAATCGATTACCTGTTTATTATGTCTTATTCTTGTTGGCTAGAATTTCGTCGACCGTCTTTTGAAAATACCCTTTCAGTATTGGTTATATTTTTGAATCGAAGAATGAAATACACATTTCCAAAGTAACTCATATACCAATACCGACTTTGAAAGTAATTAATCCTATTATAAATATCTGGGCATACGAAAAGTAACCCCGGCGTTTCCGATAAAATAAGGACGCAAGTGAAACGAAACTAACTTCGCACTGCTGTCCTTTGTCATTTATCTGTACTAATAAAGACAAACCCATGTTTGTATTAATCCGCACCATACTATTTTAGCCCCCATTTAAATAGTCTAATAGCATAAATTAAATACCTGCATAATAAACAATTTTAACGTCCAATTTTCTTTTAGTGCCAATGTAAATAGTTCAAATTATTGTCTAATATTGCGTTTAACGTGAAACAAAAGTCAAACATTAATTTTGCTATATCGATATATCGACACTAATTGTAGGTTCGATAACATCGATATGTGGTAATAAATAAAGCATGCTAGTTCGTAGATCGAAGCACCTCTGGTGAGGTTAGTGGTAGTACTCGCGACGGTAGTAGTGTCGGTAGGGCGGGTAGGTTTGGGGGCGGGCACGTAGTCAGTCGAGGTGCTGGGGGGGCGACGCGCTGGGGGCGGAGTGGGCGGGGCCCTGCACTGGACAGCTGGCGGCGTGGGCGTGGTTGTTGTGGGGCGGAGTCTGCGCCGCGGCCGCGTGGTGCGGCGGCGGCACGCTGGGCGGGATCCACGGCTGCACGGGGGGCGTGGCCGGCCGCGCCTCCTCGCACTCCGCGCCGCCGCCCTCCAGCGACAAGCTGTTCAGCAGCATGTCGAATAAGGTGTCCTGTGCAGAAACTCCTTTTTATCTGTACCTTTTTGCTTTGCGTACGAAATAATTTTACTCGCTTATTGTGTGTAGTATTTTCATTTTTTAAATTCGTATATACATATATAAAATAAGAAAAAAGCTATCGTGAATCTACATGTGTCATGTCAATAGTATGTCCGAGTGTATAAAACAAGTGTGTATTGTATAAATACGTAGATATTTACGTTGTAATCCGAAAAGAGTTCGACCTCGTCATTGTCGCTGACGGAGGAGACGGAGGGCCACAGGTCGTGCAGCGGCGCGGCGGGCGCGGGGGACAGCGCCGCGCGCTCCGGCGTGCCCGGCGGAGTCAGCGCGAAGCGGTTCAGCTGCCCTGCAACTGCACGTGTGGGAAAGTTCATTTGTATGTATACCATTTAGACAAGCTGCGTTTAGAGGGGAGGCGCGTGTGATAAGTAAAGAGAAATACAATGTGCGGTACAGCCGAACATTTTACGCTCGGACCTTAAATCTTAGTTTGTAATTCGATGACCGTACACACTTATATATTACTACAACTAACAAAGCCCATTCATAGCATCGGTAAAAAATATCGATGATGCCGATACCGATACTGCTTAAAATTCATTATAGCATTTTTTTATGGTTATTCCTTAAACGTTTTCCTGTTTTGTCCCAGGCGACAGATGTTTATAAAACAAGTACATTTTGTTCACAGACATGAAGACGATTTTTTTATCTGACTTCAAGTTCCTTTATCTAAGAACTCCGGGCCTTGGTAGATTAATATGTTTATATTTATTGAACATATATATTTTTCCTTACACAAAAAAGTGACTTTTATCGAGGCAAAAATATATAGTATTTGTGTAGTGTCCGCCCACCTGGTCGCACATGATGCCGCAGCTGCCCTGGCGAGAGCGGCGGGTTGCGGTAGGAGCGTCGCGCGCGCGCCCCGCCCGCGCCCGCACCGCCCAGTGCGCCCGCGCCGCTGCGCCGACACGAGCGGGGCTCCTGCGTCGAGCTTGTGCTCGTGCGAGTGCTCCAGTTACGTTTTGGACCCGCTGTAAGTCGTAAATATGTTTATTTAAATAAGTAAAATTAAAGCATGTAGATAAACTGAGAAAAATGTTGACGGCGGTAGGTAGCCGCTTTACAGCGTTTCTGGGCGCAAGTTGTTATAAATAACCTCAACTAGTTTGGTATGGTTTTGCATTGAAGCGAACATTACAACATTTGTGCGTGCGTATCAGACGCGAGAAATTAGTAGACTAGCGAATAAAGAAAGAATATAAAATATATAGAAACAGAGACAATGTCATGGTACTGCTTTTATCACAAACATTTAGTTAGAAGCATCTGCTTTACTCTATTTCAATGAGTTAACAAAATAATGTCATACAGTGTCTGGTGTGGTGCGGCGTGAGTCCGTTGATGCGCATGAGGTTGAGCAGCAGCATGTCGGTGTGCGCGGCGGTGGAGAGCTGCGGGTCGTGTTCGCGGCGGGGGTACGAGGTGTGGGCGGGGTGCGCGGCGTGGGCGGGGTGCGGGGGCGGCGCGTCGCTGCCGGCGGGCGTGACGGCGCCGCGGCCCGCGCGCAGCAGCCGCGACAGAGCGTCCGCGCCGCGCGTCTCCTCGCACAACACGTCCACGTCGTTCTCGCCTGCACGACAAACATACATGTATGTTCAATGTAACATCAAACAAAAAAATCTCTATACGTAATTTGAAATTCAAATTTCTACTCCAATATATCCTATAAATGTTAGTCAAAACTGTTAGTCATCCATGAAAATAAATAAATAAATCATTTAAGACCTTATTCAAATACTGTTTTAAAACCTATTTTAGTTATACAATGTTGTCTTCTTTGAAAGAAATGAAAAGAAAGAAAAGAATATTTATTCACTTGATGTGTTAACAAAAGTCGTTCGTAGTAACTAAAACAAGTTTAAAACTGTCCACGAATAAAACCGTTACAATTCACAAGGGGACACATTACAACTTGTTTTATACCTCTTTTTATTATTTAAAAATGCCATTGCATATTACTGGGGTCAAAATTATGCAAAAAAGAAAACAATTGAAGTTGCTACTTACTAGCTAATTGTTGCGTTCAGGAAGGAATTGAAAGGATATCAGAAAGTGGTTTATGGTTTTATTATTATTTTAACTTATGAAAATGCGTGCAATCATACAATATGTCAATTTGCCTGAATGCGAAAATTTACTCCAAAAAATTCAAAATTATTATTTATAATTTCTTGCGCTACGATCATTTTCGATACAATATTTATAAGAGCATAAAAAATAGTAATAGTGTAATATTAATATCTAAATCATAAATGAAATAATTGACGTAATATTATATTTGTAACAATACAATAAGAACAAATCAAATGAGTATAATAAAGGCGGAAACATATTACTGAAACGCCGCGTCACCCAACCCGACGCGACGCATGTCGAACCAAATCAAATCCTGGTATTTTCTATGACCAGAACCACACTACGAACACACGATGCTACATTGCGTTGCGTGTTACTAGTGTGGTTTTGGTCTAAGAAAATACTATAATTTGATTAGATTGAACAAGTGTCGCGTCGGGTCGGGTAACGTCGTGTTTCAGTAGTATGTTTCGGGCTGAATGCACGTGTGCGTGTTTGTGCGTGGAGTGGGGTGGCGTGGGGCGTGGTCAGTGCGGGCGCGGCGCGGGGCGTGGCGCGGGGCGGCGGTAGGGGCGCGCGCGGGCGCGGGGGCGGGGCCGCGCGCGGGGGCGGGGCGCGCCGCCGCACCACGAGCACGAGTCGCTCGCGCCGCTGCACCACGACGCCTCTGCGGGGGCCGCGCCGTTAGGGACCGGGTCGGGAAGGGGAATAGGAACATAGCCAGGATAGGAGAGATAAGCTGGGGATGTCTGTGCGACCAAAATACTCCCGACTACCGAAGAATATGCTTGATGATTGGATATCTATACTACCGCAATAGTATTCACGAAGAATTACCGCATTCAACATCAGTTTTAGAAATAAAATTATTCATTTGCTTGGGCAATCAATATCATATTTACAAAAGCACTATCATGAGAATATTTCATAATTCGTAAAATATTAACTCACCGGACATTGTTTCTTCGTCAACATCGTTCTCCTCATTGGAGTTCTCGTCTACATGTACTACATTATTTTCGTCAGCAAACGCTTCTAATTCGCTGAACATCAATTCCTAAAAAGACAATGAATATTAGTAAATCGAATTCTAATTAGTGGTGAACTATATGGCCTAACCACTTTCAATCGTACTCTCGATTGTAGAAGAAGACCGTGCCCTGCAGTGGACATATATGGGCTGATAAAAATAGAAATCTAATTCACTGCTTAACACAACATACAGAAAACAAATTGCAAGATTATCGATAAAATTTGAAGCGCTTTATCGATAATTTTGCTTACTTATATTTAACAGATTTTTCGATAATATTAGTAGTTGTATAGTAGTAGTAAAGACAACTCACGCCAGTATCGCTGCTAGACTCGGAGGGCGCGAGCACTGTGTGCGTGGCGTTGGGGCTGTCGTGCGCGTGCGCGTGGTGCGAGGCGGCGGGCGACGCGGCCTGCACGCTGCCGCCACTACCACCACTGTTGTTGCTGTTGTTACTGTTGCTAGCGCCGCCATTCAGCTCGGGCGACGACACCGACGAACACAACACCACGTTCGACGTCGACGGACCCGCCTCCGTCACTGGACTGCTCGCCACCGCTGTGTGGTTTGGAATTATCGATAACTTCGCCCTACGTCAATAGTATGCATATTTAGAATTATAGTCACCACAAATTATGATTATATTTTAATAATGCGTATTTAGTGTGTAATCGATCACAAAGCGAGATTTTTCAATTTTTGTCACTTGTAACTACAGAGTACCAACTATGGAACATCTACCCGGAAAAGAGACATTTATAATTTTTAAAACATGTTTCATAATACGAGTATAAAGCACGTGTCAAATAGTTATCACGATCGATATATTATCGATATTATTATAGAGTACCGGTGAGCGCGGAGTCCTTGGCGGGCACGGCGTGCTTGTCGCGCTTGTTGGCGAGCTTGCTGGGCACGCGGCTGGGCGCGTTGGCGGCGCTCAGGAGCGTGTGCAGGCTCACCAGCGCCAGGTTGTCTGTCGCCGGCACGTGCAGCGAATTCGCAGACCTACAAAACATGGACAATGTTTTTTATTAAATATGGTTTTTTTATAACTTTACCAGCGATGAGACATTAACTGTCATACGTACGTATGCATACATACGTATCCACAAAAAACATGTTATTTCATTCAGAGGCTAACTTTAATTGTGATAATCGATCTCTTAATTGATATACTTGAGTGAAGTCGAGTGAATGACCTTCAAATGTGCGACGAGCAGGCGTCTCTTTTGACCTATGAATCGAATAATAGAATTTGCTACGGGTACAATGAAATGGGTGCTAAGTGATATATTAATGAACCTCTGCACGCATTTACTTAATATTGTCATTTAAAAGACAAATGTTACCGTGACGTGGAGGGCAGGTTGTAGGGCGCGAGCAGCGAGTGGTGCGTGGCGGCCAGCACGCGGTCGGAGTGCGCGAAGTCTCCGTACGCGAAGGCGCCCTGCTGGCTCGACACGTCGTTGTTGCGCGTGTCCTCCGCGAACATCGCCGTGTTCAACACGTCTGGTACGGAAATATATCACTCATTTACATGTTATTAAACAATCCGATAAGGGGGCAAATATCTTAGCAAACTAACCAATAACAACCACACTAACTAGCAAATAGAAAAATTGTTAACTGTCACGCATATATAAAAAAATTATCATCGCCAATTGTTTTATTTTTTCAATACTGTACATTAAAGGACCAAACATGGTGAATGTTTGGTGAATAATGTAACAAGTTATAATATTAACTTCTTTTCAAGATCGAATATCACTTTATTCACGATTTTTTTTACAGTAGCCTTTCCTTCGCTGTAATTCACTGATAGAAATTAATGTTATATATCGTCTCTGAATGAGATAGGTTATATTTTACCTAAACATTGCTTGCAACGTTTTTGGAAAAGCAGCATTGTGGGTGTGAAATAAGGGATGAAATATTGCATGGATAATCAGAAGCACTAAAGTTTTTAATGACAAAAATTCATAAGGCATACTATTTGGATATGGAGAGACGGGATATAATAGAGTGGGAGGTACGAGAGAGAACTGGGATAGCTGGCAGATTTGATAGGACGAATTGCACGGTATAAGACGGAATGGATAATGAAGAGAAAGGACGGAACGGATCGAGAAGTGACTGAACAGACGGGTTAAGACGGGATTTAGCAGGACAGTAGGATAGCTACGGCAAGTGTAGGCATTAATTATTATGCTAATTAATTAAATATAATATGAATCCTATGATAACCAAGGCATCGCGAAGCGTGGCCGGGTCAGCTAGTTTAAAATTAAAAACATGTCATTGTTGTTTGTTGTGCGTAATGTCTTGTGTCACCTTAGTAAAAACCAGCCTAGAAATTTTATGCCAATTTCATTTCCCGATCCTAAACCTTTATTATTTTTAAAGTCTATTTTGTCTACGATCAAAGTATTAAAAAGAGACAATTACATACAATGTAATAGTGTTGTAAGTTACCGGTGGTGGGCAGTCGATGCGGCGGCATGGAGTTGTACTTCCAGGCGTTGTTGTATACGAGCGGGTCGCTGAGGCTGTTGCCGTCCACGGGGTTGTTGTGCGCCTTGTCGTCGGCGCCGCCCGCCGCGCCCGCCACCCCCGACACCCCCGACCCTCGCGTCGCCGCCACTGAGTTGCGCGACATCTCCAACGAGAGCCGCTGGAACATTCACATTAATCTTATATTCTATAATAATATTGTCTATGGTCAGTCATTTAATATTAAATTTAAATAGAGCAAAAGTAATACATTTATCATTTGGAATAAGTTTAAAATATTCGATGTTTAATCAACTCTAATTTACGAGATAGAAGGAATGTAACTTCAAATGATAATCCGGATCTCAGCATGCCATACGAAACAATATACAAAATGATGGCCCTAATGTTGAGACTTACCATTATCGATAAAATGATTCAACTACGTTATCGATGACAATAGTATGGAATCGATCATTAAATAATCTTGCATCAAGCAAGTGCAATTATAAAACCTTGCAAATATTTTTCAAGAAACACACATCAAGATAAAATTACTACAATCGACTTTGCAAGTTGCATAAAATTTCGTGTATCTAATAATGCTAAGGTGATGTGGTACCTCTTTGAGATCATTAATCTGCAGCACGTGTTGGTTCTGCATGGTGATGAGCTGGTTGATGTACCACTGCTGGTCGCGGCAGCGCTGGTAGAACGTCGGCGGACGGACTTGGAACCTGCCGTTGTTTACCATTTATCATCATTGCTGACGGATTTTCTTACATATCAGGACTAAATATCAGGAAGTCCCAAATTTGCCAACTCAACGCTTGCGCCAAAATATTTTGTGCGTTTCATTATTTTATTTAGATCTCGTTCACGTTCGACCAATTAAAGTGTAAACATTTTATAATTAATAATTATTTAAATTATCAGATTATTCTTGTCTTCACTATCAACACAAAATCAAATGTACGTGGTTAACAAGTACCCATTCAACAATTATGTGAGAGTAAGTGGAGGAAACATTTTTAAATCGGTACAATGGAATTTGAAATTGTGGTAAAAAGAAAATCGTTAATTATGCTTAGTTAACTAATCATTATTTTCGCAGTGGAATACTGATTATCCACACAATAGTAAGTACTGACCTCAATATGAGCGTATCGGTCTCCGGGTTGAGGTATCCCTCGCTGGCGAGCAGGTCGAGGCGGAAGAACCTGTTGTAGCCCCAGCACTCGCCCACCTCGAAGTCGGACGCGAACTCTCGCACTATGTTCTTGGTGGGGTCGCGAGACACCTGGTGCAGCATCTCCACGCGGTACTCGTATCTGACGCCACACATACATAATCAATATACACTATAGATAAAACCGGCTTCCACGTTAAGGTAGAAAGCGACATTGCTTTATAACTAAACTTTAGGCCAAACAAATCGATGGACTCTGCGTAAACTATCAAAACTGTAAATTCGCTACTTTACACCAATAACATTTGAAGTTTTATTCGATAGAATACATAACAATTGAAGTAATAAAATTGCTATATATTTTAATATAATTATAAAAAATATAAACCTTTATCTCTACTTTTCAAAAATGCCATTTTTTCAGTTTGGATAGTATACGTATGGACCGTCGATATACTGTATTTTTTCCAAACCTGAATAGATACAGCAATTACGCTTTCTACCGTTAAAATGTATCATTTGCCTAATGACATGCAGAATACAGATACTATATAATATTCACTTCATGGCAATTATATGTGTTTAGGCAGTCTGTATAGTTCTGATAAAAATTATAAAAGTATCGGGCAAATGCTACATAGTATGTGGAGCCGGCTTGACAGATGTAACTATTGCAAGCGAATGCACATGCATGGAAGATTTTTCAATTCGGATGTTTACCAATATTATGTATTAACATACAATTTTTATACATAAAATAATGCAAACGCTTTGTTGCATATTAAAGAAATAAATAAAAGTATAATTTTGTCGAAAGCTTGACTGGTACATAGCATTTTTTACTATGTATTTAACAGTCTTACGACTTAAGGTTTCAATAGATTTTTCCTATTTAAATAAAATTAAAGTTGTTTTAAATAGCACATGTAGGTACATTTTCAAACTCGTATTTTACCTTTTCAGAATTTTAACTCAGCTAGTTGATATCACTGTAATAATGGATGTTAGAGAAGTAACGAACAAAATTTCGCGCAGCGAAACAATTCTAAGTAACGGACAAGAGTAAATCTCTCCAAAAGGTTTTATTTTTGATACAAACGTTAATAACTGGAATTATATAATATTTTAGTCTGAGAGTATGAGATCTATTTTTAGCGTTTTTTTTTTTTGTTCAATAGTCGCTTTTATTGTTTCTTTAAAACCTATTAGTAGTCAACACAAAACAATGAAAATGATGTATTTCGTAGATTTTTGCCATCTAGATATGCACAAACAACGCGCACACTAGTGGTGCGAAAGATTCCAACGCTCAGCTATTTACAGCTATGTATAAGATGCTCGAATGGTCATGATGTAAAAAGCCGCCGATGTTTAGCACACAAATTCAACGCGTGATGTACGATAATTATTATTTGTTTCATCGCAAAATATCCAGATTACAAGGAAACCTTTTTATGACAATCTTATTGCTAGACACATTTCGTCCGTAGACCATATTGTGGGGGCTGTACCAACAGTAAACGCCAGCCTAACCTATGGTGACATGACAGTAAATTATACTAGAGTGATGGTGACTACGTAATATTGACGTCCACTTCCATTGTCTCGTAGAATAAACTCAATCTAAATCCTACGGGGAGGTATTAATTTTAAAACTGTTTAACTTATAACTTATAAGCACGTAATACATGACTGCTAATGATTTTTTGTTACACACGTTCCAAAATGAAACACAATGTTAAGTTTTAAGCCTAAACATATACTTATAGGACATTTTGCGATGAAACGTTACGACAGCGCGATAGCACATGATGTGGCGACTACATCTAATGAACGAATGCGTTTGTCTGTTTGTGGCGATCGTTACTTACCGCTTGCCTACCCTTAATTTAGCAGTGCTTGCAATAATCAAATACTATAATATTATTTCAATATTTTACATAAAATATAATTTGCATTTTTGTACAATTTATTATTGACCAGGTATTCAAATTACGGGTATTCCTTAAGTGCAAAGGGTTAAGTGCTAGCATTACGAGTGTCGCTTATGCACGTAAGTGGGATTAAATAGTCTACGTAAATATTGCGACAAATAGAAAATGGGGGTTGGTTCAAAATTATCCAGGAATATATTATTGGCTTCATTGTCCATTGCCACAAATATTAGTACTGCGTTTTTTAACATCACATAAGCTTGACGCTTTTTATGTTAATTCTAGATCTGTCGTTGTGTGGAGTGCCAATTAATGTGATTCTTGAATTAGTCAGTCATAATATTTGTGGGCAATGACCGTAGAACAAAACGGTTCATAATTTATCAAAATCTTTTAAATCAGAATAATCAAATAATTAAAAGACTGGAATTGCTCAATACCTTGCTAATCATTCCGGGGGATCATGCAACCAATCGTAATTATACAACGTGTAAAGAACCCTGTTGGCTTTTCTAGGAGCATATAAATCTTAGGAGTACTATATAAATAAATCAAATTAACGGAGAACATTTTTCTTGTTTTCTTCTTTTTTATCTTTTTGTCAAAAAATATATTTTATTTTATTATCCAATTTGTTATAAAATTATATCAAGATTTGTATCAAAATTAATTGACATATTTCATAAATCATAATACATGAACAGGGTGAATTTTTCAATTCTTTCAAACGCTTTTTTTATTCCCATTGGACAAACTTGTTTTATTTAATTTAAAAATATTTATTCCTATAATGCATTAACTAATTCAGTGACATTAGACGCAAGATTTAATGAAGTTTCGGCCGTCTCCTTTACTTAGATATTTCAAGAACATTTGTTTTGTAGTTTCAGTAGTCACAGCCAACAGGGCGAGTGAGGTCGGTGTAGAGGGGTGTAGAGGGGTGTAGAGTGGCGGGTACGCACTTGGAGGTCTCGGGCAGGCCGGCGCTGAGCTCGAGGAAGACGGAGAGGTAGTTGCCGCGCACCACGCCGTTGCCGTCGGGGTACACCTTGAGGCGCCAGCACAGCCCGTGCACGTGCAGCGGCGCCGAGTACACGGGCGCGGCCGCGTGCTGCAGCGCAGAGAACTTGCTCAGCGGGAACGTGCTGCTGTCGTAGCTCGGCACGATTTCACTGCACACATACATATTATTACTCTATACACTGCTCAATACTCTATCAAATATCAACTATCACGTACTTCGCTTTTCTTGTCTGTACCAAACAATTACCCATTACCAGGGGTCGGCAACCTGCGGCTCTTTGGATGTGAAGCTGTGGCTCTTTAAGTCCAGACGCTAACATTGCTTAATTGAAAAGTTAAGCATTAAAAAATAATTTTGAATCGATTAATGAAGATTATGCACCAGTTCTATCTCTTAGCCACTTTGATTTTTATCGCACCCCTCCCCTGCAACACGCATCGTCACAGTCGTCAGAAAAAATATGTCTCTTTAAAAATATTGATCTCTTCTAACTTAAAAGATTACCGAGCCCTGGTAGTAACCCAAGTAGCACGCCCCGTGCGTCTAGTGTCATTCCTATACGAACGTAAAGTAACAGATTCTTATCTTAATTGCCTCTTCTCTAGAGTGTGCTGCAAGTCCCACGCTGCTTTAATTCGATTATAATAAAAAAAACAATCAGAAGAAAATGTAAATAAAAAATGTAAAAATTAAAAATATTAGCCACAGGTGACTAAATATAAAACAACAATTTTCAGACCAGTGATAGTTAATTCGTCTCAATGCTCATTGGCTGTTCTGACAAATTATGTAAAAAATCGTGAAACTTAAAAGCTGTGGAACTTGAAGTTTTGAAATTTAACAATTGAAATAAATTCTGCACTATTGAAATCTACAGTATATTCCGAGAGAGAAAAATAAATTTGAAACTATAAAAAACGAATTATGTCTTAATTAACACAATATACATTTTATGTAAAGAATACTGTATGTCAAAATATCGATGGTTAGACACACTTGCCTGTGGAAATCAGCCGGTACAGGCGCAGTCACGAAACTCGCCATCGGTTTCTTGCGCACCTGGTGTATCATCTTAGACAGGTCGCTGCTCTTCGCTATTAGTTCGGATCTGCAGTAATACAATCATCACTATCTTTAGTCATACGAATTAGGTATACTGGATCCATGGATCGCCTCCAAAAGATTGTAAAAAATAATGTGGCACGTATATGTGACCATATTGATCTTGATTCTCAGGCCGGATATTAAAAAAATATACATATATACAGTATTTTCTTAATTTCACATCAAATGGTAAACCAAAAATGCAATGTGCATTATTTATAATCATGTTGCATCGGCCCCACGGGTGTGTGAAAAAAAAGCATGTAAATAGACAGATTAAAACACTAATTCAAAATGGAACTAATAACATATTCAGCACAACCTTCACCTCAAATAAATATCGATCGGTAAACGATTGCTCGTTATTATTGGAGCCGACCTCGTGATATCAATTTAGAATTCGTAGGCTTGGAACAATAAAATGTATTATTTCCTCGAGATATTAACTTCTCAATGAGGTTTCATTGATCCATTCGGTACGAGACAACTTATACGGTAAGGCTGCGTTTACACTAAAGCGGAGACAATATCATCTCCGATTCAATGAAAACTTTAAGCTTGTACAGTTTCTTTTCTATGCAAGATTACCGACGCATTAGTCTCCATGCCCTGACCTCTAAAGAAAAAAATTAAGTCATGAATCCTCATTCGCGGTGTACTTAAATGGACTTAAGTTACTTATACAGGTTTCTTCCCTACAGAAATTACCAACTTATTATCGTCAATGTAGGTATCCATACTCTATAGCACATTATATTCATTAATGTTCAGTCGTCACCTACCGTGTGCTGGAATGGAGCTGGTGTTCCACCTCCTGCAGCAAGTGTTCGAGTTGCTCCGTCTCCTGCGTGAGGCTGTTCTTCTGGCCCATCAGCGTCAGCAGCTTGGCCTTCAACGCAGAGTCCAAGCGGGAAATCATCAGCTCCACAGCGTTCCTTATCTCACGGACGCGTTCATCTTTCGCCGCACGTACGGACTCTACGTTTCGCTCCTGTTCAATTATAATATCCATCAGACCACAATATAGTGAGGCACAGCTATAGAAACATCGATTGAGGTGACATATTTAATATTTATCAAGCTGGGCTATTGCAGGGAAAAAATCTTATAGGGATATAATATATATTTATATTTTGAATAATGTATAATATCTTACATTACCTCATCATATCAGATACTAGGCTTACAAATATTAAACATACAAATAGTATAACTATTTTAAGTATTAACTATCGCGAGCAATACCCTTATTCGCTGCGGATTGTACTGACAAAATAAAAGTGCGAGAGTCGAGCGGGGTAGCCGGGGTATAATATATAAGTTAAGAGAGTATATAAAACACTAAAATTAAAGAGGCATTAACTATAAATGTCTAAGAAATAAAATCAATAAGGTAAAATAAAAGACGACATTTCAACATCATGGCTCTAACCTCTTAGAGCAGAAAGTTTTGCTTTGAAACCTTTTATTATTATACAACAAAACAACTTTTGTTCAATAAATCGAGCCCAGCCAAATGACAAGACGCTTTGTGCAAAAATAAACTTCACAAAGGAAAAACTATTATTTGTGTATTTTTAAAAACGCACAGCAGTATTTATCGACATAGTGTGATTTGAAATAAGAAAACAAGGATATTTAGATGTAAACGCAAGCCTACCGATGTCACCCTGACACCGACAAGTGTATTAATTCGCATAATTCGCTAAAAAGAAGGATGGATGATGAGCACTCACCACATCTTGCACAAGACTGATGAGCTCGACCAGCCGGCGCCGCAGCTGCGCCACCTCGTCTCGTATCTGCGTCACGTGCTGCTCGTACACCTCCTCCAGCGGCTTGAACGTGTGGCCCGAGTGCGTGCCGCCCCACAGCGCGCACTGGTGGCAGATGCACCGCCGGCACGTCCAGCAGTACACCGTCAACTTCTCTTGGTGCGTCGGACATCTGGTACACACATCACCGATACTCTTATCAGTACTAATATACTCGCTACATGTGTGTACTATCGCCAACGCACTTGCCCAACGTGGCGATTATCATATCCCAAAAAATGATACGCAAAACAAATGGCGCAACTTGGTGGAGGCCTATGTCCAGCAGTGGACAGCAAAAGGCTGACGATGTTGCGTGTCATTTAGTTGGAATACCCATTCATTAAGAAAACATTAGAAAAATAAGCTACCTATTTTATACGCAATGACAAAAACTTTAAATTATAAATTAAATCCTTCAATATGTATTGGGTGTTACACTGATTGTATTATAGATCAGTCTAATCACTGTTCAATCTATCTGCAATATTCGTAACTAATACGATAATGTGAAAACAGACCTTGTTGGCAATGAGCCTTTTTTTAATTTATCGCTCGTCGGTACGAACTCAATGATATACCTCATCAAAAGGGAACAAAATGGAGAGCAAATTTGCACGCTGCAAGTATAATCGCGAATTGTGAACTATTGATAAATCTTGATGTTAGAAACCCGTGATAATTATTCACTGTCAAGCAAAATTAACGTTTTAGAGGTAGTTAAAATGAGTAATGACACGGATATAATAAATAGTTGCAAGTGCAGCTCGTGCAAGTGCGAGTTGACGCGAGATGACGCTGCGCCGCGCTGCAGGTGACGCCCATGATGCGCCGCGCAGCCAGCAAATCTATCAAATACCCCTTTACGCATATTTCAGACACGCTGAAATTAATTATAATTTATTTTATGCATTCTATAACCCAATGTTTGATTTCCTAGTCGCTAACAGATTTTCGAATAAAAAACAAATACATTCCATAGCATTTAATCACTAATTAATAGTTGTTAATTGTAAATATGTTTTCGCCATATGTATAAGAAATGTATGGGATTAACACGTGCCAGTGGCACTGCATATTGATCTAGGTCGAGGAAGATTGCGCAGATGCGCGGCGCGAGAGGTAACAGAAGGGATATAGATACTTTATTTCGTGCGAATGTATGTCGTGACAACTTGGGAGAAACATCCAACGCCAAATACACATGGACCGCTGTAGAACTGAGGTATCAACGTATAAAGACGAGCCAAAGAAGCGTAGTACTACTTACATTTTGGCGAATCGTTTAGTTTAATTTTACACCCTTAGATAAATTCGCCCTAAAGAATACTAAATAGCCTACATTTTCAGAATAAAATATTGTAACTTGTAAACAGTAATATAAAAAACGACTTCCATGTTTTTTATATTAGCCAACCCGCACTAGGCCAGCGTGGTGGACTATATGGCCTAACCACTCTCTATCGTACTGTCGATTGTAGAGTAGGCCCGTGCCCTGCAGTGGGACGTATATGGGCTGATACAGATGTTTTTTATATTACTTCTTTTGAATCAATTAATATTTTACATACATATTTTCAGTTCAGAGGGTATGCGACCCCGTTTTGCTACTGCCCTACGAGTCTCCTTTCCATGATAATAGTGTCCCTAAGCCATTTTCCCTTCCTTTTGTCGTAAAATTCCCTTCCTTAAAGCTGATATCAGTATAACCACCCAGCGCAAACACGCCCTGGACAAATCCCCCAAACCGTTGATAGCTAAGATGATACGTAACAGAAAAAAGGCCCCCAGTTTCCGGTCGCCCAGCAGGGCCAGGACTAGCAAGTCCTGGCCAAGGCGGCAGTCACGGAAATGAAAGGGCTGGGGGTGTGGAGAATCTCCGGGCTACGGAAGCCCACCCATCCCAAATTGACCCAGGCACCGTGTAACGGCAGAAGTCTCCAGCTTGACGAACATCTGGTTGGACGCAAAGCTGGCCACTAAAAGGTATTATGTTCTAGGAGCGTGTGAAATCCGTAGAGAGGGACAAGACACCATTACCCTTGACTTAGGCTACTTTATACACTATCGCGAAGGAGATCAGATATCCCAGGGTCGCGTAGGATTTCTCGTAAATAGAGCCCTCTCTAACAACGTTGAAAAGATTCCAGAGTGTAGACCATGGTGGCTTTCCTGACTTAAGTCATCTAAGCGGTACACTATGTAGATCGTACAGGTCTACGCACCGACATGCATAGACAAACTCGAATGACGAGATACAGAATATGTACGAGGACATATGTATCTGAAATCTTGCACCATCGAAGACGTAAACGGGACCTTAAAAATCTAGTCGTAGCGCTGAAAGTACAAGGGAATCAAATTCTGCAAAATCAGCATGGAGGCAAAAATTCCAAACTCTCGGATGAGACTTTACGTCTGATAGCAAAAAACAAGAAACCCATGACCGGTGTTCTACTCAGCATTTTTGAAGGAGCCACCTGACAAAATTAACGACGCACGAGGGTAAGACCTACTGTCAAGGAGATTTTTTCCCGAAATCAAGGAGTTTTATGGCCGTTTATACGCTACACATGTTTCTCATCCCTAACTTGAAAACCAAGATTACAGAGCCACCCTGACACGTCACGATGCCTACGAACTGCCAGACTTAGATTAAAGCGACAATGTGTTTGCTTTGAGACAACTTAAAAGTAGAAAAGCCCCCAGTGAAGATGGAATTACTCCAAAAATCCTAAAGGCAGGAGGAGCTCTTGTTATACAGGAACTATAAAACCTTTTTAACACCGTTCTTCACTGTGGGAGACCTCCAAAGACATGGAACAGGAATTTGGTGGTTCTCTTTTATAAGAACGGTTATAAAACAGTTCTTAAAAAATATACATTAAAACATCATTGTTTCTTTGTGTATTGAAATGACTTTAGTACAACAGAAAAACAAAACACTCATTCTCATTTTTCACTAGAACAAGCAAGAATAGTGATAAAAAAAAAATTCATATTATTATTTATAATAAAATAGACTTTATTATTTTTACTCTTATTTCATTGTATTGCAAAAAAATATATAGATATAACCTATTGATATATACTACATCATAGAAAATTGTCCTGCTGACTTATTGCCTACTATACTGTCTAGCTATACAAAAAATAGTAGATAAGATTAATAATGGTGACATTTCATAACTAGAAAATATTTTATATGGTAAACAACCACTTTAATTAATAACACAAGTATTAACTGTTCATAAAAGAAATTAATTGCATTAAAAGCAATTGGCTTCATAGAAAATATGAAATAATATATTTACAATGTTTAAACATAATATGTAGCACTGACATCAAGTATGGCTACCATGGGAAAATGTGGGTCTTAAGATTAGTTCAGTCAGAGAAAATATGAAATATATGCACTGCAGGTACTCTAAGGATAATACACCTTGTAATATGTGCCTACAAAACCTTTTGTCCAAAAACATTTGCAATTGGAAAAACTGGGAGTCTGTTACTCACATATCCACTTTGGATGTTCATTTGCCTGAGAAAACTATCAAAAATTAGTTTATTCCATATTATAAAAATAACTGTGCAATGTCCATAGCATGTATATTGTAATTTAGACTGTAAACAATTGATAACAAGGTCTATGGTTTAAGTCACAGGATATTTAATAACTTAATATTGAAAATAAAATAGGGAGCCGTAAAATAAACTAATAAGACTCTACTAAGCATTTAACAATCTCGTTATAATTTGTAATTTGTTTTACCTCTTTTCTGTAAATAATTGGTGCCAAGACAAGGTCACAGAAATCTCACCTGTCCCTGAAGCTCTCTCGCTGCGTGGCCGTGTTGGTCTGTTGCATGGTCTCGATCTGCTGCGTCACCTCCTCCACCCAGCGGCAGTTCACCAGCTCGTGCAGGTGCAGCGCCGCTCGGCAGTGCGGACACTGCGACCGCTGCTCCGTCAACCATCGCCGGACACACGCGTAGCAACACAGCTTCGAGCAGTGCGGGCACAGGTGTGCGTCCACCAGCTTCTCCATGCAGATGAAGCATCGAAACACCTCCGCCAAGGTCTACAACCATGATCCCATTTCAATACTCTTTTAAATTGCAAATAACCGTCAACACAAAATGTAGGCCACATCAATATACCTCCACAATCTGCTCTTCGCCATTTCCGTTCGCTTTGTCTCCTCGCGAGGCCATTATTCACTTTTCTTTTTTTTCTCCGACGACGCCGACGAACTATTCACCATAATTTGGACATTTTTGTAATTCTAAAATAACAATTCGACATGTTTCGCAATGCGAGCGTCAATACACGAAAGTCACGGAGCCACTTCCGCGTTCGAACTTCAAATATCAATATCGAACCAAAATAAAAACAAAAAAGTGGTGTTGCCGTCCTAAGTCAAACATCTCAAAATATGGGAAACGGGAAAACTACACTGTTCAGATATGGATCGTTCGCGATTGAACGGGTCAAATGAAACAGCTTGCAAGAACCACGCGATCGATTCGATCTTTACATATATTATGTACAATAAAACTCGTTCATTCGATCGATCGCGATTGGAGAATTGCGTCGGTTCAAAGGAACCGAGAACCGACAACCGACAACCGAGAACCATAAGTACTAAAACGTCTCGACCCTCAATTTTGACAGATGACGTTTGTCAAAGTCAATTTGACAGCCTAACGTAAATAGAAATAGGGTTTATTTTAAAAATTCAAATTTGACACTGACAGGTGGACGTGCAAGTAGATAAACCGCGAACAACGGTTCGCGAGCCGTAAATGTCCTGTGAAGTGCGACGCGACCCGAGTCGAGCCGAATCAAGCCAAACAAACGTTCGGATATCATCGGTTTTAAAGACGAATACAGACACTAAATAGTTCGAATGTAAATTATAAAGTTAATATATGCTTTGAGTGGAAGGCTTTAAAGTTTATTTTCCGTTACAATTTTATGGTTTTGACTTTTTGAGGAAAAAACAAAATATTGAAATATAGTAATAACTCGTTTCTGTTCGTATTTCGTAATCAATATCCCATTGTCCTAAGATGTTGCTTATTACGTTTGTTGTGAAATTGTTTTTCGCGTGTTTTAGTTCTAAAAGTGATATTTTTGTGTAAAATAAAAGGTAATATAAAGTTTAAAACGTGTTTACCTAATTATACTTCTACTAAGGGCCTATGCATTTATATCAAAGAAATAAACGGAATCAATCGTTCGTTTGATCGAGTCATTTGAACCGGTTCATTTTAAAGTTGGGTCGATATTGATCCGGGTCTTAAAAATTGAACGAAATGCACATTGCTACTGTTGCTGCTCCACGGACCGGCCCAAGAAGCTTATACCCAAATGGAGATTGCATTCCGTATAAAATAATGAAGCACAAAAATTTGACCTTGAATGAGAGAGTCGCTGTTGTCTGCTATCCGTTTCTTTAGAGTGACAATGAATGAACATGATTTTTTTGTACAGCAATGACTTTTCTAACTGTGTTGTCACAAATATTTTCTTTATTCCGAACTTATTCCTCGTCAAACTCTTTTTTTGCAAAGTTATACCTCCATACAATAATTAATCGAAACTCATTCAGCCGTTTCTGAGATTGTCATGCACAAACGCATGTACAAACACACGAACAAACAATCATTTTAACAATAATTGTTTTGGGTTCTGATATGTTAATAAAGTCTCCCTATAAGGGTTTGCAAGCAAATATAGGTCTACCAGAATCTCATGGCATAAAATTTAAAAAAAAACCAATGATTTTTATGTGGCAATACCATCGACGAACAGCTGATTCAAAACTTGAGTTATGTCATTCGATGTGAATATTTTAAGATTACTATCCTTTCTTAGCGAAAAGGTACAAATTAGTTCTACAATCACAAGTGCGACACATTGTTTACAAGGTTTATCGCTAGATCCGTGAATAATTTGGTCAAATTTAAACAAAATCATCGATTTTAAAATCGACGTCGTTTTAACAAGTAAGTCGGAGTGAATAGTTTTGATACTTCATTTTTTTTTGGTTAGTGTTAGATATGTGTATGTGTTTTATCGTATATTGATATCATTTTTTGAAACTAAACAGTAATGCATTAAATACTTATTTAGAGGAGTTTCCAGAGATATTAGATAAGGAACGGTTTATTATTATTCCTTTAATTTCATCGTCTTCATCAGAAGATTTACAGGAAAAGTATTTAGAAGTAAGCTCTGACTAAAGTGTTAATGAAATAAAGAAGACTGGAAATAAAATTATACGTTTTTATTATACAATCTTGCATCTTTCGTATTACATTTATCGAATCTAATAATTATTTAAATAAAACCGACTCATAATCAAACTACTTACAATTTGGAAATTGAAAGTTGTTTGATTAAGTGAGAACTAACAAGAAGAGAGAATTAAAACGAAACTGGTGGCTCGGTACCACTATTTTTATCTACGTTTTGAAAGTACCAGCGCTCCATCTATATTATAAATACTCGTAAGACTCGTATGTATGTTATAGTTTAAAACTAAAAAAAATCTTATTTGCCTATTTTAATTGGCTATTAATCTAAAAGTACAAATTTGAAGTAATTATAATGTTTAAATAACCTTTATATTTTTACTTAAAACATTATGTAATTTATTTAAAAAGTTGTACTAAAAAAATAATGTCAATTTGAAATAAAAAATAATTACAATTATTGAAAGTATCAAAATATGTTCATCCAATTATCCCAGTGTTGCAATGCGTAAATTCAAATTTCCCAAAATGCCATGAGATTCTGATAGACCTATAAAATTGCATGTTTGGCAAAGTGGAAAATCCCTAGATGTACCTAGTATAGTTTTAACCAAGAAGCTTAAACCCAAATGGAGATTGCATTCTTTATAAAATACTGAAGCACAAAAATTTGACCATGGACAAAATGTCATGTTCATTCATTTTCACTCTAAAGAAAAGGATAGCAGACAACTGCGACTTCATTCAGGGTCAAATTTTTGTGCTTCACTCTGCGATCAAATATACACTAGATACACAGTTCCCTGTAAAAGTTCTGTTAAAAAGTGGCACCGATGCATGACATTAAAAAAAGTAAACAAAAAGATCACATATTCCAAATATATTAACACAAATCCCACCTTATTCCTGGAGCTTAAAGTAGCTTTTCAAATAATATTGTCTAAAGTTTTACGACGTTTTAGATGCAACGGTCGGTGCGTGACTGAAGGCGAAAGAGTGCTTAAGCACTCTTTTTTGGTGCCATTTTCTAAGCGCTCATGTTGTATCTAGTGTATATTTGATCGAAGGCTTCACTTTTATATACAGAATGCAATCTCCATTGGGGTATAAACTTCTTGGTTTTAAACTAAATCTATGGCAAAATCAAAAATGCGGTCAATGTCCAATGTTTTGATATCGCTCAAAGTTACCCTGATTTAATTATGTTCACATTGCATAAATACCTATTGTATACAAAATGTCCATCCAAAATTTTTGCGGCTGGTAATATTTCATTACGTCACCACCAAACGTCACCTCATATGTCCTCTATTACGAAAATAACCTGCAATGTTTTCGATTATCGTTTTTATCTCAAGTAATATTTTAACACAGTGATAGATTAGTTTTTGATAGACATCCCCATATAGTCTTATTAATTTTATAAGTAAGTAGATTCAATTTTCCATGTGCATTGATATGTTTTGTGCTCCAAACATAGAAACATAAAAATATTAATTAAATTGATTTATATCTTAAACCTTTTTATAAAAAAAGTATTAGATCTGCATTTATAGCTAACGAATAAAATGTTGATATATCTGTGATTGTTTATATAATATATAACCTCTACGTTTCGGTTAATACGCAGTACATTTTCCGGTTTAATTTTCATTACACAAAACTTTTTTTTCAGGATGTCGGGCCAATGTAATCTGTAATCTAAACATGTCATATATAAAAGTTTTACATTGCACGTTATGCCTAAAGCAAGGCGCAAATGGCTTTCCTGCTAGACCATATCTGCTTAAAATTGGAGTAAGTAAAATATTAAAATAAATTACTTAATTATTATTATTAATAAAGTAAGTAAAATAAAAAATATAATCAATATTATGTATACACAAATCTTGCATTGTAGATATTATGATACAAAGAATCAGGAAAATGTTGTATACATGCCAACTGAC
Source organism: Hyles lineata (assembly GCA_030180105.1). NCBI lineage: Eukaryota > Metazoa > Arthropoda > Insecta > Lepidoptera > Sphingidae > Hyles > Hyles lineata. The sequence goes on along the minus strand of JARJEE010000006.1, from coordinate 13,602,683 downwards.
TATTGTACCTTTATGACTCAAATTAATTTATGTAATCCACATGTAAGATACTACTGAACGTAAAATAAAATGTGATTCATCTACTAGAAAAAAAAGGGAATTTTGTAAGTTCTGATTGTTATGCTGTGTTAAAGTGAGAAAACATTTGGTGGTGAATATCTTGATGGCACAGAGGCAATATTGTAGATAGCAAGCAGCAACATGTATTTAACCTTATTAAAATCCCCCTTTATGAATATACACATGTTATTAGAACATCCTATTCAATAAAATACATCTTTCTATGTTTGTGGCATTCCTGGGGTCATTCATGATGACTTCATTCAGATGTGTATAGAACTTATTACACTTAAATGTAATGCCATTACCTAAAATAACCTATTATGAGTTAATGCAAACATTTAAAGCTAATAATCTTATCTGGTATTTGCAAAACAAGATATAAGCCACGGCCCACATTGCCAATACATTATTGTCAATATTGTTATATGTAATCACTAATCACTATCAATATGACAATTCATTTATATGAAAGAAATACTTTAAGGTATAATGTTTCCATATGTTTCGTAGTCAGGAATTAGTAAGGAATTAAAAGGAACCCCACCTAAACACTGTTTAATAAGGTGTAACATGGTATTTATTGAAGAAGGTTATATAACAACTACATTTTACTGGTTTATTCCTAACCAACATTCAGATTTGTTGAAATTATCTCATAACATACTTACCACTTACTTACACTTAATATAAAACAATAGGGAATATGCATGCCATTTTTTTATATTTTTAATCGATTCTGTATGTCATTACTTTACCAGAAAAAAATATAAGGCTTTAAAAATATCAATCAAAAAAGTACAAAAAAATAATAAAAACTGCTATCAGTTTCGAAGCATTTAAACGCCATTATGGCGCGTCCTCGCTGTGACGTCAGAGTCTACTATATCAGCAACGTAGTATTTGGATGAAGCTTCTTTTATTAATTGCTACATAACTGTATTTCGTCACAAAATAATCAATTTTTTTTAATAATACAATGAAAACACAAAATAACTCTTCAACAAACGTAAAACAATACACCCAACAAGCTAAAACTTCATAAGATAGTGTACTCTGTCGTCACTTCCCTTTTCAAACGTTTCGAAAAAATTGCGCGGCAATTTTGAAATGTCATTTTTTAAGTATTTTTTTTACCGATTTAGAGTCGATGAATTTAAAAAAATATCTTATTGATATATTTCTATATCAATAAAGATTACAACAAAAAATATTTGACTTATTTTGGAGTCTCGTGCATATTCCCTATTGTCCAACTAATCAGACCGTAGCAACAATAAAAATAAAGATAATAATGTTTTTTTTTTTCCAGAATGGCAATCTATCACAGCAATTGGCTAGAATATCAATGTCCAGCTGTTGGAAAAGCAAACTACCACTCACAACTCAGACAACTGCTCCAGTTAAGAACAAAAATGTCCCCCAAGACACAAGAGTATGGAAGGAGACTCCGTCCCATGACAGGAAAAATAACTTAGGATCATACTGCATGATGCTATCCAAGTTTCGGTTAACTTGTAGGTATATTTTTTTATGCTTAGTAAAGCAATTTTTTTTTAAAATACCATTTCATTCTGAGACGTAACATGTTAAGTCTCAATAATTACTCATTACTCTGGCTCCAATGTCCTTCAAACTGGAACATAACAAATCGATGAGACTGTCCCACTCTCACACCCACCACTGTAACTCCTGTCAGCCAGGATCAACAGTAGCACGCAATGTAATGACACAGAGCATTGAAGCTCGGCGAGTCTCCGGGAATGTCTAACTTGTCATTAAACTGCAACGAAATTAATCAGAAAGTTACCATTAATAGGAGGAAATAATAGGTTGGAAAAAAATTAACAGATCTATGAATGAAATCTGTAAATTATTTACTAGTCTTCTATTCCTTGCAGCGTTAGTAGTAATGACATCAATGGCGGGGTACGCGCTGGCCCCGGCTCCGTTTGAGTTGACGACATTCGCCCTGTGCGCGGCGGGCACTGGGCTCGTATCGGCGGCGGCTAACTCCATCAACCAGTATCATGAGGTGCCGTTTGACGCGCAGATGTCCAGGACGAAGAACCGAGTGCTGGTTAAGGGATTGTTAGAGTGAGTAATGCTGATTGTCTTCCACCACCATCCTAAATTATACTGCTTGTGCATGTCCTGTGCAAAATTTCATTTTCTCAGATTCTCTGACATTAGGCGTTTGTTAGATCAACTGTTTGTATATTTTTATTAAAAAGATATTTCATGTGAATGAAATATAATAAAACATGTGAGAATTATTTTATTTACTTTTTGTTATGTATATTTATATTATTCTATTTCTATCTTCCCGACTATTGATCCCACAAGGTGGTGGGGTAAATTAAAATTATATGACAGGCAATTACGTAACTTAAATTCAGTTATTCAGCGACAATATTGGTAGAAAATCCTTACAGTTAATGATGTTATCTTTCAGGCCAGTACACGCGATAAGTTTCGCAGCAATGACGAGCGCGACGGGCCTGAGTTTGCTGTACTTCGGAGTGAACCCATTGACCGCGGCCCTCGGTGCTGGCAACCTGATACTTTACACCTCCGTGTACACGCCCATGAAGAGGATGTCTATACTCAACACTTGGTTGGGTTCTGTAGGTATGTTCATTAAAAACCGATTTTGTTGTATATTCAAAATAACTCATCTAATATATTAAATCCGAAAACACTGAGTACAAAATAAACGCGTCTTCACACCGCAGTCCATATGTATGTGGTAGAAAATGTTATACCCAAAAAACTATTTGTGTGTTCAATTAAGTATGTGAAATTATTTTGATTTTCACAAAAATATACTGTGAATCATTATGCTGAATGACATGACACATGCACCCTCATTTGATTTGATAAAATTTAACTTATTGGTCCTAAACTGGATGTGGTTCATAAGATATCACAACGAAATTGTCACTAATAAAAATCTTTTTTTATTTGCAGTGGGTGCAATCCCTCCTCTAATGGGTTGGGCGGGGTGCACGGGCAGTTTGGACATGGGTGCTCTGGTCCTCGGAGTGATTCTGTACTCGTGGCAGTTCCCTCATTTCAATGCGCTGTCGTGGAACCTCCGACCCGACTACTCGCGCGCCGGGTATAGGATGATGGCGGTCACGGATCCTGGTAATTGTCACTATATTGCTTTTAAATTAGTCAGGTTTCTATCTATCTTATGACAAACTGTGTTAAATTGAGCTTAAAGTTGTGTGTTAATCCACCACCGCTTTTACAATAATCCTGCAAAATGTTAAGTGCGCACAACCATTATAAGGTTTCGACTCAAATACACTAACGATGCGCGGAAATAAAAATAAACATATTTTTTATACATGTATGTAACAGTATTCAGCCAATAACTTATTACTTTTATGTTTCAGCGTTATGCAGAAGAGTGGCTTTGCGACACACGGCAGTGATCACCGCCACTTGTCTCGCGTCGCCGTACCTCGGCGTCACTAACACATGGTTCGCGCTCGAGTCACTTCCACTCAATATTTACTTTATGTACTTAGGTATGTATCGTTTCGTTTGAATAAAAATAAATAAATGCATAAGGAAGTGAGTAAAGGCCAATTCAAGGAGACTAATAGGAATCTGATTGGACAATCGATTTTCAATTACATACTTTATAACTTCAATAACTTATTGCTCAAACTAGGTTACCTCATAGATGTGCACATTGTGGTATCATTAGCCATATCCATTTAAATATTACATTCCGAACATTTTTTGTAAAACATATTTCTTGGGATAAAATACACTAAACATACGTCATTTCTATTCACACATTTTATATGAAGGTCATTAAAGTAATGCATGTAGCCAAAACTGTGATAATTTAGAACAGGCGTTCAAATAACTTGTTAACTACGATGACGTAACTTGCGCAATGTTAGGACTCTTAGAACTAAATTATTGGTAATTTACACAAATTAAATATTTCTGAATAAATGTGGTTTCTTACGTAGGGACAGTGCACAGGGTAGATAACATTTAAATGCTGATTTTATTATTATTTTCAGCATGGGATTTTTACAAAAAATCGGACAGCGGCAGTTCTAGAAAACTATTCCGTTTCTCCCTCATACATTTGCCGGCCTTGATGTTACTTATGCTCGTCAACAAAAAATACTGGAGTTCGAGCAATACTCAAGAGCAAACAGAGATTACCAAGTCACAAGATGTAGCCAAGTTACCAGATTCTAAGAGGATCACAGTGTTACCCCGAGGGCCAGTGGTGGCGGCGCAAGAAACAGAATCGCCTGAAATCACCAACTGAAACCTTGTTCAGTGGAGCGAATTATGTGCGAAGACTTTGTTGAAAAAGGACGAATAATACGCGATTAACTTAATTATCATGGTGCTTCTAAACTCGATTAGCTCCTAGTATACCTCCTAAGCGCGTATGAATTCGCAAGTCGATTCGCAACGAATTCGCCCCTTGTGGACAAAATCTAAACCAAGTCTACATGAGCGTAGATTAGTATTTTGTTTTTGTAAATAATGTACAATTTAATTATGTGATTTTTAGTGAGCTTGTAAGTTATTTGAACACGTGTGTGTTGTATTGTTATAATCGCAGAACAATCGATACATTTTTATGTTATAGACGATTATACCGCAGTTCCGTGCAAGAATGAAATGTTCCTTTTTCTATGTTGTTTCTTCCAATTTAATTTCCATAAGCCAATAAGTCGTCACTGTGTGTCATGATAATAGCAATAGTTGTGATTGCTCTCGTTTCTCCATGACTGCCAATATAATTTTACAATTTATTCCAATGTACATAGTTACATTGCCGTGCGGGCATAATTTGGCACTACTACTTTCGAAGGCTATGTTTATTTTAATAAGTATTACAAATAATTTATTGTAAATTTAAAATTTGCTTCATGTATCATGTCCTGTGGTTACAACAAGAATAATAATTAATGTTTTCATAGTTCAATAAAACACATTCAGACGAACCTAATGACTCAGGAATAAATGAAATACGCAAATATAAATCCTTAATTTTATTTGTGTTATAATTTAAATCAATGCTCGGCCAGAAATATAAAAATATTGTTTGGACATTTGGAATTATTTTCAGCTATTTTCATTTAAAAAAATTGATTGTTTTCTATTTTTCTGGTCAAGCTTACAACTTTCCTTGGAATTTAATAAACTACGTACAAACAAACATTCAGACCTGATTTTGAACATCGTACAAATGGGCATTGGGTGAATCGACATGTCCGATGTAAATATGTAACGAAAGCCGTCGGCTACAATTGGGACCCGTTTTGACTCAACAAAAATTCTGTTTTGGGTGTGTTATTTCCTGCAACAAGAAAAAATCGCTTAATAAATCGTAATGTAGAATGATACAGAAAATGCAACGAATGAAAAAGGCATTTCAAAACTATACAAACTGGTATCATGAATATCTCAACCGCAAACTGTTCGGACTCAAAAGCCAGGTTTAAACAAATGATGCATCGCAAACATTTGGCTTGTTGCGGCAATCGGGCCACTCTCCGATCAAATATATACTAGATACAAGGTCCGGAACAAAATCACTCGCCAAAAGTGGCCGAGGTTGCATAAATACCAAAATGTCTTAAATTATAATAAACTTCAGTTAACAATAAACCTTATTCCTTTAAATGAAGATTTATTATGTTTTGGACCATACTAAAATCAAATAAGAGCACACGCTTATTTGTGCTCTGATTTCTCTTGCCCTTTTTTAGGCCGTTACTTATAATCTAGTGTATATTTGATCGAAGAGGTACTGAGAAAGGTCACTGGTCACTAAGCAGAGGTCACTGGTGGTAGGTCTCTCATATGTGAGAGGACCGGGTAAGTACCACCGAATTATCCCTTTCTTCCGCCAAACAGCAGTGTAAATGCGCACTGTTGTATTTCGGATTGAAGGATATTATAGCCAGAGTAACTACTGGACATATTGAGACTTAACATCAACAGATGGTGAGCGCAGTTGAAAGCATTGCTTTGAAATTCAAGGTGTTGTTTGGTTTTGTTTATGAGCGGTGGTATCGCTTACCATCAGGCGAACGGCATGCTCGGCTCGACATTAAAGGCATAAAAAAGAGGCCCACTGGTTTCACAGCCGGCATTAGCTAACCAGCATGTGTGAAGTGGTGTAACGGTGATGAGGGCGACTTACTTGGCCTTCTTGGGGCTGCGGCCGTGCTCCCTGCTGTCGTCCCGCGAGCGCTTGTGCGGCTTGTGGTCGGAGTGCTTCTTGGCGTCGCGGCTGGACGACTTGTCGCTCTTGTGCTCCTTGCGGTCGCGCTCGTGGTGCGACGACTTGTGGTGCTTGTCGCGGTTCTTTGACGGACTGGAAACGTATTTGTTTATGGTGAATGTCAATTCAGATTGTAATGGCAAGCAGTAAATTCAGTAGTCTACCATTTAGGTGTTTTAAGCCATCTACAAGATCATGGACATGAACTTATTGCTGCCACCTCGGCAGAATCCATCGAAGACATGATACCATTCTAGATTTTCGCCATCAAATCTTTATTTTTTCAACAATAAAAACTAGCAATTTTTGAATGTGGTGGTATCACGAATATTCATTTAAATATTAGGCTTTCTTATATCTCTGCACTCGTCTTTCTTACAAACACAAGAAAGTTACATTAAAGATAATATAAATCAGTCATTATTCAGTACTTAATTTTGGCTATATAACCCACAAAACTATGAACGCATTACGAATGAGGCATACCTGCTGCTACTTTTAGACGGACTCTTATGGTTGGAGCTCTTGTGATGTGAACTTGAACTCTTATGGTTGGAGCTGGAACTCTTGTGGTTAGATGGCTTGTCGTGTTTGCTCTTCTTGGCGTCGTTTCCGTCGAAGGAGCGCCGCCTGTTGCCGCCGGACTTACGCTTCCGATCGAAGTCGGTCTCTCGGTCGTAGTTCCGCTCTTTCTTGTCCTCCTCGGCCGCCTCTCGTTCCAGATCTGACCAGTCCTTGCCTGATTCTTCGTCTTCTTCTGCAAAGGATTTTAGAATTACGTTACAATTTGTAGTAGATTTTTGTGATTGATATAAGTTATGTTAATGAATGTATTTAAATAATGAATAAGAATGTATTTAAGTTACAGTTTAGCTATTCTAAGAAAACGGGACTAAAAACGAATGTAGCGATTACGGTATGCAATTTGAACATTGTATAGTAATAAAAGACGGTAGTGCGCACCAGTAACGAGATTTTAAATCTAAAGCTTATGAAATGAGAATTTCAAATTCAACATGGTCTTAAAAATAACTGGTAAGTGATGTTTTGAAAACTTATCTTGATAACTTACCTTCACTGTCTCCAGAGGCATCAGACTCATCAGAGGCTTCAGAGTCATAATCTGAACCGTCGTCCGATTCATCTGACTCAGCATCTGTGGGCTCGTACGCATCATCTTCTTCTTCAGACTCTTCATCCTGGAAACAAACATACAAATGAGCTCTGATATCGTTGTTACAATTTGTTCACAGCATATTCATGCTACAACTCTATCTACCTTAAACTCTCCATTTTTCTGGTAAATACATGCAAACACAATTTAATTGATGTGAAACAGATTATATCGAACTATATGCTTGAAATATGAATGAAAATGATGAACATACTTGAAGTGTAAAAACATAAAACACCATAAAACAATGAGAAAATAGTTTTAGATAATATGTTTACAGATAAAGTATTACAAACAATATAGCCCATTTTTACTTTTTAATTTATTCTGCAATTATTATTACCTTATACAAATCTCTGTATGACCGCTTTGCGAGACGTGCTTTTAATATTATTGAACTGAGAGGGGAAGAAACTAACCTGTTCTTCATTTTCCGCATCTGATTCCGGATCTAAGAACGACCAGCCGCCGTTGTCGAAGAAACCTTCGATGTCGTCCGTGATCGTCTTCATTACTTTCGTCCAGTTGAGCGACTGAATACCTTCTGAATAGCGGATGTCGCATGAACTGTGAAATAACAATACAATATATTAGAATCGGAAAAAAATATAGAAATCACGATATTCAAATATTTTGTAACATTTTGACTATAAAGCACTGGATTGTATCAGCCGATATACGTCCCACTGCAGAGCAAGCGTCTCCTCTACTATCAAAAGTGGTTAGGCCATATAGTCCACCACGCTGGCCTAGTGCCAGACCCTTTGAAAAGAAATCGACCGCTTGATTTTTAGTGTCAAGCCACACGACGGGGTAACGGTAACGCATTCGAAGTATAGTGTGCTTCACGGACGGTGCGGTGCCACAGCGCAACTCTCATAATCCGAACATCGCATCACCCCGCCGCCTCGTCTCTCAGGTCTTAAGTGCGGCGCACGGCGAACAAACGCATCCTGGGGCATGGTATAATAAATTGTATGTTATCACATCGTGTGGCTTCGGTCTTATGGGCAAAATAAAATATGGTACTAACTTCAACCACTCCTTAACATGATCGAGCATGTTCATCGGCACTGCGTTGACCATGGCCACCTTCTTGGCGTAGTCCTTGAACACGAACACCATGTCGAAGTTCTTGAGGTGGAACTGCACTCGTTCGAAGTGCACCAGCTCGACGTCCTCCAGCGCGATGACGAAGGGCGGCCACTCAGTGAGGTTGACGAGCGCGCCCGACGTGGGCTGCAGCAGGACCGTGCTGCGGAACGGAGCGCCCGGGAAACCCAGCTCCCTGGAGAGTAGATTGTAAATTGGGTGGTAATGTCAATGTGGGATTTGATGGTAGCTCAATGGTGTCTAGAGTGTGTCGATTGGCAACAGACCATTATTTTCTGGTAAATGAATTGCACACATGGGTGAGTATTTATTATCATAACCATTGATAATATTGAATGACGTATGTAAGTAAATGTGTCTAAGTGAAGACGAGAACATTTCAATATTTTTTATTGATTATTATTATTAGACAAGCTTATCTCGGAGCCACACAGTAATGTATGATATTATCGTATTACTACAATCAATATGTAAAACTACCCTCCTCATATTTAAAATCAGTCCATAATCTGCCATTGCTGAGCATGAGCTTTTTCTACATCTGAGAGTTCGACCAGAACCACATTACGAACACGCCACGCAACGTACCATAGCAGTGTGGTTCTAGTCATAGAAAATGCTACGATTTGAGTCGACTCAACACGTGTCGCATCAGGTCGAGGTGGCGTGGCGTTTCAGTAGTATGTTTCAGCCTTAATAGTATTACCTGAATGGCGTGTCGAACTCGACCTCCTGCTTGGTCATGTTCTCGACGCGCTCGCAGAAGCTCTTGAAGGCGACCTTGAGCTTGTGCCGCAGCTCGCGCTCGCTCTGCTCGGCGGCCAGGTCGTCGCGGTCGTGCATGTGCTGGTGCTTGCCCAGGTCCGTCGTGATCTCGCCCACCTCCGTGTAGAACTGCACGTCCACGTGCTTCTTCTTGCCTATAAAATATGAATAATCATTAATTTAATCAATTGTAACATTGTATTGACCCCACACAAGATATAAACCTTGTGTCGTGGATATATTTTTTTTGCTGTGAATGGCGAGGCTATGTGACGTTGTGAGAATGTCACCTTAAAATAATAATTTAAGTCTATGGCTGAATGATCATTTTCACTCGCATTGTCTTTGCCAATCAGCGCAACGAAGACATTGACTGGCAAAGACAAGGTGACATTCTCATATCGTCACACCTGCTATTCGCCTCATGGTAAGCTATAGGACCGTTAATGACAGTAACAATGCTTGGCATGCCACTACGCTCACCATCCCGAAACATACGATGTTAAGTCACAATATGTCCAGTATTTACTCTGGCTGGACTAAGAGAAATTTTCCAATCTTACCAATCGAAATATGTGATAGCCCAAAAAATAAAATTAACCATAATTACACTTACCAAACATAATAGCGTGTTTCAAGTGGAAATGTAACAGTATAATCATTTCTCCATCACATGGCTGGAAGAACGCGTTCTTTATGTTATTATACAGAATGTCCACTTTGTCCCCTCTCACTGAAGTAAACCTGAATCCATTTGTGTGTGCCTCTAGTGACCCGCTCATTCTCTTTGTTACTATGTTCGGTCTTATGTACAAGTCTTTTAGTTTCGGGTTTCCTTTACTTTGTGATAACACTAGCGTGTCTTGTTTCACTAAATCTTCTTTCTCCCTCTCTTCTGCTTCTCTCGTTTTGAATTTCTTTTGCACTTCTTTTATTAGTCTGAATCCTGTGTTTAAGTTTGATGACGGTGCTGATATTTCACCTGGTTCTTTTGTGTTTGTACTTCGGTATGTGCTGAAATTCCAATATTTTATTATATTTTTATCACAAGTTGGTTAAAAATAATTTTGTTTTACGTAAATATCGTAGATCCTGTTTCCCTACAAACTATTTAACACAGCATATATCTAATGAATTCACGGCGGGATAAAATTAGACACTCAGTTGTCAAACTATAATAATTAATACGTGAAAAACTCACACTTCCTTAACAAATGTGGCGTCTGGTTGCGAGTAGTTTCCACCCTCGTTTCTGCCCATGGTGGCGCCGGGGTGGAAGAAGTTTATCCTGAGGTACGTGTAGTCGCCCTCCACTGACTGCGAGATGTTCTTTATCGTTGATATGTGGAATGGTACTGGCACGCCGAATATCGGCAATATTACTGTCTCGTACTTACGATCTGTGGAATTAATATCACATTAGTTGACATTGCCAGGTACTTATCATTTAATACTTTGCTGTTTTCTTCATTCTGTCATATATCTTCAACAGACAACGTCTGGTATTTCAAAAGTTAAAGGTGTTAATGGCCATTGATGTTCATTATCAATCAGGTTTACTTGCTCATTTTTCGAGTCTTTACTAGGAATCAAAAAAGAATACACCTGGTTTTTCGGAACTTTGTATCATAACACTTACAAGTATAGTGAATGTTAAGTCGTTCTTGAGAACTGGCTAAATAATGGTAGTCTGATGAACTTGTGGTAACACTTGGTATTGATAGTTGAATGGTACTTTTAAAGCATTATACCTTAATGTATTCACCCAACACAAAAATATTTCCATTATTGCTATTGCAGCCACAATAGTAAAATAAAAAGTGGTATAGAGCGAGCTACTCACCGACATACAATTTGAGCTCTTTAACTTCATTCTCTCGTGGCATCTGACTTATACTTTTATATGAAATTGTACTCTTTCTCAACTTCTCCGCGTCTTTGCCACTCGACTGTTTTGCTAAGCGCTCTTTCGCCTTCTCATTCAACGTTATCGCTAATTCCCTCTGATGCTCCTTCCGTTTCTCCTCTGAAGAGTGCTCAGTTCGGAGTTTAGACTCTATAACAGCTGTTCTTTTGCCCCGACCTAAAAAATTTAAAGTTTCAAACATTTTGCAGTTTATACATACAATGTATAATAGTTTTTGTGCATTTTGACGTCACAAAGCAGATCCGATGAACGTAAGCACTTGACCTGCTCTGTTCTTGAAAGCATTATGATGAATGAGTGCAAACTATGAGCTGTGGTTTTGAAAATGCATTCTTTTTTAAAAGAATACTTACTATATCCTAGCTAAATTATTTTGCGTTTTTATTATTTGAATAGGCTTTCTCTATATACTTTCAAATTTTTTTATTGATTTAATTTAATCTCTAGGTTGTCTGTTTTACTAACTATTCAAATTAGTACTGTCAGTAAAAGTATATTTTCCAAAACCACAGAATAAGAATGTCCAAGACTCGTAAAATGAATGATTATTACATGATGAACTATGCGGTTAGTGACTGCTTTCATCGGATATGACATAAACTCACCTCCGTTTTCTAAAAATCACCCACGATTGCATGTAAGTAAAAAATTATGTAAATATTACAAAAAGAAAAACACAACAATCATGAATGAAAACTTTGTCACCAAAAACTATTATTGTACTGATTAGTTAATAAAGACAAAGGAATATATTTCTCCCTGATAGGTTCTTACACAGATTTTGACATCTTTTGAGGGACAAAAATATGACTGAAAGTTTTCATTCATCAATAAAATATTACATCACAGCGTCGCCATAACATCGCCATGTTCTGGCAAAGAAATGGTATGTTAACATAAAAAAGAAACACCATACATATTAAAATGAACACCAAACATTTGTGATAAATATTGATGTATATTACAAGTAAATGTATAATGGGACATCAAAAAGTTATTTATAATTCAATCAAAATACAAAATTGTCAAGTTGCAAGTAAAAAATATCAAGGAATATAAATAACTTAACACTTGCAATTCAACAAAGTGTAAATAAGACTTAAAGAGCAATTCAATGGAAGGCTAATGAAGTATTTTTATGTTGAATACAATTTTGTGACTATTGTAGGTCTTGAAAGTAAAAAGATGAGGCTGAACATTTATTAAATATATATCAAGCTGTATGTAAAATACTAACGGCCTTAATAATAGACAGTTTTACTCTATACTCCGACACGAACTGGTACTATACTTACCATCAGGATTGATTGTACAATAAGTATAAGAAAGTACTGGGATGATGGCAGATGTACGAAAATTCAAAACAAATCGTCATCAAGTTCTAAAACCGCGTAAGTCAGAATCACCGCCTTTTCAGGAGTATATAAACTTAATTACTTTATATCAAACACATTTTCGCTTGTTTATATTTGTTACTACATATTTCAAATAGTTAATTTTTTTATCGACTCCCTTTTTCAAATCTTTTATCAAAATATATCTTTAGCCTTGTCATGAAATATTACGTTCAAAATCTCGACTTTGGCGGTATTAAAACTCAAAAAGAATTGTTGTATTTCAATCCACTGATGGGAGTGTGTGTGACTCACCGAGTATTTCAGTCTTGTTCTCTTTCTCTTCCTCTTCTTCTTCATCGTCGTCCTTCAAGAAGATGCCGATGTTCTTGATCTTCTTCTTGGACTGTGTGAGTAGAGACGCCGGCTGTTCCTCGTTTACTAGTACCGTGTCGCCGATAAACAGGGCGTATGTCTGTGGAATAGAAATGAGGGTTTTTTTTTACTAGAAATGAGGACTTGTTAGCTTTATGTTATTTATACTATTGACAACTTTTATTTTTATTAACAGCAGATTTTCCATTTTTTAAATAAATTAATAAACTTGCTGTGTAGTTGAGAGAAAGATCATGTTCAATGGTGGACTGAATGAGACTGGATATGTTGATCATTCCTACAGAGTGAGTACTCGAACCAATGACAATTAAGAATAAGATTATGAAAGTGGATGCAGATCATGCAGTTATGTAAGAACTTATGACTAGATTACTATACTGCCGTAATAAAAACATAACATATCGAACAAGAAAATGCACTTCTAATTTACGTAATTTTATTAAATACAAATAGGACGAGGGCGTGTTTAACGTACATTCAAATCAGAAATTTAAAAAAATGTGCACCTTAAACTGCCCTCTCAATTACCACGGCAGTATAGTAATCCTGCTTATATTAAATGCAGGCGTAACTATTACGATTTATGTATACTAGTCACTGTAAGTTATATTTGATTCTAACTATACACCGACAAATTACGCAGTCATACTATTAATTACTTAGAAAGAAAATTTGGCAAAATCGGCTACAACAAACCTTGCCTTCCTTGTCAGTGGCGGCACTATTCGTCAATCCGGCTAAGCCGATGTTGATGTTAAACACCATACCCTTCTTGGCCACCACTGATGTTTTGGGACCTATGATTATCGAACTCTCGCGAAACTCAATGCCCATCGCGAAACTGAAAACAAAGATATTCACAAATCATTCAATAAGCTGTTTAGATTATTAAGTCAATAAGGATTACGTAGCTCCACAAAAATATCTGCTTCTTCTCATCGACCTTTCCACCCTCAATTAACAAAGATCAACAAAGCATTTACAGATTTTTAGATGTTGTTTAATCTACAGTAGATAGCAACTTGTCTCCAAATGAACATAATGCAATATACTAATACATTATAACAGCAACACTTACCCAAAAGTCTTTGTGAGGTTATCAACCAAATCAGGTTTCTCCTTTTTGGCCAGTTCCAAGCCCGCTTCATATACTGTAGAAAGCTTCGCTCCGGAGACGAGGGTTTTCATAACCTCCTCCTCAATATTAAGCAGGAAGTTGTAATTACTCTGTATTTCATCCGTGGGGTTGACCAGCAACGTCCTCACGATATTTGAGCAATAGGATTTGTATCTGGCTCCTAGTGAGCACACGACTGCGCCAAAATGTAAGTGGTTTTTGTCTGATACTGCGCTGAATTTGAGGCTGTAGTTGCCGCCTGACTGTATGATGGGCGGGTAGCACATGTCCACTTGACTCGTGTCCACGCCAGTAACATATTTCTTGTCCGATATCGCCGCCTCCACGCCCTCCGCTAGTTTCGAATGTTTTACTTTCTGAGGAGAAAATGTTTTATTAATATGAGACAATAAGTCATTGTCTGCAGTAGAGTGTGTGAATCATTTTAAGATGCAAAGTTGAAATGTAGAATTATACGAAAGTATTTTCATGCCACGAAATTGCTAGGTTCCTTCAAAATATACGTTAATTAGCAACACTTATCTAAATGATGCCATTTTTGTGTTTACGAACAATACTTGTAATTTGGAAATCAAGTATTTTTGATTTGATGCAATAAATTATACTTTCTGTCTATTGCAAACATAATTTATTACTTACCTTATCTGAATCAATAATTTCCATTATTTGATCCTTTAAATACTTTGTGAAAACATCAACTGTGACCAAACATGCTTTCTTTACTGTAATAATTTCTGAATCTTCTTTTGGTGCCATCAATAGGGCGATGGCAGAACTGATATCAACATTTTCAAACTTTTCTGATTTAATTACTGCCTTCCAACCTTCACAGAATTCTCCGGGATAGTTGTCTTTGGCAAACACTCCTAGAGTTTTGCCGGATTTCGACTTCTTTATTTCTTGTATGAGTTTGTTGAAGTTTTCTTTATCTTTATCATTCTAAAAACAAAAAACACTGATAAAATTGTATTAGTATTACAAGTACTACTAAACCCAAAATTACAATAATTATTTTCGTGTACTTGCTTCGACATTGGGTCATGAGCAAGCAAACAGGTAGGTCTATATAATAATGGTGTTCAATGCGAGATAAAATTGTCATTTGCAAATGAATCCTTTATATCTGAATGACAAAGCACTTAGAGGCAGCATAGTAACTTTGACGATTGAGGAAAAAAGAAACTTACTCTGTCTCTCACAAGCAGTTTCACTGGGGGCAGTTCCGATTCCTCTTTTCCATTTTCAATTTGTCTTAAAAATTCGATTTTCTTCTTGCTTGCTAGAAAACACATGCTGTTCTCTGTGAGGACTGTGATTGTGTCTGGCAGTTCGTAACCAAATAGCCATGTCTGTTGGACAAAAACAAAAAGTTGTTTTAATAACTTATTTCAAAGAGAGTATTTCATTGATTATCTTCATGATATCATGATAAATTTTTTTCAGAGTACTGTGGTATGTATATATAATGGACGTATAGTGATGTGTCTAAATAAATTAACTAAACTCAAAAATCAGAAAAACTTATAGAAAAAAAGTATATTTTGATGTTTATTTTATAAGACTTCCCTCCAAAATATATAAACATAACACTTTTGAATTACAACAATAATTATACTGGATGAATCAAAAGTCGAATGTCAGGATCAAACAAAGTGACAATCCCTAGTCTCCGCATACTCTTACGAGATACCAATGTGGTGTTTATACATATGTGTATAATATATTTAACACAATGGAAAAATGCAAAGAAGGTCATATGCATTCATCATAGTATTGAAATCTAATACACAACTTTTCTTTCACACAAAATCAATTTAAAGCATTTTACATGAAAACTATATTAACTTGTTTTGCAACCTTGTCCAGGCCCTGATTGAATATAAAACCTATTGAGTTATACATGCAAAATAGTGTCCTGTAAAGGACACAATATAAGAAATAATTTGCCTTACAAAAGGTCTATTCATTAAGCAGAATACAAAATGTTATTATAAGTGTTTTCTTTAAATTGCAGTATGAGCACCATAGCCAAAAACCCCGGATGTCCTTCCCTTTTGTCCCTGTTGAACTTGTTTCTTTTTAAAAGAGCCACACTGTTGTCAGTCACGAGTCACAACTCAGCAAAAATTTATTTATTTATTTATACAAGGAAAGCTTACAGACTAAAAACTTAATAAGCAATGAGCTGGCTTGTCTCAGGCGGTACCACTCTTACAGGAGATTGACGTGAAGCAACAGCTTTGCTATCATGTTTTGTTTGGTGAATGAGATAGCCGGATGCCCAATACCCCTACTATCTCCCATCCTTTTTTCCTTGCCGCTCCTCCCCATCCCATTAGATGAGATTTCCGATTGAATTTGATTTGTAGGAAATGTTTTGGGAATAGAGTATAATATATAAAGAATATTTTTATTGCCTTTCAAGTTAATTTATCCAAGAACTTTGGGCTTGGGTCACAATTATGTTTATATTTATTGAAAAAATATATATTTACCCCCGCAAAAAGTAGGTTTCATTGAGGGAAAAAAATCTTCGCATCTATACATATAAATAAAATTGAAGTGTCTGTTTGTAAAGGAAAAATAAAAAAAAATTCCAACTACATATAATTATATACACAATACCTAATAAAATGACCTTAATTTTTTTTTGTCTGTCTGTTTGTTCCAGTTAATCTCTGAAATGGCTGGATCGGCTTTGACGGGACTTTTATTGTCAGGTAGCTGATATAATAAGGAGTAACTTAGGCTACATTTATTTTAGAAAAAATATTTTATTTTAGAAAAATAAAGCTTTTGTTAAATTCCACAGGGACAAAGTCGCGGGTACAGTTAGTCTATACTAAGTTTCATAGTAAAATGGGCACCCTTACAAGTTGATTGATATATGAATAATCATCATTCATAAACTCATGCCCTTTTTCTCAGAAAGGCACATGTGTTACCAGGATACCCCAGGATATTTAACATTATGTGGTCGGTCCCACAATGTGTAAACCTATGCCTATATCAAAAACAAATTCTTGACTCCCAAACTGATCATGAATAGAAAATCCAATATCACTTTGCCGAACCCTGTATTCAAACCTGAGACCTCAGCTTTGTAATCATACTGTTGGACAACTGCACCACCGAGGCAGACATTATAAAACACATAAATAATATTTTGCTGACAACATTTTAAAATAATGCAAAATTGATAAAAATTGTGCAATAAGGAACATAGAACATATCGCACCTTGGTTGTATGTGACAAACATACAAATAAAGGTAATAAATTACTGTGTTGACCAATTTAACTGAATTTCTAAGTAGACCATAATTACTTTTAAGATAGAAAAAGCTAATTTGCATCATAGTCAATCATGTTATCAAGGACTATCTTATTTGATTACATACTATCTGATTTTCAAGCTTTTATTCCAAATTTAGTATAAGTCCCATTCAAATTTACATAAAGTAGTGCCATAAAATACATTATTTACCCAATACATTAAAAAAAGACTGACTTCAAAATGTATTTATACTTGTAAATTTATAAAAACAAATGCCTTTTAACAACGCAGTAAATCTATCCAATAGGAAGTTTCCTACTGATGGTACCTATTACAGACAGTGACAACTGTGTATACAAAAAAAATCAAATCAGTCTGCATTGATGACCACTGTGGCTCTATTGAATACATAGAATATTATAATTATACAATAACAAGACTATTGAATCAGTGAAATCGACCACTACGCAGTTAATAACATGGAAACCACATGGAAACCGAAAAAATGCGCGTACCTGTAGTGCTGTTGATTTACTGTACAGAGTGTCCTCGTCGACTCCGACACATGATACCAGGCAGTCGACCTTCGCCAACGCATCATCTCCCTTTGAGTCAGTTGTAGCAGCCTGCAAAACGCACATGTAAAGTAAATGGAGCTCAAAAACCGTTTAATGTTATATGTGAAAAGTAACCAACCTTCCAAGCCGCGTACAGCCTTTTCATACGACGATAAAACGTATCCTTATCGAGCGATATATTCGACATCGTGACATAAACTAATTAAACCTAAATTACAAATAATAAACTACGTAATTGTTGCTCCAAATTGAAAACTCATACACTACACCACGACATTACACTAGCGTCTGACAGAAAACACAAATGGCGGGCGTCGGTCGCGATCTCAAGTCTCTATTATTGTTTGTGGTCAACGTTCGGATTCGCGTAAATAACAAACGAACCGAATATTGACAACTCAGCTCATCAGCTTATATCAGTCCAAACGGGTATTCTTCTTATTCACAACACGTCAGATCAAACTGATGAATTGAAAACAGCCTACGGGAAAAAACAAATAACATTGTCAATGTTTCATTAAAAAAAATATTAACTTCAAAAAGTCAAAAAGTAAAAACAAAATAATAAAACTTGTATATTGGTCTGTGATTTTAACTAATGAACATCGAAATAATGCATGACAGAAAAGCATATTAAGCAGAAAGATGCAGAAATTGAAAGCTGAACAATTTACTGATCTATCGGAAAGTGCGGTGAAAACTTTAATTCAAAATAGAATAACAACAACGTTAGAATTTCTACAGGAAGATGTTTCGAAAGTATCAGCATTAACTAAGCTCACTTTACCACAAGTTTTGAACATAAGAAATGAGATATTTTCAAAATACTCAGCACCCTTGATTCATGGAACTACTTTGATTGAAAAAAGTTCAATAACTAGAAAGTTTGTGAAAAGTGGAATTAAAAGGTAATAACTATAAATTATGATTAATCGTTTTAGAAATATTTAATATAAATAAAATAGCCTTGTCAATCATAATGAATCTGTTGCATTTAGGTATAGTACCTATTTGCTATATGGTAAAATAATAATTAAAATGACAAAAAATGGATTAAACGATTGAAGTTTTTTTCAGTTTTGATGACATGACTGGAGGAGGTATACCCACTAGAAGTATAACAGAATTGTGCGGTCTCGCCGACTCTGGAAAGACACAACTTTGCTTTCAAATAGCTATAAATTGTGTAAAGAATGAAGATGCTACTGTGCTTTATGTTGATACTAAAGGAGATTTTTCCGCTATGAGGATACAAAAGATTTTAGATGGTTGTAAATATTCCAATAAGGTAATTATTAAAAGGAACAAGATTGGTGCATTGTGATGCACCTAGCAATAACCTATCTATCCATTTGCAGGTATAGGTTTAAGATTGTGTATGTATTTAATATTAAATTAGATAGACCCTTAAAACAGAATGAATCAATAGTAATATGTAGAACAATAATAACGAAACTATTAATATACTTTGTATGTAATTACAGGACATGGCTTTAATTATGTACAAAATAAGGATTGTTCACATATGGACAATGTGTGAGCTCATTGAATTATTTAAAAACTTGAAGAATAAAACTCTGGTAATAGAAAATTTGGCTTTGATAATAATAGATTCCTTGCCATGTTTGATGTTCCAGTATCTTGGTGATGAGAACAAAATAGGTAACTTTTTCTTTTTAATGGTACTCCATACCTATGCCTGAAGATCGTTCAGAAAAGCCAAGGTCTATAGTCAAAGGCACACAATTGGAGAACCCTATGCCCATAGAGATTGCTATTAGCTGATGATATATATGTATTACATTTATTCATTAAATGCTTGTACAATGACACATAGCCTGACTTTAGTTTTGAAACTTATTATTTGGTGTTCTTAAATAGTTTTAAATAAAGATTTCATTGTTTCAGGTTTAACACATTTAAACACATTTGTGAATTATGGTAGATCTATTTGTAGAACATTAAATGTTGCTATGCTATGTGTAAATATACAAACAAGATGGGTAGAACAGGACATTCTTGATGATGAAGGTACTATTATTTATTAAATATTTTTTCTAAATAAAATAATATATTAATTAGCACAAGTTAATAGCTACACTCCTTTTATATAGAGTAGTCTCTTGGTGTAACCTTATGATCAATGACAGTTATCTAAATTATTTATTTTGATGTATGATGTATAGAATCTAAGTAATTATTATTGAACTAGGTGCTTGAATAATTTATAATATTTTCTGAAGTTTGACAGGATATGTAATATATTAATTTGATTTCAGATGAAGACACCTGCACAGTTAAAGATTCCTACATTGAGAAAAGGAATCGATGCTTAGGAAAATACTGGGAGCAAATACCAACATTAGTGTTAATTACTGAAAGACTTCCAGATAATAACACCAATGTATCACAACTTAAAATACTAGTGGCAAAATGTAATAATGTTTCTATCGAAAATCAACAATGTGTTGTGAATTTAGATGCAGTTGGTGTCACATGAGTGTTAATTTGATATAAATACAAATTGAAAATATATATTTAACATTCTGATTTAGTTTAACTCAAGACCAATTTAATTATAGGTCCTTAACTTAAGTAACTCTTTAATGGACTGCATTGGTACCTATTTATTTATCTGATTGTATTATAATTATGACGATTTACTTATATAATTATAAGTCTTTTTTCCTATTTTTTTGTAAAGAAATGCTGTTTGGACGTATTTTTAAAGTCTTATTAAAATAAAAAGTACCAATACGCCAAAAAAAGAGTATAATGCGGTAAAAATTGGAACTAAATAAAAAAAGTGGCAATATTCAAAACGTCACTGCTGTGTGCGCAGAGAAATTATTATAATACGGTTTTCTGAGAATATGATACGGATTTTGCTCGTTTAGAGATTTAAAATGAATAAAAGGACCATGAATAACAATAAATAGAAATAAAAAATATTTTACACCGCGTCTCGTCGCTTCGAAGTGTTTTGGGTTGCCATATCAATAATTAAAATGTACATTGTGTTCGTTGAATAATAAATACGTTTTCCTAAACATTTTCCATACATTTTCTGTCGTAGTCATGGACGGTTTATATATTACGTCCATAGTCGTAGTATATTGGGCTGCCATATTAATATTAAATTCGATCTTAACGCGCTCATTAAAAAGATACTCTTTTTTGCCAACCTATAGGTCACTGTAGCTTTAGTAATAAAATATCCATCCATCCATCCATCCATCAGCCACGGAAATCCATCCAACCATCAGCAAAGGAAGTCCACTGCTGAACATAGGCCTCCCCCAATGATTTCCACAGTGACCTGTTGGAGGCAGCCTGCATCCAGCGACGTCCCGCGACCTTTACCAGGTCGTCTGACCACCTCGTATTAAAATATAATCTACGATATTTAGGCGTGCGAATGCTTTGTTGTCATACTGTTTTCCAAAAAATAGCAACAGTTTACATTAAATTGTAGTCATTGTTCTGGTTAATATTATTAGATTACGAGTACCCATTGTATAACTATACTATATCAGCCGTATTCATAGATGGTTAGAAACCAATTTTAGTTATCTCGACTTGTACTTTTGACAGCCCTTTTTCTGAGCTACAATTTACAAATGTTTCACTTGTATTGTGATAGATGGCGCTATTATGAGCTCATAATATAGTTTTATTGTCAATGGTGTACAACTACGGAGATTTCTCTATGACTCGTTCCGAATTGGTGATTCATTCGAATCAATCAAAATAGTACGCAGCTCCCATCCGTTCATTCTTTCACTTGAAAGCACGCCTGACAGGCGATGCGTGTCTTACTGTGATGGCTCTTTTTAACACTTTTGTAAATTTAACATTTTTATGATATTTACGTGATTAGTTTCCTTCCTAGTGTAATTTAATTTTTAATTTATATTTAATGCGTTTACAAAAAATGGCGAATCAAGCCCAGAAAATTGTTTACAAGCTGGTTCTTACTGGAGGTAAGTGTGAGCGGTATTGAAACTGATCCTCAGGTGTAAGAAAAATTACATGTCGCCGTAAAACTTGAGGAAGATACGTTTTTCGGGACGGCAGAAATGAGTTCGAATTGGATTCCTCGTTTCAGTAGTGATTTTTGATAGGAGTGCGGCGTGATAATTGTAACACGTGGGGCTATTGATTACGTTTTCAATTCATCATGTTATGTGCACTGTTTCATTCAGGACCCTGTGGCGGCAAAACCACCGGCCAGTCACGGCTGAGTACGTTCTTCGAAAATTTGGGATGGAAGGTGAGCATCATTTTTTATTTTTTGTGCCAAATGTTTGTATAAAATGTATAACATACGGTCTTGCGCTACAATATGTGGTGTTGCAATATATTTTTTATTTAGATAGTCTATTTTTTACGTCCAAAGTAATTGCTAGGCAAATTTTATGTCCAAGTCTTAGTTTCCCTATGTAAATTGCTTGTAAAATATTTTACAATGATTGGGCCACATTAATTTATATGAAAGTTATCTAAATTTAATAGTATTTCACAATGTTAGCAATTTACTTTTCAAATTGTTTTGTTTTTTAAACTGAATATCTTTTTTCATGAATAAACTTTTAAGTTTGTTGTGTAAGTCCTTTAACAATGTCATGGAATGGACATGAATGTAAAAAAAATAATATTGTAAATACATATAGAGTTTTGGATAGGAAATGGTGTGAGTATGTGGTGTCTCCTTGCGGAGATCCAATAAGACATGGTTCCACATTGTGTTTATTTCCAGGTGTTCCGGGTGCCGGAAACGGCTACCGTCCTCCTCAGGTACGATGTGTTACCTACAAATTGACACTGTGCATGTTACCAGATTCAGAGTTTAAATTTTTAAAGTGATAACAAATTTTGTTTATTAATAATTATTTTTAATTATCAACAAGTAATAGTTGTTCAAATAAATAGAAATTCCATTGTAATCAATTGAATTATAAGTTCTGTTGTAATTAATATAGGGACAATGTTTATTTGGATAGTAATAAGCAGGTATCACAAGCCTGAATTCATGTGAAACGGGAATTTAAAATCTGACATCACTCAACATGCACTGTGCCATCACATTTGGAATTCTGAAGCTTAAAAATTTTGAATATGGGATTATTTTATTGGATATAATTTATTACATACAAATGTGTTTACAATAGTGTGTTTTTTTCTTTTACAGTGGTGGAGTGAAGTTTGGAGATCTCAGCCCGGATGAGGGTAAGTTGATACATTTTAATTTTATTCAATTTTTAAGTGCATATTTGCTCAAATATTGTGTTTCATTTGACATTGTAGATGTTTTATTATATCATTTCATAGGCAACTGCAATTCGATTTTTATTATATAAGTTATCTAACTCGAATTAATAGGCATTATACAAATAACAAACCATACTCAAGCAATTTGAAATTATTCCAAACAATGTCATTATGTTTACGGTTGATTACAATTTTCCACCTCTCAATTAATACAATTACAAATTAAGAGTGTAACAAATTAGTATTAATGTCAATAATTAACAATACGGATGCATAATGCAAGCAGCCATCTGAAGTTTTATATGGTATTTGTAAACTGACCACCTATGTTCCACACATGACACATAGTATAATCAAAGGCAATGGCAATAGCAAGACAATAGTGTATTGACTTGCAGTTTCCTTCCGTCATTGTTTTCTTTGTATACTAAAGTTCCAAGAAACTATCTTCAGAATGTACATATATATAGTTTTAAATTATCTATTGTATTGCACCCTTTGTTGTCTAATGAGTATATTGTATCTATAATATTCTTATTTTATTAATAGATTTAAAATAAAAGTGTATATTATAATTTCACTATAATGTAGGGCTCTATTTTCCTATTTCGGACTTTTCATTTCATTGTTTGATTCAAAAAGTTGTAGAATTTAAAGAACCTGTTTGAAAGTCCCTTATTTTGTTATTGAGCCCTTTGTCCTATGTATCTTCATAAATGCAATAAAATATTCCTATTTTTAAATACAAGACGTAATGTCGTCACGTCACTGCCTGAGGCTAAATATATTGTTTATGGGTAATTGAAAATGTCGGAAAATGTTAATGTCAGGAACTATTTTTGTGTTTAGGGCACCTTTTTAGTTTTTATTTAAATTGGCAGCGCTTAACCGGCCGGAAACTAAACGAGCCAGTACGCACTTCTAATTGTTTACCGTGGTAACTTGCCAAAACTTAATTCGCGCATTTTTCCTCCCCATTATTTGTTTCTAGAAAATTCAAATGCCCTGTAACGAACAGTTTTCTATTAGAGGCCCTTGGTTTGTTTTTGTTATGTAAGTACGAGCAATGCCAATGACCTTATTTCGAATTATCATTTGTGTAGGATTTCGTAAGTGCCGGGGAAATCTATATACATAGATATATTTGGCCTTATAAACGTGTTTTCGTTTAATCAATCGTTATACAGTTATTCACGTCGTTTGTTTTTTTTGGTCCTTCGAGCCGTGACGGTACGGTCACGGTTACGTAAAAAGATAAAAAGAGCATTTCAAATTGTCAACATTATCATAAAATGTTTAAATTAAAGTGTGCAATTTTATTTCGCTGTTCGTGACCTGACGTAATTTGTTTCAGAAGCAATTTTTATAGTTTATAATTTGACGTTGTCTCAACTTTGCTCTTTGCTTATAAATGCATTTTTAAATGTTTATGTATAGCGGTTAAAACAATCGTTATAAAGTTTATTGGAGGCGTGACTGTCCGTGACGTTGTGTGCACGTGAGGTAGGTCGACAATGCGCCTCTGCCAAGTTGGTAATCACATTTTCATTGCGAAATACTATGGCAATTACCCTCTTATAATATTATTAGCGCTGATCATGCCTTTGTCCACGTGAAATATAAACTTGTTCGACATTTTCCTATAATATCTACTCCAATTCCACAAAATTTTTATCTTATGTTCACTTAAGACTAAGCAGTGTTTTTTTTGTATATACATATATCTAAGGTTATCACTTTTATTTCATTATATAGGTATTATTTTGCCTTCGGGATTTTGCCCAATTCCAACACAAAAAGTATTATAATCGTCTTTGTGCCGTACTTTACCTTTGCATATTTCTTTTTTCTTGTCTGCCCTCACCGTCTATAATTGAATTATTATTTGCAACGTACACAGTATAGTTTATGCAAAACGATTTACGTGTCGCAGACGTAAGATGTGAATAAACTCGTTGCTGTTTTTTTTTTCTAATGAGTCATGGCTTTTATTTGGCAATACTTCCTTACTTTTTTACTTTTTGATGGACTGTATAAATCATCCTACGAAAACGTGTTAATCATGCTCAGTAGATACAAAACAGTTTGATAAGGCATTGTTTACGTTTGGTATTTTTTTCTATGTCAAGTACGATATTCATTGTTATGATCATTATACTGAGCGAAACAAATGTTTCAAAGTCGTAAAATCGATACTTGAAAAACAAAAATGTAAAACTGTCGGTGTCTAAGTAGATTGTTCAAATATTTAAAATGTGACCCCTTTCCACGCTAAATACTGATGATATCTAATATTGATCAGAAGACGTAAACTACTGACGTAATCCATGATTCAGTCGATTATGATACATCTATGATCGACCACCTGCACTTTCAAATTGGGATTTGTATTTGCATGAGTTATTAATTTTGTGTACAATAACAACCCCGATATAAGTCGCATTATCGTTGTGCTGAGGTTGCGGTTTAGTTTGAATGCTCCATAAAGTTTATCTATTGTGTGTCGGTTACGACTGACCTCTTGGTTATTGTAGTGTGTATATCCAAACAAATGGTAGTGAGGCTATCAATAATCTCCTAGTAACAAGTTTGAAATATGCCAAGCAGCGTAACTCGAGACTTAACGACGCCATCGTATTTGTATTGCCACTTTTATAGTCTGCCCATAATTGTATAATCAATTTTCTAGATCTCAGTATCGTTTTTATACTCTACGTACTACTCAATGGCCGTTTGAATTGAAAGAGATAAATATTTGGATCAATGCTGCCATTAATGCAGGCAATTACAGTCTTGCAGAGCAAAAACTACATGATTCTGCAATAATGGCGATTGTATAGCAACAAGGACATCGAGGTATATATTTTTTACATGTAATTCTTGTGTTCAATCCAAATGGATTATTACATTTATTCTAATTCGTTCATAGCGGTTTGTCAACATGTCGGACAGATGTATCATAACAATCACTGCCAAATCTCGCGCGGGTGCAAAGTGCGATACAAATGATTGCACGTCACATCGGGAATTCGTAAAAAGCGTGATTCGTTGTGTAATATCGTATAAAACGTGTATTGTTACAACGGGGTTTTATATCGGTTTAGCGGTCACGTGTGTATAGTTTATTTTTGTTTCCGCACATTTCGCGCTGTGTTGGATCTGTAGTGGAGCGTAGCTCGCCAGCCGTTATTACTTTGTTCCCTAGGGAGTGACAACGTGCGTAATAATGTTGGTTTGCAAATGTGTTTTGTCTGTCGAACCCGTCTGACTGACGAGTCACTTGAGACGAAATTTCAACGCACCACCGGTGGATTTAATGCATTTAAAATGTACTGATAGCAATGATGTATGACCGCATTGACGTGTTTCTCTGTCAACATGTCTTTCGAATGTGTGCCAGATAAAAGCTGGTTCGTAACGGAAATAGAAAAAAATATAACGTTTAAAGCATGTATTTCACTATTGAAATACGCGGACTATTTAGGACTCCCTGGTTTATAATTACGGTTATCATCTGTGTTTTTATTGTTCGATTCTTCTGAAATCAATTTTGTAAGGTTCCAAACGTCTTTCCCATTAACTAGCGCCAGACCAGCGTGATACTCCAATGTTCAAGTTCCTCGATCGTAAAAGATGTTGCATATTCCGTATTGGAAGTATTTATATGCAGAACTGATATAACAGCCAGTTGGATATTATCTTTTCGACATACTCTTTGGTAGAATATGAAGCTGACTGTAAAACGAGAAAGTGGACTCGATTCACTTATGTGTTTTTGCGACCCACTCATATGAATTGTTTCGAGTCTAATCATCTAGGCTCTATACTAGTTTCTCGAAGCACATATTATTATGTAAAAATATCGATATAACTATACTTAGCAGCAATTATCTGTATCTCATAAAAAGGTATAAAATAGTAATTTACCGTAAGCTAGAAGCAAGCCGTTAATGTCCCCATCTGTAAACATAATTGCGTTCCATTTGCTTTATTGACAATTCAATTACCGTGGTGGCGGCGCGGTGTCTTAATCCATTACAGCCAAGGTTTCTTTGTCTTCCCGTCATATACACAATAATCTCCTTATAAAAATAAAATTATGATGGCGATGGTGTGCCGGGGCTTCATCTTTCAACACGTTTGCGTTAATGTGTGTGATGACGCGGGCATTAGCTAGTTCACGGTCACGAACGCAGACCGCTCAGCGTTACGTGGGTAAAAGTGTTTATAACATAATATGCGTAAATTAAATATGGGCTGTATTGTTTACGCCACGATCTGTGTAAATAATGGTAGAAGAAGGCTAAGTTTTAAAAAGAGAACAATCCTTTTCTGAACTGAAATTGGTATACGTTTGAACGCATGTACAATGCACAGTTATATATCTGAAACAATCACTTTCCCGAGGTGAGATTTAGCTGTCCCCAGTCGCCGTAATACCCTTCAGACGATCTTGAGCAATTCTATTCTAAAGTGAGGGACCGCACTGCCAAGTTACACACTTAAAATATGAAATATGGATGCTTGTGGAAGATTCACACGCCAACACATTAATACATATATACTCAGCTACTTTGTTGGCTAGCCCAGTAATTTCCTTTAATGAGATTCTATCACATTAGTTGGACGTATATGTCCCATAAAGCATTATTTAATGCTAATAATCATATAGTTAAAGCATATATGTAAGGACTAGAACAGTTTTACCCTCTTGTAAAATCGACCAGCTTTCTCGATGGGATGGGATGGACATTACTGGGATATTACTGAATTTAAAATTGAGCGAGATACCAAACTTCATATTTTATTAATTCATCAACTGATTGTACTGAAAATAGTTGTACTTTTTTGTTTTAGTTATCTTTTAATTTGTAACCACTTTTAATTTTAAGACGTGTCATTTGAAACACCTGATAAATGATAACTGTATATATTAATTTGCATCTTATAAATTGATCGTATTTGCTTGTATCATTTATGAATCACGTGCGAATACTAGTTTCGTAAGATTAATATTAAAATTTACAATACCCTCTTAAGATTAATATATATTTATGAAAGCAATTGACAGGCAAGTAAAACGCAAAGTGCCTTATCAATATTTAAATTGAATCGTTCATGAGACCGGTTGGCACTGTCCGGTCGATACTGACTGATACTGACTGCCACCCGATGTGATGAGTCTAGATATACCCGGTTCTATTTGATCAACTGTTTAAGGACATTGCGTGCTTTCGTTACTGACGTATGTTGTGAGTAATTACTCGATTATTTTACACGCGTATTTTGCCTTTTATTCATATTGAAATACATTCATTTGTACTATATAACACAGGTATGAATATATAGATGATTCAACCCATTTATGAAGTCTTTTCAAATTGATGACATGCAAATGAAAGTACACGGTTATTAGGTAGGGTGTAATTGACAGCCTTCCGAAAATTGAAAGGGGATGCTAAGGCAATGAAAATTAACAACTTTTCCAAAGAAAGTCTTCTCGGAAATGAAAAAAAAAATGGCTTCCTCATACAAATTGTCTGATCGAAGTGTTCATTTTCTATGGGATAGTTGTTTTTTCATTTCCTAGAAGTATTTCGTTGGGTTTTTCAGTTTCATTGACTTTGTTGACCTTTCAGTTTTAACGCTCGACTAGAAAACCTAATAATAAGTTACACATAGTTACACATAGTGAGGTTGTACATCCCGCGGAGATGTGGGGGCCGAGGCATTCTTAATGCTAAGGACCTACATAATCGCGAGGTGTGCAATCTCAGGGATTATTTCCTTCACAGTGACGTGGATATGCATAGGGTTGTAGTTATGGTAGATAAAGGATTTACCCCGCTGTCTTTGGCGATTGAGAACTGGCGGAAACCTCTGGTGGTAGGCATTAGGGATCGCGAGGACATATGGAAGAGCAAAGAGCTGCACGGTCGGTTCTATCGAGCCCTTCACGGGCCTGATGTGGACCGACTAGCGTCTGTGTCTTGGCTGCGCTTCGGTAACCTCTTTGGGGAAACCGAGGGTTTTGTCTTTGCAATTATGGACGAAGTTATTAAGACGAACAACTATAGGAAATACATCCTGAAGGACGGTACGGTCGACATATGTCGGGCATGCCACCGTCCTGGCGAGTCCATCAGGCATGTTATTTCCGGTTGTTCGTATCTTGCTAACGGCGAGTATTTGCATAGACATAACCTAGTAGCCAAGATCATTCATCAGCAAATTGCTCTTCGATATGGACTTGTGACTTCTGAAGTGCCATATTACTAGTATGTTCCCCAACCAGTTCTCGAAAATGGTCATGCAACGTTGTACTGGGATCGATCTGTTATCACAGACAGGACTATTGTCGCCAATAAGCCTGATATTGTGATAATAGATCGATTGGCGCGCCGGGCTGTACTTGTTGACGTCGCCATTCCGCATGACGATAACCTCATCAAAGCTGAAAAAGATAAATTGTCTAAATATTTAGATTTAGCACACGAGGTTACCGACATGTGGGATGTCGATTCAACAATTATTGTCCCGATTGTCGTTTCTGCTCATGGGTTGATACCAAAGAGCCTCGACCAACACCTACAGAGGCTCTCAATTGACTGTTGGGTCAAAAGTCAAATACAGAAGGCAGTATTACTGGATACGGCACGCATTGTGAGGCGGTTCCTCACTTTGTCTCCCTAACCGCCGGTGGCTTGGGTCTTGAGCTTCACCACCGGAGGGCAAATAAATTATTTTTTATATTTTTATATGTATATTTTTTATAATTTATATATGTAAAAATAGAAAAAATATGGTTAATTAAATAAAGAGAATATAATAATAAGTTACACATAGTTGTCTTAGTTTCTATTCAAATAGTGCATTTACGAAATCACAATCACGACACAGATTGCATAGAAAATAAAATCAATAAATGATAGAGTGAAATTGATATTATCGTCGATAAGCAATCAATATTACGAATTATAAATGACTAAGATTACATATCCAATCAATAATTTTATTACATAATATGATCTTAGGAAATCACTAAATTATAAAAACCAATCTCCAATATGATCTATTAGAAGATACAGAATTAATTTAATTTTTAGCGACGTTTAAAAATATTGCTGCTCTCAATAAATCTTATAAGGTTTCATAAGTCGTAATTTTTAACCCAGTAAGATTGTTAAAATCTCTAAAACAAAAAAGTGAAGTCTTTTAAATGTTTTCTAAACAACAGCTGCAATAATTAACACGAAAGACAAGATTTAGTAGAAGTCAACTTGAAATAATACAGAAAGTGTAGCTGAGATGCATTGCCTTGCTATCTGCCAAGTTTGACATCGGGAAAACAAAAGGAATAACCTGCAGATGTGCTAACATAAATATAATAATGCTTTATGCTTTGTCCATCATGGTTTCAAACTGGCAATATTTTCACATGAATTTCTGAACTAACTAGCTAGCTAGGATTATTAATTATCGGCCCAATATATTTTGCGTCAGATAGGTCACATATACAAGTTTGAATTTTAAAACCAATAACATGGTCACCTAGAGAATCCAACGGCTAATTCATTATTGTAAGAAAAGTCTTCTTAATCTCTTTTTTAATGATACCTTAAAAGTTGTGCATTATATTTTTTATACATTTCCCATAATAAACTGCGTATACCCTGTTTATTCCGCTATCCGCTCAGATGGTCTCAATAAGTTGGTCGACCGTAGCGTCACGCGGGGGATCGCTTATACCCTTAATAATCAGTAATACAGTACTCACATTGCCACTGAACCGCGTCGTTTCCACATCATTACCTACATTTGCATCCGATAGCGTATGCCAAGCTGCAATTAATATCACAATTTATATAATCGTTGCTATGACGGGCTTAAACTTCGTAAAAGGAAGTATTTTGTTGCCATCGATAGCCTAGAAGATTTTTGTTTTGGCAATTCTCATAATACCATTGGACATATCAGAAAACTAGAATTTACAAAATGTTATCATGAAATAGTATTTAAGTGGATTGTCATACTTTTCGTGTGCAAATGCGAAGGTAATGTTTGTTACAAATTGGAAAACAGGAATATGAAAAATATGAATATGTATTTTTCCTCGTTAAGTACCTTAGTATTTTACTGTGGAATTGTTGGCATTTCTACAGTTAAATTCATTTTGACATTTCCATTGACAGAAGCATAGTTTGTGATATTTTTGTCATAACTCCATATTTATGCATGACTGGCTTATGTAGCTCGTAAAACTTACCGAATTACACAATACACTTGGTTACGAATGTTTTGAAGTATGTTTTGGCAAGTCATGTATATCGTACACAGCGTATTATTCTATCGGATTCTCTATAAGCCAGAGGTTGGGCCAAAGTACACTATTCTGTTGGACGGACTAATCCCTCCCCCATCCGGATTTAGTTAACGTGTAATTCCCCGATATTTGGTCTCTAATCTGTAGGCTTTCGGTTTTGTGAACGCGACATGTGTGTTATTATTATATTTACTGTTATCAATAGCCTGTAGGTAGATACACATTGTAATGAATGGGATGATCAGTAGATGTCACATACAATAGGAAGATGAAATTATTACCTTTTAGTGTCAATATCGACGACTAATTTTAGTCATATTGTCTCTTAAAAATATGACAAAGAAAAGATATTTAAATTTCAATTTCATGTGTCTTATAAAGTTTGATTTCCTTCTTACTGGTATCTTCGATTTAAGATTGTCTGCATAGTCTACCTGGCATGATTACAGGTGATCTTCCCGTAATGATTTGCCAACCCCGTCTTGCCTTTAGGATTTTCAATAATGTGACGTTTAGCTTAAGTATGTTAATTACTCCGGCATTTCAAATGACGTAGAACCAAAGTGTGACTAAAAATACACAATTCGAGCTTATAATTGTAATAAATCTTCAAGAATACGATTTAAACCTACCGTACACAACACATCAAGCAGTGTTATCAAATTTGCAAGAAATTGTGTACATATTTTATGGGTGAGATTTCCCTGTGACGTATACCTCCGCCGCCAGCCAAGAGATAACTGGCACGCGCTTTGTTTTTAGTTTTATAAATGTTTACTTATTTATATCAAGAGTTCTTACAAACGACTTTATCACTAGATGTGCGTTATCTAATGTATTGTGCACATCGTTGAGATCACGTGTGCGTTCTGTGACGTCAATCGTTGAAACATCCCGGCCTGACCTGTGTGGGTGTGATTGTTTGTGTTAGGTTTCAGTGCCTGCGCCTGAATACATTACCATGTCTTTTCAAAGTCAACGAACAAGCTTTTCGAGGCGTTCTCGAACATAAATAGAAGATGGAATTATGCGGGTTATATTTGAATGGAGCAACCTTGAAAATTTATTTGCTAATTTCTATGGTTGAATGATTTCAAAAAGTATCTATGTCTGTTGTCTTAAGTTTTATAATCAATTTCTTATAAACCTGTTTCCTTTCTTTGATACAGCTATTTATACAGACGGGCTGTAACTCATTTTACGTAATTGACTTAATATATATTTTAAGCCTTCATATAATTTACGGCTGCTCTTAGTATTATTGGCATCATACATATTTTAAGATTTGTTTGATATACTATCTAGGTGTCGGTATTATCTAGACGTAGTATGAACTATAAATATTTACAACATTAAACAATACCTTATGATGTGTGCTTGAAGTAAACTGTTATGACGGGGATATAAAGGCTATGACATTAATAAAGTAAAATATGCTAGACCATAACCGCACGCCAAGCGTTGAACTTTTGCAATGCGAACTTATGACTTGATTGAATTCCACTCGAAGATGCTAGAGCTCAACCTTTCTTCTATTGAACTCTTAGATAAAGTTACTGTCTTTATTATAGCAATCAATTGATGTAAAGTGAAATTCGGTCCAAATAGTTTGATAATGTCTCACAACATTACGTACAATGCAATCAAGATCTAATAGCTTTACATTAATTTCCATAATGGAATATCAATGTCGGCCATATCATAGGCAAGCGATGTTATGACATCACAAGTCAAGGTAAAGGTGAAGGCAGCTATACGCACCTATTACGATACAATACGTTTGGTACGGTACAAAAGGTTGTAGCGGTACAATACATTATTCCACAAGATAAATTTAGGGTCAGGGTGACCTCGTACCGGCGTGTTGACCTTTACATGTTACCACGTTTCATCTGATTGAGATCGATTTCTCTTATTGAGTAACATAACAAGAGCAGAAGTTTGTTTTGCAATGTTATTGTAACGTTATTTACTATTGCTCTGTTTAGTTTTGGTTTCCCGCTGAGAATTTGAATGCTGTAAATCTTACCACGTTTTGGTGGAGTTTTGTTTAATGTAATTTTGAACGCTATTCGACTAATACATAATGAATAATGTAATCATCTGTCCGAATGGTTAAAATGTAAATTTAGAAAGCAATACTTTCCTTATATTCGTATGTATAAGACATGAATTAGAGGAAAGTATTGCTTATTTATTATTTGTAGAAAAATATTTTTACATAAAACCGTCGTTTTTTTTATGTCTGCTACGGAAGTTAGAATTTTTCGTCACTACATGGCGCGTGACATACAAAAAAAAGACTCATTTTCCTTAATATACAGGTTTTCCTTCAAATTGACAAACCTGATCAAGGTTGAAGATATTGAATAGCATTAAAATATCAAAATCAATTCTTTCTGAAGGTCTTAATCATGATCACTTTTGACATTATGGTGTTGAAGCAGAGGCTTTTTACTATTTTATCAGAATCGCCGATAAGTCTTATAGGGGAGATGTGCCAAGGGGAATGCAAGCGTTGCACCGCCGCGGCTGTGGCTCAGGCTAACGAGGGTGACAGTGGTGAGTCCACAACCACCAGCTAATTGCTAAAGGCCAAAGCATTAGCTACACCAAACATCGATGCTACAACGCAAAACGCTAAACTCCGTAAAACCAGTTGTATTGATTTTGTTTAGGTCATTGTTCTGTCGTTAGTGCGGTCATCATCATTAAATGACGCTTGTCCATTGTTCTCGATACCTTGAAGGTAATTTCTTTCATTTACTTTTAATCATAATTATTAAACGTTGAAGTCAGGCGTCTTCGTTCATAGTCTCATTTGTATCTTCTGCTATTGACACATCGTAATTTGTGCATTTAATTTAGGTTAACTTGTTAAATTATTTTTTGTTTCCGCTTCTGTTCTCTCCGCACTGTTTGAATGCAGTATGAAAACGTGGTATTTCTGTTATTTCAAGGCATTTTATTCTAAGTGTGTTAGTAATGCAGACTCTAGCGATAAATACAAATTAATTGACAAAGTCCTTGTTTTTATTAGTCTTTATTTTTTCATATCGTTCATTATACACTAAACAGTAGTTAGGTGCGCAGTTTGGGAACTTGCCAGTAACCGTATTTAACCGCACAGCACACAGCGTATAATAAGATTTTTGTAAAATAATACACTTGTGTCTATTTTAATGCGCTCCTTATGATTTTCTTCAGTTGTCACGGCTGTCTCGTTATTGTCATTACTGTCGGTGAACCTCCAATTTGAATAATCGTCATGACCAACTTTTGAATACTTTACGTCATTGGAGGCGTGTTGGTCAACGTCCACAAGTGAACGTTGCCAAGATTCAAGATTGTAGACTATTCCACAAAAAAAAAACTCGTGAGCACGTGATTCTGGCTGACACTACTGAGTATAAGTACTTTATTTTTATTTTTCATAATTGTTTATACTACATATCCAGGTAATAGCGATCAGCCATTTATTATTATTATTTGCAGCAAGAGTAACACTGAACATATTGAGACTACCTAAGATCTTATGCCTCAGGATGGCGAGCATAGTGGAATACTAAGCATTGCTTCGTAAGTCTTTTGCTTTGGTTTTGTTACTGTACATGAGCGGTCATATCGCTTACAATCAGGCGAGTGGCATGCTCGTCTCGCCATTCATAGAAAATTATATAATTATTAGCTTAAAATGTCGTGATGAACTGGCAACAACGAAATTATCAACTCTTTTTGGTTGTGGTATCTCCTTTTTGTGGGTAATTTTAATGGCAATTTAATAGCAATCTGGAGCATGGTATCTGAAATATTAAAACTGAATAATAGTTATTGTTAAAGTAAATATTCATGCCTTTGTATTTCCAATTCCTTACGTTGATTAATGTACCTAAATTTGAATTTGTTCATGTCAGTTTCCGGTCTTTTTACGTCGTTATAGAACACGCGATAAGAACATAAACTGCTCCGTTATCGTTATCTATGTTTATTTACGATTATCAAGCATTGTTCTCCCATCCATATTACGAAAAATCTTTGGCAGGTTATTTATTTATTAATAATTAATTAATAAACTCTGTTGTTTGTTTTGATTTCTATATGGTCTTTTTTAAACTAGTCTGATAATGCATCTTTCATAGTTTCCATTATGTTTTTGAAAACGGTGACCGAAATCTAATCTATGATACTTGTTAAATAATCAAGTTAGAAAAACTTGTTTTTATATCGCAGTAAAGTTTACCCTTAGTTTTACGACTGGCCGTGAATTTCACCCTTGGGACCAATAAAACCCAACGACATTTTTATGTAACTGCTTATGTAAATTGTACATTGTTGATCGGTCCATTTAACCTATTTGCGATAATAATAGAATCTAATGCCGTGACGTAAGCACATCAAATATCTCAATGATCGTTAAATCTACCCGGGAATTATTGTCCCAGGAAAAAACATGTCTACAAAAAAAATTGTGTATCACAAATCTCTGTTTCTGCGAATGTATTGTAGGGTTACATAATGTCATCGACACATCAAAGTTTGCTTAGACTTTATTATCCGTAGATAACATTTGGCACGACCCGTCGTCGCGCCTCGCAGGTCCTCTAAACATTAACCTATTACCACCAGTATTTTCCGGTATTACTATCAACACGAGCCATTTTATTTTTCTATTATACTCACTTTATTATTTTCTGAA
The DNA here is from genome assembly GCA_030180105.1 of Hyles lineata. Classification (NCBI taxonomy): domain Eukaryota; kingdom Metazoa; phylum Arthropoda; class Insecta; order Lepidoptera; family Sphingidae; genus Hyles; species Hyles lineata. Next base: position 13,566,353 of record JARJEE010000006.1, on the reverse strand, counting down.
TGGAAAAGCTTTTTTTTGTCATGACGTGATCTGTAGTATCAATACCTATAACCGCGAATTTTATCAACTTTACATCCAATTTAATATAATTTATAATTGCAATACTAGTTCTAATTCTAGAAAATACTTTGTTTTTTTTGGAACCAGGAAATTGAAATCTCTGAATTGTTTCCTCGTGCAAATGTTCTATCGTATCGTCTCAGTCGATTAATTACTTATCTGCTAACTTTTTTGTGTGAACCTCGTAGAAAAATGTTTCATTTGACAAGTTATTTACTTCCTTGTTGTTATTTACCACCCTGATAATAAAATATTTTATTTAATCGAAAGTATCTCGCATTCTTGTAAACATTTGTGCAAATATTTTGTGCGGCAGTTTTTTTGGCTCGCTCTCTACGTTTTCGTCACGGCTTAGGTTTTTCATAGCCTCGTAAATTATCCGTGTCATCATAAAGGCGGACTTCCCACGTCACAACTCTTAAATTTTCATAGCTAGTCATTCCTTTTTATCTAGTTTTTGTTTCCTAGACGTGTTCCGGTTCTATTCGATGTGCTATTGAAATAGTAAGTTGACATAAAAAAGTAGAGTAGCACGTCGTGCTGTGTGCATTAAGATAAACAGTGCGGGTTCGTTGGCAAGAGGCTCGAAATAAAGTGCGACGGGACAGACGATTGTCTTGGCTGTCGCCTGCCGCTCCGGGTACGATTCGAAAATATTTTCTCGCAATTTTTTAAATAAAGCATTCGAGCCACCGACCTTCTCTTACATGGTATCCGCACACGTTGAAGCTATTTCAGTCCTCTTGGCTCCTGAAAATGATCATTTAAACATCCGTAAAGAAACGTATGAATATTTTCATGGACGAAAATCTAAGGTGTAAACGAATTGGTCGGTTTTCAAACATGAGTAAATGTTTGCACGTTTGATTATGTTACGGACTGAAGCAGTTCAGTGCGATTTACAAAACAAGCAATGGCCACGCTCGAGTCGTGTTACGTTAACAGGATACCACCAGATACACAATTAATGGTCTCTAATTGAGCCACAGTTGCGTCAACATAGTTGCGTTGAAACTTTGTATACCATCTCTGGCAAAATTTGTGTTTCCTCGCGTTAGAACACCCCGGAAATTTAATAGTTGGATTATTAAGCCAGTTGACTCACATCCCGAAACGGGCAATCATCTTGTCTGTTTATGATTAATAGTTTTGTTTAAATTGATCGTCGCGTCATTTTACACGCAGCACGATTTCGTACATTTTGCTTGTGTCGGGGTCATTAACAGTGATTTGTATGTGATAATGTACGATTCGTGTCGCCGGGTATATTCTCCCTGTCACGACGGGCCTTGTGATTTGCTCTGGTGACGAAAGCTGTTAAAAAGTTATTTTAAATTGTATAAATTGGCGAGCCAATATTTGCCAAAACGCTTAGCATTTTGTCAATTTAAATAGCTCATGTCACGTTACTTTTATCTCGGTATTTGCGTTTCTTTTAAACAATCGCATTTCTTTTATTGTCTTTGATCAAATGGATGAACTTTATTGCTTCCGGTATAATATAATAGTTCGTAAATTATTGCAATAGTACTTATGTCGAGTCCAAAAAAATGGATCTATGACAAATGTATGTCGTCTGCTCGCGAAACATTTGCATTAAATCTTAACAGCCATTATGAACGGGATACTTTATTGCAATTTATCAAGTCGCGTCTTTGTTGGCACGTGTTACTCTGTAACTGTTGCAAATGTGTTGTCTACAATGACCGCATTTATTTCTTGGTACAATTCATTTTTAGGAATTACTAAGGCACATCACCGTTTGCATCAGACGCCCTTTCAGATAACTCTACGAACGTTCATATTATCTAGCTCATCCTCTAACATGAGTTAACAGGATTTTTACACAATATTTTCATCATTTGTGCAATACTTCAGACACAATATTCCAACATTCTAATTTGCTGCATTGCGTACATGTGGACAAGTAACCAGATCTTGCAAAACCAGAACACATAAACGGGAATAACTGTAGATATCACCTTATCCGTACGCGATTTCATTCGGAATGTCCCGACGCAAACAAATACCTAAGTTTTCAATATTATAATGTTACTTATGCGGATTTTTTGTACTTTAAAGTTTAAAGAAATGCTACTTCCAATAATGTGTTTGATAACAGGATATAAAATATGATACGTTTTAGATATATCCTTGTTATTAATATCGTACCATGTGTTGTAATCAAATACTGTAACTGGTAAGCGTAAAACATATTCTGCCATTCTATCCGTCCTTCTTTCATGACACTTTCTGGTCATATTGATACAAAGTAAGACCCAAATTCTTACATACACGTCGCAAGTAGTCTATAGAGGCAATAGTAATGAAAGAAGTGTGGAATGCACAAAAATAATAAACACCCATCTCTATCTATCTACTATGAAAATCCCTGACTCGAATGTTTGTTCTAAAATAATCTGCAATAAATATAAGCCGTTTGATTTTAACAGCCCGACAAACGTCTCAGTCACGTCCAGTAATTGAAATAGCAGGCCACAGACACAGCAAAACATTACAACCCTCTATCACTGATAGAATAAAATTATTCAACGTATATGAAGTATATATCAATATGATAAGCAAACGCGTTTATAAGCCGTCTCCCTTGTAGGACGTCGTAAAGATGCTAATACGACAAATTGGCTTCAATTCAAGAAATTATACCCTGGGTTAATAGTACTATACTTTTAATCTCGTATTGTACTAATTTATAGATATACTTACAGTCTTGTGTTCCTATTAATCTTAACAGTTTACTTGATGTCGTAAATAGATTTGATCTTGAAATGTTTCTTGAATAATTTGAGGTTACAGTGAAATCTGCAGAATGCAAGTAATAAAAGATGGACTCGTTTATAGATTTCACAAGAAACCTTCACAGCGCGACACGATTTCATTACAAAGTAATTGATGGAACCGCGCACTGAACGATTTTATTGGAAACCGATGACAAGTGTAGGTCATGATGATTCTAACTGAGATTTGTATTGTCGTTTGTGACGTAGATTAGATTCTCGTAAATCCGATTTGCTAAATTCTGAATGGATTTCTATAAAAATCATTAGGTGTACTAATATAGCTACACTTTACGCAAGCGATGTGATAGTATGAAGCTGAAATATCAGTTTTCATCATAAAATGTAAATAAACGCAGTCAGCTTTTATGCATGAAGTAATTAATTTTAATGATTACTGTGTACAATGTTGGAGATATCAGTTAGCGCTGCACGTGCTGGATTTTACGATGTCCACGTTCACTTTAAAGATATTTATTATGAAATAATCTGTAGAAAGTTGCTCTCCAGTTTCTTGTTTAAAATTTGTTAAAAGATTTAGTTATATGGATGTGTTCGCTGCTGTTGGAATTCAAAGGCGGAATACAAATTCGTTTTGCATTTACTTTTGCGATAGCTAAATTGGTTTTGAGTACATTTTTTATTGGCGTTTGTCTGCAAATAGTACCACTGGATAGATCGAAACACGCACTGCTGCTATCACATTTAGCAATATTCTGATTTCAAATGTTCTTTCAGTGACACGTTGGGCCGCTGATCTTGATTTTTGCGATAGCAATTTTTTTAAATTAGAAATCTAAAATCTTCATTCGGAAAATTGGCCTCAACTGCCCCTTAGTTTTAATTCATTTGTATAGCTACTGTTTCCGATTTCATAACCTATCGCCTGTTTCTCTTGAACTCCGGTATAAGTAAGACATTTACGGTATCGTAATTCTCTGTAATAAACTTATAGATTATTACCATAAAAATGTAAATTACAATATAGTTATTTTTTCAGACGCTATAATCTTCACATTATTCATATGATAACCCTTATCACGAGGGTATTCACACTATGTTGTATTTAGTAGTACATCGCATTAAGCTTTTCTTTTATTTAATACATATAGAGTTGTGAGTCATCGGTTTGTTTACCATCATTCTTATGATAATTGTCATATATGTGTCATAATTGTTAATGATTGACCTTGCATACAAATAAAATATTACTCTCATTATAGTACAGTTTTATTAATTGCTAGACTTTTATAATGTAAATTACAGATCTTAAATCTGTTCCGGATCGTGGTTTCCTGTACGGAAAATAGGATTCGTGAAAATATACTATGTTTTGTCTGGAATTACGGATGAATAAACAAAATTAAAGAATGAAAATTATATTTAGATTCACGGCTGCATTTTGCAAAGTATACAGCAATGTAACAATTACAAGTGGTTTATAACCACAACAGGGTCGAGTCTTAACTTCTGAAAAATTGTGTTCTTGGAACGAAGTAATTCATTAAGTAAACTACGTACACTGTGACGAATACTAATAAGAATTAAATATTGTTTACTACTCACTACACTCTCCTTTATCTGAAATTCCAACGTTGTCTGCTTCAATTTGAAGTAGTTTAATGTTGCTTGTTCATGGCTGATAAATGTTTTCTTTTTGTTACAGCGGCGAAGTTTCAAGAGAACCTCCTCAAAACAATGATCCAAATCGAGAACACATTCTTCGAGCTCGGCAGGACCAGCCAGAGGAACTGTCTTATTATATGCGATAGGGGTGCCATGGACGCAAGTGCATGTGAGTACATCATGTTTGACCAAACTTCCTTTATTACAATTTTTCAAATTGAGGATATTGTTATGTTGGTCATAACTACCTACAAGCATGATATGTAAATCATCTCAACACAAAAACTGTTCGAACGGAAATGATGATTACGGTGACGATAGCGGTAATGACGCTGACGATGACTCGACGTGGAAATAAACAAATATTATAATAAAAAACTGCATAAAAATCGTTCAAGCCGTCACTGAATAACCAATTAAGGATGTACGAAAATTGCTCGATATACTATATCTAACATAGTATTGAATTTGTTACACTAATATCCAACTAAACAAAATATGGGCACTGTTTAATTTTTGATACTTTGAAAGTCGTAACGTCAAACGGTACCCATTAGCTGGATTGTAAGCTTAGCGTCTTCACATAAGTCGTCAACCTTTGCCTAAAAATGTTAATAACTTCATATACGTAACTAAACTACTACTGGGTTTATCTATCGTTATCAAAAAACGTCTGAAATATCATTATTGTGTCACTTTTTTAAGCTTAGACTGTATGATGTATCAACGTGTTATCTATAAACAGGCCCATGAAATATTTTGTAATCAATTTATTGACATAATCATGTCTACGCCTTGAAAATGAAGCTACATCGTATTTTTAAAGATTAGCCCCTGACTTAAAGATATCACTACGATCTTTGTAGTCAGTAATCCACTAGTCACTATGTAATTCTAGTATGAAAATAAGAACATAAGGATTACCTCTGTATAGTAATGCGCAATAACTCCGAATTACAAAATTCGCTAACACTGATAATAATCAGGCATATTTTAGTATACCATAAAATATTTGTTTGCTTGCCGTAACCCCTATCCGGGGTTGCCAACTCCTTTATTGCACGCAATACACGAAAATTCCGATTACATAAAGAGAGACGTATTTATAACGTTGCTCGGCTCGATACGGTCCGTTTTATACACTTTATCCAATTTTAATGAGCTCGAGATTGGCGGGTCGCAACTCATTGATAATGAACGCGTGTTACGGGCATTACACAGTACACATTACAGATACTGATGACACGTAATAATTACGCAGCACTTATGATTTATTTATTGGACCTGCCTATCTGTTCCGACTCGACGTAATTGCAATTAATTTTATTGGACTGATTGATTTCTGAAATTATTTTATGTATGTCGGCTACCAATAATCGTAATTGAGAAGATATTTATTTGGCATTACATGATTCGTCAACTCTTGGAGTAAATAAAAATAATTCATTTTTTATAACAGAATTGCATTGATCTTTCGACATTTTTAAGTTCGACAACCTTTTTAGTGTTGTGTAGGACGACGAATCGATATTGATGAATATCTTTCATTGCTAGCTTTCAGTTTTGTGATATAAAACGACTACATTTAAAATGTGTTTAATTTAGAACGAAGTACGAGTACTCTTTAGTTTATAAAATTTTATAAATACTAGAGGTCGCCCAATGATCGAAATTCGACCACATACATACATTATTAAAATATAATATTCAAACATTCTTAAGGTTCTACTGTCGAAAACTAAACTACTATAACCACAGATTTAACCAAGACATTAAAAACTTTAGCGATTTTGATTGTCCATCAAATATTCTTTCCCTTATTTCAGCCCCACAATGCTTTTTGTTAGTAATAGAGTTAAAATATAAATTTTCATAGAAATAAATTCAGTGCTTTCGATTTTCTTTGACATAATATTTCAACCCTTTTTTCACTCCTTTTAGGTATAATATAACCTATCCTATTCCGATACGATATACATTTCTATCAGTGAATTATAGCGAAGGAAAGGCCATTGTAAAAATTCGTGAAAAAAGTTACATTCGATCTTGAAAAGGAGTAAGCATAACTTATTTCTTGTGAACATTATTTATTTCATTGTCCTATATTTAAGTAGCTTGATATATTCTCCTTAGTTTACACCACAGTTTACTCAAATTTCTGAACGCATGCATAAATATTTGACAACCAATACAAATGACAATCACTTTTCATTACTGTCATTAATTTACATCTTTAAAATCTAAAATACGCCATTAATCTAATATTACGGATATATGTTGTCGATTCGAAACCTTTATTTAAATACGTTATTTAATTTGGGGGAAGAGTTTACCGTATCAGCGGTACAATTTGACCACAAAGTATGTGTGTGTGAAATGCATGGTAGTGTGTGTAATGTTTTATTTTTTTATTTAATGTACTTTATAAGCATTATTATTGAAAAATATTAGCATTCTCCACTTCTCCTACACATAAACTATAAGTGTGCCAAATTTTATGCTCCTGCGTCCGCGCAATTTTCGTAAAAAGGGATCCAAAGTTTTTGCATCACGTATTAATATATAGATTTGTGTTATAGGTACTAAATGAAACTCAAAATTATATTCGGAACAGCAAAGGCAATATAATAAGAAATGAACTGATGTTAAGAATAATGGCTAACATCGCCGTCGACCCTGAATGACGTACGGTTGTGCAGATAATTATAAACTTAACGGGCTGGCCTCTTGAACCGACTCCGAAAATTCACCTGTAAGAAGTCTATACTGAGATGAACACTAAAAAATAAATGTCGATATAGAAAATAACGTCTGATCCCATAACTTGATAAGTGCACTTAGCGTCCTTAACACACTTGGCGATTGCAATTTATAAAGGGAATTACCCACGGGTGACGCATAAGTTGAAGTTTCTCACAGTAGTTTTTCCTTATTCCAAATAATTAAATGTTTACCTGTGTAACGACGTGAAAGGATAATAAGGATACGTAAAGCTAATAAAAAATAAATGTTTTCCTTGTGTATTATCCGATATCTACCTTTTCGGCATGTTACATTCTTTTTTGCGTTTTATATTTCATATTCAAAGTATTATATCTTTGTTAGTAAAAATCTTATAACATTGCAAGCTTGAGGATAATCCTATGTTGTCGGTTAAGAGCACACTGAACAGATGTTAAAAACGTGCATAAATTGCTCTGGGCTCATGTGCCCAGATACGCCAATGTAATCTAGTGTGGGCATTATTGTGTCGTTACCATCGTTCTGCACTAAAATAAAAAAAAAGTAAAAAAAAAACAAAGCGCCCTTTAAAATTCAGCTTTGTATGTTTTTATTTATGTTTCACATCCGACCTTACTTATTAGTTTCTATATACGATATTCTAATTATAATGAGGCTGCAATTGCAGATTATTTCCTTAACAATGTCCTCATTAGTGTATACTGTATTGACAAGTCTTGCATACATGATTTGCTTTTGTTTCAACTTTTTAACGTATTTTACAGAAGTGAATGACGCACGTGTTCAGAGAGAATTATCTTTATTATTATATTTAATTGATGAATCGATCGATAGTATAATTGACCTTAATAAACAAAGTTAAGTAATACATACACAGTTTTGTTTCATATGTGAGGTTGGTTAAATTCATGAGAGAGAATTGAACACGGTTGTATTCGCAAGTTACTTTTTATTTCTTTAAGACATTTCGAGAAATCAAATCAACAAATCGAAATTTTATTACTTGAAATGTACCTGTTGTCATGTTTAAGCTTAAGTTGTTAGTTTATATTTTTCTTTTAATTTTCGACGCATCAATTAAGTTTGAAAATATTTATTTCCTGTTTTACAAAGTAAGTTAAATGAACAACATGACTATAATGATAAGTAATAACCGCAACTAGGTCTCGCACCCGGCTTGCGGCGGCGGCAACCACAGATCGACGACATAGCGTTGCTCTAACACCAGATATACCCTTGAACGATTTATTACCATTCACCACCACCCGTCACTACACTCATTAACATACATAATTTTAATTTTAGATATAAATCCAGAGGCGCCAACTGGGATTTATTTAGATCGCTATTTGCTCGACATGCCGGGGACTTCACTCGCAATGATTTATCCGCTGAATCCTGTGCCGAGATTATGTCGGACACATTTACATATTGCGCAGACGTTACCATCGGTCGAGGTTCCATTACACACACTCGGAGGTGTGATTGGTGGAATGACTTACTTGTCCAGCTACGTCGGACTTTTCGCAGAGCGCGTAGGCGTTATAACGGACTTAAAAGACGTTGCGTCACAGGGGAAGCAATAACATCTGCTTTTAATAAACTGAGAGTTGCCAGATCGCATTATAAAGCGGCTGTCCAAAAATCGAAAGGAAATTTGTTACGAAAAATTGTGGCTCGGTTAGATAGTGAAGGTCCGTGGTCTCCTTTATACCATGAGTTCAAAGCAAATAGGTCAATCAATTTGGCTTATATTGAGAATCTAAAAATTGACAACAACTTCACCACTGGTATTGAGGAGACAACGGAAGCTCTGTTACACTCGTTAATTCCGGATGATAGTGTTGAAAATGACACAGAATACCACAAGCAGATTAGGACGTGGGCCGTAGAACTGCCGAACTCTTCTGATTCCAATCTCTCGTCATTTGATGAATTTAGTAACATCGTACGATCTTTGCCCTTAAACAAGGCTTCCGGTGACGATAAAATATCCAATAAAATGATCAAAGAAGCGTGTATATCGGCCGGCGATGCATTACTTACTGTTTTTAATAGATGCATTGCTGAAGGGGTATTCCCGCGAATATGGCGTACCGGTTTCATTCGGATAATACCCAAGAGTGGCGATAAATCTCCACATGATCCTAAGTCGTATAGACCTATTACACTCTTGCCGTCGCTAGGTAAACTTTTAGAACGTCTTATCGTCCCCCGATTGCTACCGGGTGGACCAAAATTTCACGAAAATCAGTTCGGATTTACTACGGGTAAGTCAACTATCGATGCGGCAATTTCGGTTAGAAGAGCTGTAAGTACATCGTCGCGCAAATATGTACTCGGTATTTTCCTGGACATCTCCGGTGCTTTTGACAACGCTTGGTGGCCAATGCTACTTCTTAAGTTGAAATTACGAGGCTGCTTTAAAAATATATATTCACTTATTTACTCGTATTTCTCGCACGGAACAACCAAACTTAAACTTGGACACTATGCCGTGTCGAAACCACTGACGATGGGTTGTCCACAAGGCTCGGTCCTAGGTCCTTATTTGTGGAATTTAGGCTTCGACGATTTTCTTGCGATTCCCTTACCGTCAGGGTGTTCTTTGACCGGATATGCGGACGATGGCCTCTTGCTAATAGAGTCAAACAGTAGATCGGGACTGGAAAATATGGCAGATGCGAGTTTAAAATTAATAAGTGATTGGGGCCATCGAAATCGCTTAAATTTTGCACCACATAAAACGTTCCAATTGCTTTTAAAAGGAAGTTTAAAATCATCGCCGCGAATTAAATTTAATAATATCACTGTTAAGAAAAAAGATTCGGTTTGTTATCTTGGATTAATTTTGGAAAGGAATTTTTCCTTTCTTGAACATATTAAAAACGTCGGGGAAAAGTCGAAAAGGAACTTTTTTGCTTTGACAAGAATATCAAAATCAACGTGGGGGCTATCATTCAATACACTAAAAACCATCTATGGAGCAACTTACTTAGGATGTATTTGTTATGGATCTCCCGTATGGGCTGATAGGGCTACTATCGGTGCTGTGCGAAGAAAACTGCTCCAGAGCCAACGTTTGGCGTTGATATTCTTGTGTAAGGCATATAGAACTGTTAGTACGGAAGCTTTGCCTGTCCTGGCGGGTGTACTTCCAGTCGACCTGGAGGTGCAACGTCGCGCCGCCATGTATTACTCTACTAGGGAGAATATGGATAAAAGATTTTTAACCGCACGTGAACTTTTAAAAGTTGAAAGATTATTTAAACCGCTTTCAGTGGTATATAGCGAACTATTAGATGAATGGCAAAATAGATGGGAAATATCTTTGAAGGGACGGCATTTATACCAATTTTTTCCTTGCGTGCGTGATCGTTTGACAAAGACTTGGCTAGATGTCGATTATTGCGTATCACAGTTCCTCACGGGCCATGGTAACTTTAAGTCTAAACTACATTCTTTTAAGCTTGTCGAATCGCCTGCGTGCCCGTGTTCAACATCTAATTGCGAATATGAACAATCCGCGCATCATATACTTTGGGAGTGTAGTCTTTGGCAGGATGAGCGTAAAACCATGCTGGATAGTATGCAAATAACATCTGGAGTTGTATACTACATGGACCTTGTAGAGACTAGGAAGAACTTCCGTGCTTTCCGGCATTTTTGCCATACATATTACTGGAATCAAGTATAAAAGCTCACATAAATAGGTCCCATTTTAAGGTAACAATAATTTGATCCGTGGTGCTTTACGGCTGGCTTCTCCGGCCGTAAAAGTCTTTTTGCGAGGTTATTTGCCTCTTTAGTTCATTGTTTTGTCACCCGCTTTGCACGGAGGGAAGTGGACAATAATTTATTTCCAACTCCTCCTATTAATTTAACTTTCTGATTAATTTCGTTGCGGGTTAAAGACAAGTTAGACATTCCCGGAGACTCGCCGAGCTTCAATGCTCGGTGTCATTACATTGCGTGCCACTGTTGATCCTGGCTTACAGGAGTTGCAGTGGTGGGTGTGAGGGCGGGACAGTCTCCTACACTCATTAACCATGAGTAATGTAATGATAATTTATATACATATAAACAGATTTTATAATACGTTTATGAGTTTTTCCAAACCTCAAGTTAGGTTGACAACTATTTTTTTTTATTATTTTTATTCATTTAACACGGTTACATACCTATTGCATTAATTGAGTTAATTGAAACTCATATAATTAAATATTCTAATGTTTTAAAAACATAGATTTGACACGCAAATTAACGTAAGAAAATAAATTAAATTACCGTAAATTAAATTAATTAACTATGAACGTCGGTCGATTATGGCGGGCTAAAAATTGCAAAAATATGGTGTGCGAGATATTTCTTGATCTTTACGAGAGCTAGTTAGTATGTTTAGTCAAAAATACGTTTATATAACTATGTTTTTTTTGTCACATTTATTTGGAAATCATCATCAGAATTGTCAGTTACTGCAAGTCACATCAAGTTTTTACTATAATTATGCTGAAAAACGTATTCATTCCTTACAGTTATACCAAAAGAGAAATGGGAAGCTATCATGGCTACGAATGGCTGGAACAATGTGGAGCTGCGTGACAACAGATATAACCACATCGTTCATATGGTCTCCGCGGCCAATGGAGCTGAAGATTTCTACTCCACAGAGGTAACATACATAATTAGTTCATTAACTAGCCATCTTAAAGAATTTAAGAGTAAAAGAGTAAAATATCAATGCTAACTATCATAACTTTAAAGGTCATGAAACTCTTTACCTTTATCAGAAGTACGTGATTCGTTTAAAATATGAATATATTCCTCTTCAAGTTGCAATTTATTTTTATATTGCATTTTGTTCTTTTTATATATTAAAGGGATAAGGGGTTGTACCCAAGAACCTGTACCTCCGTAGTGATTTGCAGATTTGATGTGGAATTGAAATGTCAGTTCAGTTATTTTTTGTATATGGCTAGCAGTGCCAATGTCGACAATTCTACAGACTGAAAAGTTTTTTGTATATTTTAGTAACCGTGTCATAAGACATGTTTTTTGAGGTCATAATATCTTGGCTGTAGTCACATTTTATCAATAAATTAAATGGCCAAATCTTATTAAATGTTAAGATAAAAATAAGTCATTAACTATCGCCAAGCTATTAAAAGGTAATTAAGCTCTTAATGCGTCTAATACATTTACGTCGTCTGCAACCGCCAGTAGTTCGGTTTATTTTGTTTCATTTCACCAGATGACATGCATGTTGTTAAAATAGCTGCGTGATTTAATAGGATTAAAGTTTGTCTACCTTGCATTCCACTAATGAACTTCCATAATATGTTAAAATATAATAAGTAAGGTCAAAAATAAATAGATCTAGGACGGTCTTTGTTGACAAAATTTTTTTAGTTGGATAAATAAATGTATTTTGGAGTCATCGAATTTTTTCTTAATTTGTAAGTTGTACGTTTTTGCAAAGATGTGTTCAGTTTTAATCCGGTAACACGACTTATTAGTGCAGTTCTCGATATAATATCGCATGTTACTGACCTACAATTGATAGTAAAAATGTGGCAATTATATCGCAATTAGTGAGTGCGATTGTATGTCTGAAGTGTTTTATCAATTTGTAATTTGATGAATTACTTTTTAAATGTATTTTTTTATCGTTCTAGTAATAATGAAATAGGATCAAAGTATAAACGCCGGAGTTGCTTAATAAAACAGCAACCACCGTGTACGATGGCGGAAAAACCATAGTGACTCACACACGCACTCATGTCGTTTTTTGCGTTTGACCTGTTTAATTTGTATATCCGGTTTCCACGGAAGTCACGTAATTGTATCGATCAGACATAACCCATCTTTCGCCGATCGAAACTCTATTCACTTTATTTTTATTTATCTAAAACAAACAATAGAACATTGCGGTAAAATTCCCTATGTTTTAATAAATACACCCAACAGTCACATACATAGTCCCGACACATCCACATTAAGATCGAGTCTTGTGTCATGGGTACTAGGCACTACGAGAGACTTTTCGGTCTCACAAACACCCAGACCCGAAACAAATATTTGTGTGAACCACAGGTATTTGTTTCGGATCTGGTTGTTGGTGTTTCACATCCGGCGTCTAACCAACTGCGCCACGGAGACTGTCAGTTGTTGATTTTGGTGCAACAATCAAATAAATTCATATTCCGTTATTAAGCGCATCTGCTCACTCCACTAGATAGCTCGATGAAAGTTTGTTTACTCAATCTATTCACCGGAGCACATAAAAAATATACAGTATAGTTTGGTATCTAGTGACGTCACACAACATATCACTGCAGGCATTGTTTATATCGCGATCACGCGGCGCCGTCGTGAACAATAAGAAAGTTACTAAAATTAGCGCAATGGAAATGTTTTATCATGTCATCGGAGACATTGTATTGTCTTATCTACAGTTGATTTTGATTGTTTGCAATATAACTGTAGGTGGTTTGTAGTGGCATTATCTTAATAGAAATAATATTAGTGACAATAAATAACATATATTTTTGACTAGGGACCTGCTCGGGTGCCAGTGGTGGTAGTACTGTCCACATTAGCAACATATTACAGCCTATGTATTATTCCAGGGAGTCAGCTATCTCCAAATCCAAAAGCGAAATTGGTTCAGCCGTTTTTGAGATAAGCGGGCACAACCGCATAGACAAAAATATAAACAGGAAAAAATTCTAACAATCATTGTTTTAGGTTCTATTGCGCTACTTTAGTCCCCGCATAATCTATATGTATAGAAATGGATTCATATTGGCTCGGATAGAACATCGCTGTTCACAATGGTGTAAAACCTCAATCGGTCATAAGGATCCACGCAAGGGTAATGTTTAGGCTTCAGCCTGTATAACCGGTTTTGTTCAGGCGGGCAAAACTGTGTCGGCGAGAGGTGTTCTCTAACCGCTTAATATTCTATTGCTGCATTTATGAATGGACTTAATAATTTTGTCGCTGCAGTAAAAAAAGAAATTGGGCAATTTATAGAAGAAACAAGGGAAATAGCAGTTCCACCGTAAACTTCTTACTTTCTAATTGTTTTGAGGCAAGTTTATAAAACTTCAATAAAACTAGATCAATAAAACTTAATTATATTGAAAAATAGAAACGATATTTATGAACCTTTGCTCAAGTTTATTTATTTTATATTAGTTTAATATTGTTACTATCAAAATATTAGGAATATTAAACAAACGGTGTAAAATTTCGCAATGATCATCAATATATTGTAATTGAAGACGTGTGACATTGCAAACGCCTGAAGCCGTCGCGTCGTCGACTGTATCATTTGTCTAGATTACGATTCACTTCAACAACTTTGCAATTCCGGGGCAAGAATTAAATAATGACAGTTCCGCAAAATCATATAGATATGGGTTATTGATGTTTTGGCATTGATGAATAAAAACTGTAAATATTGTAGAGATGCGTATAAGACATTACATATTTTATAGAAAAAAGTTGATATACAAATAATTTCTTATCCGTGAAACAATGATACAGCTTATCAAGATAATATTAACTGACAGCGTTTGTAAACAGATAAGATTATAACTAATTAATAACAAACATTATTATAGTGTACAATTTGTATAAAATGTCCCGTTTACAAACATTTTATGGCTCGTAAATATATGTAATCAGGTTGTGTGTGCTGTGTTTCAGGCCGACACGAGGGCGCCAAAACTCATATCATTTATATTTTATACCAGGTTAAAGATTATGCATATCAGTAAGACGATTAACTTTTAATAACTCAAGGTACAATGATCTTTTCAATTCTTATCGGCTATATGAGAAGTTTTAGGTAATTTTCGATACAGAGGGATATATCAATGAAGTCCATTAACCCGCAATAAGCTAGCGTGATGGACTTTATCTGAAACCGAAGCTACGATAGACTTTCTCTCGTAATTGCTATTACTACACAATATTAAAACCAGGGTCAAAACTACACGTGTGAGTCGGGAGTATTCATTATCAACTTAGCTACGAGCTCGCCGCGCGTCTTGCATAATTAAATTGTTTGTTTATTCATAAAATATGTATTACAAGTTGCACACAACTTAGTTGTGTCTTGACACGCAACGCGCGCATATAATCTGCAATATAAGTACAAGTATCATATAATTGGATGACCAACGTGCATGCGTCGTAAAACGTGACACAGAGAACTGAGAACAATAATCACAATATGCACTTCCCGCGACATACTACACGTGATTAAATATTATTATTCCAATCATGCTTGTAGTTTAAAATATAACTTGTTTCGACTATGGTCAATGACCTTATTGCCCGTTTTGTGAGCACTTCAAATGATCATTTGTCTGTGAAGCAATTCGCAATGTGATGACGTTTCATTTTGCTACCAACTGTACCGTATACAAACTGTAACACCATACATACAGTTTCTGTTAATTTTTGTATAATTACAAAATATTAGTTTTTTTTAATGGATTCAGTTACGTTTAGGAATTATGCCGTAATGGATATTCGTTCATTGCTTTCTTATGTTATTTTTTTATCCCGGTTTCAAAAACTGACTTCACTACAGAGCATAAAAAAATTGTCGTCTGTAATTAATTTCGGCAAACGGCAGCTACGCTTACTTATCAGTTTCATATTGCCGTGCTAGTATACAAACAAAAAACAAAAACACTGCATGATTATGTGTTCAGGATACTACGTTATTACCATTTACTGATAACGAATAATTAGAATTAATTTGGTAATTTTTTTGGCAACATGTTTTGACTGAAGACGTTGGTATTTGCAAATTATCAGACACTGATGACCTTTTGAACGGGACACGTATGTTTTACGTTGTTTACTAATCATTTTGTTTAGGACGGAAAATAATGTTTGATAATATTAAGTATATAGTTTTTTTATTGTGGCACATTTAAAAAAGATATGGTGCGGTCTCGTTTAAGATAGTATTCGTTGGAAAATAGATACAGATCAACAATCTATTCCTATTTTAGGGCAATGTTAATGTCCATTGGAGTATATTAAACTGTAATAGCAAAATATTAAAATCTTCTAGAAAAATAATAGCTTTGTTTTTTTTTTTAATTTCGTTAATCCGTTGTTACTTCGAGTACTATATTTATGCAGGTGTTATTGAAATTTCGGCTTATTGGTAAACCTATAACTATTCCTAAATACATAGATTACAGATTTAATAAAATAATTCATAGGGCTTTCAGTTATACAAAGTACCTCTATGAAAATTTGATAAAGTAATTGCGTCAAAACTCTGTCAGTACAGCACGTGAATAATATCAATTTTTGATTGATAATGTGGTTCACATTTTGAATTGTCAAGGTCGAGAGCGTGATATGGCACACTTGACGCATATTTGTCTTATTTGAGGCAGATTGTCGCATCAAGATGATATGGACAATAACATATTGTTTGTTTGATAAGAGTTCAACGGATCATTTTTTTATACTTAATACATATACTTCAAATTGTTAACCAATTTAAGCTGTATAATTTTATTCAACTATATTGTTATTTTATGATAGCCTAAGACTGTTTATGCATTAAATAACCTTTTTATTATAAATCTCTTTCGTTGTGCAAGAAGTAAATTAGATCGTTCACACAGGTCTTCAATATGTTCTTACCTGCACATGTGACTTGTTCCAGGACCACCAATGCCGGTCGGAAGGCGTGGAGCTGGCCCGGGACTTGGACTACAAGGCGGCGGCGGCGTGGGTGGGCCACCCATACTTCGACGTGATCGACAACTCCACGGACTTCGACAAGAAGATGAACCGGCTCATCGCGTGCGTGTGCCAGAAGATCGGCATCGACACCGGCGACCGCCTCAACGTCAACTCCAAGAAGCGCAAGTTCCTCATCAAGGGCCCCCTCGCGCCCGACTCAGAGTTCCCCCCATTCCAGGACTTCGACGTCGTCCACAACTACTTGCAGAGCGATGTGCGCAAAGCTCAAGTCCGGCTGCGCAAGCGAGGCCAGAAGGGCCACTGGTCTTACATCCACACCATCAGGAAGTTCCATCCCACTAACTCCCAGTCTGTAGAAGTGAGGACTCAGCTCACGCATCGCGACTACCTCAACCTCTTGCCGCAGAGGGACGACGCTCACTTCACCATTTTCAAAAAACGCCGCTGCTTCATCTACAATAATCAGTACTATCAGTTGGACATTTATAGGCAGCCCACGCATCCCAGGTGATATGTTGTTAATTGTACTATCGTTGTATAGATAATAAATTATATAGTATTTGTTTATTTTATTATTTATCCTTGAGCTGTATTACAATGCAGTGTTATTTAAGGTAATATATTATTGTATGTTTATATATTTTATAGTCAGTAGAGAGTAGTATAAGTAGTGCGTTAATTTTTGATGTTATTTTCCTTTTCTTCGTTTGTTTTATTCGTATTTTGTAACATTCTAGGTGCCGCGGCTTAGTTCTCCTTGAGACATACAGCGCTGCGTATGACCAAAACACGCTGTTGGAATCTTTGCCCAAGTTCCTGACCATAGAGAAGGAGGTGACTGGCGACCACGCTTATTCCATGTACAACTTGTCTTTAAAGGAAGATTGGAAGACGTCAAAAAAGTACTACTCCGGCGCTGAATGCAATGGTAAGACGATCGAAACGTATTTTGCTAATTCAAGTAATCCAGAACTAATTATGTTTTGTTATCACTTGCGTTTTTGCTAAAACTTATTCGCGTGGCATTGGAATGGTAAACGAACACGAGATAAATCACCATGCATTCGTGTTCCGTGTTCCAATACCACGTGACCAGATTTCCGATCACTTTGTTGTAATACATATTGTTGATCATTTCCGTGCATGTGGTGTGAACACTGGCGTAATTGTGTCATAGAACTCCTAGTGTACATTAGACCCTATTAGTTTGTTTCGATTAGCGCATAGGTTTTGTGCATTTCGGTGTTATAGTTTATTTTTTCTCGTTATCGTTGTCACAGTCGATGTACCGCACTTGATGTATTGTTAGCTAAACACGTATTGTCTCGATACGAGCGTAATAAATACTCAACGTGTTTTCCAGATACGAAACGTGTTATTATGGAACATAAGTGCTCTGACCTTTGTTCGACAGACGAGTCCACTAACACGGAATAATATTGCCAAGATTTAGATTATATTGTATACGCTAACGTATAGATGTTAACACATGACTAACAATTGCGCCAGTGTGTCGAGAGATGTAGCGGTGGGAGTAACGAAACGGTTTTTCTTTTGGTTCATCAGGGCATGGGTACAAAATTACCAATGGGCACGCGGATAAGAACGGTCATGCCAAGATGAACGGCCACGGAGGGGATAAAGTCAACGGTCACGGATACGAGAAAATGAACGGTCATCACGGTAAAATGAACGGCCACGATGGTGACAAAGTGAACGGACACGGCGGGGATAATACGAACGGCTACGACAAGCACGACAGGAAATACATCGCCCACCAGAACATGAACCCCGACCTCGACAAGTACAGCGCCAGCCATCGGATCGATCTCGGATCACCAAAGATACAAAAGGTCGCCGTTAAGATATAAATCACTCTAAATGTATTAATTTATGTAATTAGATGATAAATTTTATAAAATTCCACTTTGTAACATTTCAATATACACCAAATCGATTGTAATCTATTTTTAAGACTACTTAACTGTGAAACGGTCGGTACCCTCTCATTGCAGATATATTATATGATTATCGTGTACGTTAACGCTATGTATGATGTATTTATTCACACAGTTCGTATGGATTGCCAAATGAAATATATTTTTGTAGTATTCATTGAGTATAATGTATTTTGAATATATATAAAATAGCACGGAAATAACATTGCGTAATGAAATGAATTACATGATATATAACTTTTATATTGTTTGTGCCTTCACACGGTATCTGAGCTAATACTGAAAACACTTATCTTGAAATCAATATATGAACATTGCCAGATATAAAATGAATCTTGTTGAAATTCTTGCAAAACAAAAGTGTATGAAATTGGCAACTTTGAGGGTAATTTTCTTCAGATTTGGCTTCAGTGTATATTTAAAGAGTTTCGTAACGTCTACTTTACTTAAATCTCTTTTAGTACTTAATGAATTGCAATAATGTATTTATTAAGTATTGTTACAGTATCTTGTTTGTGTTCTAGGTTTAACATACCTAACATTATAGCATTTTACTATAGACTTATTTGTTTCTTTTAGGAAATGTCGACTACTTAATTAGAAATGAAATATTGTAATTAGGTATTTGATTTCTAGGTCGTTAAATGAAATTTTAGATGTCTCGGTGTTGTGTCATTCAAGTTACTTTTAGGGGTCCAAATGTGATTAAAAAGTGTTTAGAATGTTCCTTAGGTACAAAAATGATATGGTATTCTATCCATGGTCCCCTAATTTTACATTTAGTGGCCTTTTAGCGTTGAATTTGATGTACTAAAGAGATATTTTTTAATTGATAAATATTTAAGCATCATTTGGTCGTAGATGTCGATGTTTATTTCTTGTTCGCTGTGTCGGTAACTAGTACTTATAACACGTGAAAAAAAAAATGTAATTTACAAAAGTATTTAAGCCACCGTTAGTGTATTACCTTATTTAGAATGCATACGTCTGCGACGTGCTGCTCGCTTGTACTGTCAGCATTTGGCACTCAACGCCTTTCTATCTAGCGTCGATAATGGCTGTGCTATTCAAGCAATATAGAGCTTAGTCTCTGTGCTTCGCGCGAACGTTGGCTGTGATCTAGACACCAACGATATTTCAGAGCCGGTTGCACCTTACCACTCGGATAAATTAAAATTAGATTTATTATCAATGTATGTGAAATAAGTTACTTCAATTGGAATTGCTGATGTTGTATAAGCGAAAACCGTGATATATGTCAGGACAGGTGCAACCGTTTTCTCTTTGGACGTAATAATCTCGAAATGTCTGTCAACTTCTGCATTGTTTCTTAATAAAGAAAAGTGCATAGAAAATTGTGTTTGTTTATTTATTATAAGTTCCTAAAAACAAGTAGATACATTTAGAGCAAACATACACACAGTGATAAGTATTTACTAACAAAAAGTTCAAGAACTCGTTCTAAAAGCGCAGTGTTGGACATCTCACAAGATGAACACCGGGCAGATGACCTCGCTATACATGCAGATAAAGACTAGAAATAGAAATGGAAGACCATTATTGGCAATCCAATATCTAGGTTTCATTACTACAAAGTATAATTTAGCTGTATTTTTTTTATTTCAATGAATGGCGAGACGAGCATACCATTCGCCTGATGGTAAGCGATATGACCGCTCATGGACAGTACTGTTAGTAGCAATACCAAATTACACCATGAATTACAAAGCAATGCTTAGCATTCCACTGCGCTCGCCATCCTGAGACATAAGATGTTAAGTCTCAATATGTCCAGTAGTTACTCTGGCTACAATGTCATTCTAACCGAAACACAATAGTGCATTTACACTGCTGTTTGGCGGGAGAAATAGACATTGCGGGTGGTACCTACCCAGGCGGCCTCTCACATATGGGAGACCTACCACCAGTCAATACATATATGGCAGTAAGTTTATGGGAGATGTTAAATTTTTGGACATAATGAAGTTAAAATTAATATTCCACTTTTACCCATAATCTGCCCACACTAATGGCAGAGAGAATATCGCGAAATAACTTCTTATTTCACTTTGGAAAAATGTGCATAGTAGTACCCTATGAAGATTAAAGAATATCAAAATTAGTACTTACTCTAATTGTTGGATATAAATGAATAAAAATAATGAGCTTAAAATGTATTTATTTTTTGACAGTATCCTTGATTTTTTGCTGTTTATACATCTTAATAACTTTTTGGCTTGGCACTAGACCTTGAGAGAGTCCTGGCCGTTTTAGTTTCTTTTTCTCTGGTGTCCCTTCCCATGTGTCCTGTTTTGGTGAAACGGGGTCTTGTAACTGAGGCGGTGGTGCTGCAGTCATTGTGCCAGCTCCTTCACATACTACTGCTTTCAATTTCTACAACAATAAAAAATAAGATCATGTCACACCTTTAGAATTAAAGAGACAACTAAAAAATCTAATTTTTTGGGAAACATTCTTTTAAATTTGTAACAAAAGATCTATTCTATCAAATCAATTTTTTTTGGATGTGGTCAATTTAATTCTAAAGGTGCGATGTATACATTCATACATACATAAATTCACACCTTTTTCCCAGAAGGGGTAAGAAGTGCCACCAGGACATGTTTGCCTAGCATATTCTGTCTCAATATGTGATATGGGTGAGCCTATTATTATATAAATAGAAAAATCCAACATCACTTTGCCTGACCTGGGATTCGAACCTGACATCTCAAGCTTTGCAATCATAACATAGTACAAATATGCCACCAAGGCAGTCAGTAGTAAGTTCATGTATAGCATTTTACAAAAGCCTATAATTCATTTTTTTATATTGTTTTTATTTCAATTTATTTTGTTACATAACTTTTTATTTCATTCATAATATGTTAGCAGTATAAAAGGGATAAAAGTTCATTTCGATTTAAACAAACTACTACAGAAAAATATAGTATTACATAATGTCATATTGATATTTTAGTATATTCAGTACAGCACCAAAACTGGTATTTACCAGTGCAACTCAGACCTATTTTGTATAAAAATACTTGATGTGCGATAGAAACATTATGAGTATGAAAACTGAACCACAATAATGGGTGGATTAGTAAATATGATATTTTGAGGGAGATCGTATATGTTACCTGTTTCTCAGCCTCCAATTCCTCAGAAGTCTTCTGTATGTCTGTGTCATGTGCATATTTACAGTTGTGCCCAAACCTACACCGACCCTTCCTGTGATTCCAGCATATCTTCTTCCCGTTTATCATCTGGGTATCTTCTTTGCCTGGAACCTTACAGTCACTGCCTATGTACTTGACGATTGTATGTGCAATTCTATACAATTCTTTCCTACTTTTAGGGTTTTATTTTAAATAGGTGTAAAAAATCATAATACCAAAATATTACTGTGTGAATGTGTTAATTACATTTTAGAAATAGTAGACATATGGATAAAACTTTGTATAATATACAGCTGCATACATAACTATGCAATATTATACAAATTATAAAACATATTTCTGAGACGCTTCTATAGAAAGGTAGTTATATTGATAAACTATAAAATAGCATATTTCAAAACGTTATATGCAACACCGACATTGGTTATTAAATATCAAACAAAACTATACACTAGTGATAGAAAGTCAACATATACCATTTTGACATGTTTTTCTAGGATCGCTGCTTTCTCCTTTTCAGCTTGCACAAATGGATTTGAAAACACCGAAGTTTGCAGTGAACTCTCGCCTAAGGCTGGTTTGGGAAGCTTTAATTTTGAAATATCTGATGGGCATCTGAAAATTTATATCGAAAAACTTTAGGATAGGATGTAAATAATGGATCTTAAAAGTAGTTTTAATAATGCAGAAATGCTCACTTTTCCTTTTCCGCAACTTCTTCCTCGCTTTCACTCGATGATGATGAAGAACCGTATTCTAATAAAGCATTCATTGTTGTATAATTAAAGTTTATTTCAAAGGGTGGGATTCAAGTTTCTATGATAAACACAAAATCAATAACCTAATAATAGTGACATTTGATGAATATTGTCAAATGTCAATTTGGAATTCGCATAGATTATAGAATCGGACCACAGATTTATTTGTTTCTAGGTTTCTACATACCATAATTTAGTATTGAAAACAAAATTGACAAGCAAAACTGATACAGTTTTTATAGTTATCAAAAAGTGATCATCTAGGAGGCACGCATGGAGATGTATACCAATAATGATACCCACTTAAAGAAAACTAGATTCTCCGGTAGTTTCCTTCAAGTTCATATTAAACTTAATAAAGTAATATTATTGGAATAACTCTATATTGGCGAATGCAGCTGCAAACCTCTACTAACATGGCAGACATAAATCACTTAAAATACTTATGAAGATCTCAAAAATTCAAAGTACAGCTTCCAATGATGATGAAAATTCTTGAGAAAGGCTTCTGTCCAGATGTGGACAAGTGCAAAAGGTATGATTACGCATTAAGATTATTATAATTATTAAGAAAAATAATAATTATAAATAACTAACGGTAATAATAGTGTGATTAAACAACTAATAACTTATTTGCTGTAAACTCTGGCAATTTGAGAAAGATACATAAGGGCACTAAAAGCTTGGCAGGGAAAAGAAGCTTCAAAAAGAGGCCTTTGAAGTCTAAGAAGGGGCAGTTTAGTATGACAAGGGCAGCTGCAACGCTGGCAGGAACATTTTCAGCACATCTTTAAAACCTCTACATCGTCGATACCAGCTGATTTAAAAGTCATAAAAACACCACCACAGTTTCTTGACATCGATACCGCTCCATATAAGCGTGAAGAAGTGGTGGAAGCTATCCTCTCCCTGAATACATCCTTTTCATTTCTTACTTTTTTGGATTTCGAAAAAGCATTTGATACGTTGCGCTGATCGTGCCTATAGTCCCGCCTACTCTTAATTGATGTCCCGCCGAAAATTGTGAGCCTACTTAAATCTATGTACAAGAGTTACTCTTGCTGCTTTACTATCTTCAATTACGTCGCCTTGTCCGGCAAGGCGATCTTTTGTCGCCCCTTCTCTTCTTGATCGCTCTGGACAGGGTCATGCTTGATGCCATTCGTGCCATTGGGGCATTTCGGATTTCTTAGAAGATTTTTTCTTTTTTTAATGCAATGAATGGCGAGACAAACATGCCGTTCACCTGATGGTAAGCGATATGACCGTTTATGATCAGTATCGAAACCAAAAACCTTGAATTACAAAGCAATGCTTAGCATTCTGAGATATGAGATGTTAGGTCTCAATAGATCCAGTAGTTACTCTGGCTACAATGTCCTTCACACCTAAACACAACAGTTCATTTACACTATATCTGGCGGGAGAAATAGACATTGCCGTGGTACCTACCCAGGCTGCCTCTCATTTATGAGAGACCTTTACTGATTGATCATTTACCATCAGTATATCATATATCGTCATAGTATTTGGACTATGTCGATGATATTTGTATAAGGAGACATACACATGCTGATATGCAAGCAACGATCAATGACCTAAGTCTAGAGTTAGCAAAATTAATATCCGGGAACCCAAGGGTTGTTCGCATACAAGGGAACAAACACAACAAGTTACTGATTGGCACAGAGGTAGTGGAACGAGTCCGCAACTTCAAATTCGGTACAGCAAGTCAATTAAATATGGATTGCAATTGAATATGGATCGCAATTGAATATGATTGGCCACTTCGTTCGAAAAGGTGCAAACCACATACCTTAACAAACAATGGATTGGATTCCACGAGGAAAGTGTTAGCGTGGCTGTCCCAAACAAACCTGGCAACGCACAGTAATCCGTCGATTACTGTGAGTTGCCAAAAGTATCAGAAAGTCTTGGAGCAACATCAAGCAGGCAGTTCAAGACCGTGTGAGATGAAAAGTCACTGTGGATGCCCTTTGTCCCATCCAGGGGCTATAGGACCTAATGAATAAGTTACTTATTAAAATATAAAGAATAAAACACAGAATAAACATACTACATTAAAGCACAAACAGAACATATGATCATTGAAACAAAAATAATGCATACAAATTGCACGGTAAAAAATAAAAAAAATCCTTTCACTGAGAACCACTTTAATTATATTATAAGTTGATCTTGACTACAAAATCTGTAGATAGTCTTTATATCTATATAAAATATAATTTTGAGCTTATGTATTTAACCAGATTCCTTCCAAACAGATATACCGTTTTTGATGATATTATTTCTGTTTCAAGTGAATTCTAAAATATATAAGATTTCCAATTCGGTACACTGCACCTCGGTGGAGCCGGGCCGGTCCTCTATATAATATATTTAGTTCTTTATACTCATGAGCGCAATCTTGTACTGTGTTTATACAAGACTATAACTAAATATCACGGACTAAGAAGTGCTAAGAAGTAATTAAATAAATATCGTTTCTACTTTTTAAGTACAAAATATGGTAGATTTTTAGGCTATACCATAGACACCCAAAGATGTCTTTTTCTTCCCGTTTTTGACACTATGTATGAAAGAGATAGCAAATCTTGCTAGTTCGCCGTGTAGTGACGGCGGCATCAATTTCTGAATTAATTACCATTTGTCGCAAAAACTGCGCGTCCTTTATCTTTTCTAGACCAAAATCTCTCATCTTATTGTAGGTTGTGTTAAATAGTAATCTAAATGGCATCAGATGATGAAGTAGACGGTTCTTTCGCAGGTAAAGGTTCATTTTAGCTAGCATGTCATAGGTAAGCCGCGAATAGCGGTATCATGTGTTTACTTGCGGTGCAATTAAAAATTTAGAAAAATTTCAGTGTCGTGTATAGGTTTTTTGGGATGAAGTGTAAGCAAGTAGCACGATGTTGCATCGAAGAAACGGTTTATGAGTGTGTCAATGGCGTATTTGTTGTGTTGCGGTTGTAAATATTTTTAAGTGGCAGTTTGTGACAGAAAAGAACATGCGATATCCCCTCATTACTACTTAACAAAATGGACGCCGCCAAACAAAGGGATTAGTGACCTTAGCGTGTGGTGTGCTGAAGTGTGGCCAAATTCAGTTTCCCCACCGGTTTCCCGTATGTCGGGCCGTTGTGAATGATGCTTGAACTGGTTTGACCAGTTTGTTGTGAACTTGCAGGTGATGAGGAAGTGGAAGAAGGTGAGGGTCAGAACGAGAACTCTGGAGACAGTGACGAAGCACCCCCAAAGGTGATGCCCCATATTAGTTTTCATTTAAATTCGTAAACTTGTGTTGTTTGTAAACATGCACTACAATGTCGTATCGTTTGCTGGCTGTACTTTTGTTTTTATGTTGTGTTTATTGCTGTGTTAAATCATCGGAACCTGTTGTTTTAACGCTGATGACGTTTCTGATAGTATTGATAAGTTTAGATTGTAACTTGACTATTAAAAAGCCTAGTTTATGCTGTCAGATTTGCCTAGAGAATTTTGTTATGGTTTTGAAACCATGTTTAGCACAAAGTTATGAATTAAAATGTGTTTGTGTAGGAGGATGAAGATTATTCTCCAGAAGATGGCAGAAAGAAGAAAAAGGGTAAAAAGAGGAAAGCCAGAGGAGAAGAGAAAAAAGGCAGAAAGAAAAAGAAGAAGAGAAAGAATGAAAGTGAAGATGTAAGTATCTTTACTATTCCTAATATCATGGTCAAATGTAATAGTGTACAACAAAATCAGATTAGACATACACATGGCTACTGGCCATAGACAAAAACAAAAATGGACCCCCACTGCTAGTAATTAATATACTCAGAAAATGCAACTCATTTCTACTGTTTCAACTGCAGGACAATTAATTATTTACATTTAATGACTATTGTGGCTTTCTCCCTCAATGAATATGCCCCACCCCTTCTCAAGCCACAAGCAATATTATAGTGTTACAATTACTTCTTGAACATTATTATGCAGGTCAAATAATTTGGAAACAAAATCTGTCCCTTCTACAAGACCAATGTTAACCATTCTTGAAGTCCATAATGAGATTGACCTTCATAAATTAATTTAAACATGGTAAAAATAAATGAATATGTAAATAAGGAAATATGAAGTTGTATATTATTCAGATGTGGTAAGAAAAGTTGCAATGCAAGTTATTTTGTTGAATTTGCAAATTTTTAAGTTGGTGTCTTTAATACACCTTTGCATATTGTTTATTAATTATAGCAGTTTGATTTTAATTAATGTGCTTATACATATTACAGTTATTTGGGATCTTGGGCAAAAATATTTGTCATTGAATTTTTATTAGCAAGCATTTATATCTTAATAAGATAAAATTGATAGTGTATAATAAAAGTTAACAATATACGATGTACAATAATTACTTACTAGTATGATTATGGAAGTTGGAACTCAACTCTTCAAATTAAAAAGCTTATTAAATGTGTCCACAAATTATCAGTTGTCTTTTGCTCCAAATTAGAGAGATTAAGACTAAATCATTTATAAGGGTAATAAATAAAATGAGAAACTTGCAATGATAATATTTCATAGCAATTTTGTAGTTAAATGCAGAAATTGCTTATAATAGTACCTATTCATTAAAAATTGGCCAATCAATATAACATTCCATGTATTTTTTTTGCTAAATGAAAGCTGTTTAACTTGCTTAGTATCAACAGTCCATATTTAAACTCATGGTGCAGGAGGATTAGAACCAGATATTGACTTTATGCCAAGCACTTACGGATATTTTTCTATTGTAGAATGACAAATGTTTTTGTCATTTAATTAGTCATAGATGTCACACAATACAAGTTCAAGGTCAGATGAACAATCTTTACAATTGTCTGTATTTGAATAATTTATTATGGTAGCATCTTAGAATGCAGTATTGTAATGAATTACAATTCTTGAAAGAATCACAGAAATATTTAATGTGCATTTTTTGCCTACTATGCGAAGGTGACCTCTTATAAAATATTTGTCCTATAATGACTTATGTGTATTACTTTAATTCTTTGCGGGAATGTAGTTGTTTTCATTGGTTAACTTCTGTTTATTAACATTTAATGAATGAATGTATCAAGCAGTTTGTCTTGACAATTTAAAGATGTTCACTATTTATATTTTTAAACTAATTGTATGCAAATTATGAGAAGTGTTGAATTAAGAATGACATTAATGCAGTGATATTTTAATTATCCTTTAACCACAACAATTATTTTGAATGAATATCATTAATACTTAATTTTCAAGGGGCCTTTTATATTTAAAATTTAAACAATAAATTAAAGTCTAATGTTCACTTAAAAATACATAGTATTGAGACTGCTCATGGAACTGAGGATTGTAGTGTCCATAATCTGATTGATACATGTTTTATATCTTGTTGTAAAAGGATGATGATTTCGGCCTGGAAATGGAGGCCGAGGGCGACAGTGACTACGCGCTAAGCGCCATGTCTTCCAGCAAGAAGTCGCGGAAGGGCCGGGGAAGCAAACACAACACTCCAACCACACCTGCAGCGTCCGATTCCGGATCTGGTAAGCAAGTTTTAAAATTAATACTCATTTTCCAAACATTGGCCAATCGTGTATGTTGTCGCAATGAATATTTTTTATATTAACCTGGCTACTAGCGTAATAACCAACCATGCAAAGTGTGGACCTGGAGGATATCATTTGTTCCAATCTTAGCGCTAGCTATGTTTTATTCCCATGTTGGATGATAAGCATTGTGGCCAACATCTCAAGGTGGTGTTTAAATGAAGGAAGCAGAGCATTGATCAGTTAAACTATCTATCATATCGTAAATTTGATTTTTGGTCCATAAAAATCAGAAGATGCAGCAGAGTTGGATGTACTTGAATGTATCCTAACAAAATTCAATGCGACATTTGTTTTTGTGGGAAATTTAAAAAAAATCTCAGTTATCTTCGAGATCCTTACAAAACAAGTAACATATTATACGTAAATAAGGAACAAAAACCAATTCGGAATCTATTGAAGTTTTGTACGCAAATCGATTTTTATGACGTTCGCGGGAGGTTACAGTCCATTCTATAATTAACCCCGAAACTGGCACGATATGTTCATTACGCCTTTATGTTTAAAAAATTACAACTTTCAGTAATTCCATGTAATTGTATGAAGGCTTCAATGATACAAGTAATTTAAAAAAATAGAATTAATTATAAAAAATTGTATGACCCTTGTAATGCAGAGTAATCTTTTATATAAAATAAGTTACGCATAAATAAATACTAAAAAATTGAATTTAAAAATTTACTCGGATACGTTCAATTTCACAGTCGAATTTGGTACACTTATAAGATCCGTAGAACAACTAAAGTCACCGACATAGCCATACTTTTGACCTTAAAAGTTTGACCAAAAAGTATCATAACTTCTCAAACAGCAAGATTTGATTTGCATTGATTTAAAAACTAAGGATAGGCCGTTTAGTACATTTGGAGTTTCAAAAAGAAGACCGTGAAAATCACGCCAAAATAAATATTAACACGTTAACTGTGTAGCTATAGTTACGGAGGCAACTCCATAAGTGCAAACACAAATTGGGAATAATATGCAGTTTTAGGTATAAAAATGACAGATCTTATCATTATTTTTTATTTTTATTCATTATTCATTAAAAAATAACCATTTTAACGAATGAACCATCCGTGGGTCATACACGTATGACCTCTTGTTCTATGCCAATGGTCAAGTCAAAGTTATTGTCAAATTATTATCCGTCATTATTTAAGACTTGGTAGCATGGTCTTTTTCATTTTCTTTTTTTTTACACTTTTTGATTAATTTCGTTGCGGGTTAAAGACAAGTTAGACATTCCCGGAGACTCGCCGAGCTTTAATGCTCGGAGTCATAACATTGCGTGCCACTGTTGATCCTGGCTTACAGGAGTTACAGTGGTGGGTGTGAGGGCGGGACAGTCTCCAGCATGGTCTTTGACCTTAGCCGGTTCTTTGCGGAACAAATAAAAAGAAATATCTGTCATAGTTAAAAACTCAAAAAGTTTTCGTAACGTACTGGCAATCCTTATTAAAAAAGTTCTCCGGTTTTCACGTCAACCTCTCTTTTAGTTCGTTGCTCACACGTGCATAGAGTTACAAGCCTTTAAACTTGCGAGGGGCTCATGACCCACCGATGGTGCATTCACGTATAGTGAGGATCTCAAAATGCCCCATCGGTGGGGCATGCACAGTGAACGTGATAAATTAACTTAATAGATTTCGTCTAAACGGTAATAAGAATAATCTTTATTTTTATTCAATTTTCTGTCATAATAATACAAGCAAGAAATTTTGAAATCATTGCGAGTCACGACTAATTTCAGTAATGCTTCACTAGCGATGAACTGGAGCGCGCGCATCACTTTCGTCGGAACACTACGCCTTTTCTGCCCTGTCCATATATTTGTCAATAGTCCGGAGATGCACAAAATTGACAGTTATGACACATATTGTCCCATATTGATATTGTTGATAATTTTATATGATAAAAGATAACACTACACATCACTCTACGCATGATGATTCGATTAGCTTGGTATGCAACGATCTTATTATTCCATGTTTGTAAAATGTAAATATTACTACTTAGCACCACGGGCCTGGCACCGACCGGGACTATGTAAGCGGAAGTAGCTGAGGGTCGTAAAGTATATTCATTAGTCATTTACTAAATAAACAGGGAAATTCAGTTAATGAAATACGTAATGTTGCATATTAAGCTCTCTTTGATAAAGTTGATACTGATTTCGTGAGTGCGGAAATGTGTTTTGTAATTAGTCCCTTGACATGTAACAATGGAGCAATGTTTTTGAATAGTACTTCTATCCATCGGACGATGAACGACACAGGCTATTTTATTCAGGAAAAATAGTTCCCGAAAGTGATACATATATTAGTTAGATTGCGGCATATTTTCAAACATCCGGTGTAAAAACGCGTGAAAGATAGAATATAATAAAATATATAACATTCTTATCTAGAACAAACACCTATACCATGGTGTTTTTTATTTAACTATTACCGTTTTCATTCCACTTTGTTGAAATAACATCTTTACGCTGGCTGTTTTTTCTAATACCTATAAGTCACTATCTACTCGATGAATGTAAGATTAAATTGATTCCACTTTCTCCGATAGTTTTCTGAAAGTTATGTGTTGCCAAATTTGCGTATGTTTTAATAGCCGACCTTACAATGGCGTCGAGGACATTGACCTCTTGAGCTAGCAACATGTGAATAAACTATTAGGCGCAAGTTGATTTACCATTGTATTGTAATACGTGCACGCTACTTTAGGTATGCCAATTGAGCTATTGCAGTTAATTTAGATGAATTTACATTCGTTCTTTAATGTTTAAATTGATGAAATTTTGATGGGTTATATTGTGATTATTATACATTTTAATTTTATTTCTATAACCCAACTTATATTGGGTGAGGTTGACGTGTGCCTCGTGGACTTTTCTTGGAATCCTACGGCGGGACGTATGCCTGTCGAGTGACGACAAACTATTCGGGGAAAATGGGTTGTCATTACCACAATCTTAATGGCGTAATGCGATTCGGTTGAACTAACCAGTTGATTGTCTCAGAGACATCTTTTAGCCTATATAGGTGGACTTTATCAAAGTGAGAGGTTCTTTTATACTTGAATTCTGACCCGAGGTTTTTGTATTTAGTAATAAAAATTGTTTGAAAAATCATCTTATTCATTTTCATCTATGCAGAAGATGAAAGTTTGGCTTTTATGAAATTCCAGATCATCATAATAATAATTCATTCCCTTGTAGGGCAAAATATATTTAATTATTTAAACTTTACATAAAAGAAAACAAAATCATATTACTTTGTCTTATTGCTCTTTTTTATTGGCAAACATGGCAAAAATATATGACTACGATCGAACAATAATCTTAGACTATGTTACACAGGATATACAGTTAATGCAACTAGATCTCTCGGTCGCCCACCGCGTCCGGTGCACATCAACGAGTAAAAATTATCACTAACAACCATTACACAATCAGATTCAAACATTTGTCTTTTAAATGTTTGGTGTATTTATAGCGGTCCAGACTGGATTCACCCAGAAATTATTATTCTATGCGATATAAAATACCTATATTTCTCGTCCATGAACTATCATATGAATAATATTTCAATCGTTTTGTTAAATGACAAACATTTTTATTACATTACTGAGGATAATAAATGAAATAATGTGCATATTTCGTTTGATTTTACGTATATAGATTTGGACTTGTGACATATCAAGGAAAAATGTATGTACCTATATTCCAACTAAACTTATAGGTACCGTTTGACGTTTAATATTTTCCAAATGTAAACAACTTTGTACAGGCGTAAAATACAATTTCATTACAACTTTCCGTAGATAAAACCGCAATTCTATGGTTAAATATTAAATTGTGTAAGTTACGTCTGTACAAAGTTGTTTAAACTACAACGTTAAAAAGTATGAAACGTCAAACGGTACCTATTAGTTTAGTTGGATATTAGTGGGGTATATTCCCTTTATGGTTTATAGGACAAATTGATCGGATTAGGAAATTATGAAATCACGTTTCACTATACAAACCGCACAAAAATAGTATTAGGAGTACAAATAAGTTTCCACCGTTTTGATAGAAATGATATAGCACGAAGCTCACGTTAAATTTCGCAGATGATAACCAGCTTGAAAATTAGGTTGCTCATACAAGAACAACACAACTCTATCAAATTATTAACTTCGTATTAGCAACATATATTCCTTTTGATCCAAAAATGACAACATTTGACCCAAATAAGCGTCATTTGCGGGAACTTTTAATCTACTTTTTTAATTTAAAAATATCTGCATCTAAGGCGCATCGATTGCTCATAGAAGTATATAATGATGCTGCCTTGAGCTAGAGAACATGTCGTGAGTGATACAGTCTTGTACGACTAAATCACCGTTTTTAAACTGGTGGTGAAAAGTGGATACATTATGATATTCGAAAAAGAAGATAATCATTGGGACTACCTGGCCACGCGTCAACAACTACATCAAAACCGAATACTCATAGAAAAACACTCATGCTGTGTATTTTGTAGGATCAGTTTGGTGTGGTGGTGTATTACGAGTTATTTAATCCAACCGAAACAATCACTGGAACTCTACCGAGCTTCATTGATGTGATTGAGCCGTGCTCTGAAGGAAAACGCCCTTAATACTACTTCAGACACGACAAAAATATTCTTCTTCATAAAAATGCTCATCCGCATCTAGCGGTTCCGGTGAAAAACTATTTGAAAACACTTGATTGGGAAATACTACCCCACCCGCTGTATTCACCAGACATTGTGCTGTCCGTCTATCATCTGTTCCGGTCAATGGTACATGCTCTATCGAAACAGCGATTCACATCATATGATGATACCCAGAATTGGGTTGATTCGTGTTTAGCCTCAAAAGATAAGAAATTCTTCCGACGTGGAATCCGAACGCTGCCTGAAAGATGGGAAAAAGTATGTGCTAGTGATGGACCATACTTCGATTAAATTAAAATTATCGTTCTTTCACAATCAACATTATTTTGTTGACAAAAAACGGCGGAAACTTATTTGTACACCTATTAGAATAACCAATTTATGTTTAGATGGGACCTATTACAATTTAAATTGAAATTAATGAAAGCACGCAATGTAGTCGCGATAGCTGTCTTTGGCGGGAACATTTCAAACTATTTGTATACAATTTCACGGTACACAAGTCTCAGCAGATTCTAAACAATTATTTTTTCTGTTAATCAAACATTTTCTTCGAAGAGAGGATCATTCCGCAGTCTTTTTAAGTAAAATATTCAAAAACCTATCGATAGCTTCGAAGGCTATTGATGTGAATAATTAGCAAAAAAGTTGTTTGTGTACTTTCTTCTACTTTTTTACGTCGCAGGGAAAACGAATTACGGCTGCGGCCCCACCCTGCGGGAGAGCGGAGCGGTTATGTTGTGTTTACCAGTCTTATAACCCGACGTTTAACATAAGAATTATTTAACTTTTCCGTACCTACTGTGTCCCAATTTTACATATGTTGGTGCCACTTGATTCTTTATGTGTTTCACCACTTTTATATGGCCTAACCACACTCAATCGTACTGTCGACTGTAGAGTAGGCCCGTGCCCTGCAGTGGGACGTATATGGGCTGATACAGATACAGTTTCACCACTTTTACATGGGTCGGTGCAGTGTGACTTTTTATGCGTACTTTGGAATGATTTGTTCTAAGCCACCAGATGTCTAATATCAACCCTTCCCCAAATGAATAGTTATTACCTCTCCTTGACCTATTTGTAGCGTAGACGAGTATATCAAGGTCTTATGTGTAATCTGCACGATTATGCTATTTGTTCGAACATAGGCACGTAGCGTCTGGAATCCTATGTGAACAGTTATTAGGTATCACGTAACATAACGGTACAGCTTACAATGTAAAAACAAGTCAAAACTTGACTATTACTATGGGATCTGATGAGCTTATATGTGAAAACTTTCGTGTTTGGCTAACTGCAGTAGACTTGATAAATTATTTATTATAGCGAAACCACTTATGTTCAAAGTTGGAAACCTAATCTATATAGGTACGATATGCAAGAAATTTATTGCGTCTATTTTCATGAGATGTTCAAGGTATAAAATGGCTAAGATTAGAACAATAGATATTCATAAGAAATATGTTAATTTATATAAATGATTAAATACATATATTATTAGGTATTCTGCTCATTGAGATTTCGCTAGAAGCGACGCGCTAACACGGTTTGTAAATAGTTAAGATGTGAATATTCGCGTTATCGGAGAAATAAATTTCAAACTAATTTATCATTACATAAACACTTTCACAGTTCGCAGTCAAGGAGCGATCCGTGACGTAACCGTCGAAGTGAGACGTTTGAATTACATGAAAAGTCTACGGAAATAAAACAAATATATTACATAAGTACCAGTTTTGGTAGCGCAAGAAATCGGTCCATCTGATGGTAAAGGACTGTCGATGTCTATGTATATCCACGTTTCTAAAGGAATCACCATTGACATAATTATATGGACAGGGCGAACAGCGTCTAAAGTTTTCCATCGCTGGTCGTCAATCGTAGTAATCCAGGGACCCAAATATATTACTACCAACACCTGGTTTGGGTACGTTAGACTCTGTGGTTAGATGCCGGCTGTCCGAAGTGTCGCCCGTTTAATGCATAAGTATTTGTACAGGCTCTGAGTGTTTTTGACACCGAAAAGTCTCTCGTAGATCCTAATAACAACGATATAAAACTTGGTATCACAAAATGACATTCAAATTGGTGATATTTGTGTGATGTTTCGACCATGTAAGTAAATGTTGTGTATATATTTGTATTGTTTTGTTGTAGCGGGCATGCCGACAGTGGAGGAGGTGTGCACCTCCTTTGGCCTCACAGACGTGGACATTCCGTTCACTGACGCTGACTATGAGAACCTCACATCGTACAAGCTGTTCCAACAACACGTGCGACCGATGCTCGTCAAAGAAAATCCGAAGGTGATTATTATTATTTAAACTTTCGGCATTTTCTACCAGTTATAATTATCCTATTGCATTCCAAAACAATTACAACGTAAAATAAAAGTTGTCTATTACTAGAGATCCTAAAGTTATTGAACAATATTCTCTTTCCAGTGGATAATACTGCACCAAAATTGTTGGCAAAGAGTAGCCTGCCTATTGACATAATAGCTAACTGTTAAAATATTTCTAACTTGATCATCCCACAGATTGTGCATATATTTGCTTTAGGAGTAATCCTAGTGTGAGTGAAAATAATATGAACTCGTATTAATATAACATATCCGTTTTATAAGAGTGTTTAAATTGTGCGTAGGTGCCAGTGTCGAAGCTGATGATGTTGGTGGCGGCCAAGTGGCGCATGTTCTGCGAGTCCAACCCGCACCTGGGCGGGCCGGCGCAGGGCATGGGCTCGGAGGAGAACACCAACACCTCCACCGCTTCCGACTACGCGCCCAAGAGGCCGGCACGCACGCCCAAAGAGGCCAAGGTAAGATTCTCAATATTTAATATCTGCTTTGCTCTGTATGTTTATAAAGGGTATATTAAGACTGCTACCGAAAACAAAGCTGGGTGATAGTTTTAGTGACTAACACAGTGCAACTGAAAAAAAATTTTGTAAATTAACGCGACAAATTTTTAGTCATATTTTAAATATCATCGTGTTTGTTTGATAAATCTATATTTTTTGCGTATCATAACGTTTTTTAAAATAAAAGGGTGTAGACAATTTTTAAGACAATAAATAACTGTATTTATTACCCAAATACGGCGATAGGGAAGAAATAATAAAAAAATATCAAGTTAGTAGTCACGTTCTACCGGTTCAAAAATGAGAGCACCACCTAATGTATAAGTGGCATGTTGTGCGTAGAACGACGAGACGATAGAAGAGCCAGAGGAGGAAGAAGAAGAAGAGGCGAGCGACGAGGGCGCCACAATGCCGCGCAAGCGAGGCCGCAAGCCCAAGAACCAAGCCGCCGCCACCACGCCGCGCGGCAAGCCCGGCCGCAAGCCCAAGGTGCCCACGCTCAAGATCAAGTTCAGCAAGCGCAAGCGCACCAGCAGCGTACGTATACTACGCACTGTATCTGTTTACATATTTACAATTGACATTTTGTTCTTTGATTATACATATGTGGGTGGAAACGACTAATGGCCTTATTCATAGACAGTTTAT
This sequence comes from Hyles lineata, assembly GCA_030180105.1. NCBI lineage: Eukaryota > Metazoa > Arthropoda > Insecta > Lepidoptera > Sphingidae > Hyles > Hyles lineata. Next base: position 13,529,651 of record JARJEE010000006.1, on the reverse strand, counting down.
AAACCTATATTAGTTAACGAATGTTTTGTCTGTGTTTTGAATTCAGTTTGAACAAAGATTCAAAATAAATTCAAAAGTTTTTTTGAAGGTACAAAACATTCGATAGCTAAAATAAGCTTATAAACAGTCTATGAATAATATCCTGGAGTTTAAGGAGTATTAACAAAACTGAATTTTCCATCTTCAATCTTAAAATATTACAAATACATGTTTTAAATAATAATTCTAGATTTTACTGTGCACCAGTACTTGGTGTCAATAAATTTCGATCCATTATCCATACTGGGCTACAAGACCTACATTTGAGAAAGTGAAATAGTATCTATTATCTAATACTTCTTTAAAATTGCCATTTCAACTACGCTTAGGCTATACTACAAAGTATTACAAGATATTTAAAAAAAGTATTTCTCTTTAGGAGGAAGAGCAAGAAGGCAGCGCTGGCGTTAACTCAGACTCGGATGCGGAATTTGAGCAAATGTTGGCTGAAGCGGAGGAGACTAAGCCGCCCGCTGCCGCCGCCTCGGAGGACGGAGCGCCGCCCAAGGAAGACGATCCTAATGCGGCAGTAAGTCCTACAGTTTACAATTATAAATACACTGGCTGAACTATCAAATGTTTTTAGCCTATTTTTGAGGTACAATGTAGCTTAAACAGTGCAACACTCAACTTATTATCTTCCCATCCTTTATCCTTTCCATTCCCCTCCAGATTTCATGGACAAGCAACACATCATTATCTAAGAGTTGTGGATTTTTATAGTTAGCAGTGATCATTTACCATCAGGTGACCTGTTTGTTTGTTTGCTAGATCTATGCAATAAAAAATAGGAAACTATAAAATATAAAAAATATGTTTGTTCCTATTAACTACTAAACAGATTTTGACGAAACTTTACAGCATTATTCATCAGAAAAATAATATATAAAAAGTGGATTAAATTTTTAATACTTGAAATGAACACCATTATTGATCAAAATTACAAAGAAAAATTAACTGATATTTTTTTATTTTACAGCAACCTAAAAGGAAAGCCAAGACCAAGATTGGTAACAAAACTAAGAAGAAAAAGAAGATGAAGACCACAAGCAAGTTCCCTGACGGTGCTGAGGGTGAACCTGAGCACCAAGATTATTGTGAGGTGAGGATTTTGTAAATTTTCACTATAATACTTACCATAATGCATATTTTAGTATCTTTATGATTTTAAGTCATTTGAAGTAGGAAATACCGAATTTTAAATAGTTTTAGTACCACTCAAAGGACACGAAAAACACACAAACAATATTCCTCCTAATAATTTAAATAATTGTTTTTTTTTTAAATCATATGATAATTGATAACAATATCGTCGGTGATACTGCAATACCGCGTAAGTAACAATTGCAAATACCGCGGAAGTACGAAAAAATCAAAATTGAAATTTCGCGCCTATGAATTCTAGACATAGGCGCGAAATTTCTGCAAATACTTGCAAATACTTCCGCGGTATTTGCAATTGTTACTTACGCGGTATTGCAGTATCACCGACGATATGATATGTTATATGGGAACAGCACTTGCAACAGACAGATAAACATCCCTAAAAGGTTGCAGGTAGGTACACACTATCTCTGGGCCGTTATACGAAAGATTGTGGTCAGCAGTAGATTTCTTGTGAATAAAAATGACAGTTATATGATGATAAATGATTGTTTGTGTGCAGGTGTGCCAGCAAGGCGGCGAGATAATCCTGTGCGACACGTGCCCGCGCGCCTACCACCTGGTGTGCCTGGAGCCCGAGCTGGAGGAGACGCCCGAGGGCCGCTGGTCGTGTCCGCACTGCGAGGCCGAGGGCAACAACGATCAGGACGACGACGACGAGCACCAGGAGTTCTGCAGGTACACTACTCACTACTCAGTACTCACACTTATAAAGACATACGGAATCACTCTGGATATCCGGATACCAGATATTTTGGTTTATTTGAATACCATTAGTACATTTTCTATGATTGATAGCAATGCGTTTGATAGAAATGCTCTGCCTATGCTATTAATTTTAGAGATCTATCAGGCTTTGCGACCTTGTTATTTTTTACTGTCAAATGAGCTATTATCATCTTATTAAGTAAAGCGACAAAACAATTACTTGTTGAACTGCATGACTCGTTAAACACCAGGCACATGGTCTCATTGGATTAATACATGAAATTATAAAAAGTTAGACAGAATCTTTACATAGATTGTAAAGCAGACAGTGACAAATCACTTTCAAACTGGCCACACATACCAAAGTCAACATTAAATATTCATTTTGCGTTTCCACAGGATTTGCAAAGATGGCGGAGAGCTATTATGCTGCGACTCTTGTCCCTCCGCCTACCATCGCTTCTGTCTCACTCCACCTCTAGAAGAAGTACCAGATGGGGAGTGGAAGTGTCCACGCTGTAGTGTAAGTTTAAATCATTTCTTTAAAAGATTATGAAAAATAATTTCCGTTTCTGATTGAATAATTCTTGAGAATATAACAAATGATAAAAAGGTATTTGAAGTGTAATTAATTTCGTATAAGATACACCGTATATTTTTTTTCTATTCTGTCAATATCTTCACTAAAATCCAGTAGCAAGTGCAGTAACAGTCAATTATCATTGAATAACCATAAATGTTATGTTAGAAGATGTATGCGGAATTAATTAACTATCGACATTTTATTTTAAATAATTTAGCCTAGAAATATTTTTCATATGTAATAATAATATATTATGTCGTATTACATAGTGTCCTCCGATGGATGGTAAAGTGGCGAAAATCCTGACGTGGCGCTGGAAGGAGCATCCGGCCAAGTCGAAGGCGCCGCGCTCGCGAGAGTTCTTCGTCAAGTGGCACGAGCGATCCTACTGGCACTGCAGTTGGATATCGGAACTACAGGTATTTTGTTTTAATGAATTTATTATTATCATTATCTACAAATATAGGTCACAGCCGCTGCGTGTATGTATATCTATTACACCATATACGTCCCACTGCAGGACACGGGCCTACTCTACAATCGAGCATACGATTGAGAGTGGTTAGGCCATACAGCCGCTGCCTGTGGTGTGGAAAACAATCGTTAATACCTTCCAAAAATAAAACTATCCAAAGTACTTCGGAAATACTAAATCACGGATTTTATAATATTATCTATCTTTCGGTTGGTTTTAACTTCGCCAATGCCTTAAAGGTTTGTAACCTACAATATCCAATATCATTATATTTGGCTTTATATTAAAAAATAGAAAAACTATTTGGAAAAAAATAATGAAATGATTAACATTAAAATATGTTTTTTCAGTTGGATGTATTCCATCCCCTCATGTACCGGTACTACATGCGCAAATCGGACCCGGAGGAGCCCCCCAAACTGGAGGAGCCTTTGGACGAGCGCGACAGTCGCGTCAAGAGACTCAAGGACAAACAGCCGCACGACCACGAGTCCAATGAGAAACTCCTCGAGGAGAGATACTACAGGTTTGTGAATTGAATGTATGAAGTGGTATTTAAATACAGAAATTTTTATAATGCTTGGAAATTTTCAGGAAACATGTTTTTGTCAATGAATCGGTGTCATTTTATCCCTATTCAAGCTCTATTTTCCTTCCTATGGTCTAAGATACTTTAGGAAAAATTACAATCATTTATTTATAATGCTGTTGTTATATCTAATCTGAATAGAACGTAGAATTCTTCAAAAAGATCTATAAAGATAATATATGAATAAAACATTGCTTTTTACCAGGTATGGTGTGAAGCCAGAGTGGTTGGTGGTTCACCGCGTCATCAACCACCGTACATCACGTGACGGCACAACATACTACCTGGTGAAATGGCGCGACCTGTCCTACGATCAGGCCACGTGGGAGTCGGAGCACGAGGATATCGCCGGATTAAAACAGGCTATTGACTATTATCAGGTATAAATATCATTATTAACTATAGTGGAAAATAAAACTATTATTCTATGCAAATAAATACAATAGAAATGGAAAAGTTTGAATTTTTTCCATAAAATAATGGATGTGTATTGTAAAATACACTGTAAAATGTATGGAAGAATGTATATGGTTATGGATGTGCAATGATGATGAGGAATTTAGATTTATAGAATAATGTCTCATTACAATAAATGTGTTATAATCATATCCTGTGAAATTTTATATTTTGTTCCCAGGATATGCGTGCCTGCATAACATCAGAGGGCAAAACAAAAGGTACCAAAGGTAAAAAGCCAGGACGCAAAAGCAAGAACAAAGACATTACTGATGAAGATGACAGCAGCACTGGCCTTCAAATGCGCCCCAAGAAATACAACCCTCCACCAGACCGCCCCACTACTAACTTGAACAAGAAGTATGAAGACCAACCTCCATTTGTCTATGAAACTGGAATGCAACTGCATCCTTACCAATTAGAAGGTCTCAACTGGTTGCGGTATTCCTGGGGTCAAGGTATAGACACAATCCTTGCCGATGAGATGGGTCTCGGTAAAACTATCCAGACAGTAACATTCCTGTACTCTTTATTCAAAGAGGGACATTGCAAAGGACCATTCCTGGTATCTGTACCATTGTCAACTATTATTAATTGGGAGAGAGAATTTGAGTTGTGGGCTCCGGATTTATACTGCATTACGTATGTCGGTGACAAAGATTCCAGAGCGATTATAAGAGAAAATGAAATGACCTTCGATGACGGTGCCAACAGAGGTGGCAGGCCTTCGAAAATAAAGTCGCAAGTCAAATTCAATGTACTGTTGACGTCTTATGAGTTAGTTTCAATTGATGCTACTTGCCTGGGATCTATTGAATGGGCTGTGCTCGTAGTGGACGAAGCTCATAGGCTGAAAAGTAATCAGTCTAAATTCTTCAGGCTTCTAGCTGGCTACCAAATTAACTACAAACTCCTTCTCACTGGTACTCCATTACAGAACAATCTCGAGGAGCTGTTCCATCTTCTCAACTTCTTAAACAAAGATAAATTCAACGACTTAGCCGCCTTCCAGAACGAATTCGCTGATGTTTCGAAAGAAGAACAGGTAAAGAGGCTTCACGAGATGTTGGGCCCGCACATGCTGCGGCGTTTGAAGGCTGATGTGTTGAAGAACATGCCTACAAAATCTGAGTTCATTGTGCGAGTAGAATTGTCGCCGATGCAGAAGAAGTATTACAAATATATTCTGACTAGAAATTATGAGGCTTTGAATCCGAAGAGTGGTGGACAAACAGTTTCACTTCTCAATGTGATGATGGACTTGAAGAAATGCTGTAATCATCCTTATTTGTTCCCCGTTGCGGCGGAGGAAGCGCCGTTAGGACCGCACGGAAATTACGATACCCAAGCACTAATAAAAGCATCCGGAAAACTTGTACTGTTATCAAAAATGTTGAGACAACTGAAAGAGCAAGGCCACAGAGTGCTTATATTCTCTCAGATGACGAAGATGTTGGACATTCTCGAGGATTTCCTTGAGGGCGAGGGATACAAATATGAGAGGATTGACGGTGGTATCACTGGTACTATTCGACAAGAAGCCATCGATAGGTTTAACGCGCCTGGTGCTCAGCAATTCGTATTCTTGCTGTCGACAAGAGCTGGTGGTTTGGGTATTAACTTGGCCACAGCTGACACCGTCATCATTTACGACTCCGATTGGAATCCACACAACGACATCCAGGCGTTCTCCCGTGCCCATCGTATCGGTCAAGCGAACAAAGTAATGATATACCGTTTCGTCACCCGCAACAGTGTCGAGGAAAGAGTAACACAAGTGGCCAAGAGAAAGATGATGTTGACTCATTTAGTGGTGCGGCCGGGAATGGGCGGCAAAGGTGCTAACTTCACCAAACAAGAATTAGACGACATTTTGAGATTCGGTACTGAAGAACTGTTCAAAGAAGAGGAGGGTAAAGAGGAGGCTATTCACTACGATGACAGAGCCGTGGGAGAATTGCTCGATCGTTCCAAGGAAGGTATAGAACAAAAAGAATCGTGGGCTAATGAGTACCTCAGTTCATTCAAAGTAGCTAGCTATTCAACGAAGGAAGGAGATGGAGAAGAAGAAGTCGACACTGAAATTATTAAACAAGAAGCAGAAAACACCGACCCGGCTTATTGGATCAAACTACTCAGACATCATTATGAACAGCATCAGGAAGATCAGGCTAGGACATTAGGTAAAGGCAAACGTGTTCGTAAGCAAGTGAATTACAATGATGGTAGCGTCGCACAAACTGAAAACAGGGAAGACTCCACCTGGCAAGAGAATGGTTCCGATTACAATTCGGACTTCTCTCAAGGCAGCGAGGATGATAAGGAAGATGACGACTTCGATGAAAAGAATGACAATGGCGATCTCCTCAGTCGCCGCAGCAAGAGACGCCTTGAGAGACGCGAGGAGCGCGACAGACCACTGCCGCCGCTATTGGCGAGAGTCGGTGGCAACATGGAGGTGCTCGGCTTTAACGCCAGACAGAGGAAGTCATTCCTCAACGCTATCATGCGGTATGGTATGCCACCACAAGACGCTTTCAACTCGCAGTGGCTAGTGAGAGATCTCCGAGGAAAATCTGAACGAAACTTCAAAGCTTATGTGTCGCTGTTTATGAGACATTTGTGTGAACCGGGAGCGGATAACGCGGAAACCTTCGCCGACGGAGTTCCCAGAGAAGGTTTATCACGACAGCACGTCCTCACAAGAATTGGTGTAATGAGCTTAATAAGAAAGAAGGTACAAGAGTTCGAACACATCAACGGATATTACAGCATGCCGGAGTTGATCAGGAAACCAGTGGAGCCAGTGAAGGTGGCCGGGGCCGAAGGCAGCGCAGCGCCGAGCCCTGCGCCTTCCACCGCCACTCCCATCACCTCCGCCGCGCCCTCGCCCGCGCCCACACAAGTCACACAAGCCTCGGGACAGGCGCCAACACCAGGCGGCTCTGAGAAAGACGACAAAGAGGAAAGCAAAGATGAAAAATCTGAATCTAAAGAGAAAATCAAGGACGAACCTATGGACACCAGTAATATCAAAGAAGAAATGGCTGATGATAAGGAATCTTCCAAAGATCAGGATGACAGTAAAGATGGGGACCGACGGATGTCTGTGGATGATGACCAGTCAAAGGATGACGAGAAAGAAGATAAGAAAGATGACAAAGATGTTAAAGTCAAAGAAGAGAACAAAGAAGACGGTGACAAGAAAGATGACGTTAAGAGTGAGAAAGCGGAGTCTGAAGCTTCAGAAAAACCCAAAGATGAAAAGAAGGTAACAACATTTTACTCAATATTCATCTATTAAATATTACTTTTAACAATTAACAGACAATGCAAAGCTAGTTTAACACAAACTTATGCGAGTAGGAGTGTGGAATTCTACAGAGATGTACTTTATAAATAAACCATTCATTTTTGAACACTAATACTCAGTAAGGATGAAAAAACTCACATCACACACAATTTATAGTATCACCATCATCATCATCATATCAGCCACAGGAAGTCCACTGCTGAACATAGGCCTCCCCCAATGATCTCCACAATGACCTGTTGGAAGCGGCCTGCATCCAGCGACTTCCTGCGACCTTAGTCAGATCGTCCGTCCACCTTGTAGGCGGGCGTCCGACACTTCGCTTGCCTGTACGTGGCCTCCACTCGAGAACCTTTCGGCCCCAACGGCCATCGGTTCTACGAGCTATGTGCCCGGCCCACTGCCACTTCAACTTGCCAATCCTATGGGCTATGTCGGTAACCTTGGTTCTCCTACGGATCTCCTCATTCCTGATTCGATCTCGTAATTTATAGTATAATTCGATTTTATATTGCCAAAAATCAACATATACTTGGTTAATTGCAGGACGATGACGACGACGACGTGGTGCTGGTGAAAGAGGAGGAAGAGTTGAAAGTGGAGCGGCGCAAGTTCATGTTTAACATCGCGGACGGCGGGTTTACGGAGCTGCACACGCTGTGGCTGAACGAGGAGCGCGCCGCCGCGCCGGGCCGCGAGTACGAGATCTGGCACCGCCGCCACGACTACTGGCTGCTGGCCGGCATCGTCACGCACGGCTACGGACGCTGGCAGGACATACAGAACGACCTGCGCTTCGCCATCATCAACGAGCCCTTCAAGATGGACGTCGGCAAAGGCAACTTCCTTGAGATCAAGAATAAGTTCTTGGCGAGGCGTTTCAAGGTACTTAATACGTCTTATTGTTAAATACTCGGATATTACATGTCGCATACGGTATGATTAGGATGTTTAATTTGGTAAATTTTGTGTCGTCGATTTGAATGCTTCATACTTGATTCGTAAATACGAACCTGGTGTTACAATTTAATAATTGTAACACCAGGTGCCACAAGCCTCGCAACATAAACATATTGCAGGCGTAGGCAGCACGTAAAGTGTTAAAATTATTGCCAATGTGAATCTCGACAATATTTGAATTGCTAGCAGATTCGTATAAAACATCCTAGTTAAACAGTAGAGATGTAATGATATGTCTGTGGTGTGCAGTTGCTGGAGCAGGCGCTGGTGATCGAGGAGCAGCTGCGGCGCGCGGCGTACCTGAACCTGACGCAGGACCCCAACCACCCCGCCATGTCGCTCAACGCGCGCTTCGCCGAGGTGGAGTGCCTGGCCGAGTCGCACCAGCACCTCAGCAAGGAGTCGCTCGCCGGCAACAAGCCCGCCAACGCTGTCTTGCACAAGGTACACTCTACGTGTATTTTCATACGACTAAAATAACTCAACATTTTATAGATATGTAGGATTTTGTGATAATGATTAATGAAATCTGTTAATGATCCTGTAATGTCTGATTAATGGTTTTTGTTACTCAATTTTTTCGGCCCTATGAACACGTTTGACCAATGTGTTCACATATAATACAAAAGTATGAATCTAACAAAGGCTTTCACAGAGAAAATAGTTATTTCGAAAATAATGAGCAGTTTTTTTTACTTAATGATTTAAACAGGCGTGCCATGTAATTAAATCAAATTAACAAATTACCGACAAGGTTAGTTAACAGTTATCGTAATTTAGTGCAGTTCGATCCTTGTGTTAATGAGTGTAAATGTTAATACATAAAATTAATAATATGGCTTCCTCCTCTCTCCTAAATTGTTGCCGGGCCCAACAAGGGTCCTCATTGTACCCTTTTATAAAATTTTAATATCTTTGTAACGTGTGGGTGCAATAAAGATATTGAGTATTAAAATATTGCGCGTGATTGTAGGTGCTAAACCAGCTGGAGGAGTTGTTGTCGGACATGAAGTCGGACGTGTCGCGGCTGCCGGCCACGCTGGCGCGCATCCCGCCCGTGGCGCAGCGCCTGCAGATGTCCGAGCGGTCCATCCTGTCGCGCCTCGCCGCCACCGCCGGCAACCCGGTGCCCGCCGGTATGTACATCATTATATCTCTGTCCATATTTTTGTTAGGCTGTGGTTCTTCCGAAGATTATATAAAACCAAGAACATTATTCAAGTATGTCATTCGAGTCTTATTATGAATACCTAATGTAAACCGAAACGTACCGACTTCGACTACAGCACCGAGAGAAATAATATCATAGATTTTTAACATAACCTGTTAAAAGTGAGCAGCACTGAGCAACTTATTTTATTTACATATATTTTACATACCATACCTGGAAAAAACACATTCATTTGATACTCAATTTATAGTTGAAAATTAATTTTAATTTTTGTGTGTTGCAGCTCAAATGCCGCAGTTCCCCGGCGGGTTCCAGTCGGGAGGCACGCTGCCTGGATTCGCGGCGTCGGCCGCTGCAGCCGCCAACTTCTCCAACTTCCGCCCGCAGTACTCCGTGCCGGGACAACCCACATCCACTGGATCTTCTAATGTGAGTACCGTTCATAACATGTAACTGGTCCAATGACTTCAGTTACATCATTTTTTTGTTTATTAGTAATATGAAGAAGAATTTGTAGCCTTTGTCATGATTTGTGACAATTTTTGGGAATGTCCACCAAATTGAATAACTAGCAGTGATGACATAGTTACTTTTTTAGCAAGTAGCTTTAGAGTTGGACCAGTTTTATGGAACACATTAGTTCCAAAAGAATTCATAAATAAATAGTTTATTGTATGAATTAAAAAAAAATTACGTAGATTATTATTATTATTAGATATATTGATTACTGCTGTGTTTGTTATAATAATATAGTAATATATATTTTTTCTTTTCCAGAAATCATAAGCGCCGTAACTTATACACGTTTATTAAATTTGACACAATCGCAGGTAAAACATAGTTTCTTATTTATTTATGTGGTAGGAACAAGTTCGCTTGACTATTGTAAGACGTTCATCATTATGATATTCGCCGACCTAAACGCATGTTATTACTTGGCTCAAGACACGAGTAACATGTCGGTATTGTTTGTTTTAGAGAGCGGTTATGTGGTTCCATAGATGAAATATAGTAGATTAAGCTTTTCCAAGATTCCTGTTCCACCTTGGGTTTGAAGTGATAATTTTAGTGAATTAGTGCAGTAATTATGTTAGGTAACATAATGTCATATTAAAGCAAAACTCACAATATTATTTATTTCATCCTGATCTGTATGAATCTTGTAATGTGTAAGTGTCTGTGGACTTATGAAATCTTTATTTTTAATTTACCAAAAATGAACACTGAATAAATCATACAGTTAAGTGAGATTGTGATTTAATTTATCCCCGACCTACGATATTCATGTGTATTAATTAATCAATATAGAAAAATGTTAACATACAATAATTATTATGTTACAATGTCAGAGAGGGAATGTTTTAAAATTCTTGTCCATATTGTTCACATTATCAACAGTGGTCTTTTAAAGTATTGTAAGCAATCTTTTGTGATTGTAAACTTGTAGTGTAATATAAGGAGACTAAAATAAAACAATAAATTATCAAAAATATTGTTTAATTCATGATCACACATTTCAAACACAACAATAAAAATGTATAGCAAAATATCACCATGTGTATGTTCCGTCTTCTTTATCGTACTTCACACTATCCAGAGTCCGTACGATGTTGGGGTCTGAGGAACAGAAGTGCTGCAACATCTCTTCATTAATGCCACAATCTGATAAGTTTTCCTTGTTGAACGCCTTTGCAAAGTGGTTTGGTTCATTCTCTTTTGATGATTCTTCTGTAATGCAAAATGATGAATATTCTTAACATTCATGAGTATGGTATATTATTTATACTGGGTTGTAAGTATGCTGCAGTAAGACGTCATTTCCGTACAGACGAGAGCTCCGACTGGCGACAGTCAATTATTTTTCGCCATTAGGTTCGGGACGGGAGGAGGTCTAATATTCAGAGTGGAATTCTAATAGCTTAGGATGATGATGCATTTATTCACAAATCAGGTATCATTATTACATTTCCACAGGTGAGATGATTATAAATGCTGAAGGGAATATAAATAATTTATAATGACACAAAAAAAGATTCAACAAGAAAAGCTTTTTTAATAATAACCATAAGGTTATTTATAACCATCATAAGGCTTTGTTCTAAGCTCAGCTGTGATGCTATAGCGGAGGATGATTCCAGATTGATAGCTAGTCAATCATCCCGCACTCTACCGGTGAAAGAAAATATCATAAGGAAACCTGCATATACCATAGTGTTTTGTCAGATTTTCTGTGGTATGTAAAATCCGCCAACCCGCACTAGGCCAGCTTAGTGGACCATTTGGTCTAGCCCTTGCCAATCGTACCGTCGATGATAAAGGGGTCTCGTGTCCTGTAGTGGGACCTAATCGGGCTGATGTAGACGCAGGTGTATACCTTGTGCGATGTTGGTGGCGGCCCAGGAGAAGGCGCGCGAGTGTTGGTGTTGCGCGAAGGTGGCGCTGAAGCTGTCGGCAGTATCGCGCAGTACCCGCACTAGACTATGCACCGCGGTTGGAAGGATCGGCCCGCGCACCTCCACCGAGTAGTACTTCTTGCTGTCGCACATTATCGTGTTCTCGCGCACCTGTAATGGTGCTTATTGTGAGTAATTGACGCTTAGATAGTACACAGGAAGTCCTGTCAGCCGACATAATAGAATTAATACTGAACTGTAACACTACCACTAATCAAACGATTAGAAATGTTACAAACCATGCTACACCACTATAATTGTTTTTTCCAATAGTAAAATTATGTACTGTTTCTGTGCCAAAGCTCAAATTCATGTGTTAACTGCATCTCAGAGTCAATGGTTTATATTAAGCTCATTCAAAAAGTAAATTAGAAAACCTACAATTTGTACTACGAGTCTTTTATAATGCAATAAACAAAAATGACCTTGAGAGACTGCAGCGTCCCTCCCTGGAAGGCGGTGGGCGCGAGCAGCGTGGGCGGCACGCCGGCGAAGGGCCCGGTGGTGCTGACGATGGACTTGCAGTTGAGCAGGAAGTTGAAGAGCGCCTGCGCGTCCGCACCGCGCACCAGCACCAGCGACTCCGCCGCGCTGTCCACGCTGCTCTCCGCAGTGTTGGCCACGCGGGCCTGGCTCATTCAAACAAATATATGTTTAATTTTGATTTCTGGAATATAGTGATTTTAAATTGTATAGTTCATCCGGCTATGCTACATTTAAGTGAAGCCGGCGTTTATGCACTTTACAAAATTATATGGCTTATTATTTTGCGGCAGGTGTATATTTGTTGTCAACTTACCATTAACATAGCTTAACATTTTATAATATACTTCATATGCGTCTTGAACTCTGGAAACCTTCACGTCAGAGGCTTGAGAGAACGCGATAGCACCCGATCTTAGACAATATGGCCATATTCTAACGTATCCCAAGATAATTAGTTCTGCTTTACTGTCTACTTTAAAAGATTCGAACTCTTAGTAAGTAGCTTTCCAAGAACTTTTATAATTTAGCTTAATTTTGAATACACCATCAACATCAAATACCTGTGATGTATGAAACTTCTTGATAATCTCAGTTTCTATGCCGAGTTGCGACAGGAACTGGTCCGGGTCGTCCTCGTCTTCCTTCTCGTCGTTCTGGTCCTGCGACTTGGCCTCGTCCATGGTGTCGTAGCAGCTGTCGAACGACGAGTTCTTGGCCCTGTCTTCGTCGGACGTGTTCAGTTTCTTCTTACTGTCCGGCCGCAGCGGCATCGTGAATTCCACGTCTGGGCGTTGAAAATAATTTATGGTTATGGGATTTGAATAGTGAAAAAGGTATTAAAATATGAGGAATTGATAAAGATGTGTTTCTGTATCAGCCCATATACGTCCTTAGCAGGGCACGAGCCTTCTTTACAATCGAGAATACGATTGAGAGGGGTTAGGGCAGGCTGGCTTAGTAGACCTAGATATTTTTCAAATCGCCATGGTATCCAGGTTTCCTCAAGGTGTTTTCCATCTCCGTTATAGTCCGTGGTGATTAACTATCAATACATGATTCCAAAAAGTCAGAGATATGCCCGAGGGAATATCTATCTCTATGGGAATCAACAAAATGGTTAGGAAACTATACTCGTGTGACTCTGTTTACAAGTGGTGTTTAAAGAGGTAAGTCGCTAAAGTTCCATTAACGTCAACATTTAAAGTTTCACTAGAATAAAATAAACATGTATATAGTGATTACCTTCTTGGCGGAGCGTCTGTCGAAAGCCCCTGGTGGTGGGCGCGATGAGTGCGCAGGGCTCGGACACGCCGCACACGCCGGCCGCGCGGAACACGCACGTGAACGTGTTCGCGCACACGTAAAAGTACGGACAGTGCAACGCACGCAGCAACTGCACATTTAAATTATTTATATTACATACATAGATACATAGGAGACTGTCTGGCCCTCTCACCCACGACTGTAACTCCTCTGCTCGGCGAGTCTCCGGGAATTTCTAACTTGTCTTTAATCCGCAACAAAAGTAATCAGAAATCAAATTGTTGATATTAGATACACACATAAACTCACATCTTTTTCCCAGAAGGGGTTGGCAGAGGGTACGCCCACGGTTCGCCTTGTGTGCCTTCCCACGATGTGATAAGGAACGAGACTATCGCCATTACGGCCACAAATTCCTAAATAGCATAATTAATTGAAATCCACTGTCACTTCGCCCGACCCGGTGTTCGAGTCCGACACCTCAGCTTTATAATCATACCGTAGTACAATTTCGCCACCAAAACAGACAATTTATAATAAAATTAATTTATACTTTATTTTTCACTTGTATAGTTACTAGCAATAATTCCAAGTCACTGAACTCTTGAATTTTAAATTAGTAGATAACAGTACCTTCTTCGACACACTTCACATTTTTTTTATCAATTCACTGTTTTTCTATCTCATTATGTAAAAACTATTAAACAATCTAAATGTAATACAAACCTGAAACAAAGACCTGAAGCTCTCTGTCCACTCATTGTAGAGTGCTTCTTTGACTTCCTCGTTGGTGGCCATGAAGCTGGTAGCTGCGACCTTCCCAGAAGATCGAGGGAACATCTCCAGCCAGGGTAAATGTGGATGTTGCCAGTACAGACACGTCTGGTGGAACAGCGCGCGAGGGGAGGTATCGAGAGTGGACGACTTCGTTGTGTCCAGGCAACGGACGAACCTAGCGGATTTAATAGTGTTACAATCCTATAATGTTTAATGAGCATTGTTTGCTTTTAAACTCTTTAATGGTGATACAAAACTGGCGTTTGCGTATTTCAGAGTTGACTAGGGAGACTAGGTGCAACTTTAGGCTATAAAATCAAACGCGTAACACTATACAGTGTGTTGAAATCAAACTATCGTGTCCATTAACAGTAATAAAATATCATAAAAAAAGGAGAATGCCCATTCATAGCATCCGTGAAAAATCTTGTTGATCACAATACTGCTTAAAATTCAGTAAAGCAAAGGTCTGTCCTTAAACATTTTCCTGTTTTATCCTGGGTTACTAACTCAAAAAAAAAATATGTTTCAAAGATTGATATACTCAAAAAAAAATGTTTTATTGAGGCACAGAAATCTTCGCACCCATAGTTAGTTTCATAGTAAGATTGCGTTGATTGGAATATTGTTTTGGATACAATTACAAATCTGGATATTGTATTTTTTTAGAGGTAATAAATATTCAAATTAAATTAGTTTTTATGATTAATCTCAATTTATCATATTTTAAAGTTTACATAACTTGAATATACTAATGAATTTTAAAAATATTACTTACCCTGTAATTCCTGATGCTTCTTCACTGGCTTTTAACTTTGATGTCCATGCAAATGGTTTCTGTGACATTAATCTTAACTTAGTCTTGATTGCCCAATCTATTGGTAAATAATCATATTTCTTCTCAATATGTTTCTGAAACAATTCAAACAAATGAAATATTTAGATGGATATACAAAATTAACTTGGGTCAAATTTACTAGTATTTTTTCAAATGGTAAGTCACCTTGACTTAAATTAAATTTCAACCTTGGTAAATTGTAATTTTGTTAATCTATTGTTAGATAATAAAATTTTCACCTGTACTGATTAATATGTGAAGACAAAACATAAAGCATGTAAAATTTATACCTGGGCCATATTTTATTGTAAACAAATTGTACTCACTGTCTCCACTGAATGTTCTGCTGTGAATTTTTGCAAGAGGTTTGAAAAGGTAGCTAATTTCTCAGTGTCCACATCCTGTGCTGGCTTTTCAACAACCTTTGCAGGTAAGTTCAATAATGCAAATAGTGTTTTGTCACTGGATTCTTCTAGTTGGGAGTCCTCTTCTAATTTCGGTTTTTTACATTGTTGGGTGTTTATTCTGTGGAAAATAAAAATTAATTTAACCAATTAGTGAAAATCGTTTTTAAAGCTAGCTAATGTTTTATGTCTTGAACTTTGATTCAGGCTATCTTTTCTGTAGCATGAATAGCCTGCATAAACTGGGTCTGAATTTATTTAAAAATTTCCGATAGTGTTAAAGAGATTAAAAAGTTTGCTATCACATCTTTGCAGTCAGCAAATTTGCTTGATGACAAATACCCACTTCTCTACCTTCCCTTACCTATCCTCCTATTGTCCGTCATCATGAAAGGTATAATGTCTTTAAAATTTTTGTGGTGCAGAATTGTAGCCAACAATTTAAAGTGGTTGTTACCTTTTTTTATCATAAACAATGTACCAGTTTATACTTACTTTGAAAATGGATTTTTTCTTTTATCACCATCTAATATTCTTGAAAAGTCTAAATCTGGTATATTCTTTTTGCAAGGTTCTTCATTTGCCGATGTTGAACCTAATGGTGCTTTCATCCGTTCCTGGGTAAGTAAGGATTAGAATAGATAAATGTTGTGAATTACTTTTAATGTTGCAGTATTTTTGCATATTATTCCGCTCAACATTACACAGAACTAAATATGTAGACCTCCATTTTTTTTTATACCCATGATATGTGCAAGACACATGTGTTGCCTTGGAATTAATTTATTTGATGTGGGTTTTTCTAAATTAGTTTTGTTATAGGCAATGCATTGCTGTACATTCGGCCATATAGTTTGACAAAGTGGTTAGTGACATACTGGTTGTTACCATGTGACAAACACAAGGATATCACATGTGTTTGAAGCAATATTTTCAGGTTTTTCTCAGCAGTCTATATTATTTTGACTCCAACTTGAATGTTTGATGTTATAATTCGGGCATAAATTAATAAATGTCAGTACAGTTACAGAATCCTGGCGTATATGCGACTAACATTTGGATTAGGTAATCGAATGCAAAATTGCATGGGGCTAAGCCAAGGTATTTTTATTAACAAGCAATTGGTGCATTCGAGAAATTCGAAATTGATAAAATAAGATGAAAAAGAACCAATATTTACTTACAAAGCAGTTTAGTAAAAAAATGCCGGGAAAAATCCTGTACTTACCAATTATCTAATAAAAATTTTAAAAAATCATATCTTCATGTTATGTACAGACACGTTTATAAACGTACAGTAGATTATAGTTATTATCAAGGCAGGCAATTGAGAAATTATTTAACGTTGAAATGCTTGAATATACCTGTAAGGCTTTTTTCCGTTTCTTCAGTCTATGCAATTGCATTACTTCACTAGGCTTTTTCCACGGCGAAGGCGGCTCCATTGTTATATAAAATTGATCAAATAGGATCTACACTTAAAATAAACTTAACAATAAAATTACATTAACGAAATCACTTCATTTTGTTTACAATCAAACACAGGGGTAGCCACCGTGTAACCTAGTATGAGATAGCGATATTTGTGGGAGTGTGGCCAGGTTGACACGTTTTTCCTAAGGTATCGGGAAACTTTGACCGCTCTTTAAAAGAATTAATTGCTAAAATATCGATATTTTAACTTTGAGTGGAACTACAGTGCACATACATGCCTGGGTCACCAGCCATCACCCAGAACTAATAAAAACACTGTATAACATAAACATAATTTAAGTAAATAGCTAGTTCTGAAAATAAAAACTATTTTAATAAAAGCTAATAACAAAATAATATCTAGTCCGCCCCGTGACCACGAAATTTGTAAAGTAATCGAAACGTCGCGTGGAGAAGTTAAAAAAAGCAAAACTTAAACCAAATCCGCGATAAAATCCGTAAATAATCGTTTTATTTCAAAAACAATATCTACTGCGCAACCATATACAGTTCAATACATATAAGGAAAAAATTTAAACAATAAAAGATAATTAATGAGGTTTGTTTTTTAATATGTAATTTAAATCTTTAATGTCTTTTGTTTTAGGGAATATCAACCGTCGGACCACTGGCCACCCCAAATAATGTAAATATTTGCCTCCAAAACGTCAAATTTCCTGGAGTCAAGCGGTTACGCCGATAAGGACAGGCTACAAAAGCTTGCATCTCTTTCTTACATGAACGTTATGTATAAATCTCTTCCGTTTTGTGTAAAAGGGATAGAACATGTGACTCCGTCTATTAGTTTCTCCGTCTACGACAATCAAATCAAAAACATGGACAAAATCACAGACAAGATATTGTTTTTAAATGCCCGTTACTGTCATCAGTCATAGCCTTTGGCCAATTTACCACGAGTCACCATAGAGAAGAGTTGCATTCTTTACTTATAAAATGATAAATAATAATAACTATGTTATAATATTCTATATTTAACATTATAATTAAAAGTTTCTATAAATATCAATTAATCTAGGACGCATTTTGTTTGAAAGATTGTAGTTCAAGTTATTGTACTGGCAATACTTTTGCGAACGCAAGAAAATGGCGCCAAAAATATTATTTCAAAATTAGATCAGAAAAAATAACAATAAACATTTTTGTATTGTATCTACCTACACAGTTAATGTGTAAATTAACTTGTTTTAAAGAGTGAACTGAATGACATATTCTGATCTTTATATTTATATCGCGAATTGTGAATAAGTATATTACAGTTAAATATATTTACATCTTGATACACAAACTTAAAGTAAACCATTATACTCCAACAATAATTAAAAAAGAATCGTACAAATGGTGGTCTTATTGCTCTTCAGGCTACAGCAATGTCTTACAGACGTGCAGACAACCATGATATGGATTTAAAAGAAAGAGATAGAGAGTGAGTGGGCAGTTTAAAAAATTAAAGCTAAATACTAATAATTAAAATAATATAAGTTTTATTCAAAAACATCAACGGAGTTACAAATTGTCCATAGGTACTATGTTCCGAAAGTAAAATATTACATAAGGAATTCCAAGCCCTGAGTGCTGTGACGCTCTTCGTGATTGCTAACCGGTCGTGCCCACACAGCGGCACCGGCCGGCTAGGTAATCACATGTGTTCGCGAACGTACCAACACCGTGAATAATCACGATGCCTCCTTACATCGTCTCTAGATACGGAAACTAAAAGAAGTAACTTAAAAAAATAAGAGCGTGAAAACTATTTCAAATGTTGCTTTCACTATGTTTAATTAAATTTTAAAGTAGAAATCAGTTCTGAAGAAATCATTCAGTGGCAAAAATGAAAATAATATCACTTCTCCGTGATTGTTTTGAATTTTTGAAAAGGCGCTTTTTTTTGGTAAGTTTATTTTGTTCTTGTTCCCTTCATGTAAAAAGAAAATTCAACGTTGTTTAAAATTATTTTATCTAAGTTTATGGATTTAAAAATAAGAACATAGGTGTTTCGTGTATATACCATGTTAATTTTCATATTTTATTTGTACTCTAATTCATAATTTACATAAAAAGTGACGTAGATTTTAGACACAACGTTTGGTAAATACGAGCCAGGAGAATCTAACGACTTGCAAAATTCCGTGAATTCGGTGATCTCAGCAGGTCGGAACGCAATAAAACTTTAACATACATCACTTCATTCACATACGAAATATTTCAGTGTGTCCAGTCATGATGCTCAATGAACAATGGACACTGATTTTGTAACGTTATATTTTTGAACTGTTGTAATTTGGGTAGCTTGGCATGCTGATGGTTGAATCATCACATTCAGAATAAGCGAATCAAAAATGCGTGCAGATTATGGAATTTTAATTATGTCCCACTCATTAATTATACAAGACGGGTCAGTTTAGCGCAATTTTAAAATTAAATTTTGTTTTATATGGCATAGAAAATTATTGAATGGATTACGCAAACTAAATAGTTTAGAAAGAAAGAAAGAAAGAAAGAAATACGATTTATTTGTCACAGTCGCAACATACACAGACATTGTTAATATAAACACAGAATAAAAATACAAAAAAGAAAAAAAAAAGACTGGTCGCGGCTGTGACTGGTAGGTGTCCACTCAGCTAATGCTATGATGTGGTGCAAACCACAACATAACGCTGATTTTCGGTGAACACCTTAAGTGACGTCCGGGCGTCAAGCCAGCCAATAACAATAATACATTAAAAATAAAAATAAAAAATAAAAGAAAATACAAAAGTGAGTAGACATATCACAAAAAGTGCAATATTTAAATAAGTGTAAAAAAGTATAGTTAGTTTTAAAGTAGTTTAGGTATCTTTCAGTTTGCGTCAGCTGCAAAACCGCAAGATCTAAATTATGTTAGCACAACATATAATAGGTCTTCATAAAAGTGTGTGAATTCGTCACCGCGACAAGGTTTATTTGCATTGCTCATGGTATTATTCTTTAGATGACCATAAAAACCTAAGAATTTAATCATCATTTTTCACAAATCGGTCCTGTCCTACTTTATTACCTTGGTGCAGGGATCCAGTTATAAAAATATGTATAGAAATATCTCGATATATTTCTGTGGATCCAACACACGACCTATCGTTTTACATCCGGACACTCACTCACTGTACCTTGTGGTCAATAATAGGTAGAGATACCTATTGTTTTAAATATACTTATTGAATAAGTACATCGATCTAAATGTAATAGTGTTAAGCGAATCATACGATGCCCATATTGGGCCCGACTGGTAGTCTCAATAGAAATCCATATACGTCTTTAATTTTAATATTATGACACGTCCAGAATAAGTAATAAGTATGTGCGAATTGTGATTATAATTTATGGTGATTATTTTCAATTCTATACTCTGGTGCAAAATTTTTTTTTCTTAGGCGCTAAAAAAGTTTTTGAATTTCGCAATGTCCATGAACTACGTTCTCAGTATTTTTTACCTTTTACTAAAAAAGAAAACCTCCCAAAAATCCTCACATTGTTGTTTTTTTTTATTAATGACGATGTTGACATTGAATCGTGTAGAAAGCTAACAGCTGCATCTATACCTAGGTAGTTTCATTAACATAAAAAAAGTTGTAAAACAGTTTTAATTTATGCTTTTCCCTTCCTTAGAAAGATACACTTATGTACTTTAATTTTCTTTAACCATATTGCTGGATTCTTTGAGAACGGAAGCTGTTTACCTTATTTTCAGCAAATTAAATCGGGTTACGTCTGCATAAAATAGTTGGCAACATAATTTCGAATCTTTGAACAATGTTTAGATTTGTCAGTGAAAATAGGATCTGGAAAGAACATAAAAACATTTATTGTATGTATTAAACACACACTTTTGTTTTTGAGATGTCCAACATTACTAAACAAAGGAAATAAAATATTTGTGACAGCGACTATTTATTTTAGGCACGTTTTACGATCTGTTTTTTGGCGACAATAGTTCTTTATAATTATAAGCCTTTAAAATTGTTGAGTTTAAAAAGTGGAACAACGCTAATTAATTATTATTTTTGTGTATCTATACAACACGCAGACTGAGGTAATAAACTGCTGGACCTAAATAGAGTTATCATGTTTGCTTTCGCGTGAGCAACTGTCTAGATAGGCATTACAATTGATTAATTAACCAGGTGGAAATAAAATCTTCCGCTATCATATAATACGGCAGTAAGGTCAACCAAAACCTTCGATATGGTAATTGTAACATATTGTTTGAGGAACCAGTAATATTTATTTATTGTTTACAGTGAAATATTATTTCGTTGTTTATAATTTTTTAAAGATAACTTTTTTTCTGTATTTTTTTGGAAAACCGGGCTTAAATAACTCCTTTAATTTTTATAAATTTATTTCTACACAACAAATTAGCTCTAAAATTAAATTTGTAGAGCACTGCTAGTTAAGGCTGCAAATATATCCCTTCCGAATTATCAATAACATAAATTGTAACCTTAAATGGAACTAAAATATAAATCACACAACAGAAGTACAACACATTTACATTCTCAACCTGTGAATACACAATTATGAAAGAGCAAGATCTAAAATCTACTTCAGAAACGTAGTTTAAGATTTTCATGTCGTCATAATCAAGGTAAAAATATCCTGAATTTTTGTATTCGCGTTTGCTAAGATGCTTGTGGGCTTCGTTTGTTTTTTAAGATTTAATATCGTTGGCTTAAAATGAGAGATTCTTTTATTTTTTTACAAAATAAATATAAAATGTGCACGCTCTGGATTTTGTTGGGCTTATGTGCTTGCTGTACTGCAAGTTGCAATGTGCATATTATTCTTTTGTATCAAATTTTAATATGCAGCAATTGCGAGCTCCACACTGGTGTACTGAAAATGTATATTACATGTATTAATATGTGATCTGTGTAGGATATGTCTATGTGTTTTCCTTTGTTTTATTTCTTATGGGGTGGAAACCATACACAGTGTGCATCTTTGTAGCTGCAACTTTTTATTGTATCGATCCGGCAATCGAGCGAACAGGCCACCTAATTTAAGTGATCACTGCCAACCATGAATTATGCGTTATTTAACTGAGCTAAATGTTAAAAACATCATCATCATTCCGTTTAACATTATACATGCGAATGTGTGTTTTCGTTACGTTTTAACTGCTCAACCGATCATTATTATATTTTGCACAAACCTTGTCATAGGTACAAAAAGTGTACTTAGTGTAGGTACCTACTACCTATTATCTAGAAAAACTACACTATATGAGATCTAATTATATGAAAATGCAAAAGAACCGAGGCTAAGTCGTACCTCGAGTATGAAAATGAAGTACCCAAAATAAATGTGAGAACATAGTCTACCGACTCACCTATATCTCACATAATTTCAATAATATACCTCAATATCTACGTCAAGATGATTGATAACCATTACCCATCACCCTACAAGACAGATTAATGCATTGAAAAGGAAAAACCCTTCATACGTGAAATGGTTTAATGTGGTCCCCTGCCCTCCGTTGCCCTAGAGATTTCCAATAAGGAAGCGAACATGAACGATCCATTGGTGTATGAAAATAATATAATACCTAAATTTGAATATATTTGAGAAGTTTGAACAAAAGTTCCAGTTTCATACACCAATGAAAAGTATAGGTGAACCTTGTAAGTTGCATGATAAAGCGACGAACTTTGTGTAATTTAGGTTGTAAAAAGAAGCCACAGAAATTCCATTTAGTCTCTGTGACAACCTTCGTCGTGTAATAAGAAGTCAAAAAATATTTTTTCTTGTCTGGGATGTGTAGACTGTCTCTCGTTTTGGATATCTGCTACGTTAAAACTTATATATTATGTTATTGTGGATTTGGGATTTTGTAACTGTTGATATGTTTATTTATTAACCAATTTTTGTAGGACACCTTCTTGATATCAGATACCTATTAAGTTTGCGCCCTCTCTCATATAGTGTACCTATTACGTTAAATCCAAATACCTGTAAAATTATTCCATAATTTTAAACATCGGTAACACTTATTCGACGAAAAGACCAATTGACTGAAGTAAAATATTTTTTTTAACATATATAATTATATCGTACATCAAATAAGCAATTATAGTTCCTATTATCTGTAACTTCAAAAGAGCTTAACCCATTAATACTCGCTTTAGTGCTCCGGTAAAGGGGTCGTGTCCATTAATACAATTTAAAAGTAGTAACAGATTCTGTCAATCCATGCAAATGAGACCGATAGCACATTCGGCATTAATTAATGCGGGACCACACTTCACTCACTGTCATCGGGTCCATTCAGGTCTATGGAGGCAGGCACAACGCGCCTGTCAAAGGCTGTATAGCGTAGTCTACGCACAGGAGTTGAATAGAGTCTGAAGTGGGTATATATACGTCAGTTTACACTTCCGACGCACGCCGTGCATGCATCATAGAATTTATGCTCTTTTATGCACAGTAAAATGTGTCACAGCGCTATTTGATGTCGAGATAAATTATTGACGATAAAACTTTCATGTTGCACGTTCATTTCTATAGAGAATTGTTTAAGTTGTAACGAAGTTGGCGATAGAGCTTATTTGTAGGTTTTACGATTTAGGTTTAAGTTTTTTTTATTGCTATGAATGGCGAGACGAACATGCCGTTCCCTGATGGTAAACGATACGACCGCTCATAAACAGTAGCAAAACCAAACAACACCTTGAATAACAAAGAAATGGTTGGCATTCCTCTGCGCTCGCCATCCTGAGACATAATATGTTAAGTCTCAATATGTCCAGTAGTTACTCTAACTACAAAATCTTTCAATCCGAAACACAACAGTGCATTTACACTGCTGTTTGACGGGAGAAATAGAATTGCGGTGGTACCCACCCAGATGGCCTCTCACATATGAGAGACCTACCAGTAAATTTAGGTTTAGGTATGTTTTATATAAAACGTTTGATAGGTACTATTTGCGATTTGATACACTTTTATCGCTTGTTTTTTTTTGACATTACGGCACAATCAAGTATATGGAATAAATAGTGAATATTAAAGTTCCATGAATTTTGCACAGAGAGGTATTTGTTGTTCTTAGAGGCACCTGTCGCAATTAACCCATTCAGTGCGGCGCACGCCGATCGGCGTATTATTTTTTCTTACTCAGATGCTGATCACGCCGATCGGCGTAATGTAGAGTTGTATTATATTTTGCCCAAATTTGAAGATTTAATAATAAAATATAGACCAATGTGCTTGTAATTTATAAATGAAAAGCCTGGCACAAGTAGTTTCTTGATATTTCAGTTTTAGAAAAGTTGAGTTTTCTTACTCAGGTGCGGCAAACGCCAATCGGCGTTTTCCAGGGATTAACAACTATTGGTTCTAAAATCATAAATATTATATTTATTTATTCATATTATTATTTACAAACAACTAAAACATCATGTTATTTATGTTTTACTTAAAATCTACTTAACAAACTTATATCTATACATATAAATAAAATTGAAGTGTCTGTTTGTAAAGTGAAAATAAAAAAAAATGACCAACTACATATCGTTATATACACGATACCTATAACGAGAATGACCTTAGAATTTTTTTGTCCGTCTGTCTGTCTGTTTGTCTGTTTGTTCCGGCTAATCTCTGAAATGGCTGAACCGATTTTGACGGGACTTTTATTGTCAGGTATAAAAGGTATAAAAGGTGATAAGGAGTAACTTAGGCTACATTTATTTTATAAAAATTCTTTTATTTTAGAAAATAAGGTTTTTGTTAAATTCCACGCGGACGAAGTCGCGGGTACAGCTAGTATATTATAATGCTATCAGCATTACTGTAAAGAAACATTTTTTTATATACAATTATACGAGTGCGAAGACATGGGGTCCTACTATATTCATCCGAACGAACGAAGTTCGAAACTTCGGACGATCGACGTTTATATATGATACGAATGTATCTACTCTGTAAAAGTTCGAAGTTGTATAACGTACATCGTAACCATAAGTCAATTACGACCATAAGTATATGTAGGTACATTCGTATCGTATATAAACTGCGATTATCCGAAGTTTCGAACTTCGTTCGTTCGGGTGAATATAGTAGGGCCCAACTTCGTTCGTTCGTTCGGATGAATATAGTAGAGCCCCAGAAACGTGTTCTCTTTGAAAAACAAGAACTGCATGATTTTAATAAAAAAGCAACGTAATATAACTATATTTTACGGGTATTGTCGCGTATTTTAATTATTTATATTCCCACGTATGTGCAAAAAATAGTAAACTTCAAAATAAGAATTAAATTTTTAATCGACTTCAAAAAAGGAGGAGGTTCTCAATTCGACTGTATGTTCTTTTTTATGTTTTTTACCTCATATCTCTGTGCTGGGTGAACCGATTTTGAACGTAACATATTGAAGGCGGGTTGCCAAGTACCAAACGTATAGGACCCATGCCTTATCTACTGGCAAGTCCACCTGTCAATGTCAAATTTCAATTCTTAAAATATACCTTACTTCTATTTACATTAGGCTGTCAAATTGACTTTGACAAACGTCATCTGACAAAATTGAGGGTCGGGACGTTTTAGTACTTAAATTAATTTAAATATCTATAATTATGTTTCGTTTTTGGCGACCCGCCTTCAATATGTTATGCATATATTTTGATTTGTTGGCTAGACAAGAACAATGAAATAAGAATAATTTGCAGTGGTCTTTATATTATTATTTTTTTACTTTTTAGTGTTTTTTTTTTTGTTGAGAAGTCGGTTTAATATATTTGTTAAAAAATTTAGTTATGTCTATTACTCTGAAATCTATTCTATCTATTTAACGACATCGAGTTGTGTTTATTTTTTCAATCAAGAAGAACGAGAGAAAATATTTAAATAAGATTGAGAAAGACCAACAATTAACAATAATTTGAAGGTATAAAATAATCATTTTCTTTGAATAAATTTGATAATTTTGATAATAATAAGTACCTATCCATTAACTATGTATTGAGATTTAATTATTATGAAATTAAAAGAAAATGGTTTGCAATCCCTGATAATATTCGAAGTTATCAGTAATGTACTTTTTTATGCTTTAAAGAGGATGTTTGTAAGACGGGAGAGCACAATAGAAATACTTATCAAATAAAGAGAAATTACTTACCATTTAAATAAAAAAACTGCAGATATTTCTTTTCTCAAATTTCTATCAACAAATCTTTACGAATCATATTTAAACTGGCTTAAGTAATTAAATTAATTCTGCTACTTGCTAAAAACAGTCGTTATTGCAAAAACTATAGTATACTACTGAAGAAATCTCATGAATTCGAAATGAATAAATTGAAATTCATAACGAAGTGCTGAAAACGCCGATCGGCGTTTTATTTTTGATCCGTCAGGGGCGGCGCACGCCGATCGGCGTTTACGTTACGGAGTATGCCGCATCTGGGTAGCGAGAGCAAAATTTGTTGCCGCATTGAATGGGTTAAGTTATTTCATTCTACTGAAATATTATAATATTTATCATACTATGTAGCAAAGGTGGCCATCGGATATATCGGGCCGCTTCCAACAGGCCTCCGTGGAAAATGTGGAGGGGGCAAACTTCAGCCCAGTTTTTCTAATAGACCGATTAAATTTCGTGTTCGACAGTATTAGATGACTTTACAAAAGATATATAACCCAATCATAAACCCAATATATATTCAAAACTCAATTCCTGAGGGCATATAACAATATCATGCAATAAACATTCCAGTTAATATGCATTGTGTGAGTCAGTGAATTGTGTTCTAACTACCAAGTACCAAGTGTGAGTTATAAGTCATATTTTTGGTTTATGACAAAATATGTTTATGAACATTACTACTGAAGACTCACGGTTATGCCGGAATTATGTTCCAGCTATATTTATTTGGTTCTACTCGTATTTTCGAGTTGGAGATACATTAGTGTTAAAGTAGATATTATTATGTTGTAGTAATTATTATCTCCTATAATGAAGATAATACCTAAATAAAACTTCTTATTTGATTAAATAATTAAAAACCGACTTCAAAACAAAACCACTAAAAACCAAAACATAATAAGTACCTCTGCAAAGCAAAAAAATAATATTTATTTCATGCAACTTGTGCATGTTGATTAATTTGTTTAATGACTTGACTAGTCAACAAATCAAAATATATGCGTAACATATTGAAAAAAATTCTATGGTATGTAAGTCCGCCAACACGCACTAGGCCAGCGTGGTGGACTATATGGCCTAACCACTCTCAATCGTACTGTCGATTGTAGAGTAGGCCCGTGCCCTGCAGTGGGACGTAAATGGGCTGATACAGATACAGATATTGAAGGCGGGCCGCCAAGTACCAAACATGTAGAACCTATGCCTTATATTAGTTTAAATACTTATTATTTTTTGGTTTTTAGTGGTTTTGTTTTGAAGTCGGTTTTTATTTTTTTATTTAAAATTTTAGTTATTTTTATCTTTTTAGTGTTGATAGGAATTAAAATGAAGAAGATTTGGTCCCCACAAGGAATATGTTCTTTCCGATGACAATGAAATCACGAGAATCGGCTAAAAGCTGCCGAAGATATTAGAGTATTCACATGTTCATTATTTGGTCCCCTCCCCAACTCCCTTCGCCCCTACCCCCTTATCCCTCCTCCACTGTAGTTTAGCTTTTATATTGAACCCAATGCAAAAATAACCATCGGAATCCTATTAAATTTTGAACAGTTCTACTCTCTAGGTCCGAACATGATCGTCAGATCTTCATGTTGTGTTCCTGGGATTAACCTGTCAATACGTTCTTTCCAATGAAAAAGAAATCACTAAAATCGGTTAAAAACTGCCGAAGATATTAGAATTTACGTGTATTTTAATTTTATCACCCTCCCCTCCTCCTCCCACCCCCTTTTCCCTCTCTCACTGTAACTTAACTTTAATAATGAACGTAATGCAAAAAGAACCATTGGAATCCTACTTAATTTTCCTACTTAATTTCCTACTTAAAGGAGTTCCCCTCTCCAGGTCCGAAGATATTCATCAGATTTTCTCCATATTTTTACGGGACCAAACGACAAGCACCAGCTTTCAATCACAGAAAGAATGGTCGAAATCGGTTTACACAGTACAGAGAAACGAGGTAACAAACATAAAAAATAAATAAAAAAAGCAACATACAGTCGAATTGAGAACCTCCTCCTTTTTTTGAAGTCGGTTAAAAAGAATAAGCTACTGAGAAAAAAACAAAGAAAAAATGAGATAGTTTCGCGTCTGAGGTTTCGCCAATCTTCAAGGGTTCAGTGGACATGGTTATTTTGCATAGTCTGAATAAGAGAAATAATGCATTGTGCTTTAAAAATTTTTGTACACCTTTGTATTGCACTGAAAAAAATATTGTTACGGATTGTTAAGGACTAAATATTAATATAGAATAATAATACACAATTCTCGAAGTGAGACTATACTTAAAACTCAGACTTTTCTAAACATTTCTTCCTACTTACTAGAATTAAACAACACCTCGTCTGTTTCCCTCGACTCTGCTGAGTTTTCCGGCTTACGTGCTTCCTTCCTGAGGACAGACAGGCAGGGGTGCAAAGGACCTCGTTGTTAACACGAAGGGTACAATAGAATTTCACTCCAATAAGCCGTTGTTTAGCGTCTAGCGAGGGTTAATCTTCGTCTTCTTGAACTTATCCCATACTTATTTCATACTTACAGCCAAATGGTTCTTATCATGGTGTTCAGTGATTTAATTCTTGATTTAACTTGGTAGCTTGTCTGATTGTTTTGATTATATAAATAACAAAAATACAACACATTTCCCTGATCTGGGAATCGTGAATTTATCAATTGAGGGATCCAATTACTATGAATTTAATAATTTCAATAAGTAACGTAAATTTTTCTTTGTTTCAGATTTCCTGGATCTCATTAGTGTTATATTTATTTTACGACACATTTATTTATTACAAACAAGGGCGACAATTTTTTTACTTAAGAAAAATATTAGGGGTGAGTATTGATATTATTTATTGATTAAAATTTAATTAAGTAAAATCATTAAAAATAATTCAATTCTAATCTTTCAGTTAGGTTTATGCACATCACGCGGTACAGCGACAGTTTTAAACCTCTGCTGTGCTTTAATATTACTGCCATTATGCAAGAAATTTAATCAAATTCTGTACCGAATTCTGTCCAAGCTATGGCCGGGGCTATTCTTTTTCTGGATGGAGAAGGCTAAAAGCTTTCATATGACTGTTGCTGTTACACTTTTGTTTTTCGGTGGTAAGTTTTTTTATTTTCACTTAATACTAAGATTTAATTGACAAAGAATAATTTGATAGATGTCGATTTCGATATTTAGTAGCGTTAATTTTATGTTACTAATTATAATATTCAGATATTGTGCAGAAAATTGTGAAATACTAAAACGGAATTATCAAACATTTCATTCACATTCTTTCACACGCCCCTATACTATACTTATGTGAGATGGGAGCAAATGGCATTTACAAAAAAGAATGTTACCCTTACGTGGCGGTTACCCTCGTGGAAAATATTTAAATTCGTGTTTCACAAATTGAGGACCCTCAAACGACAGTATGTCCGACTTGGGAATAGAACTTCGGAGTTCATGTGTAGTTTACACTGTAAATGTGACTAGTTACTGTGTTAATGAGGCGTTAGACAGCATTATTAAAAGTGCAGTAGTAACATTTAATAACCCCAAAAGTTCTTTTGAAACTACTCGTAATAGCATGAAAGGTAATAAAAAATATCGTAAAATCGATATCCCAATTAACGAAGAGCCACGCAATTACGTTTTGATAAATACAGAAAATTACTGGAATAATTATAGATTTGGTTGGGTAAGGTGAACAAGGTCCACAAAGCGAATTGGAAATGCTGTAGGGCTCATTAGGGCCCCCTGAAGTGGTGCACCATTAAGTTGTTGAGACGCGCCTAATGGCTGCCACCACTGCTTAGGATTCCTAGCTTTTGTTTGCGAACTAGAACGGTTGAAGTTCTTGAACGTGTTTTTATAATTTATTTATTTATAATGAAGTCCTTATAGCTACGACATATAGTTAAAAATACTGTTAAATAAACGAAGCGCACATGGACTATGTTAAGCGAGAAATTCGAAAAAGCGCTAAAGAACTAAATGCTCTTGCTGAAGTTATTTCATATTTTGTCTATGTTTTTATTCACGTTCTACAAATATTTAATAAATAATACTTAAGGAATTTAGCAAGGCCTTAATTAAAATACATTCATAGTCTCTGATAATTCAAATAAGCACATCGTTCAATCATTTATACTTCGAATAAAGTACATAATATGTACTTAAACAGGAAATCTTCAGCTAGTATGTTACAACACTCACCTACGTACATTTCCGTGCTTAGAGACTAGGTAAAGAGCCGAAAGTACTGCTATATTTGGTATCTAAATGTTTTGATTAGAAGCCATAATAATATATTTTATATAAACAACTTCATAAAATAAACTGCAGTCCCCGTTTAGTGTAGCGACATCTCGTTCTAAATCTTTGTACTACATACCCTCCATCCCACAGAGACCTGGCTCCACAAATTTAAATGTAACGCAATTGTAAAACCAATGTTATTTTGCAGTGTTACATTCCATTTCCCACTTTGTTAACTTGTGGAATTTCTCAAGAGGCTACGACCAACAATGGACCGAGATTAACTTCGCAAACTACAAAGACGAGGTAAGTTTACAAACAACGTATTTCACCTGGCTAATATCTATTGTTTCGAACCACTTAGAATATCTCATCTGCTATGAACAATATTGAACGGGCAACTTCCAAGGAATAAGTAAGGCTTTGCTGAAGCTGCATCGAGATAGGCTATTAGCACGCTTTAGATAAAAGATAAGCATGATATGTTACCTTGTTATACAATCTGGTTCTGTTGGATTACATTTATAAATTGTTTCAACTGCAGAATGTTTTAAAGTTAAGAGCTTATAAAAGAATAAGAGTTTTACGTGGATATTGATTCTTGTGCAAAGGAGCTTTTTTAACAGATGGAAATAGATAGTTGCTCGAAGAAGATACTTTACAAAATAGTTCAAATCAAAAATGATTTCGTTATTTTAAATCTTAATTTTAATAAATATTTTTCACTTGATGGTAGAGTCGGCAATAAGGAAGAGTTTTGTGAAGTTTACATACATAGATGCAAGCAATTTTGTGTGTGTAACAAATTGTTATCTACTTATCAGTATATGGCCCGGCTACTTGTGCCAGTTGTCTAGGCTGAAAACGGATGATGGCCGCGTGGTATCGACTAGGACAGAGGTATTAAGAGAGATCGAGAGGTTCTACGGACAGCTTTACACCTCGGTTGCCGAACCTACTGTTAGCTCGGCCGAAGACCCGAGAGCCGAGTTAATCCGACACTTTAGCGATGATATCCCGGACATCAGCCTGTTTGAGATTGAGATGGCCCTCAAACAACTTAAAAACAACAAGGCGCCGGGTGAGGACGGAATCACTTCAGAGCTTCTGAAAGCGGGCGGAACGCCGGTACTGAAAGTCCTTCAGAGGCTCTTCAATTCCGTTCTCCTCGAGGGCTCAACGCCGGAGGCATGGAGCAGGAGCGTGGTGGTACTGTTCTTCAAAAAAGGTGATAACACTTTGCTGAAGAACTACAGGCCCATCTCGCTCCTGAGCCATGTCTATAAGTTGTTTTCAAGGGTCATCACAAATCGTCTCGAAGGCAGGTTTGATGACTTCCAGCCTCCCGCACAAGCCGGTTTCCGAAAAGGCTTTAGTACCATAGACCATATTCATACGCTACGGCAGGTTATACAAAAAACCGAGGAGTATAACTTGCCGCTTTGTTTAGCGTTTGTGGACTATGAGAAAGCCTTTGATTCGATCGAGACCTGGGCTGTGCTACAGTCTCTTCAGCGGTGCCACATAGACTATCGGTACATCGAAGTGTTGAGGTGTATATACAACAACGCCACCATGTCGGTCCGAGTACAGGATCAGAGCACGAAGGCTATTCCACTACAGAGAGGCGTGAGACAGGGAGATGTCATATCTCCGAAACTGTTCACTGCCGCGCTGGAAAATGCCTTCAAGCTCTTGCAGTGGAAAGGATTCGGCATCAACATCAACGGCGAGTATATTAGTCACCTTCGATTTGTCGACGATATTGTAGTCTTGGCAGAATCGCTGGAAGACCTTAGCACTATGCTCGAAGACCTTAATCGAGTTTCCCAACAGGTGGGTCTTAAAATTAACATGGATAAAACGAAGATCATGTCGAATATCCATGTTGTGCCCACCCCCATTGGAGTTGGGGGCTCGACTCTCGAAGTTGTAGACGAATATGTCTATTTAGGACAAGTGGTCCGGTTAGGCAGGTCCAACTTCGAGAGAGAGGTCAATCGGCGAATCCAACTCGGTTGGGCAGCGTTCGGGAAACTTCGCGACGTCTTCTCGTCCAAAATACCTCAGTGCCTAAAATCGAAAGTCTTCGATAGTTGTGTGTTACCAGTGATGACATACGGCACCGAGACGTGGCCTCTCACTGTGGGCCTCATTAAAAGGCTCAAAGTCACTCAACGAGCCATGGAGCGGGCTATGCTCGGTGTTTCCCTACGAGATCGAATCAGAAATGAGGAGATCCGTAGGAGAACCAAGGTTACCGACATAGCCCATAGGATTGGCAAGTTGAAGTGGCAGTGGGCCGGGCACATAGCTCGTAGAACCGATGGCCGTTGGGGCCGAAAGGTTCTCGAGTGGAGGCCACGTACAGGCAAGCGAAGTGTCGGACGCCCGCCTACAAGGTGGACGGACGATCTGACTAAGGTCGCAGGAAGTCGCTGGATGCAGGCCGCTTCCAACAGGTCATTGTGGAGATCATTGGGGGAGGCCTATGTTCAGCAGTGGACTTCCTGTGGCTGATATGATGATGATGATGATGACTTGTGCAACTTGAGATCTGTCCGTAATTTCTTCTATAGGTAATGAATGCATCAAGAACTACATTAGGGAAGGATCGAAGAGTTTAGTTTTAGCACTTGAATAATATTGACTGCGATTGCTGATACTGATGCAATTTGCCTTAGTAGAAAAATATTATTTATTTATATGGTCAATTTAGCGAGTAAAAATGAAATTAATATGCAATTCTGAATTGACGTTAAATTAGATCGCAGTAAAGTTTAATAAAGTTATTTATAGCCCACGTTTTTGCCGTATCGGCTTAATGTTAGGCTAAAATAAATCTTGCGTAACTCTATGGAGTCACTTCATTGGTTGTCAGAAGCCTTGCGTACAGTAATTCAACACGATCTCAACTTAGCCTGTAACTTGTTAACTTTTAACCTTTACCAAGTTGTTAAAGGATTTCATGGCAATCAATCTGTTAACCAATATTTTAATGATTAATATATTGGTTTTAAAGAACGCAAATGTTACATGTCGCACCTTTAATATTAAACTGACCGAATCCAAAAAAAGTAGACAAGATAGAATAGATCTTATGATACAAATCTTTAAAGAATGTTTCCCAAAAAATGTTTTTTTTTAGTTAGGTCTCTTTAATACTAAGCGTGCGATGTAATGTCAGTTATGCATTTCCCCAAATGGGATCAGATTTTGGGATTATAATGAATTGTTAAGAATAGGAAGATTTTGGGAATGATAATAAGCCAAATTACTTCAAAAAACTCTGATAGTATTCTGAATAATACTTGCATTTGTGTTGCGAAAACCATTCCCAGTGTTATAATTTTTGGGTCATAAAATATTATAGCTAAGAATAAAAATACATGCATGCTTAACACAATTAACTACTAACGCATTCCTTTTCCACCAAACAGACAATTATAAATACGATGAACTCTCAAACAATTCATCTATTAAACAGATGTTTAATAGTGAACTTGGGGATATTCGTGCCTTGAGGTTTTGTAACACATATCCGAAGGCCAGGATGACGTGTCATACAGTCAAATGAGGTGAATGTGGACGAACATTTACGACGCTTTAATACACATATTACCAGCTAATTGTCTTTATAAATAATGGCCAATAAACACTTAATTGAGAATATTTTTTGAACTGAAGATTCTTTAGAATAATTTGAAGACTTTCCATTTACACGTAATAAGTATGGTGGACCATCTCAATTGTGGTGTAGATCTTATTCAGCAGAGCAACGTCGATGATCTATATCAACATAATATAACATAATTTTCTGAAAGACTTGCACATAGGCAGGCAGTGGATCCTAAAACCATGACTAAACTGCAGCATGCCTACAGTTTTTGCAGACGTTCAATAAATTAGGAACTAAACCCCTTTTATCTCTTTGTATCAGTCCATATATACTTCTCACTGTAATGCACGGGCCTCTTCAACAATTGAGGGTACGATTGAGAAGCTTCGATCGATTATACACATTTGATCGAAGTTGAGAAGGGTTAGCGTTATAGTCTATCACGCTGCGCTTGTGCAGTTTGGTGGACTTTACATAGAACAATACAAACCCATCCAAAACATTCTGATCAGTTGTTCCTTTCCAGAACCCTCTATTCCTGGTGCTAACAGTGACTGGGATGTCAGGAGTGTCGATGCTAGTGATAGTGCTGTGTATGGGTGCTACGTCCATGAGGGCGGTGCGGCGCAGGTTTTACAACGTGTTCTGGTATACGCATCAGCTGTACCTGCCGTTTGTGGTGCTACTTATCATACATCCTTTGGGGTAAGTTTATTTATTTATGAGGATAAAAAAATGGTTGTATGCTGAAACATTTAAAAAGAGAGAAATTATAATAAACAATAAAAATTTACAAACATACAGCAGACACCATTTATTTACATATTGTGTAATAAATTAACGAATAAGAGAAAAGCATTTAAAACGTGGTCCGTGGATAGCTCGATATTTTATAAAATAATTTGGTCTGTTCTAGAATATACATTTTCTCAAATTTAGGCTTAGAGAGGGAGAAAATATAAATGCTAACAAAGTGTGAGTGGTAGGTGTACATTAGACGGCGGAGTAGTGCACGAGCTCCGTATTGCTTTTACATGAAGTTGGGATTTACAAATTATTATTTTTGGTATTTATAGGTGTTAGGATGGTGATTGATGTATTTAAAGTAAAGGAAGTAAATCCGAGGATGGCTTGATTTACTATGCTAGTAAAATTGTTTGGGCAGGAATGAAGGTGCTTAGTAAAAAAAGAAATGTTTATAAGGAATAGCTAAAAATAAATAAGGTAATGTTAGTTAGTGCAATATTAAAACTTATGGCGTAGGTGAATACGATGAATTAAAAGGCTTTACCAGAAAAATATTATTATTTCAGTTAATTCTATTGTAATTCTAAGTATTGTTTTCAAAACATGAGTAATCAATTTTGTTATAATAAAGTATACGTCATATTTCTTAGAACGCTAGATAATACTGTGTCCCATTAAAGAGCAATACAATATCATTCATTAAGTATACCTATTATTAATAAGAAACTTGAGAAATTTCACAAAAAGACAAAGTAATTTATTACCTACTTTTTTTAATAGTGTATGTTAAAAATAGTGGAAACAAAATATGTACAGAAAATCTAATAAAAAAATAATATACTTACATTAGATTTATGTGTTGGCTTATCTACACCACTAATCACATAAGCAAATGTCAATGAACGTCGTTTTTTTTTTTTTTTTTTTATAATGGCCCGGCATAGTGGCGGCATTGCACCTGATGGTAAGCGCAAATGCCGCCCAGGCAGAGTATCCATTGGCATCGGACGGCAGTCCCATGCCAATGGAAACAATTATGCCGGCCTGCTAAGGTGTCTCTTCACACCACGGCGGAAGGACCCAGGATTGTAGGAAGGAGGGAACACGTGAGATGGCAAACAATTCCACAGCCTGACGGTGCGGCACAAAAAAGAATTATAGAACCGTTTGGTTCGCGCCGGGATGGTTTGGACCGACAAGCTATGGCTTCGCAAGCCAGCCCGCGTGGTTCTGGTAAGGAATGGAGAGGAGGGGATCAAGTTATACAATTCCTCAGAGCATTCCCCGTGATACAGGCGGTAGAACACGCTTAGAGAGGCGACATCCCTCCGGAGTTGTAGCGACTCTAAGTTGCTCGTAACGTCTGCATCATTGACAATGCGGATGGCCCGCCGCTGCAATCCATCCAAGGCATCGAGCAGGTACTGGGCGGATCCATCCCAGAGGTGCGAGCAGTACTCCATACCCGGCCGGACCTGCGCTTTATATAAGCGACAAAGCTGACCGGGCGTGAAAAACCGACGCACCCTGTTCAGGACTCCAACCCTGCGTGATGTGGCAGTTATTACGCCCTCGATGTGGTCCCTTGGATTGAGATCACAGCGGATATCCACACCAAGGATACTTAGGTCATTCCGCATTGAGAGGGGAGCACCCTGAAGAATGGGGAGGGGAGAGAACGGGGATTTTTTGCACGTGAACGCACACACCTGGGTTTTCTTGGCATTGAACTCAACCATATTCCTAGAACCCCATGTAGAAATGAGATCCAAGGTCCGGTTGAGCTCAATGACAAGATCTTCGCGTCCCTTCACAGTTTCGACTCGGCAACCTGGAGGCCCGCAGTGGTATCGCCCATGAACCGTGCTGTCATCTGCATAGCAATGAATGTTGCCAAGCGACAACATGTCATTGATATGCAGAATAAACAAGGTGGGCGACAGCACCGAGCCCTGAGGAACTCCGGCATTTACCGACATGAGCGCCGAAGCGTGTCCGTCAACGACTACACGCATTCTACGCCCATGCAGAAAGCCGGAAATCCACGAACACAGGTTGCCGGGCAGACCGTATGCCGGAAGCTTGGACAGAAGACCTCGGTGCCAGACCCTATCAAACGCCTTGGCAATGTCGAGGCTCACAGCAAGAGCCTCGCCACGCCGGTCAATCACCTCACCCCAGCGTTGCAGGACAAACGCTAGAAGATCACCCGTTGATCGATTTTGACGGAATCCGTATTGTCGGTCACTGATCAACGAGTGATCCTCCAGGTAGC
This sequence comes from Hyles lineata, assembly GCA_030180105.1. NCBI lineage: Eukaryota > Metazoa > Arthropoda > Insecta > Lepidoptera > Sphingidae > Hyles > Hyles lineata. The sequence goes on along the minus strand of JARJEE010000006.1, from coordinate 13,492,395 downwards.
GGACCAATTGAGCGTTTATGATCCGCTCCATGACCTTACACATCACTGAGGTGATAGCGATAGGGCGGTAATTGGTAGGGTCCGACCGATCACCCTTTTTAGGGATTGGTTGCACATTGGCCTCCCTCCAAGATTCCGGCACAGCACCTGTGCGGTAGGACGCTCGGTAGAGGCGAGTCAGTACAGGAGACAACTCGGCTGCACAAGCCCTTAAAACCACCGCTGGTATCCCATCCGGGCCACTGGCTTTCCGCACATCGAGAGACCGTAACTCACGCCGCACATCACACTGCCTGATGCGAATATCCGCCATTGAGAAACCGCAATCAGGCAGTGTGGGCAGCGTCTGGGAAGCACGGTCTTCGAGGCGGGAATTAGCCGCAAAGAGATTTGCCAGTAAGGCAGCCTTCTCCTGCGGCTTGTGGGCCAGCGACCCTTATTATTGACGTTATTATTGACGTTATTGAAAATAACTTTGTATTCTGTGAAATAACATTATTTTTCATTTTCAATAAAACTGTAACAAATGTATTATTAATTTTATGTCCCAAAGTAAAGAAGCTCGCCCCACCTATATGCTATAAATTGATTTCAACCACTGACATTACATTCGCAATAACAGATTTGAAACCCTCATAATGGCAAGAAATACCACCTTAAACCTGAAATAAAAAATGCCAGACATTTAAATATGAAAGGTTAAATACTCGACATTTGAGTGTTTGAAGAAAAAACTCCATCTGAATCTAAATGACGCTTTAAAGTTTCTAAGGTGGGAACAATGGTGGGGTATCAATAACCGCAGGCCATCTCACTCAGTCCTCATTTGAAATGACTCATTACACGCGCTGAAAGCAGGAAACTTTTTATACTGACCTTAGCCTTCTTTTTGCACGAGATATGCAAATCTTGGTGTATTTATAGCAATTTATGTTGAAGGATAAACGAAGTTTTTTGATTTGTAGATCGTACTGAATGTTTTAAAATTAAATTCAGTAAAAAACCTCCTTTTAAAAATAAACTAATTCAAGTAATCATTAAGATTAATTATGACAAGTTAAAATTTTCGAAGTTGTGCCTGGGACAAATAATAATGTTAATGTTAGTTGGTGCTTCAACATTACCTTTGTAGTTTGTACGATAAACCCATTATTGTGACATAGGCACTTTGTTCAAAGAAGATGGTCGTTGCCATGAGAATATGGCGACACAGATGCTTCGGGCAATGGAAGTCTAATTACTTGTAGTTTTCATACATCGTGCTGTCTAATGCCTATTTTATTTTAACAATGGAAGTGGATGGGTTGATCTTTTTCATTAAGCGCAAGATTTTGTTTTATTTCAATCGTTTCGATGATAGTACAAAAAACAACTTCATAATCGTTTTTTATTCTTAAATGTTATTACACATGAATAAAACTAAACACTATTAGTTATCCAAACATTCCGTTTATTATATCAATAAACAAATTCTATTCGTTTTTTGACATTCTGTTTAATAGTTGATCAAACTGTGATAGCAAACCATCTGTTTGTTCGATTGATTTACATTGGTGTACGGCTGAACGATACCGCTTATGAAATCCGGTCAACACAGAGCTGTATTTGTTTGTACTAAATACTAATCCTAATGCTTTGCTATTTCGCACAGCGCGGAATACTTCGCTTATATTTATGTGTACAACTAATTATACACAAATTAATTGCTTTGTTTCATCTAGTGTAGACTTATGTTAAAATATTTTCGGGATAGTAACATTTGTTTATGAATACTATATTTTTGTAACGTTTTATTTTAATATCGCTTTGATTTCCGGGGTGTTAGTTATGTGTTCAACATGCATGAATGTGTATATAAGAAAATGTGTTGAATTTCAAACATACGTGTTTCTTTTCATTTTTCGAACTGTCTAGGTAGGCCATAGTAACTACACTGAATACTACATTAGATGGTAAAAGCAATATTCTGTAGATAAAATATCGGTTAGAATTTAGACCGCCGATATTTAACGCGATGAAATAAATATCATTAATTTTTTGCGAAATTCTATATCTAGTCATCAATCTGTATGTTTTTGCCCTAAACTAATGACAAACACAGAGCAATTTTAGCTATAAAGAGCTAAGGAGTTTATGTTGCCTGTTCAGAATTGTATCATAATATTTTGTTCCAGCGGTGTATTGAAAGAAGAAATTGTAGAAGAAACTAGTCAGAATCCTAGTCATATAGAAAATTGGACAACAAATTATACCATAAACAACAATCCAAAGTTTACAGCTATAAAATCAAAGGTAAGCGGTTAAGATTACAATATGCAGCCGCTAGATTGCTGAGGGTATATCAAGAATGTTATCGAAAACGAAACCGGTGGTAGACGGTAGTTTTAGCGACCAAAGACATAATGCAACTAAAAATTTCGCAAAATAACGCTACATTTTTTGACGTGACAACGTCTTAAATTAGGTTGCGGCTGGGAGTCACTTATGAAAAAGTGTAACGCCCGGTAACGTTACGATGAGTCACCGAACGAGAGAGAGGCCCGCCGAATGCCTTGCGTCTCTCTCCCACTCAACTATGATCTAATTATAGTTGAGTGATTAATTTAATTATATTCATATCAATAAATATTCTACCGAGAAAAAGACGTTGTCACGTAAAATCTTCGCCCGTAAAACCGACTTTACAGGCAACCATTTTATTTTTTTGTATTGTTTTAAATATCATCGTGTTTGGGTGGTAAATCCGTCTCTCTTCTCATCGTTCTCTCACTACTGAGGATCGCGACCACACGTAATTTTCCTCCATCGTGTTCGATCCTGGGTGGCAAGGACCGCGTGGTATAGGCTACCACCTACCGTCCTCTTTACAATGTCCGACCATTTAGTAGGTGCTCTACCTCTGGCGGGCTTGCCCTCATTGCGTCCCAATATTGTGAACTTCTCTATTCATGTCTGGAAGACCGCATGATGTGTCTAAAGAAGCTCAGAACACGTTCCTGACAAATGGCAGAGTCTCTTATGGATATTTAGCTCCAACAAAATGGACTAATTGGTTCTCATGGCAGTCCATGGTATTCGTAGCATCTTCTGCCACACCCACGTCTCAAGGGCATCGATCTTGTTCATATTGCGGCTTTTCTTCTAAGATCTGTCATCAGGGCATCAGGACCTTCGGCGTATTTCCCCAGTGCCGCTACCCTCGCATGTTTCCTGCGACCCGAGATAGATAAAGTCCTCTACTTTCTCTTAGCCGCTGAGTGCATTTGATTGTGGAAGAAGTTGAGCTTTATCACCATTATTTTGGTTTTCGAATTGTTGATCTTAAGACCGAGCTTAGCACTTTCTACTTCTGTTCGCTTCAGTAGAACTGCCATTTCCTCTTCGCTAGTTGCAATAATGGTAGTGTCGTCAGCGTATCTGAAGTTCATACAGAGTACTTTTTACCACCCAAATACGACAATAGGAAAAAAACTCGGTATCTATATCGTCGCAATTTTTCTTTCAGAATTTTTATTGCTTTGTGTCTGAAGTGATTAAAACTACCACGTGGCTTGTTTTCGTTCGCAGTCTGGATATACCCTGTACGATTTACGGTTTATAATTAATGTTGCTACCCTATGTGAATCGTGATGGCATGAAATTTTTAGTCGTTTAGCGTGTTTGACGATAGTAAAAAAGGCTTTTTTAGTATTGTTTGATATAAAACTGTTCTAAAATAGAATTACCTCTACTACTACTATATCAGCCCATATATGTACGGCCCACTGCAGGGCAAGGGCCTCTTCCACAAACGAAAGTACGATTTAGCGCCCACCACGCTGGCTTAATGCGGGTTGGCGGACTTTACATTCTACAGAAATTCTTAAATCGCTAGGTAATCGGTACCTATGCAGGTTTCCTCTCGATGTTTCACTGTTTTAGTGCGTAATGACTCCCAAAAATTTAGAGGTGTGCCCTTGGATTCGAACCCGCAACCACCGTAAACATGTTGGCGGCCGCGTTTGGCGCTTTTACCAATAGGCCACCACGCACATTAATTGAATCACCTCACTATTTTCAAAACTCTGTGTTGTCATTACTAACTCTACTTTTGATGTGCTTGCACAAAGTTGAGTTGTAAAACAAAATAATAAATGACTTGCGTGTTCTCCTAACGGAAGGAGTAATGGCATGGCATGACCTTGTAAGATATGACATTTATGATTTACTATGTGACTCAACTTGATTGATTTTCTAGAACCATGATCGACATATCAGATCTTCGTAGAAACAGACTATACCTGTTGACTGACACATTGAAATCTTTTCATGAAGTAAAGCATATTCATTATATTTTGTTATTTATAAAATCGTAACTAATGCCTATCGAATTAGTGAAATGTTATTGTTGATTGGCGCGCTGAATATTTTTCTAACTTATATCTATGAACAATTATAAAGTTCTCATTGTGTTTATAAGAGGACTTCTTAAGCATTGCTTTGAAATAAAAATATAACGAATCAAAGTTAACCCGTTTCTGGTTTCTCGTTCGTATTTCTTATCTTCCATGGCCTTTCCTGTCCTGTCTTCCACGTTCCTAGCAATTGTAGACAGTGGTTTGACGTGAAGTAACAAATAACCGTTCAAGTGCAAAGGGGTCCACTCGACCCCCATGTGAGTTAATTGATTGAAAGCTTGCCACTCAGTGTCTAGAGTGCTAATTACCTCTGGAGAAAGCACATTTACTCTATTAATTTTATAATATATGTTATAAATGAAGTAAATTGTCCTTTACTTGAGGCTACCGTCATTTACTTCTCACGCTATTGCATAGTTCTATGTAGGCACTGTTGTATCTTAGTGTTATTATTATCTTATTCAACATTACAGTTTACTGTAAAGAGAATAATGACCGTTAAATCTATTACAATTAGTCCACAATATGATTTTCAATTTTCTCTTGTCCCGTATTCAACATCATTCGTATGCAAGTTCCTAAAATACCTACCTTTTGATTTTAAGTCTCTCTGTTTATTTCGTGTTACTATCTGTGACTAGTATTTCTATGACTAACAGATAATGTGTTTCGATTTAAATATTCAGGACGTTTGGGTTCATCGCTCTTGTATGATACCATTAGCAAGATAATCTAAAAGCTGTATCAATATAAAATTATACCTTTAAAATGACCTACATCAAAGTAATAACAGGTAATGGTAGGTACGGTACGAATGACAAAAGATACGTATCCACGATCATTTCCAAACATAACGACGGGGTAATCTGATTTATTCTTTGCATTCAATCATAACTGGCCGTAAAAGTTCTCCATCGCAATACAGCTTGATGTCGCGTTGATTGAATCGTAATGTTGTTCGTGATTATTGTCGTTTGTGTCTGATGGCCGATTTACGTATTCCCTGTATTTCAGTTTATGTAGGTCAATGTACTCTTTTTACTCGTATGGTAGTTCGTGTCATGTTTTTATACTCTTTTTTATAGCCTAGTGCGGTAACACGTTAGCGGCTCACCTGACGTGTATCATCTGTCTGTAGTTACCAATCCCTGATTGCTTTACTAACGAATTTTTGAACATCTATGTTTCATAAAAATGAAGGTTCTATTTTGCGTTAGTTGGAATATGGTTTTTTTGTATTGGATTGGTAAAGTGTAGCTAAGAGTAAATTCAGCATTGTTCAAATTAATTGCTGCCAAAAGCTTTTGCTCGCCATTAGATACAATGATGTCCATCTGTTTTATTGCATATTGAGATTGAATAATACAATCCTGGATTATATCCTATAGGTTACATGAGCTGACAAACAATTCTACACGTAGACGCATGCAGCCGATGTATCATCTACTCTCCTCTTGCAACCTTACACTATAGATACCTATTCAATATACCCTAAATACACAATAGCAGTATTCAAATTGGCAATGTTAATACATTAAGGAAATTAGAATAATACAATTAGCATATAGGCACTGGCCGAAGCCCTAAATCTGATACGTTTAGTGGAGCATTACTAATCCGCAGTTAATTTTCGTGCAGCTGTGTCCACTGTACGGTTGTACGGTATAATAGGTTTACGACAGTTCCGCTTCGGCACTTAATGTTGCCAGATGCCTGGCATTCTGGGACTGTACAGGAATTTATTGTAATGTACCTAGAGCGTACTTATGAGGGTAGTAAGTCAACCGCCCCAAATTTAGCCTCAGGGAATGATAAAAGCTGTGTCACCATGCTAAACTGTTGCGTTTCGGTATACGAAGTTTCGTGGTTAGCTTCACCCAGGAAAATAATGAAAATGTAAGTTTGGTAAATAATAAATGCAATTAAAAAATAACACCATAAACATTAGTATAGCCATTGCTCTTAGATTATGGCTTGAATATCTTTAAAGTTTCCTAGTTATATTCAGCAACTCCAAAAACATATATTATAGTACCTATCTATATTAAGTGAAAAAAATCCTGGTTTAGTTGAATGGAGTATTATTTGGCGCGAAATATATTGTTTTGCTTTTGAAATCTTCGTAAAATTGTGATTTAGTCTAAAAATGTTCGGTCTGGTAACACCGACCGCACCTCTGAAATAAATCCATCTCCGGATTTGGCCTTCCTTTCTGGCTAGATGATTATTATCGTTCCATTCATAGAGATCCAACTGGTCATGGGAGTTGGCCGTATTGTACATATAAATAGAAGTCGACACTTTGTTCTCGATGTATTAAAGTTTATGCGTGTTTTTATGAGGGTGTACCTTGATAGTCGAATGCTATGTTAGTTACTTTTTGTTCTGAGCGGATTATTTGAGAACAAGCCTTTGAAAGGGTTCATAAACGTTGAGACATATGTTTTCCATTATGATATATTTGACAAATGGTCTAATGGCTAGTACTGTATATTTTATTTCGTTGTTTCTTTGTATAGAATGTTTATAATATCATCCCATATAACGTCTTATTGTCCGACTTGGTCCGCCTATATTTGGTTCAGGGCGTAAGCTTCCATCACCACCATAATCTTCATGCTCGGAAATAGGTCTCTACAAAAATGCTTTTTCTAGCTTAGATTGAGAGGAGTAACCCGCACACCTGATATATCACTCACGCCTCACCATGATACATGGGTAATAAAAAATAGGCAGCAAATCTGATTCTGAAAATGTTGAGCAGCCGATTGTATCACTAACCATCCATATCCAAGCTTTCATTTAGGCAAAAAAAAGACGTGAGTAAGTCACGACGAAAAAATTACAGAACATCTCGCGTGTGATGGGAAGATTTAAATTTATCTTAGATTAGGAGGAAGCCCGTTGTCATAAGTGGGAAGTAACTCACTTCGATAGAATCTTTTAATTTAGGCAATGCATGAATACTGTTTTAAAAATAATTATAACGTAATTTAGTGTTAGCAGATTTAGACCTAGTTATTATAATTGGTTTCCTATGCGCTAGTTCCCAAATAATCTAATGTAAACATGCATGTTTGTTTGTTCCAGACTTGGCTATGGATATCTTTACCGCTGAGCTGTTTCTTGTTGGATCTGTTGTGGCGGATATTTACAAGAAATTGGGCTAAAGTAGATATATTAGAAGTGAGTATTAGGTATTTTTATATTTTGTTTCTGTTTCAGTAATTCTTTGTTCATTTGTTCGAATCATGATCGTATTTTTATTTAGATACAGCTAAAGCAAACCTAATGTACCACACCATACCATACCATACCTAAATTGTGTTTTTTAATTATAAATAACCAGCAACATTTTGTCAAGCATTGCATTAATAATTCTGGAAATTGTATCCAATGAATTGACTACTCGATGACAAATATATATGAACGTGACAAATGGACAAATTCTTATTTGATAGAAAATGATCATTAACGTCTATGAAAACTCATTATGCAACTAAGCCTAAGTGCTATGTCGGTCGTTGATTATGGAGAATGGAGGGGGAGGGAGGTTATGAATAGGAATTATCAAGCCCTAGTTATTTCACTGACTGAAAAAAGCGCGTAGCAAATATTACTTAACTAGTTTCCTATATTTTACTAGAGCGTGATGGGATGCGGCCTAAGCCCGCTCAATCGGACTCTCGATAGTAGAGAAACAGTAAGTGAATAAGGGCTGATGATAGTGCAGATAAACGTAATTAGTTCATCAGGCTCCTTTTGTGGATGAGCCAATTGACTAGATTGATTCGTCAATAATCTAGCACAACTATACCACTTAGGAACACTTGAATGATCGCAATAATTATAATTACGTGTTTGCATTGTCACCAATCGTGCACAATAATATGAAATTGTAAAGGTCTATGTCCGACAATTACATCTTAATGATGGTAATAATATCCATTCAAATTAATAGTAAATAGTATGAATAATAACACAGCCTCGGTGGCGCAGTTGGTTAGACGCCGGTTGTGAAACGAGAGGTCGCGGGTTCGATCCCCGCACCGAGACAAATATCTGTGAGATCCACCGGTATTTGGTTCAGGTCTGGGTGTTTGTAAGACAGAAAAGTCTGTCGTAGTTCCTGATACCCACGACACAAGATCTTGGTGTGGGGTCACCAGTTCAGGACTATGTATGTGACTGTTGGGTGTATTTATTTAATATATCGGTTTTATTATAACCTCTTAATTAGTAAATACATACATTTTTTGCTTGCTTGGGTCTTCATATTACGAAAAAGCTTTAGACCTTATTCTACTAACTGACCCAAGCATGGACCCAAGTCGTATTGGTATTAGACAGATGTCAATTCAAATTATTTCATTTTGAATAGGAATTAAATCGATAATAATGAATCGTCGACACGCGTCGGTTTCGTTTGCATAATCCTCTTACGTCGCTAACAATGTTATTCCATGCCAATGCAATGATAATAACGGGACGTATATTATTTACTATTTACTAAGTGGTGCTCATCGGTTCGTTAGCAGAAACTATTGTTCTATTTTGTTTTTACTGAAGTATTGTATTATTTATAACAATTCGATCTCAGTGCAAACAGATTGTAGATGGTATATATACGTATGATTAATATTTCTATATATGTATATAAACTAGTATATACACTTATTTCAGGTTTCATTTTAAAAGATTTTACAAATGCAGACCCTATCACACACAAGCAATGCGCAAAGTTCAAGTAAATAGAGGGCTTTATGACATAAAGATATTAAATTACTTTCAAGTGATAGAGCCTTGTTAGTCTCATAAGGCACTAGTTGCAAAGAGTTCGATGAACCAGGCAAGAATAATAGCGCTTAAAGCGAAAGGCCATCATCAGAGAGATAATAGGATACCAAGTCAATTATTCATATTTATTATTATTTAAATCTTTATTGTTCACAAAAATACAATATACAGAGACAAAAAGAAAAAAAATACTATTGGCGGTCTTATCGCTTAAAACAATGTCTTACAGATAACCATGCAATGGATTTAAAAGAAAGAGAAAGAGCATTGTAAGTGTTAATCGAATCACAATCACAGTTAAGAATTTTTCGTCAGGAGCTATACTAATATTTGCAATTGCATTGCACTGTTCTTTACCAGAAAGTGAATTAACCAATGGTGAATTATAATCATCTGACGTTAAAGTATTTATAGAATCCTGAATCTATTTTCGATTTATCATGGACATCAATTAGTGTTTTATTCTTAATCCAGCGTTATCTTCTATCTATATACTAATATTGTAAAGAGGAAATATTTTTTTTGTTTGTATTGAATAGAATCCGAAACTACTGAACCGATTTAAAAATCTTTCACTGTTGTGTAGCTACACTATCCCCGGGTGATATAGGCTATATTACATTTTAATAAATAAGAATCCCTACTAAAACTCCAAAGGAACCCAAGGTGTAATAAAACTACCAAAAATAATATTTACGTCGTGTGCGCTGCGAAAACTATAATATTTTGTTGATGTAGACTGGACTCAAAAACTATCTGCACCCGGGAGAAACTGGGCAAAGCCTCTAGTCGTTAATAAAATGTTGAGATTTACACTAATGTATTGCAACCTTTACTGATATAACATTTTATTTCTTTACGGGTCCCTCGGACGTCATATTGAAGTGTGCTCGGAACATAGTTGAGTTACATAGGTGTGTAGCGGTAAGCGTGGTCATTAGGACGAGAGGAGAGCGCCCTACACCATGCAGCGGTTACAGGAAAGTACACAACTCTGCCCTCAAAACACAACTTGGCATACATTAACAACTATTTCGCGGCTAGCTGCGTACATGTTTCATATTAATTCTATTCTAAAGTTGTTTTTGATTTGAGAATTGAAGTTTGTATTCGTATTTTTTATTTTAACTTTTGATTTTTCAGTAGCTGTTTGTTATCGGGCTTCTTTAAATATTTGAGATTGCTTTAGGCCTACATTTTGAATGTAAGATCGGAGCGTAACCATCATTGGGTGGCGGAAAAGTTATGACACAAATATGAAATACTCGAAGTTGTGGATTGTCGGGTTCGCCTTGTGTTCCTCGGCGTAATAATTGTGTCGTTGAATCGGCAGTATATTAAAACCGCACTTATCCTCAATTTCTCATGAAGTTGAATCACAAAGTTTTTGCGTAATTGATATGCTTGTTAGTGAATCACCGATCACAATGTATCTACCGCTTTCTGCTCCAGCCGGGGTATGACTGCGCGCCGCTTAATTAAGGAAATCCGTATTAGGAGTAAGCACATTCTACTAAGAATTATTTATCCCACCAAAAACTAAGTGTGTGAAATTGTCTGCCTGACTACCGTCAATTAAGTACCCGTATTGTGTAGATGCTTTATCGAGAGGCCGTGAAATAACCTAATTACAGTCACTATAATATGAATACTACCGCAAACCGTGAAAACCAAATAGAGGTTGCTGGAAGAAGCTGGATGAAGATCTCTTCCAACAGAGAGCTTTGAAAGTCCTTGGTGTATGCCTATGTTCAGGAGTTGACTTCTTGGGGCTGGAGACTATAAAAATACGTTAACATAACAAAATAATGATATTAATTAATAATTCACGCGAAGAAACTCACATTAATATCTGAAAGAATTTTTCATACACTTTTCACACTCACGAACCTCGATTTGATTGTCATGGACAAGTTGTATCGAATGATAGTACACTAGATTTAGAAACATAAATCCAGCTCTTAAAAGTGTGTAGACATTATTGCGTTAATATAATTTCGGGTTAGAGTAGATAAACTATTAAAGCTTAATGCCACAACCTTTTTGTTGATATAACTTTACAAAGGTCACACAGACGATAACAGTTTACAAAATGTTAAATTAGATTTTGGATGACTTTGTTTCTACATATGTTATTATTCACGGAATAGAACAATATCGCATTTAGTCTTTTTTTGTATAGTTCCGGCAAACGAGCAAACAGATCGCCTGATGGTAAGTGATCACTACCGCCCATGAACACCCACAATGCTTGGATCATGGATGTTGTGCCGGCCCGTCAAAATAGGATAAGAGCAGAAAGGAAAAAGGATGTGTAAAGTATGACTCATCGAACGAAATGCAACAGCAAAGCTGTCGCTTCAAGTTGATTTCCTGTGAGACAGTGGTAGCGCTAAAGTCTAACTTCCCTATTCAAGCTGAGTCGTAACTGACAACAGTTTATTTATTTATTTTATTTATTTATTTATTCTTTACTGCACACACAAAAAAACATAAGACATACAATATTTTACAAATAAAATTGAAGAGTACAGTTGGCGGTCTTATCGCCCTAGGCAATTTCTTACAGACAACCTTTGGATGGATATAAGAAAAGGATAAGAATAAAGGGCAGTATAGAATTGGCAACAGTATGGCTCCATAGCTTCCAAAGTTAGTAGTTTATCATCCAATTTAGTCATCCTCGTGTCAGAGCAATTTTGCAAATAATGTAATACTTATGCCAATTATTATGTGACTAATTATTGCCATATGCTAGTTCCAAGTAGTTGTACAATGTTAAAAGTTCATAGTATTAAATTAAGCAATGTTTTTTGTTACAATGACCTGATTGTATACCGGAATAAAGTTCAGTTCATGTAAAAAACACCTTAACATATTTATTGCAGTAATTTTTAAAATGAGTAATCTAGTGAAATCTGTTGACATGGGACAATTAGGGTTAGAATTACGTTTGTATTCATCATATGTATTATTTTATTGTCTTCCTTTCTTCTCTAAAACCACCCTCTCCATCTACACCAGGTTAGTCACATGTCTGGGCGCAGGAACAATTAGGTGTAATTACGTTTGTATAAATCATAATTAAGTATTATCTTATTGTATTATGCATTATTTTGTTCCCTAAATCCACTATTTTCGTCTACACCAGGTAAGTCACATGTCTGGGCGAACACTGAGCGTGAGCTTGAGTTGTCCGCACGAGGGGTTCGTGTGTCGCGCAGGCCAGTACGTACTGCTGCAGTGCTTGGACGCCTCGCTTATAGAGTGGCATCCGTTTACTGTTGTTAAGGTGAGTGGAATACTTAACAGACAGCACGAATGTAAAAATTAAACGTATAGAATAAGATAGAACGTTTGTTAGTAAGACCACTAAAGAATCAACTAGAATAAAAGCATGATACCCAGTATCAGCTCAGCGAGCCTCTTAGAGGTGACTTTTGTGTGTGTTAATGATAAATCATTATATCATTATTAACGACTTTTTTCATAAATATGAAGTATTCAAACATTGAAATGTGTAATAGACAGAAATAAATGTTTGTGAGCTTGCGTACGAGCGTTTCCTTTGATTATTTTATTTTATTTCACTAAATAAGCATATTTAAGTGTAATTTCTCTGTTTATTTTCAGGTTCCTACATCATGCCAAAGAAATTTCGTAGTGTGGATACGAGTGAAAGGTGATTGGACTGAAGCACTAGAGAAGTTGTTGTTAGAAAAGGGAATTAATAAGTTAAGGTACGAAATCAACTTCAAGTCTCTTTCTTCTCTGTTCTTTATTGTAAACTTCATGTCCACATTAAGTTCGAATTAGTTGATTTTAAGTTCCGTTGAATTTTGTGTAGAAAACACTGTTATCGGTACATGGTGGAGGTTCTACGAGGGGCCCGTGTCTATGACCAATCACTTTGCTTCCTTTTCACTTCACTTCACTAAAATCGTTAAAATGAACATATTAAAAAAGTTAGGCCTGGGGCCTTCAGTATCCACGGGGCTCTGGGCTGCAGCCCAAAAAGTCCTTTGTAGATCCGGCCATGGGTCACCCATGAGTACATGAGTTTTTTTCCAGCGTGTTAGTGGACGGTCCGTTCTCGAGTCCGATGGAGCGCGTGGGTCGCAGCGAGGTGGCGATCTGCGTCGCCGCCGGGGTGGGCATCACTCCATTTGTTACCACCTTACATCATATGCTCATGTGAGTATTATTATAACAGTTCGTGTTGTTGAGTATGATACACATGATATCATCTAAGGAAAATTTGTTTAAAAGAACCAAAGTTTTTTTGTGTTATTCGGTGTAAAATTTTCGAGCATGATATTTCTGAGTATGACTATTATGCACTGTTAAAAAACAATTAAAGTTCCAAAAATCTTATAAACCTAAAGTTAATAGTCGAACAGTACAAATTACTTTCTGTCACAGTTAAAATTACAAGCATTTTCATTGAAAATTGATAAATTATTTGATACTAATCAATCGTACTTTCGATTGTAGAGGAGGCACGTGGCCTGCAGTGGGGCGTATATGGGCTGATACAGAAATTAATGTTTAAACATTTTTCCATCAGGTTCCCTCGCAGTCGCCTACCCGGAAGAATCCACCTCATATGGATAGTAAGACACGAGAAAGAGCTGACATGGCTCGCCGACTTGGCCAACAAAACTCTTCTCCAACTCCGCAGCGCCAACCGACCAGACCGACTACATCTAGAACTCTACGTTACTAGTCGCAATACCCTAAATCATATAGTACAAGTCGATGATAGAGGGGGGCTCTCCCATCTCTTACCAGATAGAGGCGATGATGAAAAAGCGACTCTACTCACCCCTAATATGAAGAGGAGTGCGTATAAAGAAGGTAGAGACGAAGGGTACGATGTAGCGAAAGAGTACCCGCTGCTTGGATGTAGAGTTAGACGAGGCAGGCCGCATTGGGATAGAGTTTTTGGGTATTGGGTTCATTTGTATCCTGAGTGAGTATCAGTGTTTATGTATATTATGTTCATTCTACCATCATCACTCACTCATCACTCTATGATATGTCATAGAGTAACATATTATGTAAAAAAAGTTGAAAGACTGTGAACGAGTCAAAGAAAAAAATATAGTATTAAGACGTATATTTATAGACCATAAATTAAAGACCAACTAATTAACACCGACAAGTAATTGGTCTCGTGATAAAATTATTAATGTAACTTTAAAGTCAGTTTATTTGCTTATTTTGACGACAACTTGTAAATGTAAGAAGTCATGTTTGAAAAAAGTATAGTCATCTCTAGTCACAATATGGTACAGCGAAATCTAGTGCATAATTGCATTAAATTTCAATAATCAATGAACTGAATTATATTCATGTAGAATGCTTTTATAAAAACATAAAACATTTATTATCTTTTCCAGGAACCGTTTGAATGTATACTGTTGCGGCCCGAAGAAACTAGTGAAGTCGTTAAGGAGCAAGTGTAAACAAATATCCAGGGACACTAAAACTAAATTTACCTTCGTGCACGAGGGATTTTCTTGATCAACACTACCATTATCCGACATATGGGATCGGTGTAAACATATCTTTTCTATTTATGGAAATTATTCTAAAGCCGAATTTACTTAGCGATTTTTTTTATGGTGAAATAATTTCTTGAAATTGTCGTGGAGAATCCAGTGTGACATAATATGCAATTTACTACTTATATGATTTTAGATTTACCAAAAGAAACAATTGGCACAAAACTAAATGAGTGTAATAAAATTATTGTAAATTTGTACTATTATCACAACAGAAATTCGGCTTAATTTTCTTAGAGTATATATATATATAGAGGGAGCGCTGGTACCTCAAAAACGTAGATAAAAATGGTGGTGCCGGGGCCACCTTTTTCTTCCCTACATCCAGTATGAATTGTGACAGCGTGGAATATGCATGGATTTCGTGAAAAAGAAAAATCAAAAAATGTGGTTTAGCGTTATCGAATACCATCCAAATTTACTTTACGGGTTAATTATTAACTGTGTATTCATTTATCATCGACAATAAATCCACTTTCTTATTAATTAACAAGAAATAATTTAAATAATTTTACAGAAAAACATTCATATTTTTGAATTTTCGAACGCCTTTTTATTCAATGTTGCAAGTAATTAAATTGTTGAAATTCCGAAAAAGTTCCGGAATAATTTTTAGGTAAAAAATATAAAATATTTGAATTTGGAGCGAAATAAATTATAATAAGCCAAGGGTGAGTTTTATTTTTCATTTATTATTAATATTTTGTATTATGATAGCTAAAAACAATGTAACGCGAATATGTTAATTTCTGTTTATTTATTTATTTATATATTTTTCGTGGAAAAGTCATTTATCGGTAACATTAATATAGCAGTGCTACCAACATTACGAACAAGAAAATATCTACGTTTTTGAAGTTGCAAATGTATGACAGCACTCTCTCTATATATAAATACTCTAAGTTAATTTTATAACTTTTTACAGGATTAAATAAATTCTAGAAAACATTATTGGAATTATCACAATATAACTCATGCTCGATTTGAAAATCGAACTTTGATGTCACATTAAAGCAATTAAATAATTGTTCGAATATTCTCAATTCATATTATAATGAAATATAACGCATTTATAACCGTTCAGTTGATGTTGTTTTATTTCAAGCATTTTTACTTTGCTAAAAATAAATAATAGCGATCATATACGTATTAACTACTATATTAGATGTAAGTTATTTGGTGACAGTACTCAAGAAGAGGGTTATAAAGCGGGAGGCCTGGGATTCGATCTCCGGAATGAGACTTAAAATGTTTGATCTACATCTTTTGTAGGTACTACTTATTATCATTGTTATATAAAGTTTTTCTAATCTCATAATAAAATGAGGCATAGGGTGTTTCAGAAACTGAAGTAATTGAAACATGAATAGCCAGATTAATTTGTTATTTTGTACGGGTATACGGAACAAAGGTTGTAATTTTAGATAAAATAGCATATTTTATAGCATATATCCGAAATGGTGTAGTCGCTAGGATACTTGGCTTTCACGCAGCAAGTTTGGGTTCAATTCCCGGTATCAGGTGACAGGAGTTGCAGTGGTGGGTGTGTGGGTGGGAGTCTCTCTACCGTATTAAGTTTAGTTATTTTTAATAAATACTTTTTGATTTTCAATAAATTGCATAATCAAAATATTGACGTATTCTGTCAATGTTTGTCATCATTTACGTCATATTTCACCTGAGGTTATTGTGGAACAAAATAAAATTAACAGTGTTCAAAATGTTTTAGGGATGAAATCCAGTTTTGTGTAAATTATACTTCCGGACATGAAACCTGCACAGAACGAATTCACGATAGAGCAAATTAATAAGAAGCGCAAATCTATACGAACTACAACAAAAAAGAAAGGTGCTAGACCTAAAATAACAAAAGTAAGGATATTATTAAATTTAAATTATTGTATAAGTCCTTTTAAGTGCAAGTAGAATTTAGAAAGAATGTTTAAACGTGACTTTAATAAGTTCGAAGCAGAGAGAGTCGTCAATCTTATGTATCTTATTTACATATCAGAAAGTAAGGATCCCTCCCAATAAAAATTGTTTTGAGATGCTAAAGGTGGAAGAGAGTAAATTTTATTTAGTTATTCTTTTTATGTAATCTGTGTTCAGTTACTTACTTTGAATAACTTATAAGTAAGATTCGTTTTACAATTATTTGAGAAAAAAGGCGAATACGGGAGAATATGTATATCATTCACGCCCCATAGCCAGCTTTGGCGTTAAGCTACCTTATACCCTCAGACTTAGTTAATACCTATGGTGTGGTTGAGCAATCGCGTTGAGCGCGAACAATGAGTGATACACTGATACCGCAGAGTTCGTTTTAACATTTACACTTCGCATAGATTGAACTAGCAAAAAAGTAGTGCCTTCAAAGGCACCGCCTAAAGCCGCTGTTAGTTTATGAATCATACATTATGAACCGTTTCTGCGAATACCAAAAAAAATATTTTTTTCAGGCAAAATCTGATAAGAAGAAAAAGTTTTTAAGTGTAATTTGTCCAATATGCTTGCAAGATTTAAACAGTCAACCGATTGTAGCTACCAAATGTGGTCATGTGTTTTGTGAAATCTGCCTCCAAAAATCACTGCAAATTAAATCAGTTTGCCCTAAATGTCGAACAAAAATAAAGCAGCCAAACGGTTATCACGCTTTATACTTGGATACTGATAATTTCAGCAAAACCTAGAAACGAAGTCAATTGAAATGGTTAGTATTACAACAAAATTTATTGTTTTATAATAAACATTTCACTATGTACGTAGAATTTTTTTTATCTATACACAGTCAAATCCATATTTTTACATCATAAGCTCATACCTTAAAAGACTCGTTTGCAGTATTTTTATCAAGATCTGTGGAAATAAAATATTGACATATTTTGACAACGTCAATGTCAGAGTGTACAAATTTTGTACTACAAAATTGTGCAAAAATTTGTTGATGTCAACATAGAAAAAATAATTCGGCTGGATGTTTTTAACTAAAATGACTTTAAAGCTGGACCACACCACTGCAGAAACATATCAAAGCTTGTTTGCAAAGCTAGAAAACCCCGATATGACTTACCAGAACTTCGTAAAAAGGCTTGCAAAGTACCATTTTCAAGTAAAAGCCATAATACAAGTAAGTATATAAAATTATTCTAGAAAATTTTAAAAACCCGTGGTAGACATGCATTTATTTTTGCTTTACTTTTGCTTTTATTGCTCTAATTAATCTGTGTAACTTTTGTGGACATATCTTATATACTACTTGTGCAGAAGTGTTATTTATATATTGCTTGAAATATGTATTTCTTATTGTAAATAAACACACATTTTCATAACACAAGGTATTTTATTATACTTAGATTCAATTCAATAATTCACCTTAACGAATATAGTTTTTAATAGTTAATACAATTTTCAAAAGCATTTTTTATATGTGTATAGAAAAAATATAATTTATTATATTACTTATTACAGGATATCTTGGAATGTCGGGATTCTGTGGACACACTGAATGAGTTGAATGAAAAAGGAAGAGCTAAGATAAGTGAAATAAGGGAGGAAATGGAAGCTTTGGAGCTGTATGGGAAGGATAACTGTGACCCAAAATATGACATAGAAGTTGAGGCACAACGGCACCAGCTAGCTATGTGAGCATACATGCATAAGCATGTTGTTGTATATTATGTTCATCATAGAACATACCATGTTAAGGCAGATATTGTTAATTACATCTTAAGAGAATTAACCCATTTATGCCCACCATGCCCAAACGAGGATAGCTACTAAAATAGTCAAATGTTTTAAATCTTGAAATTTAAGTTTGCAAGTAAACTGCATATGCGAAATACAATAGTTATCCTATGTATTTTTAAAAAATAAAAAAACAATATAAAAAATAAATCGCCAGTTATTGTTCAGGCGTAATTGGGTTAAGATAGTTTAAATATCAAAATAATTTAATTTGATGGCATAGCCAATGGATATCTTTGCTTCAGTATGTGTTAAAGTTAGAGTGTTTATTCTTATTATGGAGGGAGTGCTGTCATATATTTGCATCTTCAAAAACATAAATATTTTTTTTGTAATATTGGTAGTAGTTCTACTATATTAGTGAACATTTAACTAATTATTTAACAAGAAAATGCTATAAATTCTGTTGTTAACACCAAAAGTATAATTAATTGTTCATCATCATTCCATCTAAAACAAGTTCAAGTGGATGTCAATAGCCTAAAACTTTAGTATGTTTTTTGCTCAAATAATACTAATTTTTGCATGTTGGACCATCTTGGATAGATTGTCAGCCAATATGTTTGTGTGTACCAGTCCATATACATCCCACTGCAGAGCATGGGCCTCCTCTACAATCAAGAGAATGACTGAGAGGGTAATGAATTCGAGGGCAGAAAAATGTGGCCTGGCACCACCATTTTTAACTATATTTTTAAGGTCCCTCTATATTATAAATACTCGTAACACCAAAATTATTTTCTTAATTAAAAAACATATTTTTTAATTGTTGTTTTTCTGTTGCTAATTTAAAAAAACTATTTCTTACATTTCAGTCTTCTTAAAGAATTCAAAGAAGCAAACATAAGCAGTTTATTCGCCATAGAAAAAGTACAGAGAGAGGAGTTGTTAAAGCAAGGTGATAGAGATAATAACACAATCCGACAGAGGAAGAAGAAAGTGGACCGGGACGAATTACTTAAAATGTCTTCAGGTAATTTAATTACGAAATATCTTCCTTGTATTGTTTATTTAAGTAATTTTGCTATATAAATATTTTGATTTTGGTCTTCAGGATAGAGTAATAGGCCTGCTTTCCCAAAAAAGTTAATGTCATAGGTGGTGGTAAAATAATAAATTCAATCATTTTATTGTACACAATTGCAAAGTCCTATTATGCATATCCCATGTACATTTGAATTAGAGAAGTGCAAGTAAAAACAGAATAGCATTTAGAAATCATAAAAACCATATTTTCAACTTCAAAAGCGACAAACTTATATTTTCATAACTTTTCATAGATAATGTTACAAGTTAAAATATAAATGGAATTCTGTGTTTTCAGGTGTAACTGAGCAACTTCTTGCAATAAGTAGGCAACTAGCTGACACTACCCAGCGCAGTCAGGACACATTGGATAGCCTGGTGTCTTCTAGTTCTACTGTCCATGTATGTTTCTATATTTTATTTTCTATTTTGAAGTTTTCAGATTTTTTTATAATTGCAAAACAGGCTATCGCCACCTTCTTCAAGTTCTCGTGCTTTTATGTACAATTTTACATATAAATAATATTTTATTGGAAACTGACATAAAAAAAAAAAACAATAACCCTTGTTTCGTTTTTGTTTTTATTTTAAAAATAATTGGTGATATGATTATTTTAAGTTTAAATAAGAAGTTTTATGTATTGAAATAAAGTTTTATGTATTCCTTCATTCTCTTAGCCTGGTTAATGCACCATAATAGGTTAAGGCATAATTTCTATTTCCGAAAAGGTTGATGTCAAATCACAAAAAAAAACGAAACAAATAAAAAAAAAATACGTCACTTCAAAGTTATCAGCGGTAGCAAAACCAAAACTAACCGCATTTGTAACCTTGTTTAAAAACTCTCATATTTATATCTATTTAATTACTTTACAGGGCACCCAGTCTGAGCTTCAGAATACAGCTAGTACAATTTCTCAGTCAAGCAAACTTCTAAGCAAGTATGGACGTCGAGAGTTTACCGATAAAGTGATCATGTTCTTTGCATTCCTGTTCTTTTTAGCTGTTTGCCTCTATATTGTACAAAAGAGGCTGTTTTAAGTATCTGTGTGATGTAAATGTGATAAATTTTAAGTTAATTTATTGTGAAATAAATAAATATTTTTATGTTTTTTTTTGGTTTTTTTTTCTTATGGTTATGAATACTGTCTTACTACCGTAATCAGAGACATTTAATGTCAATTAAATCATTACTTAGTGTAGATTTTGCGAACAAAATCTTTACTGAGGAACGAATTAATTGACATTAAACATCTCTGACTACGGCCGTTATTTGATAATATAAATGTTCTCTAACCTATTAAATATGATGGTTTGTATTATGTTTAGCTGTAGAAAAACCGTATTATAACATATGTATTAAAATTAATATTCCCTTGGCATGTCTCTCTCTATTTAATAATATTTTTTTCCAATGGTTTTGCCTCGGTGGCGTAGTTGTACTACGGTACGATCATAAAGCTGAGGTCTCGGGTTCGAATCCCGAGTCGTTTTTTCTATTCATTATCAGCCCGGAGTCAGGAATTTGTGCCCGATATAGCGATAGGCTCGCCACCTATCACATTGTGGGACGGAACATACAAGGCGAAATGTGGGTGTCCTGGCACCTCTGCCTACCCCTTCTGGGAAAAAGGCGTGAATTTATGTATGAATTTATGTATTTTTCCAATAGGTATACTTATTTTACTGTAAATAACATTTCAAATTATTGCTATAAAACATTTAGAATTTATTATATTTTCCAGTCTTTTTTATTGCATAGGTCCGGCAAACGAGCAAGCAGGTCACCTGATGATAAGTGATCAGTGCCGCCCATGAAAATCTACAACGCTTGAATTAAATGCTTGCAACACATGCTGCCGGCCCATCAAATCGGTACGGGAGCAGGAAGGAAAAAGGGTGGGAAAAGGGAATAGCTATTTAAACGAAATGCTACGGCAAATCTGCCGCTTCACATCGATCTCCTGTGAGAAAGTGGTATCACCCATTCATGCTAAGTCATGACAGACAACTGCGTGGCTATACAATTTTTAAAAGTCACATAAATTAACTCAATTTAACTTTCTATCAATCTGTGAAAGAATTTAGTAGATACCGACCAATGTTAGGAATATAAATAATGCACTTGGTTACGTATGCTTACTTTTTATGAAGTGGGTTATTAAGTTTGTGGACTATTTTTTATTCAACCCGGTGGTGACAAGGTCAACAGTGCGGCTCTGCTACAAACTTCGAAAACAATTTCAGATGCCACTTACAGAAAGAGTGGAGACATAGACAATAATTTATCAATAGGCCACATAGATGTAGTTATGAAACTATATCAATATAACCGTGCGGGAATCGAACCTACAATTGGTCACACAGCCTCTCAGATTTTCCGTCAACCGATCGGTAATATTCTTCTGTATCTGTATCTGTATTAGTCCATATACGTCCCACTGCAGGGCACGGGCCTACTCTATAATCGAGAGTACGATTGAGAGTGGTTAGGCCATATAGTCCACCACGCTGGCCTAGTGCGGGTTGACTTAAACTTCATTTATTAGTGGTGTTTTATTCGCAGAGATCATGGATTAGAAAGTACGGGATTTTAGTACCGTGATAATAAAACAAATATCGTATGATTTATAAAATAATTCTTGTACAACAGTAAATCTTTTATATATAAAAAATATCTCGTTTGTAAATGTACCTCGACTTTCCGTAATTAAAATAACGAAACCTTGATCTCGTGGACTTGTTACGTAATATGGTAATTCTAGTTACTCTAACTGGCTTATATAACGTAACCACAGGCGGAATGATGAATGAACAGGCAGTTTTATTTATAAACTTGATTCAAATTAATTTAGAGATGTAGTCAGTGTTTGTAGGCTCAGAGCCATAAGGCATTTTTTTTTTGGTTTGTAAACATTTTGTAAAAGGTTGTACCCACTTATCATCAGAGATGCGATTTATTTGAAATACTTCCATTTAAAATGCAAAATAGCTATTTTGTATTTGGCATTTAAATGCCTTTTAGTAAAAAACATTTTGTATTTTATTTGAAATACCTTTCGAGATGTATTTTGCATTTTTAATATTCATTTCAAAATGCAAAATACTTTGTGACTAAGTTTAGTCAATACTAGCTGTGCCCGCGACTTCGTCCGCGTGTAATTTAACGAAAATTTTATTTTTCTAAAATAAAAGAATTTTTCTAATAAAAATGTAGCCTAAGTTACTCCTTATTATATCAGCTACCTGACATTTTTAGACTAAACAAATCAAAGAAACAAAATGAGCTCATCCACCCGCGTGTCATAATACCATATTTAAAAAAAACAACCTCAAAATTTAAGGGTTTATTTTTTTCTGAGGAACCCTAATTTGTTTTTCAAAATTAAAGTAGCCTATGTTACTCCCGCAAAAAATAGCTATCTTTCAGTGAAAGTCCCGTCAAAATCGGTCCAGCGGTTTCAGAGATTAGCCGGAACAAACAGACAGACAGACAGACAAAAAAAATCTAAGGTCATTTTCGTTATAGGTATCGTGTATATAACGATATGTAGTTGGACATTTGTTTTAATTTTCACTTTACAAACACAATTCAATTTTATTTATATTACATACACAGGCACAACAACAGAATTTATTGATACGCATACTGATAAATATGACCAAAATGACACGCAAAAAGTGCTATTTGGCTCGGCATTGTATCTCTATTCTATTTCTCATGATAAATACCTAAAATAAATAAAAATATCATTCAATTTGGTTAAAAGGTATTTTATTTTGAAAAAGTATTTTGAAAGGACCTATTTTGCATTTAGCATTTGAAATACAAAACGTAAAACTATTTGGTATTTTGCATTTGAAATAGGAAATCTGAAAAGTATTTTGCATTTTGTATTTAAATGCTTTTTAAAACTATTTTGTACATCTCTGCTTATTATACTTACATACTTTGTATGTTTTCTGTTTCTATGGCGCAGTTGATTAGACGCTTGAGCACTTACCGTCGTTCCCCAGGCGACCACCGTATTGTAGTCACTTTGTGGCGCCAATGTAAAAAAATAGCCGCCGTCCCATTCGACGACCTGTGCAGTTGTACTGTGTGCCCATCAGTTCACGGGTTCGTGCACAAAACTCGTGCACATCGACATGATCGAGGCCCACTGTCTTGATATGACTGGACGACTTTGGAGCCTAGCGCGCATCGATGCTGTCTAAATTGGGCGAAGATTTTTATTTTTTATTTGGATGAATTGCAAGACGAGCATGCCATTCACCTTAAGCGCCATTTTCCCTAGATAGTTTCTCACCTCGAAGATGTGATTGTCGGGTAAGCGACACGATCGCAGAAGAAAAACAAAAAACACCATGACTTACGAAGCAATATTTGACATTCCACTGCGCTCGCCATCCTGAGACCTAAGATGTTAAGTCTCAATATGTCCAATATTTACTCTGGCTACAATAAAACAACACCATGAATTACAAAGCAATACTTGGCATTCCACGTCACTCTCCATCCTGAGACCTCTCTGGCTACAAAGTCCATTAAAGCGGAAAACAATCGTGCATTTATACTGCTACTTGGCGGGAGAAATAGACATGGTTGGACTACTAATATTAAATTCGTTCCTTGTTCCTTAGTCGTTATTCTGGTACCTTTAATAATATGTGAAGGGCTCTGAACGGTATTAAAATATCTCCTGTGCGGACGCAATAACATCAGGCTAGGCTGCAATGTCGGTTACACTGACTTACACTTCACAAAGGATCAGTTTACCTCTAAATAAATAAATAAATAGGAATATTCATATTTTTTCCCATTCCACATAACAAGCGTAATTGCGTTTAGTGCACTGTAATCAGGTAATCATGACAAACAAAATATCAATGACATGATTTACACAAGCTCAACATATTTCCTAGTAGGTAATATAACCGCTGCAACTTTTGTCAGCGTAGTGGAATGCCAAGCATTGCTTTGTAATTCAAGGTGTTGTTTGGTTTTGCCACTGTTTGTGAGAGGTCGTATCGCTTCCCATCAGGCGAACGACATCTCGTCTCGCCACATATTGCAATAAAATTAAAAAAATCTGTTTTTGTCTACTAGTGAAAAACTTAATTAACCAATGTCTATCTTGTGATGCACTAATAGTTTTTCTGTTCTGTTCGTAATGAGATCTGTAAATTGCTACTTTTAAAGATCTTCCGAGAATCGAACAACAAAATCATTTGAGTAGTAGTGATTTAGGGATCACCGAAACCATAAACACCTATGTTTACATCAAGTGATCGTAAGTACGTTATCGGGCGTTAAACGTGTTACGTGAACGCTAGAATACGTTTTCTTTTTAACGCTCATTTTTTTCTCGTAAGAAAGATAAGTTGAGGATCGTGGAGCATCCCATAATCTCAAGTACCGATCAGTACAAAATGGCGAGAATCTGTCAGTTTTACTAGATATCGATTAATGATAAACAACATTAATTGAAGTTTGTTGATTTCCTTATTTGCATGTTGCTCATGTTCCAGACTGAACTCTGAATGTGAACAGTCCAGTCTTTGTATAGACTGTAGAGGGATCATTAGCCAAATGAGCGCACATTAACTAAGTTGGATCGTAGACCAATATAACTTGGTGGCTGAGTGGCCCTTGTAGAGATTCGATTCATTAAAAGTCTATAGTAAACCTTACCTAAGCCCTGCTTAAGTTTAATTTTATCCTCGGTGCTTTATATTTGGTATCCCCACCGTAAAAGTATTTTTAGTCAAAGTTAACCTCCCTAGTTTATCATTTTGTCTCTCGCTTTGCGTGGACAATAATATATTTTCAACTCCTTCATATTCATTTTACTAGCTTAGTCATTAGTTTATCAAAATTCGTGCATCTGACATCCTTTATTTAACAATGGGATAGCTTTTAGATATATAGATATACAGATTATTGCTCCTCACCCACAGGTCCTGAAGGCGGGTACGATATGTCGGGGTAAACGGCCTTTTAACCTTGGGTGCGAAGATGATGTCTGCACTACTGCATACAGAAAAGTATCTACAATGCATTATGCATGTCATAATAAGTACATGATAATCTATATAAATTAATGATCAATGAGAAATTTTTCTCATGCAGGTCAGCCTCTAAGTTAACAAAAAAACGTTTGGTGCACAAATCACCTACCAAACAGTTGACTACCTGTCGAGTTTCGAGAAACCCTTGTTCATATTAATTTTACACATAAGTATACTTAATATCTGCTTGTCATGGTGTGCAGTGTGCTCGCAATGGTTATAACGTGTGCAGACTGCAGAGGTTAGTTCACATGTCAAGTTAGATTCTAAAGGAGGAAAATGTGTAGTAAGTAATATGTGGTTTAAGGTAAAGTATAGGATAAAAATCAAAGATTATTTCTCCGAAAGATTCTGCTCATATTGTAGAACGGTATTTCCTTTACGCTATAATGGTATGGCTTTCCTTGGTGCCCTTTTTTAAAATGAGGTAGGTACACAGATTACTAATGACCGGTAAATGCTTGATGTGGTAATATTTAATGTAAACAAATATGGCGTCGGTATAAGGCTTAGAGGTATAAGGCGACGCAGGGCTGAAGTGACAGGTGGGAGGAGCAGGGTATCTGGACATGACAGACAAGAAACGATGAAGATTACCAGCCGTGTGTAGGTATAAAAGAGTTACCTAATCCTGTGTGTATGCGGGCAGTGGCTTAGCTGTTCCCTATAATGGTTTTGGCATAAGTTAGTATCTCGTATAATAACTAACACATAGTAGACACTTATCAAAGCGCCTTGGTGGACAATTAATCTAAATGTTGCTACACATACAAAGTTGATGCGACCGATGGGCATTAAATTACATTACGTATACTATACGTCCTTGGTATTTATTCGCCACGGCAAAAAAAATAATAATACCAAAAATAAGATTTTGTTTGTTGCAAACAAACTCTTATTTTTGGTATTATTATTTTTTATTGGTATTTTTATTTATGAGCTTACAAATAAGAGTAAAACGTAACCATCCTATGTAAATACATTTCACTGACCTGTAGATGCGAATAGATAACAAATTGGCAACGTCGCGCGTGGCGTGTGTTATTGTGGCGCCGCGCCGCCAAGGCCACGCCGCCGCCGCAGCGTGGCTGTGCGCACCGCGCGTAGTTAAGTACTTTTGAAGTACGCGCACAACATACTTTACTTAGGTACACTAGATTTTTAAATTTTCGATATGTCCTCCATTTACATAAACGTACAAGTTATAGCGACGGACAATATTATAAATAAATAGTTTTCTTCTTTCTTCTATTGTTTAAATTGTTATTAAGTCAGTGTTCGAGGCTAGACACTTTAGTTTTTCAAATGCTTAATAACCCTATTTCTAGTTCTTTAATAAACCCCGGAAAAAGAAATCCAAGGGATTAGGTCCGGAGATCGTGGGGCCACCGTACAGGTCCTAATCAACCGATTCATTGTTGGCTAACAGTCAATAACACAGAAACACTAACACTAAATAATAATTATACGAAGTTACGTGTCCTGTCACAATAAAAAAATAAATAATGTCTTAAACTTATTTACGAGTAGTGTCAATAACAAGAAAACATTAAAATTGTCGACGCGAGATCGGCAAGATCAAATCGGCCCGGCGCAGCGGCGCAGGAGCTTCCGTGTTACATGCGTTCTAGGATAGCGGCGGCATACTAAAAAGTAAAAACTTTTTTAGAGGTCAATTGCGTTCGTGTCACAAATACACACACTGACCTATTTCTATTTCTTTTACGCGCAGGATGTTTTGCTATGTCGCTTTCGTAATGAAAGTGTAAGTGTGTGTGTATTTATTGCTTTCTTATTTGCATCGCCAACTTTTAAAGTAATTTAGTTGTACCATAGACGTATGCTACGTCCATGAGTTGTACTTATTTATGTGACTTGTGTCAGAGCGGCAACAGCGCATAGATTTTAGTATTTATCGTTTTAAGGTGAATGACCTATGCGTTGGA
This sequence comes from Hyles lineata, assembly GCA_030180105.1. Lineage (NCBI taxonomy): Eukaryota > Metazoa > Arthropoda > Insecta > Lepidoptera > Sphingidae > Hyles > Hyles lineata. The sequence continues at coordinate 13,464,846 of JARJEE010000006.1, read as the reverse complement.
CGTAATCAGCTGTTAGAAAAGCCACAGCGTGTTAAAAGAGGGCAAAACTTAAAAAATAATTTATGACTAAAGTACTGCTCCTATTTAATTGATTTTTAGTACAGAGCTTTAAAATGGTGCCCAGTATATGCAGTTTAAAGAAAAGCCGCTCGGTTGTATCAATTTTGTTTAATGACGTATAAGCAAGTAGTACCTATAGATTATTCAGCAGTATATTCAAATGCAAGCAATTATGTGGTTTTATTACGACAAGTTTTCAGTGTTAAGGTACAGTAACTGTACCTAACTGGCGTGCGTAGGTGTATCATACACGTGGATTTTTACGTAAAACAATAGAATTCAAGCTTTAATTCTCAGCATAATGGCTTTATACCTATAAGGCTTGCACGCCATGATGTGAATCGACCTCGATCGCGAGTGATCAACGGTCAACCGTCAGTCGACCGCCAACTGCAGCGCGGTATTAACTTATATTTAGTACTTCGTTTTCTCCTCTCTATTTATATTCCGTTCTCAAATGTTTCGTGAACTAGTATTTATATTTTTGCTGTTACACAATGCTGTCGCATACAACATTCTTGCCATTGTTACTCTACCATTACGGAGCCACTACATGGCTTTTAAGCCATTTTTCCGCGAACTTGCAAACAGAGGTCATAATGTGACTGTGATGAACAACTTTCCTGATACAGAAATTACTTCGAACTTGAAGTACATTGACATCGATTTCCGATTTAAGCCGCCGGTGCCATCAATGGACTTTTACGAAACAATACCTTCGTGGTATCTAAATACTAATTATTATATTAGGCACGTGTTTCTGGCGCCAAATATTGTGAAACTTGACTGTGAGAATCTGTTGAAAAATGAAAAAGTAAGAGAGGACACGAAGAAAAATAAATACGATGTGATATTTGTGGAGCTATTTGAAAGTGAATGCGGTCTCGCGTACGCTTTGCAGATGACGGATGCACCGGTTATTGGGATAAAATCGCACGTGCTTCTTCCAACGGCTTACTCGAAACTTGGCATTCCGTTTGACTTCGCATCAGATCCATATTACCGGTCTGATGGAGGCACTCATCCATCTTTAAGGCATAAAGTTACAAGCTACGTGATGCATAGTCTTTCGATGTTTGTTAGAAATTGGTTTACGAATGCGGCCATCAAGTCTGTGTTTGAAGAACACGTTCCTGGTAAAGCCATAGATTTGGACAGTGTAATGAAGGAAAGAATGAAAATGGTGTTTGCGTATCAGCATTTCTCGGTGACGGGGGCGAGACTGCTGGCTCCCCAGCTCTTGGAAATTGGTGGGATTCATGTGGGGAAACCTAAACCAGTACCAAAGGTGAGTGATGATTATATTGTCTGTCTGTCTGTATCAGCTCACATACGTCCAATTGCAGGGAACGGGCCTCTACAATCGAGAGTAGGTACGATAGAGTGTGGTTAGACCATATAGTCCACTACGCTGGCCTAATGCGGGTTGGCAGACATTACACACCATAGAGATAAATTTTACGTGTCCTGGGATTCGAACCCGCGACCACTGTAAACATGATTATATTGTGCTGTGCGAATAATTAATTATCTGGAGAGCATAAGTGAACGCACTCAAATAATGATAGCAATGGCAATAATAAAAGCCGGCTGCTTGAGTTCAATCGATGTTTATTGTGATACATTTGTATGGAAACATATTTTATGTTAAAACTAGCTATGCCCGCGACTTTGTCCGCGTGGAATTTAACAAAAACTTTATTTTTCTAAAATAAAAGAATTTTTCTAAAATAAATGTAGCCTGAGTTACTCCTTATTATATCAACTACCTGACATTTTTAGACCAAATAAATCAAATAAACATAATGAGCTCATCCACCCGCGTGTTATAATACCATATTTAAAAAAAACAACCTCAAAATTTAAGGGGCCTATGTTACTCCCGCAAAAAATAGCTATCTTTCAGTGAAAGTCCCGTCAAAATCGGTCCAACCGTTTCAGAGATTAGCCGGAACAAACACACAGACAGACAGACAAAAAAAATCTAAGGTCATTTTCGTTATAGGTATCGTGTATATAACGATATGTAGTTGGACATTTTTTTTATTTTCACTTTACAAACAGACACTTCAATTTTATTTATATGTGTATAGACTAGCGGTCGGACCCGGCTTCGCCCGGCTGCAGATAGCTTTTGAGTCCAGCATTGATTTGGAAACATATTATTTCGCGTACTAACTATATTTCCCGCGCGCCGTCGACTATATTTCCCGTCCCGTTATGTTCGGTTTATGTCCCGTCTCATTCAGTCCCATGATGAAATTTTAATTATCATTTATTGTTAAATTTCTTTATATACAATATTTTGTGATTGTGATATTGATTCGTTGGTGGGAGAAGTGGTGGGAGGCGCCCGACGTGACGGCCCAGTGGTAGCATGCGCGTGAGCTGCGCGCGGTACTGGACAGTACTTGGGCATTGCAACATTACTTTATTTTTTTAAAATAAATGCAGCCTAAGTTACTCCTTACTATATCAGCTACCTGACAAAAAAGTCCGGTCAAAATCGGTCCAGCCATTTCAGAGATTAGCCGGAACAAACAGACAGACAGACAGACAAAAAAAAATCTAAGGTCATTTTCCTTATAGGTATCGTGTATATAACGATATGTAGTTGGACATTTTTTTTTATTTTCACTTTACAAACAGACACTTCAATTTTATTTATATGTATAGATGTATAGATTATTATTATGATGGTGGTATCCCAAGCGCATCACATTAATCCGAGATTATTAATCAATTAATGCCACATTGCTGTAACCTTAATTATCCCTAATTTTCTTAATTTATGCCAGATTGGTGTAAGTCTAATGAACCCTAGTTTTCTTGTAATACCCAACCCTTTTACCTCTTACATAAAAAGATTCGCAACGAATGTATATTCGTCAATCAAATATTCTAAAGGTTTTGCATTTGTTCATGAGCAGTGATATTCACTATTCTTTTCAGTTGATGGCTCATATGTACACTCCTCTTATGGTTAAATAATAAAAGTTTTTACTACATAGCTACTAAGTAAGCAACTTAACGAGGTTTCATGTTTCAGATATTAATTTCACTCCACGTTTAACGTAAAATACACGGTTAAGACTCAACACTCAACAGTGTAGGTTTGTTTAAACATCTTACAAAAAACTCATGGTAGGATAAGTGATAACCGCACTCTTGAAAATTTTACATACTTTGATCGAAGATGTGTTTCTGGCCACTGAAAATGGTAGGGAAACAGGGACATAAGAATGCGGGGAGAAGAACCGAGGTATTGGACTTCTAATTATTGCACTCCCCGAACGAAATACAACAGCAAAGGCGGTGCTTTGTGTGGGGTTTTTGTGACAGTGGTAGCCTTACTTTATAATACTATGTGATATGGCTTTCTGTGCAACAAGCCTTTAGATATTTTTTTGTTAAGGGCAAGGGTATTTATGTGTTTTTGTAAACGATCAAAGGATACAGGAAAAATCCTTGTGTGGGTATAACAAGTTATACAGACTCGTAAGAAAATGCATAAATGATTGAACGCATGGAATAAATAACGTACTTTAAGAACTAAGGTAGGCCTTAGAATTAACATAAGGATTATCCTTAACCATCGGTTTGATGACACCTGATGTGTGTGTATGTGTAGGCCTCTCTTACTGTACGACATTAAGCACAAACCTCTTTTATGTAAAAATATCCATTAAAATGTTAGCTGCTAACAAAGCAAAGCTAAAATATCGGGTGCGAATCCCAGGTCGGCCAAAGTGATATTGACTTTTCTATCAATTAACAGACCGGAGTCCGTAATTTGTGCCTGATATAGTGATAGGCTCGCCCCATATCAGATTGTGGGACGGAATAACCAGGCGAAATGTGGGTGTCCTGGCACCGCCACTTACCTCTTCCGGGAAAAAGGCGTGAGTTTATGTATGTTTGTAAATGTTAAAACCATGATTTTATTTGGTTTTATATTCATAATTTCCAGGAAATCGAAACCATCTTATCCAAGGCTACACAGGGCGCCATTTATGTAAGTTTCGGAACATTTTTGAGACCGCACACGATGTCGAAGAACAAACTGCAGCAATTCTTCACAGCATTCAAGCGGATGCCGTACCAGTTCCTCTGGAAGATAGAAAATATTACGGTGCCAGCGGGAATCGACAACGTTCACATAGGCAGTTGGTGGCCGCAATTGGATCTCTTATGTAAGTACTATGTCAATTAATGAAAACCTACCTAATTTTGTGTATGTCTTTATAAGCACTTACCTTCACTGTAGTCGCGTTGGGGTGAGATGTTTAATGATTTATTTAATCCTGTTTTGCAGTTTAAAGAGAGTATCACTTACAATCAGGTGACCTGTTTGTTCATTTGCCGGACCTATGCAATAAAAAAAATCGGCAATGAACAATAAAATATTGTTCAGACGTATCAGCGTGATTCCGAATTAATGTGTGGTATGGCATTAGCAATAATAAAAATATATATTTAGCCTCAAATGTTTTGTTTTTAAAAGAAGTTTATGTTATTAGAAACATGGAGGAAATGCTCTTTTCTTATTGCTATAGTGGTATTGCAGTTGTAGTAAGACTCTACCATTTTTTTTGGGTATTTGGTTTATCAAGACAACAAAATAGTATCTTCAAAAGATTTGATGCTTATTTATGTTAGAAACTCGAAGTTGGATACTATAACCCAAGTGATTGGTAGAGGCTGCCTGTCAAAGCTAAAGTACCTACCAATGGATCCTCAGCCACAAGGAAAACCAACGTAAAATAATATCTCCGATACTACAGTGACAGCCTTTGTAGCGCAGTTGGTTATACGTCAACTGTGAAACGAGAGGCTGCAGGTTCGATAAATATTTCTCTATGTTTGGTGCTTGGAGGCCCGCCTTCAATATGTTACGCATATATTTTGATTTATTGGCTAGTCAAGTCATTAAGCAAATTAATCAACATGCACAAGTTCCATGAAATAAATATTATTTTTTTGTTTTGCAGTGGTACTTATGGTTTTTAGTGGTTTTTTGTTTTGAAGTCGGTTTTTATTTTTATATTATTAATTTTTGATATTCACCATACAAGACTTCTATAGATATTTAGTAGAGATAGATAATTATACGTTTTTTTCCAAAATTTAGTTGCATTGTGTTTGTAATCACTAAAACTACCACCCTGCTTCGTTTTCGGTAGCAGTCTTGAGATACCCGGTATGTATGACTGTTGTGTGTATTATGTATATAATTATATGTATAGGCATATGTATACTGCTTTTACTGAGTTAGATTGCCGGACCCAAACGCTGGTGGTAGAGCATTTAAATCTGCGCTGATACAAATTGCGACTATTGTGTACTATGTTATAAAAATCATTGCAGTGACCTACGAAGTGTTATTGAACTGTGGAACTTTCAATTTATCGTGCCACTAGATAAAAACCTTATTGCCTATTAACATAAGTAGTTCAAGTATAAACAACACACCCATTTTATCTAGGGTTAAATAAAGTTGAAAGCTATATTATTTATCAATAAGTGTTTTGCCTATTATTACTTGTTTAACTGAGAAAATTAAATGTATTTTCAGGTCATCCGAAGGTGTTAGCTTTTGTCTCGCATGGAGGCATGCTGAGCATATCAGAAGCGGCGCATTGCGGCAAGCCTATGATCACGGTGCCGTTCTTCGGAGATCAGTTCTCCAACACTGCTGCAGTCAGGGACGTTGGACTGGGCAAAACGTTGTATTTAAGCGACTTAAATGCTGAAAATCTTGAAGAATTAGTAACGAGCTTGACTTCGGATGAGTAAGTTTCTTTATTAAATAGAATATAATGATTTATTACTACAGCATTATAGTACATCCCACAACAAAAAATAGTAGAAACCTACGTATAAACCCACTGTTTAAATGTAAGACTAATTAATGGTTTTTTGAAGTTACGTTTTATTTTCAGGAGACGGATAGACTTATAGATATTTACAAGCCTCGAATGATTAATTGGTGTATAATGTATTCAATTATTGTTCCGCGATGAAACCTTTATCAGTAACGGCCTTAATCATAAACAGTTATAAAACCTATTTTAGTTATCGAATGTTTCGTTCCTTTTGAACGACTTTTAGATTCAGTTTGAGCGAAGAATACATACTCTTGCCAATATATGTATTCAAGGTGGTCACGGGTTCGAATCCAAAAAGCCAGGGTCCTGTGTTTATTGATAGTTAATCACCACACACTATAAAAATGAAGGAAAACATCTTGAGGAAACCTGCATAATAGTGATATGCATGATTTTCTATGCTATAGGCCAGCGTGGTGGACTATATGGCCTAAACAATCTCAATCGTACTCTCGATTTTAGAGGAGGCCCGTGACCTAGAGTGGGACAAATATGGGCTAATACAGTGTGGAGGAATACATAACATTGTATAACTAAAATTGGTTTTAAAACCGACTATTAATAGGGCCGTAAGAGTGGGAGATTTCTGAAGGATTATTCATGTTAATAAGTTAAGTATATTAATTGCATTAGGGCTATGTAGTGGACCTAAATTACTTATCCCCAAATGGGTGAGTTTGCTCATTGGTGAAAAAAAATAGGTGGGGCTGCAAACAATATTTCTTGTTAAGGCTTAATTTTATTCTTTCTAGGATGCAAGAAAAAGCCCGAAGCATATCCAAGATATGGCACGACAGACCTCAGCCTGTTATGGACAGCGCCATCTATTGGACTGAGTACGTTGCACGACACGGTACAGCGCCACCTTCCTTACCTTCCAAGTATACCACGTGGTTCGCGAGTTCGCTACTAGATGTCTATGTTGCACTTATACTGATGCTAATGGCGGTATTTTTAGTATTGTGTGTAGTTTTAAAACTAGTTCTGGTTATATTAGGTACAATTTTCAAAATGGTGTTTGGCTTAAAGAAACAAAAGAATGACTGATTTCTGCTTTTCCAATAGAGTCGTAGAAGATCTTAATGCACCTCCGTAATCTCCATATGTTTTTATGGCATAGGTCTGGTAAACGAGTAAACAGGTCACCTGATGGTAAGTGATAACTGTCGCCCATGAAAATCCACAATGCTTGGATTATGGATGCGTTGCCGGCCTATCAAATCAGGAAGTGAGTACTGAGTGGGAAAAAAAAGAATAGGAAAAGGTAAGGGATATTGGGCATCCAGTAATCTTAATCACCGAATAAAACACGACAGTAATGCTGTCACTTGTCACTTGTCACTTTGCGTCGATTTCATGTGAGACGGTAGTACCGCTCCGAACGAGTCTGACCATTCATGCTGAGTCATGACTGTCAACAGCGTAGCTCTACCATTTCTAAATGGACGTTTCTCTCTCTTTTCTCCAGACTTCGTACTTTTAAAATACTTTCAATTGCTTAATATTAAGATATTGCATTTTGAATAAAGACTTAATTTCTATTCTGGTTTGCCGGTGATAGCCAAAGCAGAATGCCCATTGTACTATGAAACTTAGTATCGGTGCGAAGATTTTTGTCCCTGGATAAAACCTACTTTTTGTGTTGAGAGAAATATATATTTTCAATAAATATAACCAAAATTTAGACCCAGGCCCGGAGTTCTTGGAGAAATTGAAGTCCAATAAAATATTTTTAGCCTCTGTGAACAAAATGTAAAATGTAATGTTAATTACTTTATTTTATAAAAATCTGTCGCCCGGTATATAACAAGAAAAAGTTTAAGTGCGAACCATAAAAATGCTATAATAAATTTTAAGCAGTATCGGTATCGGATCTACGATATTTTTAACCGATACTATGAATGGGCATTCTCCTTATAATAAATTTAGTTAATAATATTTAGTTTATTATCCATTACTTGAGTCAATGGTATTTTTTCAACTTTCTTCAAAATAGTATTTTTAAATATACATTTAAAACATTGGTTACAGAAACCTTTTAGGACCTAAATGAACATTCTAAAGCAGATTAAACAAGTTTCAGTACTCTATAACATTTATCTTAAATCATTCAAGTTAAATTTGTATTTTCCAAAGATAAGAACAGAAAAAAATATATTACTGAGCGGGATAAGTGTTGTGTGATTTTTGTGTAATTATATTAAATCGTGATTGTGTTATGATGATATTTAGTTGTATTTATAAGTACGTTATGTGCATAATGATAACAATAAATCATAATGTGGTGCCTTACAAGTGTGTAGCAGTTATGCTGGTGCGCCTATTTCTTGTGTGTGTTTTTTTTATTAAATCCTCCCTTTTCGAAAATATTTCCAAATATTGTTATCAGAAATTAAAAAGCGATACTTAAGTATAGGCTATCGGTTTATGAGCGATGATAAAAATGTATAATATTTTTTTACGCCTTATACGACCATATATTTATTTATTTATTTATAATTCTTTATTGTACACAAGATATATTAAAAAATTTTACAATTAAGGGACTTATAACATAAGTACGTACAAACGGCGGCCTTATCGCTAACGGCGATCTCTTCCAGACAACCTTTGGATGGATTGGAATGAATAGGAGAAGGAAAATCGAAGATAGTCATATATGTACATATAACGTAAAATAAATTATGTGTATCAACTGAAATATTTTCACTCAATCTTATTAATATCAATATCTTCTCCGACTTGTTAAAGCTGTCTACTACACGACTCGATACATTCAATATGAACATGACATGTAATTATGTTCTCGACCTCAATAATTATTGCAATAAATATGTTCTAAGAATATTTTCAATCATATTTCCAATTTCATTGAACTATTTCCACTTTTAAATTATTTATTTGGGATGCATTAGGTATAATAACAATTTAGGAATAAACTATTCATATTTAATTTGTCTGAAAATTAAATTAAATTAAAATCAAAATCAAGTTACAGTTATTTAATTTACTTGATTATCTACGCAGGGTAAATATCGCGACAAACTTAGTATATAAATTGTATATCGATGGTTTAACTTGATAGTAAAGTATATTTTATTATTTTTAGAGCGTTTGTTTGTATGAAATATTTTTTACTCTTAATTTATTATTCTTAGGTATACTGCATGTGCGTTGTTATAGGAACTATTGTATCGTATGAGGAACTCTGCATCCCTCTTAGATTGGTTTAAGCCGCGTTGTCAATCAATAAAGAAGCTACTACAAGGCCCGTGGTAATTGTTGCAACGTGAGTGTCACGTGTTGACGTGCGGTCGTGTGGCGACTGCTTCGACCCTGGACGTCGACCTGTCAACATGCCAATACGTCCCTTGGATAACCCCTCTTCCGTGTCTTGGACGTGGAAGTTTTCTGGACGCCTTGAGAAGACGAGGTAGTTTGTAAAGTATGAGACAGATTGGATATTGTCTTCAGAACACTTGTACATGATTTATGAAAAAGATTAAGAATTAAATAAAAAAAAAGGAAATTGGTTAGCGGAAAATTAAATTTGTTCAAAACGTTAGAAAAAATATGGAAGTTATAACTATTCAAAGTTTGAAAATGTATATTTATATAATATTTTCTATTCCTGAGAATGAAAGGTTAATTTTCACGATTTCCCGACATACCATGCGGATGCTAATCTAATGCAGTGATTCAAAATTGATTATATACTGTGTAAGTTTTAAATCAAACAGTGATAGAATATTGATTGCTGAACTCAGGTTTCGTCAAAAAAATTCATGTTGACCTGTTCGAAGCAAGATGTATCTAGGGACATCTTGAAACATCTCCTAGGTCTAAAATTATTCCCATGGCAGATGAGACGCTTGCTGTTTTGCGTTTTCCATCGTTTCCATAAAAAAGACTAAATAAATCGCTTCTCGGCCTTTTGGCTAATATCAAGTGTATACCATAAATATAAAAGTTTGTGTCTGCTAATGTGAAACGCGAAAAGATAATTAGGATATTAATGTCACATCCAGCTAAAATAATAGTTTCTACTTGAATATTTCTACAAAATTCGAATTTAAAAGTTATTAAGATCAAAGAACTGCATTATTTTGTACGGAGTGTGCTTCACGAGTAAAAGTTCTATTGCATTTTTATATTGCAATAGTTCAAAATATTTTTTGTGACCAAATGAAATAAAATGTATAAACAGCTGCACATATTGTATTTCTGATTTAAAGCGCACTACGCACAGTTTTATCGGTGATTATTCAGACTTTAAAACAAGCTTTTATATATTTTTTGTATCACACATGTAACACTGGATTCAGCACCAGATTACTTACTTTGCCATGGCGACTGTAAATTAACACATATGCAACATTGCTTACCAGGAACTATTTACCACAATCACAGTTTAATTATCCGAAGCACATATGTATATTTTTCTTAGCAGCGTCACTGACACATACTAATAAAATCATTTTAATTACAACATTGAACACTGTAAATTATCGCGAATTACTGCGTATTTGTTTTCCTGGTGTCCCGTTACGATATTTCCTACGATAACCAGGATCAAGGTTGCATTCAAGGAACTGGTGACGAGACTGCGGAGTGAGTCAGTTCGGTTCGGACGCAAACATTGCCGACCTTTGCGAACCTAGGGGCGTCAGGTGATTGTGTAATATTATCAGTATTCTAGAAAGTAAGAGAAGTTGCGAGAAATGATTGGAGTTTTTTTCTTAAATAAGCAATGAGTAGATTTTGGTGTTCAGGTAATGCAAATACATACATTTTTTTTAAAAATATAAACGCCTTTTCCCTCGAAGGGGTAAACAGAGGTGCTACCAGGACACCCATATTTCGCCTTGCGTGTTCCATCCCATGATGAGATAGGGGGCGAGCCAATCATATCGGACACAACTTCCTGACTTCATGCTGATAATGAACAGAAAAATCCAACATCACTTTGCCCGGCTCGAACCCCATTCGAACCTGGGATCTGAGCTTTGCAATCATACGTAGTACAACTGCACCATCGAAGCAGTCAGGTAATGCAAATATTTTGGAAAAAATATTTAAAATTAGGCAATATTATTTCTCTCATTGTAACCCTTTTGGAACGGAACGCGGTTCCCAGTAAAACTATTGAACAAGTTAGATGGCACATTTCTAAATGACAATGAATTTATTATGGGATGATTGCATCCCATAACAAATTCATTAGGGAAAATTTTGATTTTCTCTTTACTAATGTTGTCATTATTATATAAAATCAATTACAGAATTAAAAAGTGGTAGAGTCCTATTTTAGTTACCTTTGAGTACTGTAAAAATTGGCCGGCTCGCCAGAGATCATTGAGTGAGTGGGAATACCGGAGAGCCACAAGGCTTTGTCTTTTTCTAACATTTTTTCTAACTTTCGTACAAAGAAAACAGTACAACATATCCCGTTTTGTAAGCCATTTGCTCATTTGTAGGTTCTATGCAAAAAACAAATAAAAAATAAATAAAAGGAGCGGTCTACCAGCCCTAACCGAGCGGCATTGAGATGCATTAACAATAAATTTATCTCACTACACTGGTGTCAGTAGATGAGGTCTGATTTCGGCGCATAATAGTCTTAAGGCCGCGCCGTTTGATTGATGTCTGAATGTATTCGGCAATGGGCCGCGTGGCTCGTCGAGTTCAAGGCTCACTAGACATTTTCCGGAACAAAAACTGATAAACGAATGTCCTGACTACGTACTAAGTTATAGATTTTTGTGGTTTTATCTACTTTTTTAAATTAAAACTAATTTCAAAGATGCTGCTACTGATTTATTTAAAATAACAATGTTTTTTAATTTGAACTATGACGCCATATTTTCGATTAAAAAAAACTTGCTGCTGATAACGAGTCTAATTATAATTGTAATAAGTTCTGCAAGTTGATAAAGTTTTATTTGTATAAATATTTATATTTTTTCTTTGTACTTCGTTGTACTAATAAGAAATCATCAAACTAATAAAATTGTATGATAAAAAGTTATCAAAACAAGTGCGAGAATAGCTTTCTTATCTTTTTAGAATTAAGTGTAGATATAAAAATACCTGCAAAGCAATTAATTCAGTTCCGGTTAAAAAAAATGGATTTTACTCACTGCAGATTAATTGATCAAGAAATAGAGGTCAAGATCTCATAGTACACAATAAATTTGTGAAGCCCCTATATCAAACAGGCGAAATACGGAAATACAAAATACAGTGTACATGTATAAAGGCAACAAAAACGATATATAATGTTAAAGAATGCAGGCATCACGACTCATTGGCCGTAGTAGAAACGCGAGCATTCCAGGTATTTGTTATACATTTTCCTACATGTAAGTAGAAGTCATGGATATGTTTCAAGTAACATAGATATTACTCATTATATGACAATTTTATCTACTTCTATTTTGACAGCCTCCGTGGCGAAGTTGGATAGACGCGGGCTGCAAAATGAGAGGCCACGGGTTCGATCCCCTCATCGAAACAAATATTGTGTGAAATTCATAGGTATTTGTCTAAAACTGAGCCTACAGCTGAACACAGTTATAGAGTATTGACGATTTAAGGTTTATGCCATTAAATGTACGTTACCAAGTGAGCCTCAAAATTCCATTCTATTATAATTGCGGACTGATATAAATTAAGCTGACACACCGAACGGGATCTAGTATTAATTCTGCTTTAGTCTGGCATCTGATTGCAAAGAGAATAAAATCTCATTTCCATCAGTCAAAAGGTGAAATGCAGCATCCAAAATGCTATCACGCTGGAAATGATGAATCATTTTTTGCATTGATAACGAAGTAAAAAAAATCTTCCAAAGTTAAAAATATCGATTGACGAGGAAACATTGTGGTATTAAATTTAATTTGATAAGAACAAATTAATTTTATTTCTGTTCCTAGAATACATAAGATATTTTTTCGTAAATTTGTTGCCAAATTACATTAAGCATTTACGCATAATATTTAATTTTTAAATCGTTTTTTTACTCTGTAAGTGTAGTGTAGTCCAGAGAAGATTTCACTGACTCGAAATTTCTATCTCTTGCCAGTCGACCAATTATTTTTTGTTACCCAGGTACAAAAAACATACAGAACTATATTAATTAATTAATAATTAATTATATATATTTATACAGAAGACAAACCTGTAACGCAATACATTTTGTGGATCACTACAACGGGTCCTTTTTCGCTATTCAAAGTGGTCACTATTCGGGGGATAAGGACTCTACCACAAGGAATATTATATTGATTATCATTCACATTTCAAACTCGCAAAATAATTTAATCACATGGTTTACGGATGGATATTTATTTTAATACCCGTCTCCATACAGTTCTTCTCAATGAATTGAATAAGCGAGTTTTTTGATGAGGCACGTGTTCGCGGTCGGATCGCCGCGCGCACAGATAATGAACTTGGCCGAGGTCAGTGCCGGTGCGGTCCGGTCTACGCACTAATCACATCGTCTGGCGTGTAATATCAGGTGACTGGGTATTATATTATACAACGTTTTTATTTTATATTTTAATTAATAAGGGTGTGGTTGAAATTAATATGTTTTTTTTGGGTAAACCAATATTTTGTCTAAGATTACATATTATATATTATAACAAGAATACGATAGTTAGCAGGGTGTAGAATAAGTCGGTGAAGTTGGTTTGGACTAGAACATGTTGATTGGATGCGCTCACAAAATTAATAAATATCTACAATGATCATATTTATTTATGAGGATTATTGGAATGAAAACTTCTTTAGCCGCTTTGGGCTTTTTTTGGTAGTTGAAAATGTTATGGGTTTGTATCACCGACATGCTCTGATATATAAACATGCAGATAATTGTTGCTCGAAGTGTCAATAGATGTGTTGATAATTTTAATTCAAACATCATGAAATTTCCAATTTTAATACTAAAAGTTCTAAGTTTTCACTTCTATGGGTAGTCTCTATAACTGTCAATTTTTATTTATGTTAGAGTTCTTGAGCTTAACGAGCCGAAAGAATGAAAATGAATTATAATAAGTACCTTTGTCTATTTAAATGAATTCTAAATGTAATGTGACATGACAACATAAACTTTGCGTTGAGCAGGGAATTGTGTATTCAATAAAATAAATAAATAATACTTTAATATACAACAAGCTCGACAAGACACGAGTACAGAAAGGGAAGCATTATATTCCGTACTTAATCACATTCTCCGACAAAACATTTTTCGCCGCCGACATTTCCATGTGTATTGTGCGTCGCATTGTGTTTGTCGAACTTTGCTCCTCCTATGTAATTGAATTTGCCTTGCATTATTGTGATGGTAATGTTCTGTTCCCGGTTAATTCGTAAATGCGGAGAAATTTGCAGGGCTGTATTGTCATGGTAAAACAGGGTTTGAAAGCATAGGGTTTCGGATGGGACTGAGGCTGTTTTCAACATCTGGTGTGGTCTAAGTGGTTCCGAGTTTCTATAGGATTGGTTTGGGATGAAGGCTGTTGGAATTCAAAATTATGGGATGAATTTATCAATGCTTTATTTTTGAGAGACCTTATGCATGCAGGTTCAAATGTTTTCTGTAAGTCAGAAGTACATCCTCGATGATGTCTCGAATTTAGCAGTAAGAGCAGTGTGGCTCTACCACTTGAAATATAACTGATGAATGTAAATGCCATTTGATTGCGCCTCCATGGCGCTGTTGGTAAGATGCTGTGAAACGAGAGACTGCAGGTTCGAGTCCTGCACCGAGACAAATATTTGTGTGAACTACAAATAATATTTGTTTCGAGTCTGGGTGTTTGTGAGACCCAAAAGTGTCTCGTAGTTCCTGATACCCACGACCCAAGACTCGATCGTAGCTTGGGGTCAGGACTGTTTTTGACGGTTGGGTGTATTTCTTTATTACTTAAATTGACATCTTTCCTATCCACTTTTACTGGTGTAAAGATTATAATTACATTGACCTAGCTATATAATTATATTTTATCTTAATCCGTGTGATATAAAATGGCGTCAGGTAGAAACTATTAAAGTAAAGTTAAAAGCTTTATCTGCCCGTGAGTTGATGTGGGCATTATTGTTTATAAGTCGTAATGTGTGCACAGTGCACGCCACTTGGTCGTTTACAGCTCATTCGGCTCATATATTGCTATCAACTGGCCGCATGAGCTATAACCGCTTGTTTATAGTATGTGATCTAGTATTTATGTCAATGGATCTAGTGTATGTTTCATGCTTGCCGTAATATTGATGAGAGGTAATGTGTAGGAGACAGTGCAGCGTTTTGCATAGAAGATGGATTTCGGAGCATTTTGTGCCGTATTTTAATCATATTCAATTAATTTATTTTAACAAGGTTTATTTTGATTTAATTGATTTGATTAGTTGTCTAAGTTTTGAAAATTTTATTTTTAATATTATGAGCGCTTCTACCAAGTCTCAAATCATAGGATTAAATATCAAACAAAAATGAAAGTAACAAATGTGTGACTTATTTTGTAGAAATCGTGTGTTTGTAGAATTTCATTCAAAAATATCGCGTTATAACTTTGAGAATAAAATCTAAGCGCTTTTCTAACTTTTTAAAATCGCTGTTTTCTGGTGCTTTCTAAGATACTTATTTCTTCACGGATTTGGAATGCATTCATAAATCATTAAATCTCCATTTTTAAGAGACTTAATATCTTTTGTCTCAAGATGACGAGCGCTGTGAAATGCCAAGTATTGCTTATATACGACGCTACGACCGACGATACGACCGTTCATGAACAGTAGCAAAACCAAACAAAATCTTGAATTAAAAAGCAATGCTTGGCAATCCGCCGCGCTCGCCATCTTGAGATATAAGGTGTTAAGTCTCAATATGTCCAGTTATTCTGGCTACAATGTCCTTCAATCCAAAACACAACAGGGCATTTAAACTGTTGTTTGGCGGGAGAAATAGACATTGAAATCGACATATAACTCTCCATTCATTGCAATAAAACAGTACAGTTAAAGTATAGTATAGTAGTATTACATGAACGAATTCGCAACTACCAAGCAACAACAAACAACAACTATTCCGTAACTGTTTAAATCTGTAAATGAATCTTATTTTAATTCTCTAAACGTCGACACGGCAAAAACAAGTCTAATCCGCAAAAAACAGTTAGATATTACACATTGCGAATTGTATTACAAGTTACTCTACAGTCTGCAGAATGTGGACTTTTAAATTATTTCAATGAGTTTGTTCAACTCTGCTTGTTGGTAATGTTCTTGCGGTTTCGTTTTATTTTTATCAGTGCAACAAAAATTTAGGGCTGCCAAACACGTTTCACGTAAACCTAGTTTGTTTCCTTTAGAAAGTTGTTGTTGTTGTTTTAGTGCGTCTATGAGAAATATATCTTTAAATTGTTGGACTAAATAAACTATAGCCTAGTTATGAGAATATATAGCTGAGTGTAAAGTGTATAGGTATTTAAGTGTACCACTTGTCTATTTATACCTGGTAAAACCAAAGATGAAGGACTAGTGCCTAGGTAACGACCACGGTATATTAGATTAAAAAATACTGTCGATTTTTTATATGAAGTTAACATAGTCTGTCGCGTTCTTGTTTTGTTTTCTTGTTTTGAAACTGTCGGCATCATCAGGCATGGGAATTGTTGAATTTGGATATTCGCAAAGGATTTTCATAGCGATCTATTGAAGGTGGTCTGCAGCCACCAATATTTTATATTTTGTCTGTCATCTTTGTATCACATTGTGGACGTCCTGTGACCCCACGCATGCTCTAAACTATTCATACTAAAACTTCCAGCAGCGCTCCCAACGATAAAAATATGTAATAATGAACAAATTTAAATTAATTTAAAATTATCTTTTGTCTTTAATATTCTCATACACAAATACATAAACTCACGCCATTTTCCTAGAAGGAGTAGACAGAAGTGCCAGGATACCCGCATTTCGCCTTGTATGTTCCGTCCCACGATGTGATAGGGGACGAGCCTACCGAAACATTAGGCACAAATTCTTACTCCGAGCTGATAATGAATAGAAAAATCTCATATCCCTTCGCTCAACCCGAGATTTGAACCCGGGGCCTCAGCTTTGTAACCGTACCGTAGTACAACTACGCCACCGAGGCAGTCTTTATATTATCTATTGAACTATTGTATCAAAAGAAATATAGATCTAGTATCGACAGAATATTCTAGAGTCATAATTTTCCCCCAGCTCGGGACAGCCCTTCGTCTGACAGGTATACGAGCCGAATCACCTCGCAAAAGCCATTGGCTGCAGACGGTCCGGTGCTGAGCCTTAGAAACCTAACGTGAGGGCTTTTGTTCAGAGGAAGCCTTCCACAAATTATTGCCATTATCACTTCAAGGATAACATCTAGTGTAGTATTTGAAATGGCGACTTCAAGTAATCTTACGTTATTAATTTATGCTTATATGATGCTAGATTGGTTTGGTTAATACTAGACTTTCAAACTAGGGATCAGGGCTTCAAACCCAGGGTCTAAAGTGACATGAAGTTACGCATTTATTCTTGGTGAATTTTTGTTTACTACCTATGACGTTGAAAGAAATAAATTGATTTATTGGTTGGAAAAATATTAACAAAGTTTGAAACAGGCCCAAAATAGACATTTGTGGATAGCACAAAAGTTTGTTGCATATTAGTCATTTAAGTAACTTTTGCTTCCCATGAATTAACTTTTGCCTTATTAATACTGTCTGGTATACCAAGAACATTTAGTCAAGAATGTGGATATTTATGTAGCTATTGTTGTCTATCTGTAAATGTCAACTATCCTGTGTGTGCGCCAGGTGCAAAGAAGACATCACTTAGCGTCTTTATGAGGTTATGATTTCTTGTGTTTATGTGCTTTGTGTTCCCTTTTGTCTCATTTTATTCCATTGCAATGGAGCATCCTCTCAATAAATACCGTTTTTGTAATGACTGTGTATATAATGTAATGTAATGAGTTATCTTTGAGTTTATTTGTCTAATTTCCGGTATTGAAGAAGCTTCGATTATTCATCAGTCTTTAAACTACCTTGTGCCAATAAAAATGTCAAACAGGGTATCGTAATTCGTACCTAAAAATATTAACGGTCTATATTATTAGGGAGTCGTAGCCATATTAACCACAATTATATTTTTCTAAGATAGTAAGACGATTAGGACTATTTTGGATTTTAACTAAACAATATTGGGAGCTCTAAAATAAACTGGGGACGTAGTGCTACGTTAGTCTGTAATATTAGTTTTTACAGCGTCATATTATGGTAAGAATAGATAGGTAATAATATAATACTCTAGACATGCAATCTTTGACACTGATGTTTACTGTTACGTAACCACTTCCTTCGTGGAAAATACGTGAATTATGAATATTCATAAACCGGCTTTGATTCAACCCATTCATAACTTTGAATTCATTCAGCGATCCACAATATCGTAGATAAATATCTGGAGGATACGTGTATTCTTAATATGTCCCAACGCGTAAGAATTGAATCACCGATACTCTGATTACAATGGTGGTGATGAAACAAACTGCAATTGCATTTTAATAAATAATTTTATGATTTGTTGTGTTGAATTACAACTACAAATATGTATTAATACATTGGATAGTTAAATGGTAAAAAATAATGTAATGATGATTGACATTATAAGAATACTTGCATAGAATCTATTTACTTGTTTTTGATGGTTAAAACATTGATTAAACCCAGATTTTCAGAAAATAGAAATCGGAAAAATGGCATTGTCTATTTTATAAATGTAGCCTGTTTGCCCAAAATATCCAAGTGCAAGTATTTATAAGAATAAACACGTTTTCCTGAGTCTGGGCCTTGAAGAACTAGTAATAGGTACCACTGTCGAGTCATAAAATTCTAATCCTTAATAAAGAAATGCATTCTAATCTTAATATTTAGCGTCAAAAATATCGTAATTGAAGTCAGAAAATAGAATATATTTTTTAAATTGCATGGCAATGTAATTCATAGCTTCTGACGGCATGATGGTAAGTGGAAAGTGGAATGTAATAGAAGAAAAAAAAGTGTTTAGAATATGAGTCGGTGAGAGATTGTTAAACCAATTGAGCAGATGTTCGCCTGATGGTAAGCGATACGACCGCTCATGAACAGTAGCAAAACCAAACAACACCTTGAATTATAAAGCAATGCTTGGCATTCCACTGCGCTCGCCATCCTGAGACATAAGATGTTAAGTCTCAATATGTCCAGTAGTTACTCTGGCTACAATGCCCTTCAACCCGAAACACAACAGTGCATTTACACTGCTGTTTGACGGGAGAAATAGACACTGCGGTGGTACCCACCCAGATGGCCTCTCACATGTGAGAGACCTACCACCAGTACAATGATGTGTGTTGTGACCTGTTTGAGTTTTTGCTTTTGCCACACAGCGAGCGGGGCGGAAAGGCGACAAGAGATCTTTGGGGGAGGCCTGTATTTAGCAATGGAATTCCAGTACCAGAAGAAGAAAAAGTAAATTATTTTGTACGATCAGGATTATTGATTGATTCCTCCGCCAAACAAACACTCCACGACAAAGAATTGATACGGCCGTATATTATTGCAAATACTCACAAAGAGGCATTAAATCGATACGTTTTAAAGTGTACAAGAAAGTTCTGCATATAAATGGTTCGTGAGAAATATTGACACTAGCTTATCGGAATTCAGCAAGGCGTTGTTGGCGTGGACAGTACATAAACTACAATGTTGTTGAACTCCGTGGTTCACAACTGTAGCACAAGGAAAGTGATTGTAATGCCACACACGTTTGTAAAAAGGTACATTACCTTTTTACAGAGACAGAGACTTTATTTGAATTAAACTGTAATAAATAAAACCCTTTGAATGTAGAGCGTGCCTACTGATTTTGGTCTGATGTTGTAGTACCTTTCACCCTTATTGCATTGCTCCGAAATGTCTAGAAATCAGTTAAGTTACCCTTGAATCAAATTATTTTTTTGCGTCGAGAACTCCCTGGTTCTAATTTGTAAACACCTGCAACTTAATTATGTAGGGGTTACGTTGCCAGTCTTCGAGGTTTTGGTAGTGGTATCAATATCCCTATTCATCAGTGAATTTGTACATAAACTCACGTCTATAACCCTAAAGGAACAGACAGAGGCGATACTAACAATATGCTCAGGTTAATGTCGTCCTAAATGTGAAATGTTCATAAAAATATTAAACTGTTTGAGCTGGGATTAAAACCATGTACCCTACGGTTCATAACTCAAACGTGCTCTTACTAAATCAATCATGCGAGTATCTAATTCGCTTGTTCGATATCCTTATGCTAAAAACCCCCATAGGGTAATCCCATTACGTTTTTATTTGTTCGTTTGTCATCGTTGCCTCCCAACAAAAATAGGGTAAGTCTGTGAATAGGCGATAATATTATAATGATATTAAAACGTAAAGAACATGTGTTCCACGGTACTTAAGGCCACAAGGTTAAGGGTAGAATCTTTTTAGTAATGGTTCATATTAGTTTTATCTTGAATTGCTAAGGAAAAAAATATTAGAAGTTTATTTTTAGGATAATATTAAATTTTGGCTTGTCGTCCTAAATGCCTAAAAGGTATTCATGCCAAAATAATTCGAATAGTTTTCTTTTGCGGGATAAATATTATACAAATTTAGCACAAAATGTTTTGAAAAACTGAACAGTTTTCGGAAAATCAATTGAGTTATTTGTCAACATTCTCAGTTATTTGCAATTAGAATTTAATTAAAAAACTATCGAGTTTCTTAATATTCCTATATAAACTGTGCACAATAAAGTCAGGTTTTAATCAAGAGAATAGTAGTCGAAATCACGTGACTGCCGAGGCGGTCGGTAACAGCAGTGTTGCAACATTTCTATGGCAGGCGATGTCGCAAGCACCATCGATTTTACAACGGAGATAATTATACTTTGCCTTTATTTATATGGTAGATATAAAACCTTTTGAATTTAGTAGCCATTTCATTAAATAAAATTCCTAAAATTAAGGCTTTGAAACACCTAATTAAGGATATTAATTTAGAACCACTCCAAAAATATGGATTTATGCCATAAATGCCGGTAAAATATATTTGGCTATTTTTTGGAGGGATTTATGTCCTTTAAATACTTGATAGGAGATAAAAGCGTCTATGTTTCTAATCAGTGCTACTTATGAAGTATATTTCTTGTTACGTTTGAAATAATCGTATCCCAGGGTAGAGTAGGTGCTTATACCATGGTTTCTTTAACATATTGAAAAACAAGAACCTATACCTCATAATTCACAATAGTAATCTATCAATGAATCAATATCTTCATCTTTGTCCCCATCTATGGGTGAAATATGAGCTGAAAGCAAAAGTCACAAATAGCAAGCGTTGTTTATGTGTTTAGTTAGAGCCGTGATTATCCTCCACGGTACGTGTTTGTGATGCAAGCCGGTCTTGTGATTCAGCCGACATTTCTAACTTAATTGTGAACGAAATGCTCGTACATTCACCGTGGAATATGTTTTGAGATCGACGGGTTTCTTCATTTCGGATTCCTATGTTGTTTGACTTTAAGATTGGGACTGATTTTAGCTTTAGATTTGAGTGTAACTGTATTGGTCTCATTGGTATGTACTAGTATATGGTCTGTCAGTTTAGAATCCTTAACTAGATCGTCAGATTGGCTTTAAAAAAAACAAACCACCTAATAGAAACTGCGATGGTCAATTTCTATAAACACCACAATACGTATAATTATTATTAGTCCTTTGAACTCTAAGGGAGGAATGAAGTATAAGGGAAAATATAAAGATAGGCAAAAATAACATCAGGCTATATTATTTGGATTTTGTGAGTCAGTACTGCCTCAGTGGCGTAGTGGTACTAGGGTACTGTTACAAAGCTGAGGTCTCGGGTTTGAATTCCGGGTTGGGCAAAGTGATATTAGATTTTTGTATTCATTATTAGTCCAGAGTCAGGAATTTGTGCCCGATATGGCGATAGGCTCGCCACCTATCACATCGTGGGACGGAACATACAAGGCCTGTGGGTGCCTGGCATCTCTGCCTACCCCTTCTGGGAAAAGGCGTGAGTTTATGTAAGTATGTATGAGTCAGTACTTAGTACATCGTAATTGTACAAAATGTAAGGTATATAAAATATAACGGTGTGATGCAAAATCCACTCAAACCGATG
The DNA here is from genome assembly GCA_030180105.1 of Hyles lineata. Taxonomy (NCBI): domain Eukaryota; kingdom Metazoa; phylum Arthropoda; class Insecta; order Lepidoptera; family Sphingidae; genus Hyles; species Hyles lineata. The sequence continues at coordinate 13,442,654 of JARJEE010000006.1, read as the reverse complement.
TAATCTTGCTGTTCGTAAATTGTAATCAACACAAAGATTAGGCCTATAGTAAATTTGAATATAGATTTTAATTAAAACTTGTACGGGAAAGCTGTTCATTCTGGAGCGATATCATAATTTCAATTGTCTTTGTTGTATAATCACAGTGGTTCGAAACAAAATATTATAGCAAAAGCTGTGCGCTAGTCGTACTTAAACTATTCCTGTTAAATTCTATATTGATTCTAACTTAGAAAACCCTACTACTTAGAAAGAATCCACGTTTATTAACCTTTTTATTTATTATTTTTAACCTTTTTTCACTATTCTACTTTTATTAGACAAATGAATAGCAAAGAATTTCATGAAAAATACAAAAATTGTTTCTTCTGTTTGAATAATCCACCCACTTATATATTTAACGTCGCGTACCCTTCAATTTAGTTTTAGATTGCCCACTTACAGTGATTTTAGGTTTGAAACATGAAGCACGACGGACATATCTCTTCGAAGAACGTAAATTACGTTGGGAAACAAAGTAATTCTTGGCGGTAGAAAGAAAGCGTTTGGGATAGACGGTTATTTGTCAACTAACGACTGAATATTTGTTAAAGGATATAAAATAGTAGACGGGGGACACGGTCTATTTTCGGTTGACGTCTGTGATATATTGTGTTTCTTAAGTTTTCTGAGGCATTGTGATTTTGAAATTGTTTTGATATGTGGTTTAGGTGGCATAGTCCAGTGCAGGGACTAATCCTAGATTCACTAACTTTGGTGGGGAAATCTTGATCACGTATAATCATTTATAATGAGACGGGACTGGGCATAATACCAGTTAATGAACTTGAAAACGTTGAAATATTGTATCATAAAATAATAAAACCGATGACAGCTAGTCACACACTTGATGTCCCTCAAAAAAATTTAAAAGACGGTAAAAGAATAAGATCGTACATCCATTTCGGCTTATCTAATAAAGTGTAGGATATTCTCTTTGACGTGCAAAAATATATCTATAACTATAACTAGCAATGGATAGCTTAACATCAATGTATAGATGGAGTTGAGAATCGCTTTGATTCTGACAACCTGTGTTTATATTCAGCAAACACAAATATTTGTTTGGATTGCAGGAACAGATACGATAGCAAGCTCAACGTTTGCTTTCGAAACCGTCGTCCAACTATATAAATCTTTAGATATTCGCATTCGAATCTATGTTTGCAGCGATATATTTTGTAGGAATTTACTGGATATATGTATAGACATTGGTATCTTAATTATTGGAAAAATTAACAATAATATCAACGTGTTATATGGCAGTAAACGTATTTAGACAATATGAAAAATAGTCTCCATGTCTTCTTTTATTAGTTTCATTCCCAATGACAGAGTCAACGGTATTTTTATATGCAATTTGCGGAAATAATTTGGATATGATTTTATAATTGCGAACCTAAGATAATCCTTTTAGGAATGCTTTTAGGCTAGAAACATGCGGGTTTACATAACAGGCTGGCAGAGTTATATTTAGAGATTATCTCGGAGAATTCTCAGGTATGCTAGATTATTCACTCAAAGTACTTTATTTCGTTATTACAGTGAGCGGTAATCTATAAATCCCAGATTTATATAATACTTAATAAATCTTATCAATTTGTCTGTCCGCAGTGTACAGACGTAAAATATCTTGAGCCATACTCGCAAAAAATGATATAAATATGTATTAACAGCCTTAGATGATTGATCTGGAATTTATTGCTGCTACAGTTTTTCACTAGCACCGCGTGCCTAGAACAAATTTATAAACCTAATGTAGACTGAATAGTTTTTTAGAGATTTATAAATAGACTGCCATTACGAGGTCTCGGAAAGTAATGAGTCATTTCTAATTATAGAAAGTTGTTTCTAACTGTTTGAACTATTTTTAGTACTGTATCATAAAGAAGTTAATTATTCTTGTACTTTTTCTTATAAACCTACCTAAAGGCATGGCAGGTGTGACATACTTATTATTGCATTGCATACTTGCATTGCATTTGATAGAATAACTTTCAGAATGGTTTTATGGTCAGTCGCTTCATGCTTGCTTGACATCTAACTTTCAGAGAATATATTCTAATTAACAGCCTCCGTGGCGCAATTGGTTAGACGCCGGCTGTGAAACGTGAGGCCGCGGGTTTGATCCACAGGTATTTGTTTCTGGTCTTAGTGTTTGTGAGGCCGATAAGTATTTTGTAGTTTCTGTTACCCACGACACAAGACTCGATCTTAATGTGGAATCAGGACTATGTATGTAACTGTTGGGTATATTTATTAATTTAATTAAAAGTATACCGCAGGTAAGGTACCACCGCAGTGTCTATTTCTCCTGTCAAACAGCAGTGTAAACGCACTGTTGTGTTTTGGGTTGAAGGGCATTGTAGCCAGAGTAACTACTGGACATATTGAGACTTAACATCTTATGTCTCAGGATGGCGAGCGCAGTGGAAGGCCAAGCATTGCTTTGTAATTCAAGGTGTTGTTTGGTTTTGCTACTGTTCATGAGCGGTCGTATCGCTTACCATCAGGCGAACGGCATGCTCGTCTCGCCATTCATAGCAATAAAAAAAAAAAAAAAAAGTATCGGATCCGAAAACAGGTGAATCAACAAAATTATATACAAAATAGACGTTAGGGAGAAACAAAAACTAATTTATAGGTTTTATTAAAAAAACAATTTGTATGAATCTTAATTTAGCCAAGACTTTATATTTGCGTTGTCTGAATATAATTATTTATTTATATACAATTAACTAGTTGATTACTCGGTTTAATTGCCAATATCAATACAAATAATATGCACAAAGGATGCAATTTCTGTGAGGTTTAGTTTATTGGCGGAGTAAGCACAATAATTGGCCTATCATGATTAAATTAGTGAAATGCATTTGAGTAATATTCACCCTGTGGATCTCTAGATATTACCTGTCGGCACAATCGACGGAGGATAGCTGTGTTTCGTGCATAGCTCGAGTTGTCACTTTCAGGCAACCGATTAATTAATATTCTTGGATATTTTAATGCTCTAAAGCGATGTATAGTTTTACCTGAGTTTGGATAATTTTCCGATAAATTCAGACGGGTTATTTAGTCTGTAGATGTAGCATAATCTTGTGGGATATCATATGTTGCAGTTTTCTGCATAGATGAAAATCATATTTCCTTAAGCTTAAGTATGATTTCAAAAATGAATGATTTAAGAATATAAATTAATGGCCAAAATTTCACAGTGTACTTTACTTGCAGTCGTTAAATAATACCTACATTATAAAACGTAACCTACTAATGCTTAACGAACCGGAAGACGGATTGTAGTACCGGCCCCTTCAAGATTGATTGATGTCGTAAAGGTCACTACTAACCGTTATACGTAATTGAGCTGTGATTTTGAACTCAATTTTCTGATGAAGATGATGGTCTATAATAGAAATTATTATTTAGACCCTTATTGATAAATATCTAAAGTATATTTAATTTTTATAATTTTAAATGCCTGGTGGCCTGTTGGTAGAACGGACCAGACGCGGCTGCCAACATGTTCACGGTGGTCTCGGGTTCGAATCCCAGGGCACACCTCTAACTTTTCGAAATCATGTGTTTTGATGATTGATGGTGAATCACCACGTACTATGGCAGTGAGGGAAACATCGTGAGAAAACTTGTATACCATAGCGATCTGTAAGAATTTCTATTGTATGGAAAGTCCGCCGACCCGCATTAGGCCAGCGTGGTGAGCTATATGGCCTAACCACTCTCAATCGTGCTCTCGATTGCAGAGGAGGCCCGTGACCTGCAGTGGGACGTATATTGGCTAATACACATTTAAATTTATTATTGATTTTTTTTTAAATAAGAATATACCATAACAGTTTATGAACATTGAAAAAGCTCAATAACCACAACTCCTGTCCTTTACCACATATTTAGAGCCTTTCTTTTATCACCTAAAGCAGACATACACATACAATATCCAAGAAGTTGTATCTGTAAATCATAATAAGCTTTTTATGGGACGCAGAGATAATTTTCCAGGTAAACCATCTGCTTGTTAGCTGCTCTTCACTCTTGGGTAATAAAATAAGAAACTGATTAGATCTTGAAGAAATTATTAGAGAGATGATGAGTGAAACTACCACGAAAAAGATTATGCAAATTAAAATTTAAGTGCTCACAGAATTCGAAATTATATTTGGTTGATTAACCAATAAGGTTTCTTATTTGAGCCTATAAAGTGCGGAGAGATATTTCCAACCTTGATACAATTAAATGATTCAGGTACCCAGTTTGCTCTCAACATATCCTGAATATTGAATCTGACAGAAAATAGCCATCAATACAGTTGCAGTAAGCAGTGGTCCGACATCGTCTTGAACGCGCTGTTCACGGCCAGAGGTGAACGCACCAAGCCTCGTGAACTTGACTCCGCTTTACCTTAACATTGCTCGCCGGCCGCCGTATTATGTAATGATCTAATTCCATTGTACCTGCTCTACGAACGGGCTATTACAAAACATACATCTTCAGCTGTTTGTCATTGAGATGATTTGAAAATGGAAGGGTCTATGGAGTGTGTTACATTGATGGTTTTGTTTTGACCTTTGTTGTATTTTGGTAACTTGGACAGCGATGAATATTGAAGTTTAATATAGGACTAATTGTCAGTTTAGGCAATAATATGAACTAGTCCGTTTAAATTGTAACGTTTACTGAATAGATAAACTATATAGGTTATTCTAAGCAAATACGCGTCTGAGAAAAATACCGCTGCCTGATTGTGTACAGTTAGATAATGTATTTACGTTCGCTAAGTTGTTGACCTATACTCAGGCCTTTGTAGTCTCTAAGGCCCATTGCGAAAGTCCACTTGACACATCTCGATGACCTCTCACACCTTAGCACCTGTATGGACGCAATGCCTATCAGCCACCGTTTTACAATATATTGTTAACATAAACGCAACTCATAACTGGACCACCGCAGCTGCGAGTTCTGGTTGGCACAAAGTGGAGCGTTATCTAGGCGTTCATACTTCCTGTTTACGAAACGAAATGTACCCTTCGAATATTCCGCAGTAAGTGTCTCGGCGCGAGTCCAGGGTGGGACCGTGACCCCGCGCCCGCGCACCCGTTTTTATTCGCAGTCGGATGATCCGAGGCCGATATATAAGCGGCGGCAAGAGCACCCGGCATCATTCGTGATTAAACGCCACCGGTGTGAGCTTCCGTAGGCCGAGGCCGCCCTGACCGCCAACTGAATTGACACAATTGCTCGCTACCCTTCCGCGATGTCGAAGCGACTGCTCCTCGTCTTACTGTTCGTGTTTGTGTCTGTGGACTGCGCGCCCTTCTTCGACGCTATATACGACGCGATCAACGGGAACTCTAGAAGATCCTACGGGTATGGTGGCTATGGAAACTATGGGTACGGAGGTTACGGAGGGTATGGAGGGTATGGAGGATATGGAGGATACAATGGCTACGGGTACTCTGGACATCGGAATGTGGAGAAGCCGCAGAGAGGAGGCAAGACGTTCAAGGAGATCTGCCGCGTGCACTTCCCTGATGCCGCAGCGGTTCCTGGTACGGGTGGGATAGTGTGTCCCTACTGAGGGTCGGACCGCGTGTTCTACGCTGTGGAGCGGTTGCTCCGACGCCGCAACATCATGAGGATGGGTTGATCTTTAAACTTGTGTTCACCATAACTAATTAATTTGCATAAAACGTCATATAAGTTTTCGTGCTTGTGTGTAAACGTTAAATGTAAGTCAATTCCAATGAGTCATTTACTAGTTTTGTGTTTGAATTTCCATAATTTATAGTAAAATATTATGCAGTGCTTTTATCTAGAGCTAGTCATAACAGTTTTATGTCAATAGATCATACTCGTAATATTGCTTGGTGGTGCGTTTCGTGTTCAATATATTTTGAATAGGTTTATAGTTTTGTGTTGCGTGTGAGATCAGCCCGTCGAGATTAATTATAATTTTCGTCATTGTTATGCGTGTTGTGTGATAGCCTTGTGATAGTTAGTTCATCTCTTAATAGTTATATTGTAATTGTTGATGTTTCATTAAGTGTAATGGCCGGATGGACTTTGCGTAGAACACGCGAATTTAATTGTTAATTAGCATTCAAGATGCTTTTAAAATTATTGTAATTGGCTCTTTGTACTTAGGAAATTGTTTGGGATTCTGTATTGTTCGAACATTTCTGCTCTCAACTGCCAGATAACTCAATTGCCTTTGTTTAAGAGTACGTATTTATAAGTATTGATCTGTAAATATTAGAACGTAAGGTATGTTTAACGAACAAATGTTTTATTTTAGTTATGATATATTGCAATATATAATTTATTTTAATGAAATTAAATTTATTCCTCTAGAATCTATTTTTCTTTCATTTTGACCATCAAATTCTGTTGAGAATCGCCTGCTAAAATATTCTTCGCAACGTGCACCGGTCCATGAGCGTGCTCATACTAATTATTTTTTGACACAAATTGTCATTTTTTTAGTCTTAACCGTGTGGTTCATTATACGTGTCAGAATTACGCACAGTCATCTTTCATTTTTTCATTTGTTCTTAATTTACCTAAATTCCTGGATAATCTCCCCAACATTGGTCCAATCGAGCCGGATTTGAAGAACTACGAGTTGAATTATTAAAATACAATAAGGAAAATATTTTTTGTGGAGAATAAGTATTGGTACACGTGTGTCGAGGTTAAGTGGTCACGATATTTAATTTTATTTAGTGTTAAGTGCATAATTTCGACCCATCACTCTAGTTCAGGTAATTTTTAGGTAAAAGCTGCGTAATTCATAAGGTTAGTACTCAAATTAGTTATTATTTTTCAATAAAATTGTGAACATTAATTTATAAAAAAAATACTACGTATTTCCGTAGATAGCAAGATTACTGTTGGTTTTACGAGATTATTTTTAATTTCATTTAGTTATTTGTTATTATTATTTCTGCTGTTAGTGGTCTAAATAACTAAATAGACTCGTTAAAATCAGTTATTTGTTAAAGTAGGTAGTATTGCTAGTTATTAATTGTTAATTTAAAGTTGTTGAGTACTAAAAATCATTGTTAAATAACATTTAAATTAAGTTGGTTTGTATTAATTTGTAAGCTTTTAGTGCTAAATCTAACTTGTTGCATTGTATAAATTCCAGGTCGAGGAGACACTTGTTTCCCAGAATGTCTGATGTAAAGGACTTAATAAAGACCAGAAGCAGTTACAAAGGACGATTAACAGCTTTTTCTAATTATTTAAATGGCCTAAATATTGCTTCGTTGAGCCATGCTGACATCACTGAGTTACAATTACGCATGGGTAAGATTAGCGAATTATTTGATAGGTTTGATCAAGTTCAAATTAAAATCGAATGCATGGTTGAAGACTTAGATGCGCAACTCACTGAGAGAAATGATTTTGAGAGTAATTTTTATAAATTGCACACAAAGGCTCAAGACATTGTGAGTAATTATTCTGCGGAAAAAGATAGGATGAGTGTAGCAAGTAGTTGTGGTAAAAAGAGTCTCGTCAAGTTGCCTACGATTCAGTTACCCAAATTTAGCGGAGCTTATGAACACTGGTTGGAATTTCACGATACCTTTTCTAGTTTGATACATACCAACAGTGAAATCGATGATGTCAATAAATTCCATTATTTAAGGGCCTCACTTGAAGGGACAGCTGCGGTGGTCATTCAGTCAATAGAATTTTCAGCATTAAATTACGAGGTAGCCTGGAAACTTCTTTGTGATAGGTTCGACAACAAACGATTACTAGTACAAAATCATGTGGCAGCTATATTTAACATGGAACCCATCACAAAGGAATCATCCGTCCAGATAAAGCGCTTAATAGACAACATAAATAAAAATCTACGCGCCCTAGAATCGCTCGGAGAACCCGTCAAGCACTGGGACACACTTTTAATTTATCTTTTCATTATTAAATTAGATTCAAAAACATTTCGCGAATGGGAAGAATACAAAGGCAAATTACAGAAAACCGACATTATTAAATTAGAATTCTTTATGACCTTTTTGCATGGTCGTGCCAGTATAGTTGAAACAATAGAATTGACACGTCATTTTAGTTCAGGACTCACTAATTCATCCACTAAACACCAATCCAAACAAAAATGCATGGTTTCTGTACAGGATTATAGCAGTAAAGTTAGTGCTACAGGTCAAAATGAACCTACAAAATCTTGTCCCATGTGTAAAAACCATGAACATAATTTAAACGCTTGTCCGCAGTTTATGGCACTTGATAATAAAGCACGGATGCAATTGATTCCATCGTTAAAGGTTTGTTTTAATTGTTTTAGCTGTGGACACTTTGCAAATAAATGTAAAAGGCAAGGGTGCAAGATTTGCAAACGAAAACATAATACAATGATTCACGTAACTCAATTAAGTAATGCACAAAAGCCGGTTGCAAATAATGTACCGTTACAATCAGCTGATAACATTACTAATGCGCACGCGCAGATGGCCGTGTCGGTGCCTATTAGTACACACACTAATACAGTAGCATCTTCATCCAACCTGACGTTAGCCGTGAACCTTACGCATTCCAGTCGCGAGGTGTTGTTGTCTACAGCATTGATTAAGTTATTTGACGCAAATAATCATGAACACATCGCGCGTGCGGTGCTGGATAGTGGGAGTACGTCATGCTTAATTACTGAGAACTTCGATCAAATATACACTAGATACAACATGAGCGCTTAGAAAATGGCACCAAAAAAGAGTGCTTAAGCACTCTTTCGCCTTCAGTCACGCACCGACCGTTGCTTCTAAAACGTCGCAACAATTTAGACAATATTATGTGAAAAGCTACTTTAAGCTCCAGGAATAAGGTGGAATTTGTGTTAATGTATTTGGAATATGTGATCTTTTTGTTTACTTTTTTTAATGTCATGCATCGGTGCCACTTTTTAACAGAACTTTTACAGGGAACTGTGTATCTAGTGTATATTTGATCGAAGACTGAGAAGATGTTTACAACGTTGAATGTAACTGCAATACATATAAATAAGTCCGTGTTAGGTATAAACAGTGCAGTTACTCATATTCAAAAAATGTGTGATTTGCGTATTAGGTCTTTAGACAATAATTATTCAAATCAAATTAGATGTTTTGTTCTCCCGTCAATTACCGACAGTGTTCCAAGTGGTAATATAAACTTATCAGAGATTAATATACCGTCTGATATTGTGTTAGCAGATCCCAGCTTTCACTCACCCGCTGATGTGGATCTCATCATAGGTGCAGACATTTTCTGGGACATTTTAGGTTCCCAAAAAATTGAATTAGGTAATGGTAAACCTATTTTATATGAAAGTAAGTTGGGATGGTTAGTGTCCGGCCCGATAAATAGCGCTCATATTACACATTCATATAATTTAATACAATGTAACTTCGCTAAAGATAATTTGAGTGATTCTTCTGACAACGATGACTTACAAAACCAGTTAGCGCGTTTTTGGCAATTAGAGGAAATCTGTCCTAAGTCATCATTTCATTTTTCTAGGGAAGAGACTTTATGTGAAGAACATTATATAAAAAACACTGTTCGGTTGGGAGATGGTCGTTTCTCAGTAAAAATACCACTGAAGTCAGACCCTAAATTGTTAGGTAATTCTTATTCAAGAGCTAGGCATTGCTTTCTTTCTTTAGAGCGTAGGAACAGGGCTAACCCTGCTTTAGGTAAAATGTATGCTGAGTTTATGCTAGAATATAAATTATTAGGTCATATGACGGAATGCACAGATGTTAGGCCTGACTCACACTACATACCTCATCATGGTGTCTTGCGGGAAACCAGCACTACAACTAAGTTAAGGGCCGTCTTCAATGCCAGTAGTCCAACTACATCAGGTGTTTCTCTGAATGATATTCAGATGGTAGGTCCCACGGTTCAAGATGATCTTTTATCTATTCTCATTCGTTTTAGGCAGCATAGGTATGTTCTGGCGGCAGATGTCGAGAAGATGTACCGGCAGATAATGATACATCCTGATGATCGTCATTTGCAACAGATATTGTGGCGTTTTAATGAAACAGAGCCATTAAAAACTTTTAAATTAAACACCGTCACTTACGGGACGGCGAGTGCTCCGTTCTTGGCGACTAGGTGCCTTAGGCAATTAGGTCTCGAGTGTAGGGATCCTAAAATCACAGAAATTATTTCTCGCGATTTCTATGTCGACGATCTTCTCACTGGAGGGTCTGAGATACAGGAAGTTATGGAAATTCGTGAAAAAGTCACCGATGTTCTTGCCTCTGCCTGCATGCCGCTTAGAAAATGGAAATCTAATGATTCCCAATTAGTCAATGTGAGTGAGCCATCCTTAGACTTAAATATCGGCACTACCGAGCCAAGTAAAACTTTAGGCCTCAATTGGTTAACTGAAACTGATCAGCTATGTTTTCCCATTGGTTCAATTTCTAGTTGTGAGTCTAAACGAGGCATACTGTCTGTAATCGCACAGATTTTCGACCCGTTAGGTATTTTATCAATATGTGTAATTCGCATGAAGTTAATTTTGCAAAGGTTATGGCTTGAAAAAATATCATGGGATGATAAGCTGTCTCCAGAAGTCAGTAAACTCTGGGCTGACATTGTTCGTAGCTTGCCAGCTTTAAATAATATTCGCGTCCCACGTCATGTTATTTGCCATAATTTTAAATTCATAGAAATGCATATTTTTACTGACGCATCAGAGCGAGCTTATGGTGCATGCTTATACTTGCGCAGCGTAAGTGATACTGGTAGTTGTTTAGTCAGATTATTATTAGCTAAAAGCCGCGTAGCTCCCGTTAAACCTACCACTGTGCCTAGGTTAGAGTTATGTGGGGCGTTAGTAGGTGTACGTCTTTATGAGAAAGCTATTAGTTCGCTTAGAGTTAAAGTTCAAAGTGTAACTTTTTGGACGGACTCAACAATTGTTTTGGGTTGGCTGAAGATGTTGCCCAGTAAGTTACAACCTTTTGTCCGGAATCGTGTCGCTGAGATCATAGAAAAAACAAGTAATCACACTTGGCGACATATTACGACTCATATGAATCCAGCCGATTACATAACGCGCGGGGCTGACTTTGAATCCATTCAATCCCTTGATATCTGGTGGTCAGGGCCACAATTTTTACAATTAGATGCATCTCACTGGCCTACTAGCGTTATAAAACCGGAGATATTACCTGAAACGCGACAAGTTTCCTTAAATGCTAATGTTTGTGAAACTTTTGATCATTTTATTAATTTTAACAGGTTTTCAAATTTTTTGAGATTAAATCGAGCTGTAGCTTACGCTTTGCTATTTATAAATAAATGTAGACGTTTTCCTGTAGCTGAACCTTATCTAACGCACAGTGAGCTACAAAATGCTTTAAATTTAATAATTAGAATTTCTCAATCTGAATCTTTCCCTGAATACAATTTATTATTGAAAAAACAAAATTTACCAAAAAAGAGCCCTTTACTTAAATTCAGTGTATTTTTAGATGAAAACAATATTATGCGTGTAGGGGGACGTTTGGAAAATTCAGATTATTGTTTTGATAAAAAGCATCCCGTAGTATTACAGTCCACTCATCGATTTACTCAGTTATTATTTCAGTATGAGCATAAAGTTTTAATGCATGCAGGTCCACAGCTACTGTTGACTTCCATTAAAGAACGGTATTGGCCTATAGGAGGCCGTAATTTAGCAAAAAAGTGTTGTCATCAATGCGTACGTTGCTGTCGTTTGAAGGCTCAAGTAGTTGCACCTCTAATGGGAAATTTACCACATAAGCGTGTTTCTCCTGGAGGCTATCCCTTTAACTGCGTAGGCGTTGACTATGCTGGACCACTGGCAGCTGTCAGTAGACAGGGGCGTGGTTCTCGTGTTGTTAAGGTGTATGTGGCTATTTTTATTTGTTTCGCCACCAAAGCTGTCCATTTGGAGTTGGTGGGTGATTTGACGAGCCATAAGTACATTTTAGCTTTGCGCCGTTTCATTTCGCGCCGGGGTAAGCCACAGGATATTTACTCAGATAACGGTACTTCTTTTGTAGGCGCATGTAACGAGATTTCTAAATTTCTAAAGAGCAATTGTAACTCATTAGGTGAAAGTCTGGCCAACGAAGGAATTTCTTTCCATTTTATTCCTGCATATACTCCGCATTTTGGAGGACTCTGGGAGGCAGGTGTCAAATCAACCAAATATCACCTAGTCAGAGTGTTGGGAAATTGTCATCTCACGTACGAGGAATTAAATACGACCTTAACCCAAATTGAGGCCATTTTGAATTCTCGACCACTCACGCCAATTTCTACAGATCCTGATGATTTGACTCCCCTCACTCCGGGTCATTTCCTTGTCGGGCGACCACTTACCGCAGTACCAGAACCGAGCTATGAGGCATGCTCCTACAACCATCTCGCACGTTTCCACCGAATAGGGCAACTTCGTCACCACTTCTGGCTTCGATGGAATAAAGAATATGTCGCTGAATTGCAACAACGAACAAAGTGGAGAACGAGCACCGATTCGCTGAAGTTAAATTCTCTTGTTGTCGTGAAGGAAGATAACCTTCCGCCAATGAAGTGGTGTCTAGGACGGGTCATTGCTGTTTACCCTGGCTCTGACGGCATCAACCGAGTAGCTGACATTAGGACAAGGCACGGAGTCATCCGAAGAGCTTTCAGCAAAATCTGCCCGCTACCTGCAGACTCATCATAAAGTTTTTTTTTGTTTTGTAAGCAAGCTTCCAAAGCCCGGGGGCATGTTGAGAATCGCCTGCTAAAATATTCTTCGCAACGTGCACCGGTCCATGAGCGTGCTCATACTAATTATTTTTTGACACAAATTGTCATTTTTTTAGTCTTAACCGTGTGGTTCATTATACGTGTCAGAATTACGCACAGTCATCTTTCATTTTTTCATTTGTTCTTAATTTACCTAAATTCCTGGATAATCTTCCCAACAAATTCTTATTTTTAAATAATACACTTATATAAGGTTTTTTATAATTACATTTATTTTTCAAATACCAAAGTAACAAAATGATCAATATAAACAGATACAAGATACGTATTATTGTTATTTTCTAATTATAATCTCAGTAATTATCGCTCAATATACAAATAAAACAAATAAAATCATTCATCAATGTTTCAATGATTTTATTCATATCTTCCAATACCAATTGCAAAGTCAAACAGAGTTTATCTTCAAGATACAAGAGCGTTTCAACATTCTCAATTTGTTTATATTTAAAACATATTACATACATTGTTATTTAAATATTTTTATTTTTATCAAAAGAAGGCGTATTTAGAAGTATATTTTTAAACTTGTATGATTATTTAGTATCATCCGCGTCTTTTAATGTTTACTTATTAATTATTTATATCGCGCGTGCTCTAAAAAGCTTTCATACAACAAAAAAACTAATTAATAGAATTAAAAAAATAAAAAAGAAATTGTTTAAAAAATATATTTCATAAATATTTATTGGCAAAAACATAATAAGAATTGAACAGTGATTTTTATGTTTTAATAAATGTCATTCTCTAGAATTTCCGAAATGGTTAACAGACTGTTTCCGCATTACAAACATTTAAATCAACTTTGAGCGGTCTAGAATCAAAGTAAATTATAGCATTTGATAACTTAACTAATCTTAGGTAACGTTACTGTGGGCCCTAGAGAGTTTCTTGTTTGGAGCACAAGAGGCCTGAGAAAGGCGTAGTATTGTGGACGATACATCACGGGCCTGTCATAATAGGAGCTGGTCGTCCCATTTGCACACCGCTGTTCATTGAGTTCTGACCTCAATAAAAATTGGGAACATATTATATCACTGGGAAATTGGGCGCGCTTAAAAAGGATTTTCCTTTGAGGTAGCCGACGTGAAAACATTGTCTGTCCTGTTTAATTGAATGCTAGTATTAATGTTGATGGCAATATTTTTAGGGTTCATGTTATAGAAGTTACTGTAAGTTGTAAGTCAGGTGTACGCATAGAAAGATCTGTATGCTGGTATCTCATAATATGTGAGAGGCCGCCTGGGTAGATACCACCGCAATGTCTATATCTCCCGCCAGATAGCAGTGTAAATGCACTGTAGTGTTTCGTTTAGAAAGACATTGTAGCCACAGTAACTACTGGACATATTGTTAAGCAGTTGTTAAGAATGCCGGCTGTGAAACGAGAAGCCGCATTTGTGATTCCGGCACTCAGACAAATATTTATGTGACATGCTTTTACTGGTGGTAGGACTCTAACCTATATGAAGCCACCTGGGTAGGTACCACTACGATGTCTATTTCTTCCACCAAATACCAGTGTTAATGCATTGTTGTATTCCGGCTTGAAGTATTGTAGCCAGAGTAACTACTGGTCATAATGAGACCTAACAAATGCCAAGCATTGCAGTGTCGTCGTCTTCCATGAGTAGTCGAATCGCTAAACATCAGGCGAATGGCAAGCTCGTCTCGCCATTTTATATTAAATAAAAAAATACACAAGTTTCGTTTCTTTCGGATTTGGGTGTTTGTGAGACCAATAAGTGTTAATTTGGTGTCTTGGAAGATCTGTCAAAACTTTTCTATTTTTCTAGAGACTTTCCCGCCAACAAATCCGCCACTGCAAATCCTGTCAGCCGGGATCAACAGTGGCCTGATAGAATTGACACCTAGCTCCAGAGCTGGGCGAGTCTCTTAGGGACACTAGCTTCTCTTGTATTATATTAGAAAAATCTAAGTTTCAATGTTTCTGTTTATTTACGTGATTACTGAGAATTGATAACACTAATTTGCAAGGTCAAAAAACAATTCTGTGGAAATATAGATAATATATCTCCACTAAATCAGGACACAACCAATTTGCAAATAAAATAGCTTATGGATATATTAATAACAATAGTTATTTCTTAATAATTCCAGCCCCACAGTGTCGTAATCAAAGGATCTAATAAATCTAATAAAATTTAAAGAACCTAAACAATTATTATTGGTATGTTATTTTGTAGATTAGCTATCATGGTTCTTATGCAAATAGACTATAAAAAAAGTTTTAATCATATGTATTGATGATATTAAATTATTCAAAATAACCATTTGATTGTAATATTTTTGTCCATAGACTTACACGGCCTTATTCATATACACTTTTAAAATCTATTTTAGCTACCGAATGTTTTGTCTTCTTTGCCCAAATTGAATTCAAAAGTCGATCGAAAGGGATACAACATGATTACAACTTCTATGAATAAGCCCGGCAATGTTTATCGTAAATATAAAAAGCTTGCGTGAGTCATTGTAAAATAATAAAAACTTGCTATTGCAGGCTATATTTAACAAGCCTACGTGCCCACTGACCGAATACCAAAGAACGTGTCACCTTTGTGATTTTGAAAGCCCTTTATTAAGTGATTGATTACTTTTAAAATTATGTTTAATTTCTGAAATCGGCGAGTGTTCCAGACTTTAATCATTATTTGCTTCTATTAACTATTTTAATTAAGATATTGATTTTGCGTAACTTCTGATTTGAAGTTCGGCTGTGGACATTTCGGATGTAATAATGTTGATCAAAGATTGTAGCTGAGAAATTTGATATTGGCAGTTTTGAAAAAGTAATTAAAAATCTATATAAGGTTTAAGTATTCCGCCGTTGTTTTAGAATACAATTGTGTTACAATTTATAACTTTACCGCTGTCATATAAGAATAACTCCATTTTTCTTAATGTATACTTTTCGTACTTTGTATTATGTGAGTAGGTTTATTTCTTAGTTCACCATGCAGTAGATGTAAGGTTGGCGAGAGAGAACTAAATTAAAGTTGATTATTTATTGTTATTAATTAGTTCTTGAAATTATTTTATATTATTTGCTAGTGACTATTATTGATGCGCATGCATTTTCAAAGTACCTAAATATTCGTTTTTGGTGTCAATAAATTAAAATAATATAAGATAGTTGGGTCAGCTTTGTAATTATATTGATTTAATATTTTAACAGTCTTTCTTAAGTGTCGAAGTTAGACTAGTGGCGGGTCCAAAATATAGGACAACTATTTCTAATATTAGTATGTGCTGATCCCGTATAAATGTTTGATATGAACAAATAGAAGGGTCTTACAGCATGTCGCATGCAACAAAACTAAAAAATATCATATCTCAAATCCTTGAGTGTCTTGCGAAATTACCATTTAAATGGCTTAAAATATTTTTTTCCAGCGTAATTCAATCGTGTGTATTCATATCTCGTCGCATGTTTCTGAAATATACAAATAGGTATACGTCTTATGAAACGTCAAATTCATACTCGTATAACAGTCGGTATTAATTTGTTATTATGATACCGTGATACGAATGTATATATTCGAAATATGAAGATGATCCCGACAGACCTTGGGATACGCAAAAAACGTCCTATTATATCCGACTTGTGTTGAACTTAAGACAATGGAGTGGTCATAAATGTACTTAAATTATGCGTATATAAAATGAGGCGTCGCATATAATTAAGGTTTGTTTAATTTGGCATATTGGGACCTAGTTGAATCGCAGGGCGTTTTAAAATTACTATTTAAACTATACTATTCTTACTATTTAAACTATACTATACTATTCATTAAAATAGTCTTCTTATGCCTTCAGGATTCTTGAATGTTCAAGTAATAGTTTCAAGAATTCGCATGAAATCTAAGATTGATTGAGACTTAACATCTTATGTCTCAGGATAGCGAGCGCAGTGACTACTGTCCATTAGCGGTCGTATTGCTATAAAACGAATGGCATGATCAACTGACAATGCCTTGGAATAAAATAAAAAAAAATGCAGATCTCAAGTTTAGAGAAATTTTGTTGGATGGTGAAATTTGGTTTATAAAATTATTTTAATAATGTATTTCCACAGACGCATACGACCTATAATATGTTAGGGCTTAGCCCGCTATGTTGACTTACTTCGGGTCTTCACAGTCATGCCTTCGAAAACATAGAACACAGGATAATTATTTTTTGTATTTTAATAAAATATTATTATTTTAATATTTTATTAAAATATTAAATGTTAATAAAATGCGAGAACTTAAAATATTCTATTAACTTTTAAATCCACAAATATGACAAGCGTAGTTAAATCATAACCTTTCTCAATGATAGAACAGACCCATGCTCAACAGATTAATTACAAGGCTGATATTAAAGATAGATGGCGCTGATTTACTCACAGGTGAAGGGCTTATTCTTAGACGTTATAAAAAATGACGTGCATGACTAACGTCATTACGAGGTAAATACCCTACACGAATCATATTAAGATGAATTGCTGCCGAGTTACTCATTTGAGGTCGGCTACTCGGCCTTGCATTACATATTTGTTTCTGACGTAATTGTATGCAACTAATTAGTTCAATGCGATTAAGGCCAATAATTCGTATTTTTCCTTATAAGGTCTTTGCGCATTGGCTTGTTATTATTAATAGAGTTAGTTGTGTGCTCCAGAATTCACATTACATGTAAGGGAATCCGAAGAGATATTTTTATTTTTATAGCGCGTTAGGTGTAATTTTTTCCGGAGAAGATTTGAAGATTGTTGTCACATAATGAAATGTAATCAAAATAAAATTATTTTCAATCACATGATTTATTAATGGCTCTTGTTATTTATTAAATTTAGGACAGAAAATAAGGGTCACAGTTGGGAAATAAAGTTGGTGAAAGTATGTAGGTCATACAAAAGAATTTTCAAAAATATAATAACAATTCAAAAACACGTTGCGACTTATCAACATAGGCGGCATGCATGCAACAACACCCAAGGAGATTAAAATGTTCACCATGTCATGTTGAGTATGTGCAGTGCGCTTAATATATTAATACTTCAAGGCAAAATAATTTGTATTTGTTGAGTAAACAAGATAAGTATGGCCTATATCGTGTGAATTGCAGTAAACATATTCGTGTGTGAAGTCACGCTGGCTGTCACTGACTGACCACCTGCGTTTATACCTACCATCTGCATATTTCATGTCAAGTAATCATTAATTCCCGTCACGATATTAATGCATTTTGCAGAATATTGTAGGTAGATTTTTTTACTACCAGGGTGGTAAACAAGCATACGGCCCGCCTGATGGTACGCAGTTACTGTAGCCCATGGACGTCGGCAACAACAGAGGTGTCACTTGCGATACCTTCTCTGTAAGAATATTTTCACTGTTTTTTGGAAGAGCCCTATACTATCCTTTTTTTATTACAATGAATGGCGGGACGAGCCTGCCGTTCGCCTGATGGTAAGCCGCTCATGAACAGTAGCAAAACCAAATAACACCTTGAATTACAAAGCAATGCTTGGTATTCCACAGCACCCGCCATCCTTAGACATAAGATGTCAAGTCTCAATATGTCCAGTAGCTCTCTCTCTTCAGTCGGTCCCTCATTATTGAGGATCGTGACTCTCAGTTGTCTTGATGACCTCTCTCCACCGGCTTCGGTCTTCTGCTTGATGTAATGCTGCATTAATGGGGACTAACTGTCCAGTAGCTACTCTGACTACAATGTCATTCAAACCGAAACACGACAGTATATTTACACTACTGTTTGGCGGGAGAAATAGACATTACGTTGGTACCTACCCAGGCGGTCTCCCACATATGAGATACCTACCACCAGTACAGAATTTGAAAAAATGTGTCTCGTGTCAGTCTATACCCGCCTATTGTTGAGCATCTGATGTATGATGTATTATATGTATAATGCAGACGTTATGCAGAGATTTAAAATTTACAAAAAGTAATATTAGTTATATCCTGTAGTTATCTCAAGATGACCTATAAAACGAAGCACTTGCCATGCTGTCATTTTCCGCCCCAGTAACTTTCTAGATTTTTCTGCATTTTATTATTTGATTAATTATGTTGCGGGCAAGACATTCCAGGAGACTAATAGAGCTAGAGGGCTCCTGTCTTTAAAACGCGTGCCGGTGTCGCGCCTTGCTTACAGAAGATGATGAGAGATTTGACCACAGGTGTGAGGTGGTTATTCTATTTTGAAAGATCTGTCCACACATCTGCCATTTATAAGTCCAGGAACGTTACGTTTTTGTGGATGTCCATTATAATAATAACAATAAACTTTATTAAACAAACAGAAACACATATGAAACACTAAAACATAACAAAATTAAGTTTAAGCGCAAGTAAGATTTAACTTGTGTTATGTTGTTAAATCTTTATTTGGGCACTAGAGTTCAGTCTAACACTAATAATAACATTAATATAAATAAAACACTAATAAATAAATTAATCTAATATTACCACCGAAGGTCACTTTCTAGAAGGTACGTCGTCATACTCATTTGAAGTTCATATCTATACATCTATACATCTCTACATCTGCCTGGGCGGCATTGGCATTTTCCATCAGGTGCGATGCCGCCACTATGCCAGGCCAGTTTAAAAAAAAAATCTAAACATATAAATAAAATTGAAGTGTCTGTTTGTAAAGTGAAAATAAAAAAAAATACAACAACATATCGTTATATACACCATACCTATAACGAAAATGACTTTAGATTTTTTTTGTCTGTCTGTTTGTTCCGGCTAATCTCTGAAATGGCTGGACCGATTTTGACGGGACTTTTATTGTCAAGAAGCTGATATAATAAGGAGTAACTTAGGCTACATTTATTTTAGAAAAATTCCACGCGGACGAAATCGCGGGTACAGCTAGTTATATTTTAAAGTCTGAAAAGGGAGTACAAAGATATCAGTGACACACATCAGTCTGACTCCATCATAATTCTTGTTTCATAACCGGTTCCCAACCAACTGCGGTACGTAGGCTATCGTACATGTACAGAGGTATCATCCATCACAGTAGGATGCATAAAATTACGCCTTTTTCCCAGATGGGGTAGGCAGAGGTGCTACCAAGACACCCACGTTTCGTCTTGTGTATTCCGTCTCACGACTTCATGCAAGCCTATCTTCATATCGGCCATAACTTCCTGACTCCGGGCCGATACAAAATAGAAAAATCCAATATCCCTTGACCGACCTGGGATTGAAGTTCTAGACCTTAGTTTTGTAATCGTAGCGAAGTACATCTGCGCCCACTAGGTCACAGTATGCTAATTTAATTCAAATATGTTTTTACACTTTTGCCGCGTAATAGGGGGTTCCTAGTTAAAGATCCATTCATATGTGCTCCGTGTTGTCTATTAATATTTTAGTTCCGAGGTATTTACAATTCGTAAACATGTACACGAATTATTAAAAGAATCATTTGCGTAATCAGTATTCCGGACGGGGGGTAAAAATCGAGACGCGGCGCGCGAATACCAAGTACACGCGCAGTTAATTTATAGTCCAGGTATTTGTAGCAGGTTTAGGGTTCTGTAGTTAAATTGATTTAAGCGCTTTTCGATGCTAGGGTTTGTCTTAAATTTGAATTTATTGTAGGGCTTTGGATAAGAGCCAAGGATTAAGTTATGTTCTGCATAAGGTAGATGATTATTTTGCGCCTTAAGACCCGGCAATGGTTGTATCAATGGGTCTGTTGTAGAAAGTAAGATTTGTTAGTTAAATATTTTGTATTATTTCGGTAGGCGGAGAAGCTAGCGACGACGAAGTAAGTAGTCTTCATCGCTTTTAATTCCTGGCAGTATCAGAGGGTTAATAAAGCCGGGTATCGTGTGAAGATATCCTTAGTGGTCATGGGCCCCGCTGGACATTTCAAATACTGCCACAGGACATGTACTCGACACTTAGTTTTGGTGGTTCGTAATCTGACATAATCTTAACGACAAGGTATTTTATACATTCGACAATAGAATACTAAGTGAGAATCAAAAAAACGGCGCACGCGAGCATACTTTGTGAGTCAATAGTTGAACATCGGTAGGGGATTTTTTATATTTTTGCCTTACTGTGGCCTTGTTTACATCCTAAGAAAAAAAATATTTTTTCATATTTGGCCCGTTGTTTGTGGATTTTGTGGTAAATGCTGGTTATAAATTTTAGTAAAGTGAGAGATGATGTGATAAATCATAACATTTTAGAACGGGTTAATATTATAGAACACAAAAACAAGTAAATATTTTTAGTAATCCAAATAATTTGATTATGGAATTTAGGCTATTTATAAGATTTATTTATACCCTTCGATCAAATGTGTATATTTGATCAAAGTTTATAGCCTATATTGACAGTTTCAAAATATCCTGTTTATTTTAGTTAATTCAGTAAAGGTGGTTGACCTTTACAGATTACAACTGAACTGAAATTAGATACTCTAAGCAGTAGGCGTGAAGATACACCTATATCTGTCGCGGCTGGCAGAAGCGATAACAATATAAAGTTTGACAGTGAAACAATAGTTCAGCTAGTCTTGGATCTGTTTCAGTTTGTTCTAGCTACTTGGACTTAAGCAGGCTGTCCAAGATTTATATAGAGTAGTGTAGTCTTACTCCCGTTTTATTGCGCTGGTGGGAATCTTTTGTGCGATGCTTTTCTTCTTTCTTCTTCAGGCTATATATCTACTCAATGTTGAATGTATGCCTTTTGTAATGGACGCCAGTTTTTTTTTTGACCAGGGCAGTCTTAATCCAGCTTATTCCCGCCACGAGGACCAGGTTTTAGGTCATTAGGTCAAATTAAAACAATATCTTTTAATTTAGATTTCACGTTGAATAAAGGGATGGAGTGGTCTTTTAGCTTATTAAAATATTTATGTTACGGCTCCGCGCGTCAACTAGGCGCGATGCCTAGAGAACCTAGTCATACTTTTGCCCGTGCGTACTTTTTTAGCGTAAAACATTGCCAGAAACCGGAAATATTTTTTTATTCCTAAGTTAATAAACTGTGCGAATGTTGTCTCTTATAAATGTAATATTTAAAGTGGTCATGATATAATACTTGTACATTGTGAATTTACCAAAAATATGAATGACCATTTTGTTTTATTTAATTGTTGACTGACTGCACGCAGTCTGTGCAATTCCTTTAGGTGTCGGCTATGAAACTAGAAGCCGTGGGTTTAATTTCTATATTTACACAAAATATGTTAAAGTGATCGTTAGTTTTGGATCTGGATATACACCTGTTAACCCAATAAGTCATTTAATTTAATTTTTAATACTAGTTTCGGGTCTTAACTTCAATGCAAGAAAATATACGATGATGCATGAAAGGAAAAACTGACAAAGTTCCGCATTCACAACTTATATGTCAATTTTAGAATAGTTTAATATCTAAAACATGAGGACAATATCATTTGATGCAGTTTTACTATACATCCTGATCCATACAGGGTCAAAATTTACTTTGTTCTCAAAGGTGAACCAGCTCCATCCAACTTTAGTTCCTACAATGATAAAATATATTCCGGTTTATGCATTAATGGATTCTTTACTATTTTTGGGTTGATAGGAGGACGTTTTTAAGTAATTTGTGTTGAAATTTCATGTTTTTCGTCTTCGGAAATGTTCGAATCAATATGTTTATCGTTTAAGGGTGTTGAACTGGTAGGAATTTTATTTTAAACAAAGGATATTAACAAAAGATCAAAAGTCAAGACTTGAAGATTGTCAGATATAAAGAAGCACTAATGAATATAACTATGTCGAATTTACTTGAATGTAAATGCCATTATTTCGCTATTTTGATGAGTTGCCTTCTTGGAA
Source organism: Hyles lineata (assembly GCA_030180105.1). Classification (NCBI taxonomy): domain Eukaryota; kingdom Metazoa; phylum Arthropoda; class Insecta; order Lepidoptera; family Sphingidae; genus Hyles; species Hyles lineata. The sequence continues at coordinate 13,419,925 of JARJEE010000006.1, read as the reverse complement.
TAATAGCGTGGTTTGTGAAGAATGAGGTCTTAGGATTCACTTCAGTCGGACAATCAGCCTATTATGACCATTTGTCTTTAAAATTACATATAAGTATTATTAGACTTAATATAAATTGAAATGTTTTCCGAGAGGTACGCCGGTATCGCTTCTTAGGAGGGAATTTCAGCGAAATGTCAGTTTACTAGTCAAGCATCTGTCTACCCCATCAGTGTTACAGGCCTGAGGTTATGTATACAAGGTTAGTTATAAAGGGTATATAAAGCCGAAAGGGGATGCTACACTCACCATAATGAGCAACTTTTACTATGGGGCCAATCCTGAAAGCGCGGAAAAATAAATCAGCTGTTCCATATATTTGGCATAATTATTTTTGTTTAATAAACATGTTTTATTGTAGGATTGACAATATGTGTCACTATTAAGTTTAATTATGTGTATGTATATTTACATATAAATATGTGGTTATTATTTCTTGGAACTAATGATTACCTAGTTCCTTCTATGAGTGGTGTTACAGGAATTAATTTTAGCCTAACTTCCTCTTAAGTACCATTTGCAGGATCGATTACAGTTACACCTTTTAAAATTTAAAGCATCAAATTGTTTTTTTAAACTCATATAGAAGTTATTATTTATTATAAGAGTAGAAGTTATACAGGTTCATATCCCAGGGCACACCTCTGACTTTTTGGAGTCATGTGTGAATTGATAGTCAATCACCACGCACTATAACGATGAAGGAAAACATCGTGAGGGATACCTGCCTATCATAGCGATTTGTAAAAAAATATATGGTATAAAGTTCGCCCATCCGCACGAGGCCAGCGTGGTGGACTGTATGGCCTAACACCTCTCAATCGTTGTCTTGATTGTAGACGAGGCCCGTGCCCTGCAGTGGGACGTATATAGGCTAGATGCAAATCCATGAATGTCTTATAACTCTACATAATATTGATATAGAGGAGACCCATGAACGTTTTATAACTCAACATAAAGACAAGTTAGAGACAAGTTAGACATTCGCGGAGACTCGCCGAGCTTCAATACTCGGTGTCATTAAAATACGTGCCACTGTTGATCCTGGCTTACAGGAGTTACAGTGGTGGGTGTGAGGGTAGGATAGTCTCCAACTCAACATAATATTGATATTGAGACCCATAAATGTTTTATAACTCAACATAATATTGATATTAGAATACATTAACATCTCTATACAATTCCAAGGAGTTAAAGTTACACATCGCGTCGGATCGGAGACGGGCCATCAATCAAGCTGTTCAGTGAGCTAGCCGATATCTCATCGGCTCACTCCACTTTCACTCCATTTGAGTCTCGAGATGATTGTTAGCAAATTCGACAGCTTGCGACGCTCACTCAATACCAGTTTTGACGGCTTTTGTGGGTGTTTAAGGGGTAGGGGTTGAATTGGACTGTTTGATAGTTTTGAACTCGATTCTCAAGTGGAGAAATCCACTTTTTGTGTGCGTGATTTGATCTGTATCAGCCCATATACGTCCCACTGCAGGGCACGGACATCCTCTACAACCGAGAATACGAATTACGATTGAGAGTGGTTAGGCCATATAGTCCACCACGCTGGTCTAGTGTGGGTTGGCGGACTTTTTATACCATAGAAATTATATAATAAACAGTAATAATAAATAAATTAAAATTAAAATTTATTGATTATATTGATTATTCTCGGTAAAATTGTGCCTGCGAAAACATAATATTCAAACGGTATCGAATACGTTAGAATCGAACCTAACATCACAACGTCTACATCTCATAAATTTTGCCATTAATACGTTGTAATGACAAAAATATAAAATTGATATTCCTGCGATACTTATTGTTATGAAGTACCTCCCAATTTGTTGTTACGGGTAAAATATCCACAGCGAAAAATGACTAATCCCTTTGCAATGTCCCGCTTAATCCGACCATAGCCACGGATTACCTTTGTGCTATCCAACAGGGCTTATAAATTCATTTCAATCGTCATTGTTATAATATGTATCTGGCATTGTCATCATAATCAAGCATGAAATTAAAATATTCATGCGATGCGAACTACACCTAAATCCATCGACCCCCCGAACTATATCGGAAAGTCTGTTGGTAACACTCATTGCGAATCGAAAAACTGTCGGCGAGCGGGCAGCGGCGAACCTTGAGTGTCCATGAAGAACATTTTATTACATTGTTGCAGTTGAAGCAGATCGCCTGCGTTGCCGAATTGTCCTGTTGGCGAATAACACGTGTGGACGCCCGTCGCCAACATGATTCATTTCTTTTAGACCGCCGGGTTGTGCAGCTTTGGTGTGTTCAATGACCAGTGTTGTGCACTTTAACACTCCCATAAAACGCCTGTAGAATTTTTGCAGCTATTTCACTACATTAACACTTTGCTTACATATAAATGTCAGTTTTTGTAGCTGTGTTGTCTCCTCTACACGATGGGCCGTCGCGAAGGTCCACTATGATGGCTCAAGGTGTAGAGAATGTAGATGCGTCTAATGGCTTATGGCGCATTCGATGGTCTTGGAAAGGCGTCGGTGTCTGTTTTCCCGGCCTACATCAAAGCTAGTGGGTGATCACAATTGAATGTCACCATAGTGTAGTTGCCATTCCATCATTCACCTGGCCATTGATGGCCAACTCGCTGGTCCAGCGTTGACTCATCGTTTAAAGAGGCTATTAAAGTCTCCGTGGTGCATTAGTTTACATATTTCGAGAGGAGTTGGGAGACCAAAAGGCTCTTATGGGTCAGGGTACCCCAGGACACAAGAACCAGAATTTTACTATTTTACACTTTTAACGAACCAAAGAAATGATTCTAGTAAATAGTGTTGGTCATGTTTGTAAACAAATACCTTCACTCATTATTTGCATTGAAATAAACCCTTTTGTCTCCTTGTAGTGATGAGGGTCGCAGTTATAACGGACGGTGAGTGGAAAAAACGTGTGGCTCGTAACAATGTTACCCTTTTTACTCATACAATTCTGTCTGACGGACTACATATATTTCAGCTTTTTTTACTGGTGGTAGGTCTCTCATATGTGAGAGGCCACCTGGGTGGGTACCACCGCGGTGTCTATTTCTCCCGTCAAACAGCAGTGTAAACGCACTGTTGTGTTTCGGGTTGAAGGGCATTGTAGCCAGAGTAACTACTGGACATATTGAGACTTAACATCTTATGTCTCAGGATGGCGAGCGCAGTGGAATGCCAAGCATTGCTTTGTAATTCAAGGTGTTGTTTGGTTTTGCTACTGTTCATGAGCGGTCGTATCGCTTACCATCAGGCGAACGGCATGCTCGTCTCGCCATTCACAGCAATAAAAAAAAAAAAGCTGGACAGTTCGAGATCTTTAAAGGTAAATAAATGACTTGAGGGTTTAAATAGCATACCTATAATTTGGAATTGGGCGTGCTTGGCTGAAATATTATCTAATACATATATACATAAACTCACGCCGTTTTCCCAGAAGTGGTGGGCAGAGGCGCTGATAGCAACCAGTACCACGTTTCCCACGTTTCGTTATAAGCGATCCGTCCTACGATGTGATAGAGGGCCTATCGCTATATCGGATACAAATAGCTGACTCCGGGTTGATAATAAATAAAAACATCCAATATCACTTTGCCCGACCCGGGATTCGAACTCCTCAGCTTTATAATACGCCTCTGCCAATAATAGAACAACTACGCCACTGAGACAGAGCCAGAAATATTATCTAATAATGCCCACATGTCGGCTAGTGAAGTATGGACAAGCGATATGGAGGGAGAGATTATCGAAAGTTGCAAGAAGTCGCTGGATGCAGGCTGCTTCCAACAGGCCGCCATGGCAATCTTCGGGGTAGTTGTTTCATTAGTGGACTTCCCGTAGCTGTAGAGAGATTGTAGTATTTTTTTTAAAAGAAACCACTTAAATATGAATTTTATTTTATTGAAGTGTATTTTTGTCATAGTCGTACACCAATTGCGGAGACAGTGCAGAATGAAAATTAATGATATTCAAATGAGTTTTACAATTTATGTTCCCGATTATTAAAAAAAATAACACTGCTGATATGTTGGTCATATTATGTGGTGTCGTTTCTTACAATGTACCTACGAAATCAAACTTCCAAAGCTAAATTTGAAGGATAATGTTAATGTTTAGAAGCAAAATTAACCGCAGTTAAACAGGTGTACCTAACCATACAACTGTGTAATACATTGACAGTGTAATATGAAGTAATCTGTCACATGAACGGGGCAACCAACAATTGAACAATAAATGAGCTTCATTGAGTGTATTCAAACACTAATCGTTGTTTGATCTCGATTGTGTTTGTTTTGTAACTGATCTGTTATGGATCGGGTTTTGTACGGCATTGGTTTTTGGTCACAAACAGACTAGTTTTACGCGAAAATGCATAAATAATATACATACTATTTAATTAACTCCCTCTTTTTTAGATAGGTAATAGGCACAGTGCAGCGATTCGATAGAATGAGGAGTTTTATTGTTTATAGAAATCATAGACCTTTGAAGATCAGGCTTTGGACAAGACTGCCACAAAATCTTAGTATTCGTTTTAACAGCATCACGTCATAATCTGATAATCCTACTGGAAATATCAGGCTTCTTGACGAAGTTTCCATGGAACAAGCACAGTATAAAAATAAAAACAAAAAAGCCCTATCTTTAAAACATCCGCTAAACATGCCGTATGCGAAACTTCGTCGGCGTGGAAACATATTTTTCTCAGTCCATCATCCGCTTAGATAAAAAAGGGCGACAAAGCCCGGATAGACAAATTGGACGGTTTCCCTGACATAAAACAATAAGGTGTTTGCTCCCCGGGGTTGTACGTGTTTGCACTCATAAAGTTGAATAGGTAATAAATCGTGCGGGGTCTGACGGACCCAAGGAACGAATGGAGATTGTAACGGGCTGTTTGTTGAACGGAGCGGTTGGTAATCATTCGGTCAGTGTGAGTGATTGTAATGACCCTCCTTAGTTTGTGTAATGACCTAATCAGAAATATTGCTGAATTAATTGTGTGACTTTAATTTTTCATTCTATTTATTTATCGTCTACAAGCAATAGCTAAGCATTTAATCTTCAATTAATAAAGTTAAGAAACAGCGCGTACGACAAAAAATATTATGTATGCGACTTATACGTAATAAGATTAAAAATAGTCACTCCAAATAACCTAAAACGCAATTTAAATCAAGTCTGAAATGAAAGGGTATTCCTCAAAACCATGTGTATTGTTATATCAACAAATCTAATTATGCTCATAATTGTGCGTTAGTTCCTCTTCAAAACATTTGTCATAGGCACATGCAAATCGATGTAATTGTATGAATTAATAGAGCACTGTTATGTTCCGCATATTCGGGTGGAATTCGAAGGCTCGTTAACCAGATGCAATTTGGCAATCCGATACTATTTGCTGTTATTGCCGTATTTGAATGATTGATTCATTTGTTTGTTGTTTGGGATATTATAATAGGATGGATTTTCGGACGGCTGTGAGTGAATGGATCTCGATAATGATTATAGTAATACTAGTTAGTCAATACAGTTAGTAAATGATAGTGTCATACTACGGCCATGCTATTAACGTATCAGGTAAAAATGGATTAATTAATTATTAAGGACAACTGTATTTTAGAGTTTGTTTCAAAGCTAGAGTTTCTTGCCAGTTCTTGTCTAGTGAAAATCGCTTTCCAAAACGGGTGGTACATAAAAAAAAAATGACTAAATCTAAATGATTTTGAACATTTTAATGCATTCAATAAATTATTTTTATTTAAATTTAATTTCATTTTCATTTCTAGTATGCCAACGTTTTGGCATGATACATTCATAAAATGATGTATTGGACACAGACCTTAAAAGTGCTTTTTGTTTGCTTTTCGGTGCAGGGTAGGTGATTTTGGATAAATAATATGAAAAATTCAATAAATAATCATTATTATTTCCATACTTTTGCAACCCGTGAACTTTCATAATAGCTATAGCGTGGCCGCTAGACCTTAGTCATTTTATTATAGCTGAAAGTTTGTCTGTCCATTCCTCTAAAATAGGCATTACGCGATCACCAATTACTATACTAACAATATTTATATATGTTTACATAATATCATATTCTTATTACTAATTAAGTTTATTGAGTACTAGAATTAATTCCTTTAAGGAGTCGTCTTGTAAACTCATGCATTCATAACTGATTGAATGAATCATACGTTCTCACGCGTCCATCACTAATCCAGGTCTTATGTAAGTCACATTTGTAAGCGGACGGGGATCAACAGTGAGTGGTTCTGTCAACACTTTATACAAACGTACGATGTGGCGAGCCGGCCGCGACAAACACGCTTGGAGCTACTGAGGTTCTACATTTGTCACTATACAAATATGTATCAAGATTTACAGATTTAATAAGAATAGCATTGTGATATTTTAGGTGACTTTGCATGGATAGAATAATTAAGTAAATAAATAAATATACCCAGCAGTCACATAAATAGTTCTGACCCTCCAATAAGGTCGAGTCTTGTGTCGTGGGTATCAGGAACTACGAGAGACTTTTCGGTCTCAGAAACACCCAGGCCCAAAAAATGGTTCTGGTATGAAAGTTCTATATTTTTTGTCAATAGTTTTCTATTCCGTCATATTCTATTTTCACTAAGAAATGTTTAGGACGTATTTTGTTTCTATATTTATTTATCTTAAAATTCAAAACAATGTATAATTCCGCTGTAACATATTTTTAGTTCAAAATTCCAGCGCGGGGAGGAAATTGTGTTTTTTTAACGACCGACCGCAACAGTCAACTGCATAGTATTGGGTGTAAATAGAAAACAAATTGGCTGTTTCCGCACAAAAAGCAATCAAGGGTACGCAATTACCGACGACGCACCACCAGTTTTTTGTAGGAATTCCACATTTTCTTAATTTACTGGATATTTCTCAAAAATAAAATTAAAAAACTTCACTTTAAGGTAAGATGCGATCTATAGATAATTTTAAAAATATTACTTTCCTGTGCCGAATTGGGAATATTTTTACCCTTTTTCGTATTTTTGATTGAGATTTATGATTGATTAAATTAAAATTTTCTCTCGATTTTACTCTGTTCATGTTCCGCGTTGTTTTGAAGTTGATTTGGCATTTATGAGATAAATCGACTTTAAAATTATTTGCTCTTGCACATTTAAATATACACCAGTTTAACGGGGGAGTTTCATATCATTATAATAATGAATTTAATTAACTGAAAATTCAACCAACTATTGTAGATCGAAATTTTTTTTTTTAACTTTACATACCTATTTTAAATCTACTCGAGATCAGAGATCTAGGTTTATATTCAGGAGTGGGCGGGCTGTAGTTGTCTTTAATCTTATTGAACTAAAAATATTTGTCCAAACATAATATCACTCGGGACTGAATAATGATCTCTCGTCGACATGGTTACCCTGCTTGCGGTGGCTTTGTCGGCTATTGACGGGTGATTGTGGCAGATTTTAAATTATTCTCACATGGTATTATGGCACTGAAAATTTGCCGCGAATATTGTTTTCAGTTTATCGCAATGTATTTTTGTTTTATTATGGTTAATGAAGCAATGAGGAAATGTTGGTCATATTGCTGTCATTAATGTGATAGGTACTTTTGTTGGATTCAAATGAAATTGTCAACATATTTTTTCATCATGTCGTATTGGACGAATATGGGAGAATAAAGCCTAAGATCTCCTCCAACATGAAAGAGTCTTTGCAAAGCGGAAGTCTCGGTTACAATGTATAGTTGTTGTACATTATTTGATTTCTGCTTTGTTTTAGGGATAAACATTTTTAGTAAAAGTAAATGAAAGTGGTCTAAAATTACTGGTGGTCTGTAGATCTCTCAAATGAGAGAGGCCGCCTGGATAAGTACCACCGCAATGTCTATCTCTCCCGCCAAACAGCAGTGTAAATGCACTGTTGTGTTTCGGTTTGAAGGACGTTGTCGCCAGAGTAACTACTGGACATATTGAGACTTAACATCTTATGTCTCAGGATGGCAGTGCAATGGAATGTCAAGTGTTGCTTTGTAATTTATGGTGTTTGGTGTTACTATTGTTCATGAAAGGTCGTATCGCTTACCATCAGACGAACGGCATGTTCGTCTCGTCATTCATTGCAATAATAAAATAAAGAATTAAGCATTCTCATGTACCTTGATGAAAAACCGAGTATGAGTTACATCCGTTGTTGTTACGAAATGTGAAATACTCAAGCCGTTGGTTTACTATTTTCGATAATTAAATTATAAATTAAAATATTCACCGCAATTTCAGGTAATTAAAACGTCACACGCCTTTCGATCGCGCTAGCCTGATCAGGATGTGATCCCAAGACAGCGCAACGTTAGGCCTACTCGAGCTTCGTAAATAACTTAAGCTATCGGTCTTGGATGTAGCTTAGTGTGGCCATTGTTACTCTACGTCAGAATCTTAAGGCTAAAGTAATTTAACACAAAATTGTAAAGGTGATTTAACATTATTTACACAAAATTATTGTAATTTTTATTTGTTGTTTCTAACTCTATTTAAATAGTGTTATATTGTGAGCAAATAAGTACCTGTGGATCACACAAACATTTGTTACGGTTTGGCAGCGAAATCGCGATGTTTCATTTTATGGTTGGCGTCATGGAGGTTCACAAAATTGGAGAAAGCCTTTTTTCTCATTCAGGTAAGTTCTTATTAATAAAATATCTCATGTCCTTTGTGATCATAAAATACCAAAAAATATTTTTTTTCCGTCAATATTTATTTATATATTTTTTTAAAATAAATAATTTGCATCATAAATAAACACTAGGCCAAGTCGTTTTGCATGTAGACAGAGTGGTGAGCGGCGTACAATCCAGCGTTTTTATGACTCGGGAAAAATAGTGAATAGGCAATCTGGGCCTGTCAATTTTCCGGCAGTGAGCATAAGCCGCTGTGCGTGGACCTGACTGCTCTCCACAGACCTGACACGGCTTTTAAATAATAAAAAAATATATACACAAAAACCAGGAAAAGATTTTATTCAATAGTGATAGATTATGAGTGCAGAACGGTCTGAATATCCACAGGCGATAGATAGTTATGTAGCCTGGTGATATATGTATGTGCGCAAATATACAGGATTATTTTGGTTATATTATGCAATGGTGGAAAATGAACCCGAATATTCTCGTTTCAAATAAATGTGAAAATATTTATAGCTTGGCAGTGGAAATCAAGGTTTCATGGTATGGTCCAACTCTGCTATTTGCACCCGATGCATTGTTTTTTTTTTTTTTTTTTTTTTTTTATAATGGCCCGGCATAGTTGCGGCATTGCACCTGATGGTAAGCGCAAATGCCGCCCAGGCAGAGTATCCATTGGCATCGGACGGCAGTCCCATGCCAATGGAAACAATTATGCCGGCCTGCTAAGGTGCCTCTTCACACCACGGCGGAAGGACCCAGGATTGTAGGAAGGAGGGAACACGTGAGATGGCAAACAATTCCACAGCCTGACGGTGCGGCACAAAAAAGAATTATAGAACCGTTTGGTTCGCGCCGGGATGGTTTGGACCGACAAGCTATGGCTTCGCAAGCCAGCCCGCGTGGTTCTGGTAAGGAATGGAGAGGAGGGGATCAAGTTATACAATTCCTCAGAGCATTCCCCGTGATACAGGCGGTAGAACACGCTTAGAGAGGCGACATCCCTCCGGAGTTGTAGCGACTCTAAGTTGCTCGTAACGTCTGCATCATTGACAATGCGGATGGCCCGCCGCTGCAATCCATCCAAGGCATCGAGCAGGTACTGGGCGGATCCATCCCAGAGGTGCGAGCAGTACTCCATACCCGGCCGGACCTGCGCTTTATATAAGCGACAAAGCTGACCGGGCGTGAAAAACCGACGCACCCTGTTCAGGACTCCAACCCTGCGTGATGTGGCAGTTATTACGCCCTCGATGTGGTCCCTTGGATTGAGATCACAGCGGATATCCACACCAAGGATACTTAGGTCATTCCGCATTGAGAGGGGAGCACCCTGAAGAATGGGGAGGGGAGAGAACGGGGATTTTTTGCACGTGAACGCACACACCTGGGTTTTCTTGGCATTGAACTCAACCATATTCCTAGAACCCCATGTAGAAATGAGATCCAAGGTCCGGTTGAGCTCAATGACAAGATCTTCGCGTCCCTTCACAGTTTCGACTCGGCAACCTGGAGGCCCGCAGTGGTATCGCCCATGAACCGTGCTGTCATCTGCATAGCAATGAATGTTGCCAAGCGACAACATGTCATTGATATGCAGAATAAACAAGGTGGGCGACAGCACCGAGCCCTGAGGAACTCCGGCATTTACCGACATGAGCGCCGAAGCGTGTCCGTCAACGACTACACGCATTCTACGCCCATGCAGAAAGCCGGAAATCCACGAACACAGGTTGCCGGGCAGACCGTACGCCGGAAGCTTGGACAGAAGACCTCGGTGCCAGACCCTATCAAACGCCTTGGTAATGTCGAGGCTCACAGCAAGAGCCTCGCCACGCCGGTCAATCGCCTCACCCCAGCGATGCAGGACAAACGCTAGAAGATCACCCGTTGATCGATTTTGACGGAATCCGTATTGTCGGTCACTGATCAACGAGTGATCCTCCAGGTAGCGGACCAATTGAGCGTTTATGATCCGCTCCATGACCTTACACATCACTGAGGTGATAGCGATAGGGCGGTAATTGGTAGGGTCCGACCGATCACCCTTTTTAGGGATTGGTTGCACATTGGCCTCCCTCCAAGATTCCGGCACAGCACCTGTGCGGTAGGACGCTCGGTAGAGGCGAGTCAGTACAGGAGACAACTCGGCGTGTGCCGCGTCACGCATGCAAAATAGCTTTATTTGCACAGAACAAGAGCGACACGTCACCAAAAACTTGTCACTACGAGTACTGGTACCTCTTATTGGAATTGGACTTTGATTGATTTGGATTCGTATTGTAAATTCAACTCTTACGTAATTAAATTAAGGTTTAATTTTCTTCGTAATTGTCAATCAGCTCTAGTTGTCAAGAACCACATATATGACGAAAGTTGAAAACTTAGAGGTTGAAAACCTAAGAACACATAGGTAACTTCGAAACGTCAGTAGCGTGTGCCTTAAAGTTGAACCCCTGACAAGTTTGGCAGTCGTGTTTTCACCCGTCCAATCAAGATTAAGGAGTCGTTATAAAATTAATATTAGGCTTTGTGCGTCTATGTATGTATGAATTACATAGCAGTAATTTACAATTTATATACCAAAAAGTATATTAAAGGTGTCGGGAATAGTTTTCGATCAGCCTTGCCGCTGCATGAGAATAAATATTCCGTGAATAGAAAATCCATTTATGGCTGGTATTGATGACCGTTTTCTATTAAGTTGCTTATTTTCAATCAACTGTACATAATAAGGCGGTCTTTTTGCCAGAATTGCTTTTGGAGTATTGAAAAAGAAAATAAATTAGTGATGTCATGTTCTATGGAATTGAGCTGGAGTGTTAGATAATATATTATTAATACTACAATAAAAAAAAATTAAATATTTTACATCATACATACATAAATTCACGCCTTTTTCCCAGAAGGGGTAGACAGAGGTGCCTGGACACCCACATTTCCGGTGTGATAGGTGGCGAGCCTAGCGCCATATCGGGCACAAATTCCTGACTCCGGGCCGATAATGAATAGAAAAATCCAATATCACTTTTCCCGACTCGGGATTCGAACCCGAGACCTCAGCTTTGCAAGCGTACCTTAGTACAAATACGCTACCGAGGCAGTTGTATTACAGTATTTTACATCAATTGAGTAAATATACCCAAATAGTTACGTCTGTCGCCCTAAAAATTAAAATGAATATACCCAACAGTCACACATATAGTCCTGAGATTCCACAGTAAAACAGTTCTTATGTCATGGATATCAGAAACTAACTAACTCCCATAACACTCAGGCATGAAATCTATCTAAAGCATAGAATAGATGTACAATAAGGCTTTCCATTGTACTTATTTTTAAATTTAGTTATATCTGTTATTTTCCTTTTGTACAAAGTGTGTTGGAGTAGATCAAAAAAATATTTTTACATTGTCATTTTCATTTAACAATAAAGAATATAAATAAATAAATTGTGTGTGTAAGTAAAACCTTTTCGCTCACTGCATCAATCGCTATCATTTAACTAGTCTGCACCTAATGTTTTCCAACTCACAAATATTTTTCCTTAACACACTCCTATAAATATGGTGATTCGATTTCCCAACAAAGCAGCGACGTCAAGTTATTGCAATAACAGTGCATCATATAAAACAAACGCCCTCAGCGACAAGTAATGGGTTCAATCTATTTCAGAGGATGCTGGTTGGCCTGCTTTGTGCGCGTCGATCCGTGACGTGCCGTGTAGCGGAAAATAGTCGCGCAGTAGACGCGCCGCGTCTCACTGCGTGCTCTCGCCATGGAAATGATAGGAAATATGGCTTTAATCTCTCTATTATTCAACCATTCTGTATATGTATGTCTGGAAGAGATCGATAAGACCGCCAGTTATATCAACAACTTTATGTGTTTCTGTGTTTACTGTTTTTTTTTAATTTTGTCTTCTTTTGTTTATTGTTTGTTACATGGTGTTATAGTTAAGAGATATTATTATTATTATTGCTCAATTTTTAAATGTAAGTATCGGTTTTAAAGCAAAGAATGTGAATACGAAAATAAGTAAATAAATAAATACACCCATTAGTCACACAGGCCTAACCCCAGACTAAGATCGAGTCTTGTGTTGTATAAGAAATTACCAGAGACTTTTCGGTCTCACTAACACCCAGACCCGAAACAAATAATTGTGGATTACACAAATATTTGTCTCGGTGCGGGGATCGAACCTGCGGCCTCACGTTTCATAGTTGGCGTCTAACCGACTGCGTTACGATGCAGTGGCTGGAAAGTCAAACCTAGTGTTGCGACGTTTTTGCAATAAGTGATTAGTGTCTTGGATATAATTATCGTAACAAATACCGTAGCTTTTCCGATTGATTCGAATTTATAGAGTATTAAAACTTGTCTTAGTATAATGATCTAATTCAAGGAAGGCGGCAGCAGTAGCACCAAACGACCAAGCGGCCTATCTGATGTACTGTGATGACCTGCCTCAGAACACTCTCTACTGGTCTCTCATATGTGACAGTACGCTTGGGTAGGTACCTCTGCAATATTTATTTCTCACGCCAGTCAGCAGTGTATATGCACTTTCCGGTTTTCCGGTTTAAAGGATATTGTAGGCAGAGTTACTTCTGGATATATTTAGATTTAACATCTTATGTCCTAGGATGGCGAGCGCAGTGAAATGCCAAGCTCTACTTTGTAATTATTGGTGTTTGGTTTTGCTACTGTCCATGAGCGATCGTATCGCCTACCATCAAGTGAATGGCATGCTTGTTTCACCATTCATGTCAATAAAAAAACTCTCAATTGTATAATTAAATTGCATCACAATATTATGATGCCCTATCGTCTCTATCTATCCCAATAGAACACTGATATGTTTTTTATATTGGTACTTAATAACAGTATCTACAATTGTCGTGTTATCACGTAATTTGTTAAAATATTTCTAGCAACATTTTGTGACATATTGCTTGCTTTAGCGTCGGGTCAGGCCACGATCAAGTGTGATGACCGAGCAGAATGGATATCGCTAATAAATCTGTTCCCATTTAAGAAAGAGGGTTAAACATTGCAACAAATCTTACAGCTACGATTTTGTATTTTATCTTGTTGGGGCAAAGTTTAAAATAGGTTGAATGTATGTGTGCGTGATACGATGTTTTTGTAATTGAGTAAGCGGTTGCATGAAGAGGTAGTGGCGTTCGTGAGTAATCGATCTCATTCACGCTCTGTATCGTATTGTTATACAATTATATGAAATAACGTGAACGGATTTTATTGCCAAGCATTTATATAAATATGTACACATTTATCTACATTGATAGACGAATGAGTACAATAATGTACCAGATGATATGTTTTTTAATTATACACACACTATTTAATCAACAATATAAAATCAATATTCATAAAAATACACTAAAAATCATGATTAAATACAATTTTTTTTACACCCGTAATATTCTAGGATTCTCTTTTTTATCGATCCAAATAATATGCATCTATCGTATAGACAATATCTTGACGTCAGTCAATATTTCAAGCAGTATTCTCAAGCCCCTTGGAAACTGTCGACTTACGACAATTTGAACGTTGTTACAGCGAATTTACTGCGAGAATTACTTCCAACGAGGAAATAAAATTATTTTTAAAGCCCTGTGAAAACATATGTCAGCTGTAATACCTCGGTATTTGTTCGTAGCTTAGTTCTACGCCCTTAAACTTCGGTGGAGTCAAGAAAAATATATGTGAGTTTTAATAAGTAACTCAGTTTGGGAACGTTTTATAATTTTTTAACATTTTTCTGGTATTATAACAGTTCGTGATTTGTTGGGCAGTAACTAATTGAGTCAAATCAAATTGAATCATATTTTACATTAATATTACTTTATAAAAGATTTTGTGTCGTTAAATATAACTACTATTGCTTTATAATATATTGTAGTCGTAAAAAAGAAATAATTAAAGAAAATCTTTTAGAAGCAAATTATAAAAAACAAGAACTCTTATAATGTAAGCGCAGGATGTCAATAGTTAATTCTATGATTTCTTTTTTAGAGTTATTTTTAATTCTAAAATGTGATCAATCCAGGATCTGTATATCCGTAATTTTTGTATTCCGTTTTTTAAATACATAACATTTCCTTCTATTCCACAATTGAAAGGAGGTTGTAATAAAAAGTCTACATATAATATTTTTATTAAGCTCTAACGGTATCCAGGAGGCCGGTGTTCGTTCCAGGTGCTCCGGCGAGGGAATTTTAGTTTTTTTTAAATCAATAAGATTTTAACCTATTCCACAATCGCAAAAGGAGGTTGTAATAAAAAGACTACATATAATATTTTTATTAAGCTCTAACGTTGTCCAGGAGGCCGGTGTTCGCTCCAGGTGCTCCGGCGATGGAATTATAGTATTTTTTAAAATCAATAACATTTTCTTCTATTCCACAATCGAAAGGAGGTTGTAATAAAAAGTTTACATATATTTTTATTAAGCTCTAACGGTATCCAGGAGGCCAGTGTTCGCTCCAGGTGCTCCGGCGATGGTGCGCAGCAGCGTCAGGAGTACCAGCTGGTCCGCGGTGGGAGGTCTGATGCTGGTGGTGGTGGATGGCGTGGTCGGCACCATGATATCATGGTGCTTGTGTGGGTGTGCGAAGACTCCGCATAGAAGAGCAAGGAGGGTGATGATATTCTGAAATTGAATTTTATATTTTTTGTAGTAAATACATGAATGTACCTTACATTAAGGGCCCATTCGCACGGGCCGGGCGCTTAAAAAGCGTCATATTCTACGGTTTTGTACCGTTACCAATATTTATGTTCCTATGAAATGAAAATTAAAAAAAAACGTCTTCGTGTGAACAAACTAATGGATTTACATTAATTGTTTCATTGCAACGTTTTTTTACCGCGCGTTGAAATAGCGCCCGTGCGAATGGAGCCTTATGGGTTCGAAAACTGCTCTCCAAACAAGTGACAGGGTCATCTATTTAAACTATATGTGTTATTTATATACGTATATCATGTGTTTATTAAATAGAGTATATAGTTTTATAGCTATTTATGTAATCCATATTGTATATCATAATTTTCTATGTTTATGTTTATTATTATCATATTAGGATATGTATTATAATATATTTTACACCTGCTCTGCATCATTTCTTCACAATCATACGTTAGACTGTCAGAGAATCCCTCAAGAATTAAGTCCGCCTGTATACTTTTAGTATATGAAGTTTTACATAATATATTTATCTTAATACTGGCGGCCCGTCCCAGGTTCGCCAGGGAGCAATTTTTTTATTTCAGGTACATGTTATTTTTCTTACAAACTGGAACTTCTATACGAGTATACATATAAATCTTTCTCTTGAATCGCTCTAGTTATTAAGAAACCGTATCAATATCCGTTGCGTAGTTTTAAAGATCTAAGCATACATAGGTTGAGACAGACGGAAGCGACTTTGTTTTATACTATGTAGTGATTAGATATCTTTACATTAATGTAAAGGCGTGTCAATATCTTCTATCTTGTATCATGAAATTCTGATATTAATAATATGAGTCAATAAACTTAAGTCAAATAAAATATAAAGGAATATTATTGAAAATGTATACCATTGTATTACCTTTTAAAAGTCTCGTTTGATTAGGACGCATGTTTTCTTTGATACCATTATGTGCACTGTATTTTAATTTATTATAAATAATTTATTGTCATGGGCGAATATTGTAGAAGTAGCTATCTTATCAATTCAAACTGGAAATGCAAATATGAAAAGAAATCTATAATTGGTATGTGTCTAGAAATGGTGGGACTGAGAAAAACACCACATCTTTTGTAATATTTTACTCAGTGTCATTGGGAAAACAAATAATAATTATTTCATTCATAGTCCATGAGTGGTCGTATCGCTTACTATCACGCGAATAGCATGCTTCTCTCGCCATTCATTGCAATAAAAAAACTTACTATTTTCTTGTCTCTACTCAACTGTTTTCTATTAATATTTATAGAACATACTTACAAATAATTTCATATCTAACACAAAACAACGAAACACCGAGAGAAATCGCACAGACACTGAAACATAAATTATGTGTGAGGTAATACTTATACAGATACTCGAGGTTAGAATATAAATTATGTTGAATTCAGCCGAAACATGCGTGCTGACCAGTTATTAGTCGGGCGTAATAAATACAACCGGTGTTAGGGTATAATTAATCAGAATTGGTTCTGTATCAGCCCATATACATCCCACTGCAAGCACGAACCTCCTCTACAATCGAGGGTACGATTGAGAGGGGTTAGGTTAGTCCACCATGCTGGCCTAATGCGTGTTGGTTGACTTTACATTTGAAAATGAAAATAATTTAATGAATCCCTTAAGATGTTCTACATCATTTAATTTCAGTAATTTATTTATCTACCACCAGGTTTGGAAAGCGGTTTTCACTAGAGAAGGACGGGCAAGAAACTCTAGTGTTGCTCTTTTCAAAACCAGTTTACAATTTAGGGATTATTACAAAAGTTACAAGTGGTTTAAATCAGAGCAGAGCATACCAGAGAATTTACATATCACAATGGTAAGCAGGTTTCCTCACGATGTTTCCTTCACCGGTTGTAGGTGGTGATGATTGGATAACGTTTGATAGAAAATAACAGACTCCGCAGCGTAGTTGGTTAGACGCCGGTAGTGAAACGAAAGGCCGCGGGTTCGATCTTCACACCGAGATAAATGTTTGTGTTAACCACAAGTTTTTGTTTCGCGTGCTGCGTGTTTGAGAGACTGAAGTCTCTCGAAGTTCCTGAATCCCAAGACACAAAACTTGATCTTAGTGTGTTTATTTTTACATACATAAACTCACATATTTTAATCCCAGGTGTGCCAAAACACCCACATTTCGCCTTTGTGTGTTTCGTTCTCCGATGTGATTAGGGGCGAGCCTATCGCTATATCGGACACAAATTCCTGACTTCGGGCTGATAATGAATAGAAAAATCCAATATCACTTTTTCCGTACTATAGTACAACCACGCCACCTGCAAAAATACAATCCTAGACGTCTTATGTCACGGGTATCAGACACTACAAGAAAATTATCGGTCTAACACACATCACCCAGATATGAAACAAATATTTGCGTGTCACACCAATATTTGTCTCTAGCAGATTGAATTAGCGTCCTCTTGGTTTGGCTATTTTTTTAATCAACATCATTATAGAGGCTGTACACATGTCAATAATATCGTTTGTCTGTCGCTAGGCAATTGGGGGGTACTGGGCGTGAAGAGTTAATTAAATAGGCTCCAATTTGTGGGCAGGTTGGACCCTTTTTTGTGGCAATAAAATCTATCAATCATTCTATGTTTGTACATGTACGATATATGAAAAATCTATACATAGATATAATAAATTTGTAACTGATCGATGTCTGTACATGGAAGATAATTGAGAAAAACGAATATAGGGCGATTGTATTAACGTAATAGAATCCAAAACTAAAGTTAGAATTTTTGTCTGTGCCTTTTTGTATGCTAATCTCAGAAATGGCTTAACGATTTCGCTTTAATTTGGTAGTTGACACCCTGGATTAACATATAGGCTACATTTGATGCCGAAAAATGTAATGTAAAATGTAACAAGGAATTCAAATATATTTGCTACTTTTTTAAACTCCTAGAGGTAACGATTGGACTGCATTACATGGCTTAAATGAGAATGAGACGGGATAGGGTTGGATAAACTAAATGGGACGAGATGGGATGGGAAAAGTAGTGAACAGGACGACATTGGGTTTGAAAATAATAATAATAATAATAATAAGCCCCCTAAAGTCCAACCGTACGTCCAAATCGACCATCTGATTTACGTGGGGGGCGGACACGTCACAACATATACTTTGACGGCTAACACGGCAACGGCAACCCATTTTATGGAGAAATAGAATATGGAAAGTCAGACTAAACGATATAGTTTACGGCCGCTACCCGGGGGTCGCCGGGGCGCATCTGGAGCCGACGCTGGATGCCACAGTATGCGAACCGTTGGCGACGGGGGGCTGAACAGGCGGGCTCCCCTCGATAAATTGACTACAGCCGATCAACCATCATCACCTTCATCTAGCCTATCTTCACCTTTCGCTAATATCCCATCACCAGAATCAACAAATAAAGCACCTGTTTCATCATCATCATATTCATTAACATCTTCAAGCTCTGTCCGCACATCATCGACATCAACTCAAAGTCGATATCACCTTAGATCAATGCGAGAAAGATGTCGAAGTGGGGACGTTACTCGAAGAAGCAACGATAGGATTCATTATGGTAAGAAATCACCGGATATACAAAACCCCATAAGACAAATAAGTATAACCGATAAACCCGCGAAACTAACTCCACCATTGCCGTCCACAAGTACCACGAGTGTTGTACAGACGGCAAGTAAAACCGTGAATTCTGTGCCCACCGTGAGTACCCAAAATAAGCGCATAAAATGGTCGAAAGAAGTGAATGAGTTCATACTGCGCACCTATCTATTACTGACAAACTTAGAAACTGATACGAAAGCCTACTTAGAACCATTATACAATAAGGTTGTTGAAAAATTCCCACACATTGACGTTAGCCGACAGCGTATTGGTGATCAACGGAGAGCTATCATTAGAAATAAATTATTACCACAAAATAGAATTACCGAAATATACAACGAAGTACAAACACAGTTAGCTTCCATCCATCCAACACATACACAACCCCTAAACATAACATCTGAAACAGCAAAATTACCAAATCAACGCATGAAGTGGACAAATGAACATAATGAGACAATTATTCGTAGCTATTTAAAAATTACACATCTGGAAACAAATTTAACTGCATACAGAAAACAAATGCATCGAGAGTTTATTTTGAACTACCCACATCTTGAACATATATCTGAGCAGAGAGTTGCTGATCAGAGAAGAGTAATATTTAACAATAGATACATAACGGAAGAAAAACTAAAACAAATAAGAAAGGAAGTAGCTCAGCAATTAGGTATAGATATTGAAAATGAAAATAGTAAATTAGATAAAAGTTCACTTGTACCGGTTCATTGCGGTGAGAGACAAACACAGAGTTTAAATAAAGATAATAATACTTATAGCCATATTGAGTTAAATAGAGAAAATACTAGCGACACTGAAAATATTAACTTACCAATTGAGTTTCCTAACCGATCTCAAACCCAAATAGAAACCGAGAACGTAACTCTCCAAACAAGTCCAAATAACGCAGACCTTGACCTAGCCTCTAACCAAATACAACCAAATAGTAGAGACCGAAATAACACTATTGATACAATTTTTAATGAGTCATTAAACCGTTATACAAATTCTGAGCCCACTGGCCGCCCATATATACCGAAACAGAGAGCCACAAAAAAGTTGGCTATTGCTGTAAAATATATCAACAATATAATTTTACCAGAAAACATAAATAATAATAAAGCTTTAGATTTTCTTACTTTACAAACACTCATTTATTGTAGTGCCGTAACAGCCGCAATTTATAACGGATCTAAAATAAATAATCATACTCCTGATAACTCTAATAACTTCCAAAGAAAACGCACCCCAGCATGGCAAAGAAGACTGGAAAAAAGAATAGCAGATCTTAGAGGTAATATAGGAAAATTAACCCAGTTTATTAACGGAAATAGAAGCAATAGAGTAATAAGGGATTCAAACCAAATACTGAATCAATATGCCAGACACGCAAACCATGAAGCCGATAACAACCAACCGTCGCATGTGCTAGATACACTCAAACAAAAACTGTCCGTTGCGAGCCATAGGTTAAAGAGATACAAAGATTGTACTCTCCGTAAGACCCAAAACTCTAATTTTTTGTGTAATGAAAAACAATTTTATCGCAGTTTATCTAATCAGGCCCCCACCGAGCACCAAAATCAGACACCTCCTTTAGAAGAACTTAGAAACTTTTGGGCTAATATTTGGGAAATTCCAGTAGAACACAATGACCAAGCCGACTGGATAAAAGAAGAAGAAAATAGATCAAAAAATATATTGGAAATGTCTTTCACGAGTATTACTTCTGAAACATTTCAAAATATTCTAAAGAAACTACAGAATTGGAAGGCACCTGGATCCGATAATATCCACAATTATTGGTACAAAAAACTATCATACGCGCACCCTTTTATTCTAAATTATATTAATAAATTCATTGAACAACCTGAAATAGTACCTAAATACATAACAGAAGGAACCACCCATATGTTGCCGAAAGACTTTAACGATCCGCTCAATCCTGGAAAGTATAGACCAATCACTTGTTTACAGACGTTATATAAAATAATCACATCTTGCATATCTCACGAAATTTACAATCACATAGATAGTAATAATATATTAAATGAAGAACAGAAAGGTTGTAGAAAATTTAGTCAAGGATGTAAGGAACAATTAACGATAGATTCAGTAATATTAAAACAGGTTTCAAATAAAAAGAAAGATATATTTACAATGTACATAGATTATAAAAAAGCATATGACTCAGTCCCCCATTCCTGGCTATTTAAAGTCTTAAATATTTATAAAATTAACCCACATATTATTAATTATTTATTCATTACATCTCAACATTGGACAACTAGATTAAAAATAAAAACAAGTGATGGATATACACAAACGGAGAGTATAAAAATACAACGTGGCATTTTCCAAGGCGATGCCCTTAGTCCTTTGTGGTTCTGCCTTGCTTTAAATCCGTTGACTAATTTTTTAAATGCCTTCAACGTCGGTTATCCTCTAACATACGACTCTAGTCCCATCTTAGAAACCAACGAAAATATTAAAAAACTTACACATTTGCTATATATGGACGACATAAAATTGTATGCTTCTTCCCAAAATGACATGCATCTATTAGCAGAATTAACTGAACAGTTTTCTAAAGATATTTGTATGCAGTTCGGTATTGATAAATGTAAAATTAATTCGATTAAAGCAGGACATATCCATAAGCATTATCACACCCTTTCTACAGGAGAACAAATAGATTCAATAGATGAAGGCGCTACGTACAAATATCTGGGTTATAATCAATCTAAACAAATAACATATAAGGAGACTAAAGACGCATTAACGCAGAAATTTAAAGGTCGACTCAACCTTATTCTAAAATCCCAGCTTAACTCTAGGAATATTATAAAAGCCGTTAATACATTTGCCATCCCAATTTTGACCTATTCATTTGGTGTTCTAAAATGGACGAAAACAGACTTGAAAAATATCCAGCGAACAATTAATGTATTTATGACCAAGTACAGAAAGCATCATCCACGATCCTGTATTCAAAGAATTACATTGCCTAGAGTTGATGGAGGGCGAGGAATAATTGATGTTGTTAACCTGCACAATAGACAAATCACTACGCTGAGAAAATACTTCCACAATAAGTCACTAACCTCTACTCTACATAAAGCAATAGTAAAAAACGATAGTAAATATACACCACTAAACCTAGCAGACCAAACAGTTCAACCTAATGAAAAGATAATAGACCGACAGGATAAATTAGCAGAGTGGGCACGAAAATCACTTCATGGAAGACACCTCCAAGATCTGAGCAAACCAGACGTCGACAAGATAGCGTCGAACGATTGGCTCAGACGAGGAGAGCTCTTCCCTGAAACCGAAGGTTTTATGCTCGCCATCCAGGACCAAGTTGTCGAAACCAGAAACTACCAAAAGCATATAATTAAAAACTTAAATTCCGATATATGCAGAAAATGTAATAGTGCACCCGAGACCATCCAACATATAACAGGTGCTTGCAAAGCCATAGTACAGACGGACTATAAACATCGACATGACCAAATTGCTAATATTATTCACCAAAAACTAGCCCAGAAATATAAATTGATACCCACCAATCCTTTAGAACCCTATTATAAGTATGTACCGGAAATTATACTGGAAAACAATACCCATAAACTTTATTTCGATAGGACAATATTAACAGACAAGACGGTGCACTATAACAGACCAGACATCACTCTAATAGACAAAAATAATAAAACAGCACTCATCATAGACATAGCCATACCCAATACACACAACCTACAAAATACAATATCCGAAAAACTATCAAAATACGCAGATCTTAAGTGTGAAATAACCCGAATGTGGAAGTTACAACAGGTGTCAATAGTTCCAATAGTTCTCTCTTCTACGGGCGTCATACCTAAATACTTACATAAAGCCATAGAAATTTTAGATCTCCCATCAAACATTTACTGTAAATTACAAAAGGCTGCCATCTTAAATACTTGCAGGATAGTACGTAAATTCTTACAAAGTGACAACAACGGACAGACTGACATAGAAGGTAGGAATTTATTGAGAGCTAACAATGAATAGTGCACACTTGGCCCAGACCCGTGTGTATTATTTTTATCCAGCTGACGGAGCTGAGTTCTTATAAGAAAAAAAAGATAATAATAATAATAATAATTTTATTATTTCCATTTCATAATTACAAATTCTCTTAATCTAAATACTATGTTACATTACAATTACAGCTCAATTTTATTTTAGAAAAAGTATACATTGACGACTGTACTAGTAAAAACTGTGACACAGCCGTCAGCATCTTCCATCGTGAGCTGTTTTACAAACACATATTATATTTATAATTTAGAAATGCATTTTGGTTAAAACAAAAATAATATAGGTACGTAGACATATTTAGATAACTCATATGTTAAGGTAAAGGAATGTTTCCATAAGTGAAGGTAAATGAGAGCATTTGTGTGTGTGAGTGTGTGTAAGTTTGTGTTTTAATGGGTGGGTGGATGAGTGTGTGCGTGTGTGTTAGTAATATAGTGCATAGTTGCTGCATGGGTACATATTTACATAAAAATGAAATGTACAATCATCACAGTAGTAACAATCCTTAATGATCTATTATTGATTCTGTTGCCTCATAATTTAAGTTTAATAGCCAAGTTTGAACCTTTTCTTTACACTTAGCCAAGGGTAAGGGGTAAATATCGAGTTTATTTGCAATATTGTATATGTGGTTACTAAAAACGTAGAACTGTCGACGAGCAAGTGTCGTTCTATGTATGTCGTTTATAATAAATAAAATGGAATAGGATTTGTTGCCAATATGTACTGGATTCAAAAAGTATCTGCACCCGAGCGAAGGTTTGCCGGCCCCTAGTAAAAACCATAATTTTAATAATATTGGGATATTTACTTATATCATTCTATATAGGGGCGTTTGATTACTAAGAAGTCCCCTCTGCTATTGAGGATACTCGGGCTTGAGAGCACTTTATATTGGCACGATCTCATTTGACGTTCCTATAAATTCTTAGAAAACACCAAGGTATGTTTCGTCGTAAACCAAAGAGGTTGCAAAGTGTTTCTTCAGGATACTTGACATTAATTGGTTTTACATCATTTTCAATTGAACTTTGCCTACAGATTTATTGTAAAGCGATGAAATTGGTTATTATTCAAGGCTCTTCAAACAATTAAACTATAAAAGGCTTTTGTTCATGACAATTAAGCTTATTTGTCGATTGTTACAAATAATACATTGCAAACATTGTTAAGATTTTTTGGAAGTATAAAGTTACCATTCTGGATAATGGAGAGCATATTGTGTATGATACATTGAAACGCATATTATGTACAGATTAAGCTTTTAATTTTTGAATTAGCTACTGATCTTATTTCAAGTCTTCCTAGGAAATTGTGGACCTTATCTTATCCGGAGTTCATTAAGAACATAAAAACTTAAAGATTTTAGTTACATGACTTGAGAATCGAAGCCGATACCTTTCAATTCATTGTCCATACGAGACTATACGCAGACACTCTTATTGAGTCAGCAAATTATCCTCATCAGCGCTTTAAGTCCATATTGCGCCTATTCAAGTAGAATTCCGCCCACAGCGTAAGCTATTTTATCAATTCGGTTTTCGAGAACAATATTGGTAAAATTGACAATTGAATTCCGCATGTCGTCGTGAGCAGACGAGCGGTGCGCTGTGCCTCAAGTTTCGCTTTATTTGGCAGCCCTGTCAATCTCAAACATCATGGGAATGTGGAATTGATGCAAAATAGACATTGTTTTCTTCTGATTATCGTGAAGTGGTTGAGAAGTAAAGTTTATGCTGTCTTTATTATGATAATAAAGCTATTTTAAGATTTTTATACCTTTAATTTGCAAAAATGTATACAAATGGAAACATATATGACTGCTTTCAGCCCCATAATGCCCATAGGAAATGCTCACAGTCCCATAGTCTTGAACAATATCCAACCGGCCATCCTCATTTATTCATTTTTATCATTCCAATATTATGAACATTATATTCCAATTCAGTTGGCATAAGGTCACTGCATATACTGGTAATATAAGCCACATCTGTATACGAATGGTTGGCCAACATGACATTAAATATTATGAGAAATTTTATTCTGTTGATTCTACAAAGGGCACTGGAATAACCCCTGACAATTTTACAGTTCATTTAATGCGGAAAGATATTATGAATGCAATTTCCAAGTATAATGAAATGGACGTTGCTTTATTAACAATGTAAAGAATAAAAAATCGTGTGGTTTTGTCAGACGCCAAGTAGAAACGTTTTTCTTTCTTTTAGCGGTTTCCCGGCTGATGCCGGAATTTTTATTTCTACAGATGGATAACTTCTATTCATTTTACAATGATAAAAAATTAACATTTTGGCTGTATTGTATTGCTTATCAGCCCAAATATGTACGTCCCACTGCAGGGTCCTATATACAATCGGTATATACAATCGAGAGTACGATTGAGAGTGGTTAAGCCATATAGTGTATTTTGGTTCATGTGAATATTTTTTTCCAAACATCAAATTTTCCATCTATCACAATTTTATAAAATAATTTTAAATTATAGATGGTGATATACTTACTCTAATATATAACAGTATATATACCAGAGATGATTTTATATTACACAATACCTACCCTGCTACACGAGAGGGTGTGTACTGTAGGAAGGGTCGTGTCGATGGATTTACCGCTCCAGCACGCTTGGTCTGTTGGCCCGGGGGAATCAATGGAGTTGTAGACACAGATGTTGCATCGCCACGTATTGTTAATTAGAGCATATCCATAACTGGCTTATGCCGTGTCAACGGTTCTGATTGTGAATTTTATTTACTTTTTTAATGCCAAGGGGATACTGCTGTAAAACCTTTGGAGGCTTAAGTTTAAGGGAATTTGTTCTGACTTTTTTTATATAACAGGTCCAGCCAGCGGGCAAACAGGTCACCTGATAGTATGTGATCAGTGGCTGGCTATGATGATGGTGATAAATTCAAATTCAACCTTTATCTTATTTGGGATTGAATTCAATTCGAATACTTTTTTTGGCACAGTTACCTATTTGGGCGTTGATGCTACCGTGAATTTATTTAATTTCTTTTAACAATTACTTATTCAGCATCACATGAAGAAAAAAAAATCTGAAAAAATATTTATTTTACAAAGTAAAGACTATGAACTCATTGTGATATCTAATGCCGTTCTTGGTAATAGATTCACAATTCACCTATATTAGATTGCCCGACCTTGGATAGGAACGGAGGATTTCACGGTGCATTGCTCATGCACACTGCTATTACCAATAAGCCGACCTAGATTTCCTAGAATGGTTATTATTAGTTTTAAATAAGACTTTTAGTAAGATACAGAATTTTTTTTTTTTTTGATAATTCTATGTTTATTATTTATCGGTGCCAAGTCATAATCATTACGTTGTTTTCCCAAACGAAGTAAAATGTATATTTACTTTAAAATTAAAAAAAACTATATTAAAATAAACTATTATAGTAAAGAAAAAAACGATGAAACATTACAGTGTGCTCAAATTTTATGTAATTACTGAGCCACAATTGAGTTTCCAGGTCAACCATACCAACACAACCCAAGAAATACTTCACTGCTGGTTTTCAAAGAAGCTCTAAAACTACCAACAAGCTTCATTTCGCCTCCTTTTCAAGGCGCATTAAAGAGAAAAGCATACAGAGATAAGTAAAATATAAGAGTACATCGCGGCTGTAATCTTTAAATACGACACTTGGAGAGCCGTGAAACGAGTGCCATAAAAATGTGCGCTGGCTCATTATAAAGTCAGCCGTTACTTGTGCACTGAGCAAACGTACCCTTTTAGAGCCGATGGGTGGTGTAGCCATGATTTTTGGGTGGATATTATCACTGAGTAAATAAAACATGGTTTACTTAGGGAAAAAATAAATGTATTAAAAAATTACGTATTAAATAATTTTGATCAGATTTCATACACTTGACGTGAATGCATGAAGATTTATGAAAGGGCAAGAAGCGAAAGTAGTATGTCAGGATCCAACAAAGTGAAAATACATAGTCTACCTCTGCCTACCCCTGTGGGATACCGGCGAGTCGTTTGATATATTGATACACTTTAATCATTAATCACAAACATATTTGATTGTTATAATTTTTCTATAATAGCTGGTCAGATGTCTAATGTTATTACTTACTGCTAATTTCACTTATTGTCTTTACTGCGGATAATATATCCGCACAGGTTTTTTTTAATTCGCCGATTATTTTTTTGTACTTGTTTCGGTGGATTTTTGTGGATAGCTTTAAAACACTTTCCGAGAAATGCACGTTTTTGTAATTAAAATAAGTTATTAATGTCGCTACTCATTACAGTGGTGCCTGTGAATATAAACGCGTATGTTGTGTCAAGTTCCTTATTATCAAAACTTGTGCCTGAAGGAAAAGTATCAAAGACTTATCTTAATCATCTGAATGCATATGGGAGTTGGTAATTTTGATCAGGTGGCTTATTATAATTGTCACCTATATAATATTCTACTATTATATTTCCATGTAACAGGCCAGTATCTGACGACGTATTTTTATCAAAATGTATAAACAAAATATCCCATAAATCTCATATTTCACTGTCACACCATTATAAGCGATAAAACTGTAAATATTTTGAGTCAAAGCCGAGCTCACAGCCGCTCGCTGTTGCTTTATATATCTGTAAAGTGTTTATAACAGACGAACGATTGTTTCACATTTACATCCATTTTATCATCTGTCGGCTTTGTGAAACTCCACCTATCTCGGGAATTATTCCGCTGAGCAACATTCAAGCCTCCTTAATATACACGGAATATTTCGTCTTAAGATTTTGTACCGGATTTTGAACAGCTGTTTTAATTCTTGTTTGTGTTATTTTTTTAACTTCGGTGTCCTGGTTACAACCAGAGGTACGTCTACCTACCCCTTCTGGGAAAAAAGGGGTATGTTTATGTATGTATATTTATTTTTAATTACATTTACCCTATCATTCTATTGCAATAGATATGTAGATTACATATTTTGAAAGAAAAAAAAGTGCTTAAAGGGCCTCTCTTCACAGCCTTAGAGAATATTAATTTAGTAACTAAAGGTTCATACTTTACACGAAATATAATATTTTAAGGAACAACATTTATTACTACATTAGATAAGCTTTTTAAGGCATAACTCATTTCTTAAATTTCTATAATTGCATTTCAATTTAGTGTCAGCATTTATTAACCACCTAGGAATTGTAACTAAGCTAATTAGCATTTGGCACCATCCGACGCTGCCGTGCTCAAAGACGGTTCACTGTAATATTATGTTGCCTTACCCGGCACCTTAATGTTTGTGTTGGCATAAGACGTGATTTCTACGTTTGTAACATTTATGTAGTAAGATTAATTGTGATACGACGTTTTATAAAAATCGGTGTTGGCCAAAAAGATTGACACGCCTACTTATAGGTACTTATAATGTTATTATATATTATGTATTATATATTAGCCTTCTATGCTTGTTGTGCTGCTATGCGCAACGCTCCCGAATTGTGAAAGGTGGTTTAGGCCTGAATCCACCGCACCAGTCTTTACCAAGTGCTTAACAGAGAGTAGAACCCTTCTGTTCATCTGCGACACTTGTCACTGCAACTGTTGTATACCAGAATCAAGAACGGCAATCATTTTACTGACATCAATGACTTCTTGGGAATATATAGGTATAAATAAATACATCTAGTAGTCACATACTCGAGACAAATGTTCGCTGTTCACGAAAACATTTGTCTTTATGCGGGGTTCGAACCCGTGGACTCTCGTATCACAGCCGGCGAACCAACAGCGCAACAGAGGCTGTGCCATATAAGTTGTTTTTAACTTTATGTTATACTTAGATATTTAAATTTTCATGAGTAAGGGACTACATCTGATACCAAGAGTAGTAATTCAAATTAGAGAAATTGCACTTGACATACTCGCGTCATTATATCATGTCGGGGGCGATGGTTGCTATCGAGGCAAGAGGAAAATCCAATCGCCATCCACAAAGAGAGTAAATATTGACCAAAGAAAAAACACTTTGAAAGTGGTAGAGTCACGCTGTTGCCAGTCATGACTCAGCATGAATGGAGCAGTCATGGGTAGAGTCGTCCGGGACCGTACCATTCTCTCACAGCAAATCGATGTGAAGTGATAGCTCCGCTGTCGAGTTTCATTCTGGATACCCCTTTCCTCTTCACGTCCATTTTCCTTCCTACCCTTCTCCGAATTTGATGGGCCGACAATACATGTATGATCCAAGCGTTGTGGATGTTAATGGGTGGCTGTGATCACTTACCATCAGGCGACCTGTTTACTCGTTTACCGCCCCTATGCTAGAACCAGTAACTTATGGCATTTATAGGATTACAATCTCATGAATGACACCCGATCAATAAAACTATAATGGCTCCAGTACAGCCTAAGTGTTTCAATGAGACAGTAATCCAGACAGGTAACGCTGAGTTTAATCGTCGAGACGGATTACTTAGACCGTTTGTTTCTTAATCTTCTTACGTTGATAGATTAGTACACTTTAGTGAGATCCATTAATTAAGCTGTCTCTACTAATTCAACACTATCGCGTCTTAATCGAGTTTTGAGGCGTGCGATATAATCGACAATTGGTGTGTATCGATTATGTTGTATTCTGCATTGTAATTAAAGGTAGCCTTTGTGACCTCCAGCTAGCATGTTTGTAGGGTTCATGGGGCAATCTAATACATCAACTCACAAAGGGTGTATAATGCCGAAAGGGGGATTATACACTCATCATAATGAACTTTTACTACGGGGCCAACCACGAAATCGCGAATAAAAACTGTTGTTCCATACAAAAATTATCGTTTTTACCTACTAAATTTATGGAACAGCTGATATTATTCGCCATTTCATAGTTGGGCTCATAGTAAAAGTTGATCATTATAATGAGTCTAGCATTCCTCTTTCGGCTTTATATATCCTTTATGACTAACCTTGTATATAGGATAGTTTTATTTGATATGCTCGGAGAATTTATGTCTCACCCAACCTCGACTAACAAGGCTCACCATAGGCCCATAGCACACTATAGCGCGGGGTATGCACGGTAAGTTCTAGGTGGATCACCTGTACCTATCCTTTCAGAGATACAGGATTGACCTCCTATACAAGTATGGGTGAAATGAAATAGACTGTCCTATCACACCGTCTAATATAAAGTTTAAGTTGAAAAATGTAGATCTAAACAATCTGAATTGATAATAATATTAATTGTCAAGGATTGATGTGTTGTTGTAAATTCGTGTCAGCTCTAATATACACCTTAGTGGTGTCTTTCATGCTGCTTGTATACTTTAATATATTCATGTTTCTTTATTGCATATAAATGAAAAAAGATAATCTTGTATTCCCAGCTTGTATAGGCCTTAAAGCATAATATGCAGTTTTCTTCCAATCTTAGAATGTAAACAAGTAAAAGAATAACGTTAGGCACCTCGTAGAGCAACAGAAATGTCTTTCATACTTTCGGACGAAATCTAAAATAAAAATGGAAATAATAAAACCTAAAATCATCAAATAATTAGTTAACACCAGTAAAAATGAATTAGTGTAAGATTTATAAATTTGAATTGAATAGTAATCCCAATTCTATGCCATTCATAAAGGTACTTATTAGTTATCAATTCATATTGAACTTTTCTGGTCAGTTTCCCGGTATTCTATTAAAAATGTTTCATTCATATTACGAGTTGTAAGTTAAATAATATCTCAACGGACTGAGCCTTTGAGCAAATCATGATGCTTTCAATGTCTTTCAAGGCTTCCAGTTAAGTTTTATTCATATATTTATTTTATAAATTTTGCCAACCCAACTGTGCCAACCCGCACTAGGCCAGCGTGGTGGACTATATGGCCTAACCACTCTCAATCGTACTCTCGATTGTAGAGTAGGCCCGTGCCTTGCAGTGGGACGTATATGGGCTGATAGATATACAGATAATTTTTTATTGTTATTCAGTTTCTTTCTATTTCGGTTGTAATTAAATTTCTGGTGTGTAGAAATCAACACCATTAAAAACTAAATTCTATGCTTATGTACATTGAAAAGGACTAACAATAATAGGCGTGACGACAGTATCAAAATATCAAATATTTTACGATGTTAGGGGGAAATACATATTAGAAGCGTTTAAAACGATGTTTTAGTTTTAATCCAGAATTGGAGATTAACAAGATTTTCAATAAAATAAAAGTACAAAATATAGCAATCGGCCATTTTGACAGAAACGCTAGTCACCACGCATGATGTCACGAATATGTAATCCTGCCGTAAACATTACCGATTTTTTTAGAAATGTGGAATGTGAACTTTACCGGAACCACTTATTAGACTTTAGAATTCATTTTTATCAAACGAAATATGTTTTGTTTCGTTAACTTTCTTCGCTGCGCATAGACACAATGACATGTTTACCTAGTTGTGACGTTATAACGGACGCCATGACACCTACTAGCTTTTTCTGTGCACTATTGAAAGATGATTAGAAAAATAGCTTAAAACTGTGTTAAACCTTTGTTAATTCTTGAAATATAGATTATTTCGTATATAATAAATGTGTATCCATATTATAGAACATGATTTTAAAATAATTCGTCATGCCTATTCTAATAGGGTATTTTAGCTTAATTTGCCCTATTAAAATTGTATTAGAATGTTAGGTTCTGAAATATTTTATTGAACCACGGGGTTTGCAAGTAGGTTGATTTGATTTCATATAATGGAGAATGCCTATTTTACTATGAAACTTAGTATCGGTGCGAAGATTCTTGTGCCTCGATGAAGCTTACATTTTTGTATAGGGAAAATCTATATTTTCAATAAATATAAACATAACTCAAGTCCGGATTCTTGGAGAAATGAACTTGAAGTACAATAAAAATTACTTTTTGTCTTCGAATCTGTAAAAAAACGCGAAATGTGATAATTATTTTATTTTATAAAAACTGTCTCCCAGGATAACACAGGAAAAAGTTTAAGGACAAACCATAATAAAAATTTTGCACAATCGATATCGGGATCAACGGTTTTTATTACTGATACTATGAATGGGCATTCTCCTTTACCAATGACAACTCGATGTTCTACACAGTAAATTAAAAATCTATTTAGGGTAGTATTAAAATTTTCTATTCATAACACAAGCGTAATCGACCAAACACGAGTCTAAAAATAACAATACAATAAGACAGTTATTGGAAAGTTATAGCAAACCGCGACGATACTTTGTGGTACTGAAAAAGTTTTGGTGGGCGGAGCTTGTTCGCGCATGCGCGGTGGCTCTGCTGAAGAAATTCTTCGCAGATGCTTGATGGTTGAAGATGGCCAAAGCAGTTGTCGCGATACCTTCGTGCTTAACGGACGCAAACGCAATGCATCCAGCATCTCATGCGTAGTGACCAAAACTTATAAAGTACTTTAAAACAGTTATATTCGACATTACAAAGTTCACAAACTTTCCAACTTCACAAAAAAGTTGTGCGAAGTAAGAAAAGTTTTGTTTTGCAACAGTTTGAATGAAAATTCGTCTTTGGAACGTAGGTATTTATTTTTGTTATTATTAATTGCACTTTTAAATTAATTATGTTGCAATGTTGTAAAGATGGAGCCAATATAATGATTTTTAATACATATTTATGAATTAATTATAATTTTTAAATATTGTATTTTTGAGTTAATTTATGCATAACAAAAGCAATAAATACATTTTACACATAATTAAAATGTACTATAAATATAAACATTTTAAATAAATTAAACTAGATAAGAATTAAACTAGAAATAGTTATTTCACACATTTAATGAACAAACTACAGTTAAAGGTATTCATTGTTTCCTTACTAAGTTAATTGAAATAACAATTTAACGCTAAATTATTCAATCATTTGCAATTGATTGTAAACAAAACAGTTCCCAATACAAATGACGAGCAAGATCTCAGGAAAACGTGACAATATGTATTTAAGTGGAATTAAAACTACGTTGTGTAATTTTAAACATTTTTTTAACTTCCTTAGGGTAAATTAAAAAAAATGTTAATGTATTTTTAAAATACTAAAATAGGTGACTTGTTTTTTTAAAATAAACAAGAAAATTACACAAAAAATATAACTAACTATAAAAAGAAATCGTAACATGAATAATAATATTGATATCATTGTCACTATTTTTAGAAAACTACTAACGTTAGTACTCGTAAAAAACACAATTTACAATTTTATATAGCACATTTTTGTGCATGTATTTTCTTTTTTTTCATTTTCCATATATTCATCATTATTATACTTGTAGACGATTTCATTACATTAATATTGAAATAAATTGTTATGTAAATTTTTGTTCAATAAAGCGTGTTAAAAATTGTGCGTCAATTACATAAAATATTTTTTTACTTCTAAAAAAAGAAGTTATTGAAATATCTTACATTTTTGATTGCTGTATAAATCATTGTAAAATAATTCATTGCAACATTGCCTACAAATATAGAGTACATTGTACTATATTGTCTCAAGTTTCATAATCTCTATCTCAGTTGTTCGACACTGCATCATGTAGTGAGGCTGGTGCGCGGGTACCACTCCGTCTTTTAGATAGTTATGATATGCATTTAATTGATATTGATATATTCTACCTTTCAAACACGGAATTTCAAAAACATGTTATGCTCAAGTTGTCTGATGCGATTTCATAATAGTTATAGTCTGTTTACTTAAATAATTATAATATCACATTATGCCAATCTGTGGACAATGGTGTGGGTTACCTGTGTTTTATAATCACTTAGATTAATACTAGGTTGAATAAGGTATGTTACATTTAACCGTTTATTGTCCCAATAAATAAAAAGAAGTCAATTACACAATCCAAATTTTCATCGTAGCCCGTTAAGATTAACGTAACAAAAAAATATTCTTTATAATGTGTCTTGAAAAACGAGTGGAAAATGACATGAATTATAAATATTAACTAAATTCAAACCAACTGACACCCACGCTGTGTTTAAAATGAAGTTTAAATGTAAAAATATTAGACATTAAAATGTTCTTGTACTTACCTATGCATATCCTAAAGTTTCACGAGGTCGCAATTTTTTAATATGACTCCCGACTAACTTTGTCGCGTATTTTTTTTACATACATAAATCCACGCCTTCTTCCCAGAAGGGGTAGGCAGAGGTGCCAGAACACCCACATTTCGCCTTGTATATGGTCCCACGATGTGATAGGTGGAGAGCCTATCGCCATATCGGGCAAAAATATCTAACTACTGATAATGAATAGAAAAATCCAAATATCACTTTGCCCGACCCGGGCGACCCGATTCGAACTCGAGACCTCAGCTTTGTAACCGAATTTAGTACAACTACGCCACCGAGACAATCTTATTTTTTTAAATTATCAATTGACATATTAATATACTTCCCATTGAAAAACTACAACGATTGTGCAATTTGGAAATTACATCCGAGATTTTAAGGTTTACTCCGTTATGCAGTCATTTCAGAACTGCTTCGAAACATTTCAAGGAAATGCGGAGAATATAGCCTAGAAATTTACGGTTTACAATCTATGCATTTTCAATCTACTACTTTTGGCTTTGTACTGTACCGTGTCAGCACAGTAGTGTCCCACTGCAGGCCTCGGGTCTCCTTTACAATCGATAGATCAGAGAACGGTTGAGAGGGGCTATATTTTGGCTATTAGTGGCTAATTTTGATTTTATACATACATACATAAACTCACACCTCTTTCCCAGAAGGGGTAGGCAGAGGTGCCTGGACACCCACATTTCGCCTTGTATGTTCCGTCCCACGATGTGATAGGTGGCGAGCCTACCGCCATATCGGAAACAAATTCCTGACTCCGGGTTGATAATGAATGGAAAAATCCAATATCACAGTCAGAGGTAGTCGCAATTTTGGTTTTATATTAACTTAATATTACTTGTAGTTTTACTAATTGAAGTATGATAACAGTTGAAGCATTGTCAATATCTGACTACAATGTCTGATAACAAAAAAGGTTTCCGCTGTTATAGTTTTGCGGTAATTTTCACACGAGGTACGGGTTATACTTTATAGTTTTCGTTGTTCTTCCCAACGGTATATCCTACGTTAACAAAACACGAAGTCATCTTTCTCTTATGAATATTCCATTTTTATTGAAATTTATCATTAAAATATGTATTGTATTGTTCGTAATGTCAGTTTAAAAAATGTAGTATTCTACTTCATTTTTGTTGCTATGAATGGACGAGACGAGCATGCCATTCGCCTGATGATAAGCGATACGACTGCTCATGGACAGTAAAAAAACCACCTTGAATTACATAGTAATTCTTGGAGACATAATATATTAAGTCTTAATATGTCCAATAATTACTCTGGCTATAATTTCCTACAAACCGGAACACAACAGTGCATTTACACTATTGTTTAACAGAAGAAA
This sequence comes from Hyles lineata, assembly GCA_030180105.1. NCBI lineage: Eukaryota > Metazoa > Arthropoda > Insecta > Lepidoptera > Sphingidae > Hyles > Hyles lineata. The sequence goes on along the minus strand of JARJEE010000006.1, from coordinate 13,384,236 downwards.
TAGACATTAAAGTCTACCTCGGCGACCTCTCACATATGAGAGACTTGCCACCAGTAAAACAACATGTCATTATGTGACGCTGACTTTATTACTTCTTCTTATCAGATTTTATCGTATCTGTGTACATTTTTCCTCTAATCACCTACTGCTGGTCACGGGAACCTAAATCCGAAGTTCGGTTGAGAGGAATTAGGCCAAAGTGCGCCACATTGACCCAATGCGGGCTGACGGATGTCACATATTAATTATGATCAACCTGACCTTCCCTGAATTAAATTACTGCTCGTATCTTTACATTTATTCAAATAAATCTGAGCAGAAAAATTTTTACTTCGTTTATATGCTTTGTAGCGTAGTAGTCTAAAATTAAATATTCAGCCTCTAAATTTCCTCAATAGCCGAGCTCTCAAATACAAACATATTTTTAGCTTAAGTGGTTACCTATTCGGCTTCGTCGGAATACTCACATTCTCTCTCTTCTTTATAATATTTTGTTTAATCCTCTCACCCCATCTTATCTTAAAGAACGATTCATCTTTCTTCATGACTCCCATTCGAGATCCTTGAGGTCGTCTGAGAATCTTAAGCTGAGAATGCCTGTGCATACCACGACAGCAATGGATAATTCTTTTACTGTCAAAGCAGTTCGGTTGTGGAACGCGCTTCCTGTTGTGGTGAGGCAGGCGCAAACGCTGTCGTCATTTAAAAAACTGATTAAAGAGCACTACCTTTCCCTTTAAAGCAGTCTTCACTATTACTTCTTTTCATTAAATCATTTGGAAACTGTAGTATATTATAATTTATATATGATTTTGTATTATTTATTTTTATGTATGTATATATATATTTATGGATATGTATATGTATATTAGTAGTTATGTTTAATTAGTATTATTTAGCTTTAAGTAATTCTTTATTTGTTATACTGCCCTCTCTCCCTCTCCTTCATTTAAATCCATCCCATGGTTGTCTGTAAGATATTGCTGTTGAGCGATAAGACCGCCATTTGTACTCTTTGTTATAATTATTTCTGTTTGTTTGTATTGTTAAGTTTGTGTGCAATAAAGATTTAAATAAATAAATAAATAAATATTTTTTCAAATTCAAAATATAGAGATTAGTGCATTGAGCATTCAAGTACACACAAACTATTCAGCTATATTAAATTAAATTAAAAATAAATTCGTAGTTCTATGTATGTTATGGAATGACTTGAATAATTATTTACAGATCGGATGTTTGCCTAACGTTTGAGATGTTGGGAACTTAGAGTGTTCACAAAATAAAGGGAGCGCTGGTGCTTCAAAAAATAGGTTAGAATGGTGTTGCCGGGCCACCTTTTTCTGCCCTCCTCTTACTGGCTGATATTTGACAGATTGTCCAACATGCGAGAAATACTTGGGAAATAAAAATAAATAGTTTAAGGCTATTTAATTCGTTTTAAATGGATAATACCTAAATATACTTTCGGTTATCCATAAATCCATAAATGTTGGACGCCGTCGTGTTAACCCGCGGTTAACATCCTGGCTTGCTTAGTTATAATATACTCAAAGGAGCGTATAGTATCGTAGAGAATCACTTTAACACTTAAATATGTGAAAACGAAACGTACCTGAATCTTTTTCAGAATCGGAGGATGATATAATTCGGCGTCGTTTTTTATTTTGTTTCTCTTCCAATCGACGTAACTTACGTTTGTATCGGCGTATTTTATTCTCATCTCTTGGCATGATGAATTCCAAAGAAAATTCTGGAAAATTCCAATGTACGTGAGATCGCTGCCTCGCACGAATAAAGAATGACATCATAGACGGTGATAGGTCATAGAGAAAGTAAAAAAATAATATAAATCGACTTACCAATCGATTAAAAACTTTTTAAACAGTGCGAGCTGCCTTGTAGGTATAAAGGACTACCAAGTTAATAATATATCTTCGAATGAAATAACTCACATAATAATGATCGAACTTCGCTTCTCGAAATTAATTTGATCATATATAATACCTAAATATACTTTCGGTTATCAAAATAATTTATAGCAATCTGTTGTTAAATTACGAATAAAAAAATATTTAAGATTTTGAAGAAGCAAATGTATGACACCGCTCTCTCTATATTATAAATTTCACCTTTATAATATTAGTAAGAATACTCTAAGGGTGGGCATAGTGTTATTCGTAGTTCCACAACATCGGATCGTTACCTTTGAAATTCTTACGAAGAAAAGTCCAATATAATAGCAGACTTGGAAACCACTATGCCTATACAAACTGTCATTCAAATAATTATTGACAAGTGATGTAGAATTAAAAAAAGCTTTAACATACCGCGCAAACTTATGCACGGCATTCATAGTAAGCATTTTTAGGCGTGTCTTTATTTAGTTCGAAACGAATTTAGACGAAAATACAAATCGTATTTTCATTACTTTGGTATTATTTAACCGTAATGCAAAATTACCCTTACTCACAACAAAACCACATTATGCGTTGTAATGACACACGCCAAAACATCGGCCGATTTTAAACTCATTAGCCCTGAAAACGGCTTACTAAGTCGCTGGCTAAAATTATATTTTCAAATCACCGCTGGTACCCTAATAATGTCGCATTTGCGGTTCCGTGAGCCCGAAACGACCTGTTATTATGTGCCGTGGATTCTTTCATTGACGTCATGGGACCGCTATATAATATCAATGGGTTTATGAAACAAACAAGACTTAATCATCGCCTGGGAATTTTTTAAATATTTAAATTTAGAACGATGTGGCTGGCTGTAATTAGTCTTTTGTAATATTGGTGTTTCAAAAAAGTTTTAATAATGTTCAGGAACAGGGTATATTAATAATGCAATCCGAACATAATTTTCATACAAAAATATAACTGGCCACTTCCCAAATACAAAATTTTCGTTTTAGTATTTTACTTTAAAAAAATGTTTGAATGCACTGCTAGAAAAAAGGTTTGAATGTTAAATTACACAAATAAAAACGGCATAGAAACTATTAGCATCTCATTTTTATATTCTTAATTAGGCTGAGCTAATTTGTATTCTTAATTCAAATGGAACATAATATTATTATTTTGTTAATTTTATCGTAAATATTCATCCCAGTGCCTTGAATGGAACTATTACTCGACGAGCACCATAAATAAAATATAAATGAGCGTGAATGACTTCACAAATCCACTATTAATAGCTTTTTTTTTAAATCTTGTCATATCAGAATTTAGTTTTGAAAATAATTGACTTCAGACGGGTGGCAGCTTGGGTGGCAGTGTTAAATTCATAAACCATTTTCCGGAACGCTTAAAAACAGTGTTTTCACGAAGCATGGGGTGGAGGTAGGTACAACTTCCCATTTGTAAGTTTTTGTTCCCCTTAAATGCTGATTGAACTGTCAGATAAAAACCTTTTAGACCTAGAAAGATAGAAGGCTATAAATAGCTACGGCGAAGATAACTAGAATGAAAGGCGCATGTCATTCGTGTGGAGCCTGCGTAATTTATTTATGAGTCAGAGATTGGTTCATTTATCCACCCGATGTTAGAAAAAGGAAACGAAATGTTTGTTTTTCTACAATTATTGTTATTGATTTATAATAAATAAGAATTTTAACCGCATACTGAGATAAAAGTTAAGTTTCGTGGGATCAGAAACTACGAGAGATAAATCCAGATCCGTATTAAATATTTGTGAACCGATCAAACATTCGTTTCGTTGTGGGGAACGATCCCGTGGATTCTTATTTCAAAGACCACTCTCAGAGTCTCATCCAAGAGTACCAGAGGCTGTCTGCAATTCTTAGAGGGTTATTTTGATTTGAGTTCATGATAGATAGATGTAAGATCGCCGCGGATAATTAATGATATTCCCAAAAATAATCACATGACGCGACCGTAAAGATTCCTAGTAATAAAATAATTTATATCGAAAATCTTTTTCCATTAATCGAGCTCAATTAGGTGGATGATGGATGTCGATCCCAATATTGAATCATAATTTATTTTATTCGTTATATAATATTGGTGTAAATGTATTTTTAATGAGAATCAATCAATGTTTGTTAATAGGTATGTTTATCTCATATAAAAACTGCGCATTATACTGGTGGTATGTCTCTCAACTTTAATCGTCTTTTCTTCTTCAGTCTCTCAGTCTATTCCTATTGAACGAAAAGAAAAGGTCTTACATATGCAAAAAAGGCCACTTGGGTAGGCAATGTATTTTTTTCTTGCTTAACAGCAGTGTAAATACACTGTTATGTTCCGGTTTGAAGGGCATTGTAGCCGGAGTATTTATTATTTATTTATTTAATTCTTTTTTGCACTGTACAGAAATACTATGAAGATATTATACAATAAGAATAATAGTCCAAGTGGCGGCCTTATCACACTAGGTAATCTCTTACAGGCAACCATGGGATGGATATACTAACAGGAGATAGAAAGGGCAGTCTAAGGCGTAAAAGAAATAATAATAATCTACAATTAATAACTAAAAATATAACATAAACACACAAAAATATATATAAATATCCATATACATACACATATACAAACATACCTATAATACATACATATACATAAACATATTATATACCTATCCTAAAATATACCAAGAAGAGTATGGACAAATTATTTCAGCTACACTCTTGTTGTGAGAGGAAATGTTCTTTGACTTTTCTATTAAATGACGACAGTGTTTCAGCCCGTCGCAACTCAGCTGGTAGAGAATTCCACAGTCGGACAGCTTGGACAGTAAATGATTTATCCATGAATACTGTGGAGTGCAAGGGCATTCTTAGTTTCAAGTTCTCCGACGACCTCAAGGATCTTGAAAGCGAATCATGGAGAAAGACGAAACGATCTTTAAGATACGAAGGCGTTAGAGGATTAAACAAAATTTTGTATAGAAGTGAAAGAATATGAGTATTCCGACGAAACCGGATGGGTAACCACTTGAGCCTAGTACGAAATTCTGAAACATGGTCATATTTGCGAAGCCCAAATATGAATCTGATAGAGAGATTTTGGAGACGCTCAAGCTTATTAAGTTGGTCCTCGGTGAGATCTAGATAGCTGACATCAGCATAATCAAGGATAGGGAGAAGGAGAGTTTGCGCAAGTGAAATCTTCGTGGTAATGGGTAGAAGATTGCTCAACCTTCGCAAGGACCTTGCCAAGGCAAACAGCTTTCGACTAACCTCACGAAGCTGCGGACCCCAAGTGAGAGACCTATCAATAAATAAACCTAAATTCTTGACGGTTTCACTATATGGGATGATAGTGCCATTACAGGTGATGGATGGTAGCAGATCCCAATTAATTTTGGAAACCAATTTAGGGCTACCGACCACAATCACCTGGGTTTTGGATGGATTGACCATCAATCCATGGGTCCGGCTCCAGTCACAAATATGTTCAATATCAGTGTTTATAATAGAAATAGCGTCAGCCAAGTTGTTCAAGGGCGCCCGGGAGTAAATTTGGAGATCATCTGCGTAGAGGTGGTAGGAGGAGCAAATGTGGTCAGTGATGGAATTTATAAAAACTGCGAAAAGTAAAGGAGATAGCACGCCGCCCTGTGGAACGCCAGCAGATACGGGGCACCAAGAGGAGAAATTATTCTCAACACAGATGCGTTGCCGGCGTCCAAACAGGTAACTACGAAACCAATCAATTGCCATTGGAGATATGTTAAGAGAACCAAGTACGCTGAGTAACACATCAAAATCGACAGTATTGAAGGCGTTGCTGAAGTCTAGCAGTGCTAAGACTGTCAGCTCGCCATGCTCCATGCCCGATCTGATGCCATCCGTAATATGAGTCAGGGTGGTAGAGGTACTATGCCCAGGACGAAATCCAGACTGGAGAGGGTTCAGGAGGTTATTACTGGAAAGGAAAGTATTAAGTTGGATATAGATCAGGCGTTCGAGGACTTTAGAAAGGAATGGTAAAATAGAAATAGGACGGAATTCAGACAGGACTGAGGCCTTAGGTTTTTTTGGAATGGGGATGATATGGGCTTCTTTCCATGCAGTAGGAAATATCCCGGTGGAAACGGAATGGTTGAGGATGTGACAAATGACAGGAAGGATTTCGTCTAGGATAGGAAGAATCATATTACGGCTGACACAGTCGCTTCCCATGGCATTTGATGAAATAAGCGTAATGGTTTTCTCAACATCACAAGCAGCAAATTGTTTAAGAACGAAAGCAGAACATTCAGGAGTCTTAATGGTAGAAAGATGCTTAATAGTTTTATCTTTGATCGTCATGTCAAAATAGAATGGACAAGAAAAGTGATTATTCAGAGAATTTAGATCAATGGTTTTCGGAATTGAGTCTTGTGTAGGTTTACCCACTCCTAATGTCTTGAGAAATCTCCATACTTTAGCTGGATCTCCGTTTTCAACAGAATCATGGATATGTCGGCGTTGAGCATTCCTACACACCTTACTACAGTGATTCCGAATGGCTACGTACTTCAACCAGTTCGACTCGTTGGGACGGCGTTTATACTTAGACTTGGCTGATGCTTTTTTACACAGCAACTCTTTAATTTCGGTGGTAAGCCATGGCGATGGTTGGTGTTTAAGTTTTATTTTTCGGAAAGGTGCATGCTTATCATATAAATTTATTAATTTACTATTGAAGAGATCAATCTTGGCATCGAGGCAATCGGACTGAAAGAGTGCACTCCAGTTAACGTCGCCGGCATCCTAGCGAAGTCTAACAAGTAGAACTACAAGAGTAACTACTGAACACAATGAGACCTAACACGTGTTTAAGGATAATCGAAAAAACATTTATTTACCTTTGTTTTTATACACGGCTAATTTAAGGAAAAAATAAATATTGATATAAATGTGTATAATTTTATCTAATCATCTTGTTAATACCACGTTTATTATCAGTTTGAGTGAAGAAGACAAAACATTCAATAATTAAAATAGGTTTTAAAACTGTCTATGAATAGAGCGTAAGTGTTAATTATTATTATTAATTGTTATTAATAATTAATTTATTATATAAATATTTATATGAAGGCTTTAAACGCAAAGTATGAAAATAAAAAATCGATAGACACGATTTAATTTGATTAACTCGTAGCAATCGATTGTGGACTTACTTTGTTGTAGTAGGAGTTCGTGAGAAAATAATTTATCCTAAAGTAATTTAACTGTAGTTAGAGATATCTGTCCCAGTGTGCAGTGAATCTGTCTAGTAAAAAATATCTGGAGGCTATAACGCCAAATATATAATTAAAAAATAATATTACGCTAATACTGGACGGTATTATAATATCGGTGTTATCGCATAGACTCTATACCATAGAGGATGGATGGATTGTATCGGAAATATAAGTAGGCTTTGCTGCACAATAAAGATTTTACACAAATATAAAAATTAATAAATTTATAAAAAATTAAAAATAAATAAGTACGCCCAACAGTTACACAGTTACATAGTCCTGACCCCACACTAAGATCGAGTCTTGTGTCGTGGGTATCAGGAACTATGAAAGACTTTTCGGTCTCACAAGATCCCAGATAGGTCTCTCATATGTGAGAGGCCGCCTGGGTAGGTACCGCCGCAATATCTATTTCTTCCGCCAAATAGCAGTGTAAATGCACTGTTGTGTTTAGGTTTGAACAAATTTGTTTCAACAACTTCTTAAAGGTTATTTTATGATGATTAATTTCTGCTCGTGGTTTTACTTATTTCATATTCTTTGATATCAAATGATAGTTTTCAATCATTTACAATGCTGGTGATGTTTAAAGATTATCTAAAAATAAAAACAAATGCTTCGCATATACTCCAAAAGACCCAATTACCAGAATAAAATATAATCCAGGTCTTAAAATCTAAGTATATCTGTCCGATAAAACCTAGTTAATGATGTTTCGTTTACTTACTATACATCAAAAGGTCTATATGTGTTCGCATAAAATACTCAGATAAAATATTAATATTTAAAAATATCCATAACCAAATTCAAGTTTTTTTCTCCATTAACATATTTCTGGTCGTGTTGCAATACGTGGCGCAAACTTCGTTAGCGCCGTGCGCACCTGATTAACTCTCGCCCCCAGGTTCCTCAAATAGAGCAGCTAAAACCAGCTCGAACCAAGAAGCGAACACGAGCTTCGGTATTACGAACATTATATAATTAATGTCGGTAAAATTTGAGATCATTTGAAATGTTATGACGTGGTTAATTTGAGGTAACGAAAATATCGTAAGGAAATGCGCATAAGAATTTTTGTTAATTTAATTAAAGTATGTAATGTAAATGTTACCGACTAAACTATGACTTAGTAGGCGAAGCCATAAAACACGTTTAATCTTAGAAGGACCTAGTGCTTAGTTGTGGGAAGTAAATTCATTGATATCAATAAATACAATCAAGTAGTTAAATAATTATAGTCCATAATAATACATACATAAATGAGCCGTTCGTATGAATTCTTTCATCAATATAGGAAGTTAAGTGCGTGGTGGCCTGTTGGTAAACGGACCAGACGCGGCTGCCAATATGTTCACGGTGGTCGCGGGTTCGAATCCCAGGGCACACCTCTGACTTCTCGGAGTTATGTGTATACTGATAGTCAATCACCACACACTATAACGGCGAAGGAAAACATCGTGAGGAAACCTGCATACCATAGGGATTTCTATGGTATGAAAAGTCCGCCAACCCGCACTAGGCCAGCGTGGTGGACTATATGGCCTAACCACTCTCAATCATATTCTCGATTGTAGAGTAGGCCCGTGCCCTGCAGTGGAATGTATATGGGCTGATACAGATACAGATAGGAAGTTAAATAGTCTAGCGAGGATTGTATAAATATCGTAGTAAAAACATCTTATAAAATCCACACGAGCTATCGCGATTCCAATCGGAGTGGCGTATTCCCAGTTCGATTTACAGTCAACCAATATTTTTACAATAGTTGAATGTACTGGATTCTTTGGGCTATTAAATCTGGTGCCTGACTGATAATCTGCTATGCATATGGAATAGAGAATAGGTAACATTTTAGGCAATTATTTGAAAATTTGGAATGTGTAAAATTTCGGTTCTGTTAAGGTCAAATGAAAGGAATTGAATAAATCGCAGAAACTGATTTTTGTGTGTGTAGCGAAGGATGGCAATACATATATTATGTACGTATGAACTTGAACAGTACGTACACGTTCCGTCGATTTCAATGTATGATAAGTACGTGTCGGGCGTCGACAGTATCAGATCCTGTGAGAGAATTTTCAGTTCTAAAACAGCTGTCATAATATGCAAAATATCGATGTAAGGATCAAAATGCAGCTGTTTCTACCACAGCTTATTGTCATCTTAGAAGCTGTTTTAAAAATCTGATATATTTTTTATGCCTTTTCCATTTATCTTAATCCGCCTTTCCACTTTAAAACTGTTTATTCTTATTAAGCACCCTTATTTTTTCTGCGCGGCTACCGCAAGAATTAAAAAGTGGTTTGCAGTTTGCTAATTAAAATTAATTAAGCGAGTTAATGCTGTATTTTTAAGTTTGGGAGTTGGGCTGGTTATATGACCATTCTTAGTATTTTAAAATTAACATAGTATAAAACTGAAGCGGAGTGTAAGTAGACAGATGTAAAGCCAGAGGTCTGGGTTTGAACTTTATTCCTTGAGATAATTGTTAACTATTTTTCAGACCCAATTCTTTGACAAATATATACGCATGGTCCATAGTAACTAATATATTTATCGAGAAAAAAATCTATGTTATACCAACAATAAGAAAGGAGAACGCTTGTATTCTGAATTGCGTAAAAAATAACCGTACCGCAAACGGTTTACGGCGTCGCATACGTTACCTTTTATTTGGTGGACGTTTATTTTACTCGCAGGACGCGTAAACAATGCAGCACGTTTCAATCCCAATGATCCTGGGCTCGTTTGTCCGCTCCTGGTTCCCGGCTTACGCACGTGGCCCTGAAATATAGCCGCAGATTTGTTCTACCCTTGAAAATACAGGGATAAGGTTCCAAAAAGGCTGTAAAATTAAGACGTGAAATCGCGTAAACGGCAGTCACGGATTTATGTATTTTTCATGTTTTAGCATTGGATTCGTGCTATACTGTTCATTTATATTCTCTCTACAAAATCCAACATTTAAATGAAGTCGCGATATGACTTTCAAGGCATATTTCAGAATGATTTGGTTTTTATCTTAACCATTGGCTGACTGTCTAATATCAACGTTATCCCGATTACGGCTTTTAGTTTGTCGTCACATACTTATGAAATAATTGTAAAAATACCATTAAATTAAACGATAGTCAGCGTGGTGGACTATATGGCCTAACCACTCTCAATCGTACTGTCGATTGTAGAGTAGGCCCGTGCCCTGCAGTGGGACGTATATGGGCTGATACAGGAAACGATAGTTATATACGAATATATCTGTATTTTTTCAACTTATAGTTACATATGTCGTGTCTAATCAATTAGTAATTTTCTTCCACTGGTTGGTTTGTAAATTCACTATGTTAAGTGCATCGATTTAAAATTTATATTCACACATTGAAAATAAAGCCCGTAAATTACAAAACGTTGTCAATGGACAAAGAATTTTATTTTTTTCGCAATCGTTCGTTGCATCCAAAAAGTATATGATTTTAAATATTTTATCCATTTGTCTACAATATTTCGCAGTACATTGAACGTACGAAAACCAATTTGTCTTTTATGATAAATTATACTTCGCTGTATAAATGCGGTTCATGAGCATTGTAATAGGTATTTCGATACGTGATTTATTGAACAATATATTTTATATATATTTTGATCATCTTTTTAAGAAGAAAATCATATACAATAACTTGTGACATTACATATTATCATGGCTTTATATTTACTTCTTAAATACGCTTGTTCGACTCTACGTATCATTAAAATATTTGAACATGGTTAAGATAAATTTATGGTGACAACGAAAATATTTCTCACGATGCCATTATTGAATATGTGACTTCGTATTACACTTCTCTTGCCATCATCTGGCAAGGAGGTTTTCAATTAGTCTCATCAGTCTGAGTCCCACTGCAGGGTATGAGCCTCCTCTGCAATTGAGGGTACGATTGAGAGGGTTTAGGCCATACAGTCCACCACGCTGAGCTAGTTCGGGTTGTATGCGTGTAAGACATTTACAGTGTGCATTTAATTTCAAAAGTATGTCTGTATCAGCCCATATACGTCCCACTGCATTGCACGGGCCTACTCTACAATCGAGAATATGATTGAGAGTGGTTAGGCCATATAGTCCACCACGCTAGCCTAGTGCGGGTTGGCGGACTTTACATATCATAGAAATCGCTATGGTATGCAGGTTTCCTCACGATGTTTTCCTTCACTGTTATAGTGCGTGGTGATTGACTATCAATACACACATGACTCCGAATATAATAACGATATTGCAATTATTACTACAAAAGTAGGTATAATAACCATAAATTATTGTACTCAATTTTTCTCTGATTTTGAAATAAGTTAAAATAAACCTAAAATCGCGTTTTATGTGCATGTAACAGAGCATATCGCTTTCATTAAGCGGTAAGTGTGCGATTTGTCAGAAGCGATGAGCGCCTACGGGTTTAAAAGTGCTCCATTTCCGACTGGACATTTACTCGTGTTTAGTTTACGTTTTAAACCGAGAACTATTTCGTTTCCTCACAAATGGTACATGTTAATTACTGTTTTTTGAAAATAATTTGAGAGGTTTGAAATTTAATACCGTTTCAATTTAGTTTTGATTAGTTAGATTGGGTGTTTATGATTGGGAAGTAAATATTAACATTTTTGAAATTAAATAATGTATCTGAGAGTATTTATCATATCGAGGGAGCGCTAGTACTTCAAAAACGTAAATAATAATAGTGGTGCCGGTCCATTTTTTCTGCCCTCCTATTGGCTGATATTTGACGGGTTGTCCAATATGCACGAATGACATAGAAAACATAAATGTAAGTAAGTAATTTAGGGCTTTTTATTCCACTCCAACTCGTTTTAAAAGGATGATAGCTAAATACTTCCGGTTATTGAAGTAATTTACAGCAATTTGTTTATTAATAATTAGTTTAATTTCCACTAACATAGGAGTGTTACTAACATTACGAACAAGAAAATACCTACTTTTTTGAAGAGGCAAATGTATGACAGCGTCCCCACTATATTAAATACTCTAAGGATTTCATAATAAACAACAAAAGAATTTAAAATGACAACTATTAATATCAGTATAGTTTGCACATTGCTGTACCTAATTAATCATAAAACGATTACACAAGTAAATCAGGGGACTAACTTTATAAAATACAATTATTTTGCCGTAAAACACAGGTAACAGCGCTTTGACGTATAATTAATTGGGATTAAGGATCTGGAAACGACAAATTAATTTTGTTTTATGTCTTATTATTAGGCGGGGAATATTCTGGAATTTGCGCTGTGACATTCCACGAAGAAATACAAACTGAGTTTAATGATAATTAATAGACATACTATTTGTTTTGCTGACTTTAATTTGATATAATAATTGAAGTTTTATTGTTGTATATTATGTTTAGTATTACATATATTGGGCTCCTGATTATTTTTTTATGTTAAATCTAGACAGGATATTCGATTCCACCTAGGTCGGCTAGTTTATGCTCCGAAAGGAAGTTCGAATATTCGAAAGTCGTAAAATTGTACGAATGTGCCTAGGTACTCCATAAAATGCTGGAATACTCTATAATAAATAAATTCACCTAACAGTCACTTACATATTCCTGACTCCTCACTAAGATTGAGTCTTGTGTCGTATCAGAAAATAAAGGTAAAAACTTTGTAGTGTCTCTCTGTAGGTGCATTTGAAACCTAATTGTAACTTTACTTTTTAAGAGAGAATATATTTCATCCACATTTTTCTAACTACCATGCGTCCCAAAACATCAGTTTTTGTGTTTCAATCGCTTGCTGCAAATTGTTTAGAGTTTAATTAACATAAAACCTAGAACCTATTGCATTAATTTACAAGGTAAAATCATAATCCTTCAACATTCATTCATTAAAATTTCATTCATTAAAATCATAACCTACAACGATACCTCTAGAAGACTTTCATAAATCAAAAAACTTGAAAATGAGATCTAGGCCTTGAATCCAGGACCTCGATTAACAGTTCACATGCCTAGACATAAATAAAATATGGATTGGAAGTGAAGGCGACAGTATCTTGTAGACACGATCGCTCCCGGTGTTTCTCTGTTTTGTTCCGGTAGGCGAAACACGTCGCGCGCCTAATAAGATATTCATGTGCCTTGCATTTTACAACGCAGCGTCTCCATTATTTATTCATACATTTACTTTGTGTATTATAATACTGAGAGATTTTTTGCAGTGTGAGTCCTTGGATGTCTTAATCATCACAGTGCAATGATGAATGAACCGCTTGTAAAAATATCTAAGAATGGGATTTAGATGATTGAATCATCATAACGTCTGCCTCGGTGGCTGTCGTACAACTGTATGTTCGGGTTCGTATCCAGGGTGGGGCAAGTGATATTGGATTTTCCTATTTTTATTACGAAAATACAAAATAAGACCCTGGTGGTTTGGATTTTTTGCCCAACATGACGATAGGCTCGCCCCTTATCACATCGTGAGAATCGGAAAATACAAGGCGAAACATGTGTGTCCTAGTTGCACCTCTGCCTACCCCTTCTGGAAAAAAAGTTGCGTGTTTATGTATTAATAATTACGTCGTCATAATATTTCTCTCTACGTACTAACAAATGTGACGCGAGAGACTCCGTTTCGATTCTCTATCAGTATGATTTATATCTGAAATAGTTGTATATCATTCACTGACTTTACAATCCCCAGTTTGTTGGTTAACATTGGAACTCAACAGAAAATATTGTGTAATTATTACCCCGCATTTTTAATTGGGCCCATTTTCTGCCAGCTTCCGTCGCTACTCGTGGTGATGAAACACTTTCCAGGAAAATCGAATTTTATTACGTTTTAATTAAACCTTCAATCTCTAACACTTTCTTTGATTTATTTCCGCAGCTTGCACCTTTCGCCTTTTTTAGATCATTCTCATTAAACAGCCTTTAAAAGACCCCCTTTAAGTTTATGGGCTGTTAATATTATGAGGATGTTGATATTTTCTTGAAAACTTGAAAGTGACTTCACATTAATTTTTGGTAAAACTTGTTTTTTTTTTTTTTATAAACCTTTTTCAAGTTTTGTCTTGTTTAAATGAAAAATAGCTTCAGTAAGATAAAATTATTAATTTTAAAGTTTGAAAATTCATATCCCCACAAACTATGTAAGTTTATTTTGGTGTACGCTAGGATTTTAGCAACATCAGCCTACTCAAGTGATTCAGTAATTGGCAGTCTAGGGTACTTCCAATTTCCAATTAAATCCACATAAAATTCTAAAGATTAAGTTAAAACACATATACTTCGATCAAATATACACTAGATACACAGTTCCCTGTAAAAGTTCTATTAAAAAGTGGCACCGATGCATGACATGAAAAAAAGTAAACAAAAAGATCACATATTCCAAATATATTAACACAAATTCCACCTTATTCCTGGAGCTTAAAGTAGCATTTCACATAATATTGTCTAAAGTAATGCGACGTTTTAGAAGCAATGGTCGGTGCGTGACTGAAGGCGAAAGAGTGCTTAAAGCACTCTTTTTTGGTGCCATTTTGTAAGCGCTCATGTTGTATCTAGTGTATATTTTTGATCGAAGCACATATATTTAAACAAAAACAAATCTCCCAACGATCGACAGTATTACAGAAATCTAACCCTAAAACATTTACCTTCGCACGCAGGCCTTTATTGGCAACAATTTGTTTCCCTGGTCAGAAGGGCCAGGCAGCGAGGGCTCGATCAACGTCCAACCTCATGTCTTGGGTCAACCGCAAAATGTTATTTCGCAGACGATAATAGTTAATCCCACCGCAGGATCTCGTGTAATACGGCTTATCTGCCAGTTTGTGCGATGTATTCGGGTCGTTTGTGTTAAATATGGGAATCATAAAAATAATAGGTTTTCAGGTTTTTTTATCTCTCATTTTTTTGAGAAGCTAGTCTGATCTAGCGCGCTGTCTCGTTATATATGTTAGAATATTATATTTTTTCATGATATGGCTGACAATTTTAAGACGTCTGCTGTTGAGTCAGTTGGAAAATTGTGTATTCCTTAACATTAAAACATATTTTTCAGGTAAATAAATGTTATAAAGTGTATTGCGAGAAATACGCCACGAACCCAAAACCTTACAGACTGTGCAATAGACTTTTTCTTCATATTTCCAGTGATATCTATCATAAATAAGTCTTAGTAAATAAACTGCAGTCAGTACGATATTCTTATTGGCTTCAATAAGCCCCACGGTAGATGACGACCGTACAAGTACTGCACTCCGTATAGAATGCAGCGATATTCACCTCTTATCGTTGGATGCTATATTTTCAATACACTATAATTGCTACCAGGTATATACCGGGTATTGGCATACGGTATTTAGTTTATAGCACGTACTTTTAACTACCCCAAGTAACAGTGTACCAAGTTTAAAAAAGTGCCTGGTAGTTTTGTCAAAAAACCATTCATAAATATATACATAAACTTAAGCCTACGTGCTATCAGGACATCCATATTTCCCCTAGTCATATCGGCTCGACTCGGGGCTGATAATGAATAGAAAAATGCAATATCACTTTGCCCGACCCGGGATTCGAACCCGAGACCTCAGCTTTGTAGCCGTACCGTAATACAACTACACCACCGAGGCGGTCAGAACATGATTTTTATTTTCAAGACTTTTGATTAATCTTTATATTTACAAGTCGAGTCAAGTTCCTGAATTGATCCAAAGTTCAGCTAAGTGGTTAAAATACACGTATCTAAACGGGGTGGCCAGAAATCGTGAAAATTAAATAAATTGACAAAGAATGATCTCGGATTTTTGGAATTTTGTACCATATTAATTGTCAATGTCATCTTGTATAATATAAAACAATTACTAAATAAATTAAATAAAAATACATTGGTGTTTGCGCGTAACCGCCCACATCACAATACCAATCAATTCACAAAGTAAAAGTAGATAAGTGTCATTTCATGAAACTTGTCTCCGATAAGGCAACTTTGCCGAACCTCTTGCCCTTTGTGGCAACTTTCTGGGCCATTATAACAGGATCTCTTTGTTTTGCGAAACATTTCCTTTCAAAAATATTGCGTCGAATATTTTTTTGTCACAATTTCCTTTTGTTTAGGGTGTAGTTGAGGAAATTCATTCGCTTACACCGTTGACGTAACCGCGTTTAGGTCACTCTTTGATTATATTTTCAGGGATGTTAAAATAAATAGCAATATTTGTAGTATTTAACACAAGAAAAACCAACATAAAAATTTCTTTTGTATTGTTACGTATATTTACGTTCCGAGGTAAAACTTAGATGTAATTAATACAGTTAATCCTACAATGAATCCGTAACTTTCTTTTAACAAACAAGCGGCACAGAAGTTTTAATCCAGCACTAGGATTCTTGTAAATCAACATTATTTTTACCAAAACACAAATGTAATAAGTAATTTCTTCATTGTTACTGCACGTTTATATTTAATAGCATAACTTTGATGTAATTAATACACGTAATCCCACAATGCATCTAAAATTCATTCCCAACTCACATCTCAAACAAAGTGAGCAAGCGCGAGACTTGTTGATTCAACTTGTGCAACTTACAACTAAGTTTACATTAAAATATCACGGTGTTCTGTAACACTACCCTGACGAGGGACTTATTAACCCCGTTCCACATTTGTTTTATGTTTTACATAAAACAAATGTAAAATTCACATTATATTTTATGTGTACGTGGCTTTGAATTGGTTTTTTTTTACTAAGTTTTTTTATTGCACTGTAGACCACATTAAGTGTATTATGAGAAAAATTGTTAATTATTTTAGAAAACGTAAATTTATAAGTGGTAAAACCGTGACGTGACGTACTTAGCTACGACGCAGTATAAAATATGCACTGTTGTATTTCGGATTGAAGGGAATTGTAGCCAGAGTAACTACTGGACATATTAAGACTTAACATCTTATGTCTCAGGATGGCGAGCGCAGTAGAATGCCAAGCATTGCTTGGTAATTCAAGGTGTTGTTTGGTTTTGCTACTGTTTATGAGCGGTCGTATCGCTTACCATCAGGCGAACGGCATGCAAGTATTTAACCGATTCTAAGAGCTTGAGAGTAAAATCGCAGGATAAATAGTTCTTGGGAGCAACAGAAAATCCACTAAGAGACGGTATTAAAGTATCATTTTGTAAATATTTATACTCCTAGATTTTTTTATTTATTTTTAATTTTCTCACCAACAGACACCACGTTCTATAATAAACGCTAATGAACTAAGCTGTAATTGACGCACTCATTAAACAAGACACGGCATTTCCATCTACATATTGTATTAATACAAAATTCATAGTAAGCCTCCGCGATTGTACCGGGGCAAGACAAGTTCCCGGGGCGAACTCACACCGGATTCCGTGACACTATCGCACTGTGACGTCATTGTTCTGTACGTCCACCAGTTCGAACACGTCGGCAGCATTGAATCGAGCACGTTATTTAGGAAAGTTCGCCACAAACGTATTAAAGCTACGTTTGCGTTGAATAATAGCACGTTTTCGCAGTAATTATTGGTACAATAGCTCTGTCTGTGGCCGACATTTCGGATTATGTCACCGAATTTTATTGTTATCACGTACACATTTGTTACAACATGAACACTGTATTACATACTTGACAACTTATCCCACACGACCCAGACAAAAATAATTGAATTAAGACGAATTTTCATTCAATAGGTGACGGGAATGTGAACGATGGACAAGTGACCAGTGTACGATGATCCCTCAAAGATTTGGCTACGGATAAAGATACGGAAATATTAAAACTGGCCGGCAAGATGATGTCCCAACACCTGACGAGCATGTTCGAGCAGCTCGGCAACTTTACCAAGAACAACTTGACGCACAACAGCAAGTTGATGAAGGAGAAGGAGAACAAGTCCAGCGCGAACCATGTGAGCGGGGGAGGTGGAGGGGAGGGGAACAAACAGCCCTCTCCTTCACACAAGCATGGACACGCGCCGCCGCCACCACTGAAGAAACCCTGCAAGCTGAGGAACGTGGCTTCTAAGGCGGAGTCGTATGATACTCTCTACGGGAACAGCACTTTGGTGAGTGAATTTTATTATATTTTTAAAGTAGTTTTGAAATAAGAACAAGTTTTGGTGTATTTTCAGGAGTACTACAAATAGGTATTATTAAAAAATATTTTCATCATAGAATCTTTTTCGTTTAGTAAGCAATTGATAAAATAATAAAATTTGTTTCACATCATTTACTATGCCTACATTTTGTATTAGCCCACCTAAAAGCCCAACAACATGATAGATCGAATAGTTATAGTGATAGTGAACATTATAATTCAAGGCTGCTGTCAATTGTATTAATGAATATTGAAGATTCTATTGAATGAATATAATTCATGTATACGTCTATCCATTACATTAAACTAAATACTATTCGGAGATATAATACGAGTACCTACGCTCAATTTAAACGGTGTCACAAATGATTTCATGAGGATCGTGTTTATCTGGAAAACAAAACCTATTAAATATTTATAGACATAAAAATAACCATAGCTCCCATTATAATATTTTATTTCGATGTTTGACGTTGGTTCTCAAGTTGACCCATTCATAATAATATCGAATGCTCACCTGCAGTCCCAAGATCGAACCGAAGTCTATTAAAAGTAGATTCCTTAATTATTTAGGACTACAACAAATATCGACTGGGGCAGAGGTATTAAGAGAGATCGAGAGGTTCTACGGACAGCTTTACACCTCGGTTGCCAAACCTACTGTTAACTCGGCCGAAGACCCGAGAGCCCAGTTAATCCGACACTTTAGCGATGATATCCCGGACATCAGCCTGTTTGAGATTGAGATGGCCCTCAAACAACCCAAAAAACAACAAGGCGCCGGGTGAAGACGGAATCACTTCAGAGCTTCTGAAAGCGGGCGGAACGCCGGTACTGAAAGTCCTTCAGAGGCTCTTCAATTCCGTTCTCCTCGAGGGCTCAACGCCGGAGGCATGGAGCAGGAGCGTGGTGGTACTGTTCTTCAAAAAAGGTGATAACACTTTGCTGAAGAACTACAGGCCCATCTCGCTCCTGAGCCATGTCTATAAGTTGTTTTCAAGGGTCATCACAAATCGTCTCGAACGCAGGTTTGATGACTTCCAGCCTCCCGAACAAGCCGGTTTCCGAAAAGGCTTTAGTACCATAGACCACATCCATACGCTTCGGCAAGTTATACAAAAAACCGAGGAGTATAACTTGCCGCTTTGTTTAGCGTTTGTGGACTATGAGAAAGCCTTTGATTCGATCGAGACCTGGGCTGTGCTACAGTCTCTTCAGCGGTGCCACATAGACTATCGGTACATCGAAGTGTTGAGGTGTATATACAACAACGCCACCATGTCGGTCCGAGTACAAGATCAGAGTACGAAGGCTATTCCACTACGGAGAGGCGTGAGACAGGGAGATGTCATATCTCCGAAACTGTTCACTGCCGCGCTGGAAAATGCCTTCAAGCTCTTGCAGTGGAAAAGATTCGGCATCAACATCAACGGCGAGTATATTACTCACCTTCGATTTGCCGACGATATTGTAGTCTTGGCAGAATCGCTGGAAGACCTTAGCACTATGCTCGAAGACCTTAATCGAGTTTCCCAACAGGTGGGTCTTAAAATGAACATGGATAAAACGAAGATCATGTCGAATATCCATGTTGTGCCCACCCCCATTGGAGTTGGGGGCTCGATTCTCGAAGTTGTAGACGAATATGTCTATTTAGGACAAGTGGTCCGGTTAGGCAGGTCCAACTTCGAGAGAGAGGTCAATCGGCGAATCCAACTCGGTTGGGCAGCGTTCGGGAAACTTCGCGACGTCTTCTCGTCCAAAATACCTCAGTGCTTAAAATCGAAAGTCTTCGATAGTTGTGTGTTACCAGTGATGACATACGGCACCGAGACGTGGCCTCTCACTGTGGGCCTCATTAAAAAGCTCAAAGTCACTCAACGAGCCATGGAGCGGGCTATGCTCGGTGTTTCCCTACGAGATCGAATCAGAAATGAGGAGATCCGTAGGAGAACCAAGGTTACCGACATAGCCCATAGGATTGGCAAGTTGAAGTGGCAATGGGCCGGGCACATAGCTCGTAGAACCGATGGCCGTTGGGGCCGAAAGGTTCTCGAGTGGAGGCCACGTACAGGCAAGCGAAGTGTCGGACGCCCGCCTACAAGGTGGACGGACGATCTGACTAAGGTCGCAGGAAGTCGCTGGATGCAGGCCGCTTCCAACAGGTCATTGTGGAGATCATTGGGGGAGGCCTATGTTCAGCAGTGGACTTCCTGTGGCTGATATGATGATGATGATGATGACAACAAATATTCCTTCTAGTAACCTAGTAATGTATTGTGATTTGTAGCAATTGCCATGAATAATAACCCTGAATATTCGCTCACTGTGTCATTGTTATTGGAACTAACTCAACGACAAATTACTTTCGGCGGCGTAACATTATTGAAACTCAAATATAACAAGTTGGCATAACTTTGACTGAGTTGTGTGTATTTTCTGTTCAATTATATTAAATTTGTTGAGAAATCACAGTTTCAGTGTAAATGCTACAGGGGACTAAATGGCACATAAATTGAGTTAGGTTTTTGCGCTAAAGAGGTTGAGATTTTGATTTCGGATTATGTAAATATTTGTATGGGACGGTGTGGGTGTTTGTTGCTCAATTTGTATTTATATAAACGTGTTATCATCGGTGTAGGACGCACGCCTACAAGGTGGTCGGATGACCTAGTTAAGGTTGCACTTCCAACAGGTCAATGTTGAGATTCTTGGAGGAGGCCTATGTTCAGCAGTGGACTTCTTGTGGCTGAAGAAAAAGAGCGAGATTGTCATGTAAAGACCAAGAAGTCAAGTGTCTTTAACCTCGACCACCTTCAGGTCAGGAAATCTACTGTTAAACATAGAATTCCCATTTATTATCATCTACGATAAAGATACTCAATAGCCAATACAAGCGCAACCATGTTAGAAACGATGCATCTAACAATATTACATACAGTTGAGAATAACATTTACATTAAATTCGGTTATAAAGTTATGCATGCTGCATACAATTGGCAATCCCTATCCACACAAAAGCCAATTAAATGCATTTACCTAAAAAACTTTGTTGTGTATAGTTGGCAGTATATTACTAATTGACGCATTTCCCATTTTAGCGTACACGTAATCAGGTTATCGCCACTTTGTTGAACAACACATCGGTTCTGATTTACACGCGATATCTTTATTATCGCTGCGATGGTGCTAAGTATATTTGTACGTAATTGGCTTATTAAAACGTATTCATGGAATATTGGGATATTGTATAGAAAAAGGTTGTTGGAATTCCTATCTGTTGGGATAGCGATTAGCGTACACGATGGCTATGATGGGTGGTACACGATGGTCGAAGTAAGTAGATTCAAGCTTTGGTGCGCTGTTTCTGTGGTTAGTTTTATAAAGTCAAGTAGAAGGATTATAAACTTCCAAATTTTGTATGATCTAACATTGCTGATGACAATGTGGCATGACAGCCTCCATGTCGCAGTTGGTTAGACACCAGATGTAAAACGTGAGACCGCAGGTTTGATTCCCGTATCGAGACAAATATTTATGTAATCCATAGTTATTTGTTTCGGGTCTGAGTGTTTGTGAGATCGAAAAGATTTTCGTAGTTCCTGATACTTGCCATACAATATCCGATCTTAGTATGGGTCGGACTATGTATGTGTCTATTGGGCGTATTTATTAATTGCTTGGGTTGAAAATTTACTATCCAGTTGTGGCTATTAACTCAAGTACGTATTTAATATCAACCCAGCGATTTTAAGCTTCAATTTTATGGGCATATTGAAACATACATGCCTAGACATTACCGTCCACTACTGTGGTTGTCCTATGATGTGACCAAATCAT
The DNA here is from genome assembly GCA_030180105.1 of Hyles lineata. Taxonomy (NCBI): domain Eukaryota; kingdom Metazoa; phylum Arthropoda; class Insecta; order Lepidoptera; family Sphingidae; genus Hyles; species Hyles lineata. The sequence goes on along the minus strand of JARJEE010000006.1, from coordinate 13,362,048 downwards.
CTCAAGCGTCATTCCTGAAGCTTAACCGATGCACTGCGGGTATTACCGGGGATGCCGCAAAACCTGCTTTGTAGGTTTGGAAATGAACCACTTAAAATGATAATATGAGCTAGCTGAAGACCAATAAACTTGTAGAATTTATTTATTTATTTTATTTTATTCTTCACTGCATACAAAAAGAACAAAAATCATACAACTTTTATAAATAAAATTAAAGACTACAGTTGGAGGTCTTCTTGCCTAGACGATTTCTTACAGACAACCTTTGGATGAATATAAGAAAAGGATAAGAAGAGAAGGCAGTATAGAATTTAAAGAACAACATGCTCTTATAAGGAATAGATAACAAAATATTTATGATTAATATATACACAATATATGATACATATTTATATAATAGATACACCTTACATACATATATACACAATACAATTTATTGTCTATATTAAAGTTGTGACATAGCTTTATTGCGAGCACTCCTACTTTGGTAAACATGATCGCGGTGCACATTGGAAATAGCAAGTCAAAGGGAACAAAATGAATTATATTTAGCATTTTAATCGCAAAAAGTATAATAAGTAAATGCTCTACGGTAAAACGTAAAATGGCTGATGTACACACAGAAGGATCCATATTTATTAGTACTCGTAAATCATTTTAGTACATACAACAAAAATAGTATCAGAATTGCGATACAAAATTCTAAAGGAAATATTGATAGCCATAAATTACAAGTTTACACAGATTAATGTACGTACTACGGATGTGCAGTTTTTGTCTACATAACAGAATGTCTTATTGTCTAACAACATATTATGAACACGATTAAAGTTTTTACACCGCGCCATATTTCAACTCAAAAATTCTGTTGTATTTTACTATTTTTAAACGTTGAAAATAGATTAATGACGTCATATTACATTCTGCTTCATGCTTTATATTTTAAAACAAAGCTCAGCTTTGTGCTGTATTTATAATTCTATTCAAAGGTATATATGCTGTTATAGGTATATAAAGAGTGTGTAGTATTAAATTGATTTGATATAATATAATTATGCATTTGTTGTAATTGTCTTGATTTTTAAGTTATTATATTATTATTTTTGCCATCTTAGTGAAAATATAATCTATATATATAAAAGAGGAACCTGACTGACTGACTGACTGACTGACTGACTGACTGACTGACGTATCAACGCACAGCCGAAACTATTGGAGCTAGGAACGTGAAATTTTCCACAGGGGTTCCTATTGTGGCGTAGGTGAGCACTAAGAAGGGATTTTTGGAAATTCAACCCCTAAGGGGGTGAAAAGGGTAAAAAACTGTTGTATGGAAAATCGAAACCGTTAGAGTTACAATTGTCAAACTTGGCACTTTAGTTAGTCATTTAAAAAGGAATTTAACTGTATACTTTGTTTCTTTCAAATTAGCCCTAAAGGGGTTAAAATAGGGGTTGAAGTGTTGCGAGACTAGACCGATTTAAAGACTATCTAATCAACGCACAGCCGAAACTATTGGAGCTAGGAACGTGAAATTTTCCACAGGGGTTGCTATTGTGGCGTAGGTGAGCACTAAGAAGGGATTTTTGGAAATTCGACCCCTAAGGGGGTGAAAAGGGTAAAAAACGGTTGTATGGAAAATCGAAACCGTTAAAGCCACAGTTGTCAAACTTTGCACCTTCGTTAATCAATCAAAAACCAAAATAACTGCATACTTTATTTTTTTTTAATTAACCCTAAAGTGGTTAAAATAAGAGTTGAAATTTTGTAGAACCGAACTGTCTAATCAACGCACAGCCGAAACTACTGAAGCTAGAAACGTGAAATTTTACACAGGGATTCCTATTGTGACGTAGGGTAGCACTAAGAAGGGGTTTTTGGAAATTCGACCCCTAAGGGGGTGAAAAGGGTAAAAAACGGTTGTATGGAAAATCGAAACCGTTAAAGCCACAGTTGTCAAACTTTGCACCTTCGTTAATCAATCAAAAACCAAAATAACTGCATACTTTATTTTTTTTTAAATTAACCCTAAAGTGGTTAAAGTAAGGGTTGAAATTTTGTAGAACCGAACTGTCTAATCAACGCACAGCCGAAACTGCTGGAGCTAGAAACGTGAAATTTTACACAGAGATTCCTATTGTGACATAGGGTAGCACTAAGAAGGGATTTTAAGATATTCCTCCCCCAAGGGCGGTGAAAGGGAAAAAAAAGGTAGTATGGAAAATTGAAACCGTTAAAGCCACAGTTAGCAAATTTTGCACTTTTGTAAATCTATCAAAAACAAACATAGCTGCATATTTTATTTTTCTAAAATTAACCCTAAAGTGGTAAGGGTTGAAATTTTGTAGAACCGAACTGTCGCATCAACGTACAACTGAAACTACTGAAGTTAGGAACTTGAAATTTTACACGGGGCTTCCTATCATAATATAGAGCAGCGCTAATGAAGGATTTTCTGAAATTCAATCCCTAAAGGAGTGAAAAGGGTTAAATCGTGTTGTATGGAAAAACGAACCGTGAAAGGTACAGATTTCAAACTTGGTAGTTTAGGTGGTCAATTAAAAACAAAAATAATTTTTTACTTTGTTGTCTTAAATTAGCCTCAAAGGGCTTAAAATAAGGTCTGTAATTTTGTACGTAAAATTCAAGAACTGGAACGGGAAAGCAATATTTTAATTTTTACTAATTTTATGAGTTGTTCGTGAGTGTAAGAGTTTCACATTTACGGGAGGGGTTAGGGAAAAGGAGGAAAAGAACGAAAGGTTGTGTTGGAATATCGGGCATAAGCAACTTTCATTTTAAACATACATAAATGGGTTACGCGCAAATAATACTCATAAGTAAAATTGTGCGAAGTTCCGGGATTATAAATGTTCGATGGAGAAACTTATCATGTTTAATAGTATCTACTTACTATAGATAAATAATGACAAATTGTAAGGTTTTGGATTTTAATGTTTTAAGTGGAGATAAAGCGGGAAATCGCTGTTGATAAAGTGAGTAATAGGCGACAAAATTTGCCCAACGGGATGCTCACAAATAAATAGTGACGTAATTCGGAGTTTTAGGATTTTCTCAGTTTTAGGGGAGAAATAAGGACGTAATATCTAATTTAGTGGAGTATCGTTTCTAAGGATTTTAAAACATAGTTTAAATAAAGATAATAATGCAGACGAAGTTGCGGGCAAAAGCTAGTATAGAATAAACTGCGACAGTTGCGTGATATTTTATCAATAATTTAATAAATATACTTTATAAAAAAGTGTTTGTGTCCCTATGAGATACAAAATTGTATTTCGATTAGATATCGAGATTAGGTCTTTACAACATAAAGCCACTGAGTTTATCTTTATTGAATAACAGGATCATCTTCCTAAATACCGGATAAAATATTAACGGAATGTGAACATCGTGGAAAATTACTTGGCTTAAACTTTTATTTTAACTTTTGTCTTACTTATGATGGTGTTATTGATTTGATTTGATATAGGTTATGGATATTCCCTTTCTTACCATACATTTAAATTGTTTGTTTTTTCCCATGACAAAATTAACTAATCTTTGAGTAGAATTAACTCACGCCTTTTTCCCAGAAGGGGTAGGCAAAGGTTCCAGGACACCTACATTTCGCCTTGTATGTTCCGTCGCACGATGTGATAGGTGGCGAGCCTATCGCCATATCGGGCACAAATTCCTGACTCTGGGCTGATAATGAATTGAAAAATCCAATCACTTCGCCCAACCCGGGATTCGAACCCGAGACCTCAGCTTTGTTATCGTACCCTAGTACAACTACGCCACCAAGGCAGTCATATGACTATTAGTCGTATTTATTAAAACTTTTATGTTTTTCGTAATACAAAGATGTTTTCTAGAAATATTTCATTAAAAACATAAATTGTTGATTAGGAAAAACGATTAAGAGAAGTATTTCATAACGCTGAATATAAAAGACAGTTTTAAACTCAAATAACCCTATTATATTTTTGAATATTCGCTAAACACTAACAACAAGTGCAATGGTCCCATTGACCTGTGTAACCCTTTTCATTATTCCGCAACTGTTCAGAACGACCATTTCAGACACTTATCATTATTGCATTTACACTTTTAAATCTAAATGCGCAATTTCGCATTCGCAGCAGAAAGTTTAGAAGAACATTCGCATCGGTAATGCGATAACATTTTCTGTTTCACACAAGCGCGAGCGTCGTGTTCGCGATTGTCTCGGCGATAAACATCTTATATTGACTGCGACACAGTTATACACTCCGCTTGCTTTCATACAAGATTCATTCTCATAGGCAAGTGTGACAGGGAGGGGAATAATGAAGCATTGTTGTTCAGCTTAGCTTTCGAAGATGTAGACTGGAGTGTGGAATTTCGCTGCTAATTTATATTGAAAATGTAATCAATGTGCTTGGTCATATTTTTGTGATATGGTTTTTTGTTCAGGTGGCAGAATAATTGAGCTTACAAGCAGGATCAATTGTCTATTTTCGGAAAGGGTTAGGCATATCAGGACAAGAAACATTTGCATCTTTAAAGGCTTTCTCAGCGTCTCCATATGAAATAAATAAAAATGACTGGAGTTATGTTAATTACAAATCAGCTACTTACTCAAAGTGTCTCTTCATACATGCGACGCATAGGTCACCTACAAGTTAATATCAGAACAATGGACGCCCATTGTCCGAGATTGTTTTCCTCCTCATACAATCAGGGATTAACATGGGTTGGTTGCACTAAGTACCTGTAAAAAATATAAAGAACTAATATACAACTTGAATAAAATAAATGATGTATAGCAACAATTCAATAAGCCATTTTAAACCTCCTTGTGAACCTTTAAACAAATCCTAAAGAAGCAATTAAAAAGAACGGCAAAATCGTATCGAGTGACAAGAGATAATCTCTTTCGTCACTCAATGTAAATGCAACATTGGACTTATCATGAGGTACAGCAGAAATAGATCACCTTTGTAAACTTCCGTGGGCCAACTCCAGCATGTTAATAAACCAGCGTGCCAACTTCAGTTTGTTAATAAAGTTCTGGACCAAACTTTAAGATGTTAACAAACTTGTTGCAGTGATCGTGGGAGATTTTGTTTGGGGTTTTAAAATACAACGTAGTTAAGTTAGCCCACGTGAATGATAAACTATAGCGACTCTGTAGTGCTTCTATTAGGTATATCAAGACTGCTACCGAAAACGAAGCCGGGTAGTAGTTTTAGTGACTACAAACACAATGCAACTAAAAATTACGCGACAATTTTTATTATTTTTATTTTTTTATCATCATAGTGGTAAATCTATTTCTTTTACAAAAAAATATTTAAACCCTTGCATACTATAGAGTCTTTTAAAATAAAAGGGTTTAAAATTTTAGAACTATGTATTTATCAACGAAATAATATGATATGAAAAAATAATAAAAAAAATTCGTTGCCATTTTTTTTGTATAATTTTTAGTCGCTTTGCGTTTGAAGTCACTAAATCTACCACCCGGCTTCGTTTTCGGCAGTAGTCTTGATATGGCAAGTATAAAAAAAAAACTTTTGCAAAAATCTGCAGCGAGAGTTTTAAAAATCAAAGAGAGGCTAATAAAATAATCCGACCATGTCAAAGCGTACAATTGCAGCTATCTGTATCAATTTTCTGCTCGTTTGAATCTCAATCATGCGATATACGGTGGGAAATTGATTTAGTCCCATTGAAGGATGCGTCTATTCTTAGAGACCGTGCTCGGTGTTGTGTATGCGTCGTGGGTAATTTATTCTTGTTACAGGCTTGATTAAGGGCTATAGGTTCTCTGTTTGCATCTCATCTCACTGAGTTGGAATTTGTCTTATTAATTATTAGGTGTACAAATAAGTTTTGAGGGTTTACAAAAGATGGCATAATTAGTACCATATCGCATCGGGCTATCTTGAGACTTGCGTATTCATGTTAAAACGTAACCAGTTTCCTCTTATAGTAGTTTTATTTCGTTGAAGTGTAAACGACACGCATTTTTGTGGCTCGAACTATGTCAACTATTGTGCCAACTAAACAACATTTGCGGGAAGCATTGCTTTTTTTCTTCAACTTGAAGAAAAGTGCAGCTGAAGAGCATCAACTGCTGTGTGAAGCGTATGGAGAGCATGCTCCATCAATAAAAACATGCGAGTATTGACACCGGCGTTTTAAAATTGGTGATGTTGTAAAGTTCGAAGACGCTGAGTTAGAAGCATTACTGGATCAAGATTCATGCCAAATTCAAGAGAAACTGGCTGAAACCTTGGGAGTGACTCAACAAACAATTGCTATTGATGCAATTGAGTCAAATATTAAAGCTTAAACGCCCCCAATATGCCAAAAGACATGACAATGTGATATTCCAGCATGACAACGCTCGGCCACATGTTGCTAAGGTTGTCAAGGAAACTTTGGAGGCGCTGAACTGCGATGTCCTACCTCACCCGCTGCATTCACCAGACATTGCTTCTTTGGACCACCACTTGTTTCGATCAATTGCTCATGTGCTGTCTGAGCAGCACTTCACTTCTTACGAAGATGTGAAAAATTGGCTAGATTCTTGTATCGCCTCAAAAGATGAGAATTTTTTTTTAATGCGGTATCCCTATGATGCTTGAAATATGGGCAAAGGTAATAGAAAGCAACGGGCAATATTTTGAATGATATACATTGTACCAGTTTTTCTCAATAAAAAATCAAAATTTTAAAAAAATCCCTTAAAACTTATTTGTACACCTAATACTTGTGATCATTGAATTTTTGGATTGTAAGGATCAAGATAAAACGATGACTTAATATTCCCTTGGTCAATTGGTTCTAAAATATCCAAGATAATATATTTCGTAATAACGCTATTGTGACGCTCATATTGTATTTGTTTTGGTTGGGTCAGCTAACATTCAAAGACACGTAGAGTAAAGAATGATTTATATTGGACAACCTTTTGTAAAAACTCCCATTGGTACGGCTGGCGTAAAACTATCTCAAGCAGAAATCACAGCAAATTTCACACGAACATATTGGCAAACATCACATATTTTCAGTAGGAAGCTTACGACTCGGCAATATTTCCATGTTTCTATTTATCACGAGCACAATTTTTCGTTTTAAATAGTTCTTAAACACAAGTGACATTCGTTCGCTAAGTATTGGGAGTGCAAACAGTCGTCCATGTTCGTCCCAGCCGTCGACAAATAGCGTCGTGATTTGAGCCCAGCTCAAATAAAAGTATATTTGAGAGCACTGCTTGCAGTTAGTGTGCTTTGCGAATATTTTTAAATATTCCATTTTTTAATAAGCTAATATAGGTGTGTTTTTGGTTTATTATGTCGTCCACAGACCAACTTTTAGAATGTTTATTAGGTTGAAGTTAGGTTTTAATAAAAATTACGTTTTATAAAATGATATAAAAAAATCAACGTTAAGTACGCCATAAGCATAAGAATATAGAACAGGCGATTGTTTGCAAAATTAAAATATTTTTTAATCTATTCATCATCATCATCATCATCAACCTATACGCGTCCACTGCTGGACAGTCACGAGCATAAATATATTACTATGGGGAGATTGGCAAAAATATCTGTCCCAAGAACGAGTTCAATAATATCTGTCTGCACGTACGCAGCAAAAATATCTGATGTCATCCGGCAGCATAATAAAGTGGCATCAATATTATGTGATGAAACATGTACATCAAATAATTGTGATAACCTTTCGAAGCAAAAATATGTGACGTTACAGGTGGCAAAATGATATGATCACTCGTGGAGAGCAAATATATGTATTGTTTTCTATTTCTGTAATTTGCATTGATTCCTCATGAAAAGCATAAATATGTGACATCAACTAGGTGGCAATAATATCTGACATCCCTACAATTTCTTCTTCTTCTACCTGGCATTATCCCGGCCGGTCCCAGGGTCCACCTTCCTGCAAATTCTACTCCATTTCGCCCGATCTTCGGCATCCTCAATAGTAAGGCCATTGTGCCAAGTGGCCAAGCGCGTGGTGGCCTGTTGGTAAACGGACTAGGCGTGGCTGCCAATATATTCACGGTGGTCGCGGGTTCAAATCCCAGGGCACAGCTCTGACTTTTTGGAGTTATGTGTGTATTGATAGTCAATCACCACGCACTAAAATAGTGAAGGAAAACATCGTGAGGAAACCTGCATACCATTGCGATTTTTAAGAATTTCTATGGTATGTAAGTCCACCAACCCGCACTAGGCCAGCGTGGTGGACTATATGGCCTAAACACTCTCAATCGAACTCTCGATTGTAGAGGAGGCTCGTGCCCTGCAGTGGTTGTATATGGGCTGATACCGAAGAAGGCCATTGACCCTTATATCTTGATGACATCTAGTAATATCTGCGCCAGCATACTGACTAAAAACCTCTCTAAGACCGTCACATGCATTGTGGCGGCATCGGACGAAAAGCGCCCCGATTTACGTACGCGTTACCGCCCCGCGCAAAACCATTGCTGGTCCATCCATTATAGGGGTCCCGGACGACCCCCACTTACAACTATTTTTTGGACGCCCGTTTAAGGTGTTACGAGCGTCCATAACAGAGACGAGGCTCTATCGTACATCTCGGAGTCGTTATACGTGAGGGTGTACCGCCCCCGCAGTTTGCCCAGCGACACTGAAGACCCTCTTTGGTCACCTCTAACGACGTGACGGAATTCTGGCGCTACTATAGGGTAAAGACGCCGGTTCAGCCGTTTATTACCCGGCGCCTTCTTTTTTGCAGACGGCGAGCGGGATCGTTCTGTTCACGATCCCACTGCCTGATCACTCCCGGATGTTTTGCAGCTACGATTTTTTCTTCGTCCAGCGCGTCTCTTAACTTCCACTTAATACAAATTACAAATAATTAGCAATCGGGCACGGCTTCGCCCGGATGCAGATAGGTTTTGAGTCCAACCCTCATCAACAACACATTATTTTGGGTACTAACTATATTTCCCGGGCGCCGTCTACTATTTTCCCCGTCCTGTTTTATAAGGTTTATGTCCCGGTTCATTCAATCACTTGACGAAAAGCGTGCAATCCTGTCCTCTCCTATCTCGTGCCACCCATTCGAATTTGAAAGAGTACCAAATATTTATATTTGAGTCCCTGACTCATCCCAGGGTAACGCTAGGATTTTTCAGAATGAAATATAGCCTATATTTTAGGACCGTACAGATATAGATTGATGTAGGTGTGCACCAAGGCTCGGCGCTGAGTCCATCCCTCTTCAGTGTTGTGCTCGACGCCATTACGTCTCACATCCAGGTCCCTGCGCTCTGGTTGTTGATGTACGCCGATAACATCGCGTCTGTCAATCGCGACTGGCGATTTTTGGAGCAAAGTCAATTGGTGGAAGGAGACGTTTGAGAGCAGTGGTCTGGAGTTAAATGTGGCGAAGACCGAGTACATGGCTTTCAGGAGTACGGACCCCAAAGCATAGAGATAGGGAACGAACTTGCCGTGAAGTCGGATAAGTTCAAGTATCTTAGGTCCATACTGCATGAGTCCGGTGACATAGACCATGACGTCAAAGCCCGTATAGGAGCGGCACGTCGAGGAGGTCCACGTCGCAGAGATGAAGATGCTGAGGTGGATGTGCATCGTTACGCGTTTAGACAGAATCCGTAACGAGCACATCCGTGGCAGTCTTGGTGTCCGCGATGTGGCAGATAAACCCCAGGAATCCCGCTTGAGATGGTATGGTCACGTCCTAAGGAAACCACAGGAGTGCATCAGTAATGCGTGCCTGAGCCTCAATATTCTCGGACCTCGACCGAAGGGCAGACCAAAGACAAGCTGGCTAAGGGCCTTTTTCTGTATCAGCCCATATACCACTGCAGGGTAAGAGCCTCCTCTACAATCGAGAATTCGATTGAGAGTGTTTAGGCCATATAGTCCACCATGCTGGCCTAGTGCGGATTGGTGGACTTACATACCATAGAAATTCTTAAAAATCGCTATGGTATGCAGGTTTCCTCACGATGTTTTCCTTCACTATTTTAGTGCGTGGTGATTGACTATCAATACACACATAACTCCAAACAGTCAGAGCTGTGCCCTGGGATTTGAACCCGCGACCACCGTGAATATATTGGCAGCCGCGCCTAGTCCGTTTATCAACAGGCCACCACGCGCTTGGCCACTTGGCACAATGGCCTTACTATTGAGGATGCCGAAGATCGGGCGAAATGGAGTAGAATTTGCAGGAAGGTGGACCCTGGCACCGGCCGGGATAATGCCAGGTAGAAGAAGAAGAAATTGTAGGGATGTCAGATATTATTGCCACCTAGTTGATGTCACATATTTATGCTTTTCATGAGGAATCAATGCAAATTACAGAAATAGAAAACAATACATATATTTGCTCTCCACGAGTGATCATATAATTTTGCCACCTGTAACGTCACATATTTTTGCTTCAAAAGGTTATCACAATTATTTGATGTACATGTTTCATCACATAATATTGATACCACTTTATTATGCTGCCGGATGACATCAGATATTTTTGCTGCGTACGTGCATACAGATATTATTGAACTCGTTCTTGGGACAGATATTTTTGCCAATCTCCCCATAGTAATATATTTATGCTCGTGACTGGACATAGGCCTCTCCTATGGCACGCCACTAAACTCTTTTAATCTATTAGTTTAATATTATTAGATAAGGGAAAATGATATGATATAAGGATCGATCTGATGGTCCGAACGAAACCTGAAGGTAAAGGTAAGTTGTGGATTCGGCTTCGGCATCGGCCATTCATGTTGTTTTTTATTGAATTGCGTGTCGAGAGAGCATGCCGTTCGCCTAATGGTAAGTGATACAGCTCATGAACAGTAGCAAAACGAAACAAAACTTTGAATTACAAAGCACTGCTTGACATTCCACTGCGCTCGCCATCCTGAGACATAAGATGTTAAGTCTTAATATGTCCAGTAGTTACTCTGGCTACAATATCCTTCTATCCAAAACGCCACAGTGCATTTATACTGCGTCATATTTAAGTAAGTTAGTGTCACGGTTTTACCACGTATAACTTACGTTTTCTCAATTGCGGTCAACTCTAAAGCTGAGAACATTATTCTTCTCATATTGTATTAAATTTGGTCTAAGCCGAGTTTTTAACAAAGTATAATACTAGTTGAACTATTTCAGTAAATTTTAACAATAAAATTATTGTTTTGGTATTATTTGTAATTCAAGTTTTATTGTGTGTAGAAATAAATATATTAAACGACCTAGTATATATTTTCGATCCTTTTTTTATTTACTGATCCTATATCTACTTTTGGTTTTGTCAATTAATTTTCATTGTCTATGACGCAGAAAAAGAAAGAGTATGGATTTTCTATTAATTATTAGAAATAAAAATTGGTCTCAGGCCAACTATTACGATATTTCACGCGCATAAGGTTTGAAATAATTTGTTTTAAGCCAAATCATTAATTTTGATAGAATTGGCGTTTTAAAAAACTATTCACGAATAAAATGCCTTTCTTTAAAAGCTTCTGAGTTCGTGTGGTTGACTGTGGGTAAAATTTGTATCGTTTGAGGACCTCTGAGAAAATATTTAAAGTAATATTTTACGCAGGTGTAATTAAAGATTTATAGTGTTTCTTTAAAACATTGTATTGACAATTTTCTTAAATTATTGAGAGAATCCGATGCTTAACTTGTCGCGATGTCAGATATTTGAACAGGGACATTATTTTCTGCAAGATGTAACAAGACATTTTTAATCTTTGTTCATAAATTATAGTCTTTCTGCATAAAATACCTGTCTAGTAAGATTTAGTATATTCCCATTCTTCTTACTCATTTGTCACATTCTGTTAAGTTTAATATTTTACAAGTATATTTGTTATAATTTTGATTTTATTTATTTTGCTATTTAAATTGTTCCTTAGTTTAACTTATATGAATTTATGTGAATGCAACTTCGTTTATTGTCGTTTATGGCTGGAGAAAAGTTTTGGAAGTGTGGGGTCAGGACTATGCGTGTGACTGTTGGGTGTTATTTATTATTATTATTAACAATTATAGTTTATAATCATCAGATAAAATGGCACATAGACAGTAACCTTAGTTATTTAATTATACGAGGTGGGCGTAGGTCTACATCTTTTATTGCCGATATTGGTATATGGTATTGGTTATATTACAATAATTAACTGGTGGTATATACTGGTGGTAGGTCTTTCATATGTGAGAGGCCGCCTGGGTGGGTACCACCGCAATGTCTATTTCTCCCACCAAACAGCAGTTTAAGTGCACTGTTGTGTTTCGGATTGAAGGGCATTGTAGCCAGAGTAACTACTGGACATATTGAGACTTAACATCTTATGTCTCAGGATGATGAGCGCAGTGGAATGCCAAGCATTGCTCTCCAATGTAAAGCGTTGTTTGGTTTTGCTACTGTTCATGAGCGGTCGTATCGCTTACCATCAGGCGAACGGCATGATCGTCTCGTCATTCATTGCAATAAAAAAAATATATAATACCACAATTTTTTAAGTACTGCGTGGTAGTAATACAGATTTATATAATAATTTTCCTTGACCCCAACAAATAAGGAAATGATTGACAAAACATATTTCTTATCAATCGAATACTTTAATCAAGTTCGTTAATGAAAGGCGATAACCAATCAAGTAACAGATTAGAAACTTGCTTAATAACAGCCTCGAACTGTTCCGTACAAAATAATTTTAGTTGGCAATATGGCGATAATGAAAGGCGAGTGTGGTGAGGGATTATGAAGGCTATATCTATCGGGTAAGCTGGCATATGATGGGCCCACTGAATGAGCTTGGGCCGATGCATGTGTCATTGTTTTGACTTTTGTTTATTTATTTTTTGTACTACTTTGCATGGGGGACTAAATAGCCTGATCTGAAAAGGATTGATATTAATACACATAGAAGTTTGTTCTAAACTATTGTACCTGAGATTGAGATAGGCAGAAATGATAAAGGTGAAATGATTAAACTGATACAGGCTGGTGGAATAATGCCGAAAAGTGAAAAATATGAAGAATAAATACAAATGCATTCTAGATTTCATTGAAGAGATGCTCGCATACTCAAAGCTTATAAGCATGTTTTTATATTCAGATTCAACCGGATTAAAAGTTTATATGAATGAATGCTACAAACGGAATGCCATTTTGTTGCCAGCTGTTGAATGTTTCATCCGCATACTTTAAAAATGAATAAAAATACGTTAATGTTTCTGATTGCCGCGTGTTATTCGCTCTGTTGGCTTAATTAATTAAATGCCGGGATGCGAGGAAATTATTACTAGCTTGGCAATACTGAACGTATTTTTCAAAATTAGAATATGCTTTGAAAAATATTTGTATTAGCCTTAGTAGTAGATACCATATTGACATTGTATAATTGTATACTACGTTTATCACAAAAATGTGTGTCACATCCTGAAAATAGCCAGTACAAAGTATTATTTTGAGAAGGTCGGTATAATAGGGTCGATGTGCATATTTTTTTATTGCTATGATTGGCGAGACGAGCATGCCGTTCGCCTGATGGTAAGCGATACGACCGCTCATGAACAGGAGCAAAACCAAACAACACCTTGAATTACAAAGCAATGCTTGGCATTCCACTGCGCTCGCCATCCTGAGACATAAGATGTTAAGTCTCAATATGTCCAGTAGTGCATGTGATAATTTCGAAGTTTGATTAAAGTTATTGTTTAATAAGGTCTCACAAGTCTACTTTAATATACATTAGGTTGTTCACGTTACGCAAAACGCCAACAGATGGCGCTATTAGTCATAAATGTGCACAGATTAATGTCCCTTAAACGTTGCAAATAATGTTACAAAAATATTAAATAATTCTACAGTTTTTATAAATATAATACAGTACGAATAGCGAACTGTATGATGTCAATAATAAAGACTTAATTACCGCTTGAACCCGTGACAACATTACGCTTTCAGCGCTACAAGCCGGGGACATTTTTTTCCTTTTTCCTTGTAAACTATTCCGCTTTGTTACAGCGCTTATTCCCACATGATGAAAGCGGTTAAAAATGCAATTCAATTCTTTGTTCCGGTCATATGAGATATATTGCGGAATGATTGGTTTTAACTTGTTTTAGATTTAACATTACATTTGATGTGGTTTTATAGTTGGTACTTGGAGTTTTACAAGTTGGGTAAATTGTTTTGTTTTACATTATTATAATCATTAATAGTTGATACAAGCACATGTATTTTACATATTATGGGTTATGTGTTTTTTGTAAGTGTATTTTTCAACTTGTTTCACGCACAATAAAGTGTAATAATAAAAATAAGCACTATAAATACTGGGTAGAAAATAAAACCCATCTGTTGTATACGGCCAGTTGAACTATTGCGACAGGCACCTCCTTGAGATAATTTTCAAGGTCTTTCAATGTCCTACAGTGATTAATTTGCGGATTTCAGATTGGACTCTATTTCGCTTGATTTATTCCAGTGTTATGCCTTCAAGCTACGAACTATTAATCTATCGTCATTAATAACGCATTTTGGCATTTATATTAAATGTTGAGGATATTTGGTATTGCACAATATGTTCATATTATTTTTTTATAACTTAAGCCTGCCAAGCGAGCAAACAGGTCCTTGCCAGGCTTAAGTAATAAAAGAATGAACCTGAAGGTAACATACAGTCAGTAAGCAGGTCAAGTGATGGCGAGTAATTACTGCCGCCCTTGAATATCCACGACGCTTGGATCATGGATGTGTTGCCGGCCTATCAATTTGACAGGAGAACGGAATAGAAAAATGACGAGAAGAGAAAAGAGATATTGGGCATGCGGCAATTTCATTCACCGAAAGAGACGTGACGGCTAAGTTGTCGCCTCACGTTGGTTTCTTGTGAGACAATGGTACCATTTTGGACGAGCCTTCCCATTCATGCTGAGTCATGACTGATAACAGCGTGGCTCTACCACTTTCAGAAAATTATCATCATTCATGAATATAATAAGTGCCAAACCGCACTAGGCCAGCGTGGTGGACTATATGGCCTAACCACTCTCATTTGTACTGTGGATCGTAGAGTAGGTCCGTGCCCTGCAGTGGGACGTATATGGGCTGATACAGATGAATATAATTTCTATCTCCTCATAAATCCATCCAATGATTGTCTGGTGGAGATTGCCTTAGAGCGATAAAACCGCCATTTGTACCCTGTTATATTATCTCTATATGCTGTAATGTTTATTGTGTACAAATTGTATGTTGCATCATTTTTACGCTTTGTGACGCAATTACAGTATAGGCATGATGAAAAAATATGACGAATATATTTGCAAACAGAGCGTATTACTTATACTTCGTACATATGTCGCGCACATTTTATTGTATCGCTATGAAATATCGCATCGACGCGTAATTTCTCGCTGTGTGACGTTTTATTACGTCTGTGATATACAGGCCTTATGAAGGTGAATCTGGTACCTTTTGTGAACAGCTGTTTTGCTTTTTTGGTATTTTTTTCTAGAGGTTTTTATTGGTGTAAGGTTGAATCGTTCTATTTGTGCGATGTCGGTGCAATCTTTAATGCAATAATTATGCTAATACTACAGCGGTGTTCATATAATTTTATTGAAACAAGATTAGATGCTGTTAGGTACTTTTACTTAATTTTTATTTTTACAAGCCTCTTATTTTCAACTTAAAAAAGTATCTCTTTATTTTTCATTCTTCCATTTATAAATTTTGATTCTGTATAATTTAAATGAAGGCTATTGAAGTAAACATTTTTTGAAATGAATTCTGTTTCTCTATTTCCGTTTTGATTAAGGCCGGGGCTAATTCCTGTGTTTATAATTTATATTCACTGGCAGTAATGAACAGGCTTTTTTGGATATTCAATGACAGGCCAACTTGTCTTGGGACAGGGGTCTCTTGCAAAAATAATTCAATTTGTTAAAGTCCGTGAGGAGGGAAATTAATTATCAAGTGAAAGTAAGTTTTACAGTACATCATTTTGTTATAGGATTGAGTTCAGTAATGGGTATTAAAGGGTGGAAAAGTTAGTTTGAATTTACTTTTGCTTTGGAACTTAGTTTATTTAGGTGCAGTCAGAATGATTGACGCGGAAGAATAATGTCTGCGTGATTAAGATTTTTCGTTTCGAGAGTGGATCTTGTGGGGCTAAAGGATGTTTATTTTTCTTAATTGAGATCGAAGATGAATATGGAAAGATAAGTAATTGACTAAAATTTAAGTTATTGCATTTTTATGTCAAATTGAAATAAATAGGTATTTTATACACGTTTTAGTAAGATTCTTGCATTTTATTAAGCATAACTTACTCTATACTATACGATACGATACTATATGTGACTGCAAATATTATCCCACACAATATCGAACTCGGATATTCGCTAAAGATATTTGCATTCCTGCCGCCCACATTGTCATTCTAAATCCAATAACACATAAATTCTAATAAAACCGAGGCCCGCGGTCCATCGGTCCCACTCACAATAAACGGCATGCATTGCATAATAAAAACATGCAGCCATAATGTATTTTAGAACGCTACGATGCTACTACGGCTGTAGAGCCGGGCGTGTAGACCCGCTACGGTTTGCTACGCTCGTAGCCCGAAGGGACACCGAGGAACATTGCGCAAGCCGTTTTCAAATGATCGTATAATATGGTACAATGTTAATATTTAATGAAAAATGCCTTCAAACAATGTTTCTGTGGCTACTTGATAACGCACATTAGCATTCAACAACGTTGCATAAAATGGGGTTGGCTCCAATTTATGGATATTCCGTGTTAGTGTTAATTTTAATGTTAATTGTTGAGAACATTTGTAAAAAAGATCTAATAAACATTATTTATGATCCGAGAATAAAAATTTAATTTTCTATTTAAATGGGTTTTTTTTTCTAAGGTTTCTTCTACTTTTTTGTCTTGTTACTTTGCAATCTGAATAGACCTAACCTAAAAAAAAATTAATACATAAAAAAATAGACAATACTAACGAACAAAATATGGTAATATGACTAGAATTAAATTCAACGTCACAAAGTCATGCCTGTGCTGCTAGACCAACAAAATCCCTCATTATCCCTTATAATACTTTAATTTAATTATTATGTAATCTTAAACTCGTATTCCCAAACGTATTTTAAACGATATTATTTAATTTGTGTTCGAGACCGTGACTATATTTGTCAGTCTTGTGATCTGTTTCTTTTCGCTTTTCATCTGTTTTCTTTTTGCCATTTGGAAGATCAACTGGTGGTCGGATTGTGAATAATTTAAGCGAATTTGTTGTTACATAATGTGATTTGTTGTCCTTGTCTGTAGTCTTAGAAAAGTTAGAGGGGAATTGTATTTTCTAGATTTGGCGAGATATTGTCGCATAGAAAATCCACATTTAAATGTTACATTACTTTAGTGAGATTTTCGGATGTCTAATAGAATTTATGCTTATGAGAAATCCTTTGTATTTTTAATGTTGACATGTTATAGACTACTCTTGTTTTTTGTAGGAGATATTTAATGGCATTATCAATTTGCATGGGATGGGTATATTTGTCTGACAATTGTGACAATTAATTAATTAATCTGACATAATAATAATAATTATTATTATACTAGCCTAAGAGATCCCATTGGTAAGCAAAGTATCCCCTAACCTATTCCAAAGCTCTCTATTGAGAGCAATTTACATTCAGTAATATTTGTCGAGATCGTCCGGCCATCACTATCTGGGTTTGCCCTAATAAAAACAATGATGACATAATTATATCAAGACATAATTGTCTCTCATCACCCATTACTCTATTTTACTCCATATACCACTAGGTAGTCAGCTAAGATGGATTTACCCTACCACCACGTAAAGTAGTCACTTAGCATAAAACTACTAATGAATTGCACCCACCACACCCACTCACATAAAACAATTAATTTATATTTGACTAATTGCTAAATCCTTGTTGAGGCCGGCATCCTAAACAAACCGTCTAGTTTGTGTTCTCACTATTTATACTGCGGTCAGTGTTTGTGCACCTGTATCCGTGTGTATTTTTGGGCCTTTGTATTGGGGCTGAATTGTCATCGCAAAACTACGGTTAATTTTGTAATTGGATTGTTAGAACCGTCGTAGATTGTTTGTGGCTCTGGTTAATTTAAAGTTTTCATATGGTGGCATGGAGCCTTTATATTTCTGCATTTTAGTTTATGAAAAAGGCAGTCGCAATTTGCTAGTGTTTTCAGAATATACATTTGGTGGACTGATTTTACTGCTGTGATCAGTTTTGATACTATTCAACCCTTTTACAAGGTTTCGAGGCTTATTCACAATTGCCTCTGACATCAGACTACGGACCGATTGCTTAACATTTTCTCAAAGCTGCTATAAACCAGCACATTAAAAGAAAATAAAAAATATTTTCCAAGAAAACAGCAATAAATAACACACACAAGTTCCCCAGAGTGAAAGATTTCGACTAACACATCAGCTTTGGGATCCCTTCGAGATTGAGCCGAAATAAACTCGCGACACCTATAAAACAAATAATAAAACCCGACCGGGCGACACGGCGACGTTAAATTCTATTTTATGTACTGCATGGACCCCCAATAAGCCTTTGATAGGGCTAATTTTCTCTTTTGTGCCGATGCCGAAGGTTTTACATTCGCTATTTTTTATTTGTCTCGTACTTCATAGTTTATGTGTAATGTACATGTTGTATCCAATCGTAACATCTCCACTAGGCGCTATTTAATCATCTCACGTAGATGTTAATTGCCGATGATGATGATGATGACATGTTGTATTGATTTATTTTATGGGGAGTTTTAAAATGATCTTCTGATCAATTGTTGAACTACAACACAAATTTAATTAATAGTTTAGAGTCACTTTCTCACAGTAAATATTATGATTTCCTCATATGTAATAAATATTATAAAACTTTTGAGATGTCACTAATCGATGGAACTGCTGTCCGGATAGATACTTAGCTTTAATACACAGCCATATTATACGTATAGATAAAGCGATATATAGCTAATAACAATGAATAAATAAATACATCCAATAATTACGTACATAGTCCTGACCCCACATAAAGATTACATCTTGTGTCGTGTGTATCTACGAGAGACTTTTCGGTCTCACTAACATCCAGATTGAGACAAATACTTGGGGGCCTCACAAACATTTGTCCAGGTACGGGGATCGAACTCACGGCCTCTGACTTCACAGCCGGCGTCTAATCAACTGCGTCATGAAGGCTATTAAATGGAACATAATATTATTATACTAACAATAAAAAAGGATATAAATAATAAACACACACAAAAAGCCTATTTTTAGCACAACAAAAAATATGAAACACTTATCTGAAAACATATTACCCACTTCGTATCACAAAAGGTACAGAACAATCTTAAAAATGGGTTATTCTAAGGGTCTCGTCCTAATTAATTCCACGCATTAGCATTGTATGACAAATTCACCAGCATATGAACTTCAAGCAACCGGAAGGGACGAACGTTCACAATAATGTTGCCATTTACCTGCCACCAAACATTTCAGCATCTATAACCACTCATTGTGTTCCTTGTGTACTTGCCGAAATTAAAATGAAGGCAGACACGTACTGAACAATGAGGGCTCGTAAAAACAGGATTATGAGCCCTCTTTAAATGAATACAAGGTTGTATGATGTGAAATGGAGATTCCGTGTTTTTTTTGCATGCAAGATGTTGTGATAGGGTTTGTGGGTATTATGAGCGAACTATCGGAGTCTCTTGGGATCTTCTTATGTTTTTCGGATACAATCTTTCATGGCTAAAATATACTAAGGTTGAAGCATCAGTACTTCACTTTTGTTCCTAATATATCATTTATATCGAAATGTTTTACTGGGGATTATGAATACACCAAAACAAGTACATATTTGGTTTGGTTGTGGGTTTGCAGAGCTTTGAAATATAAAAAGTCTTATTTCCGCAATTTATTCTGATTACGTGGCTGTGTTCTTATGAAAATCTCGAATCGTTTGCATTAAAATATTTTGTACGGCAAAATGTTTCCCAAAGAGCCGTTTCGGTGCCAGTTTGCCGGCCTAAGATTATACTAAATAATTATAATAAAATTCCGCTTTTGCTTTCAGCTATTCCAAGGGGTTTCGTAAAGTTTAATTTAAAGGATTTTATTTGCTGAAATAAAAAGCACTTCATATTTACAATAATTATTAATTATTATGTAAATGATCGTTGCAAGCCATTATAAAATTAATGCACACATTTTAACCAACGCTGTAATGCAAATATGGTTAACTGATTTACTGATAATTTATTGCCGTGATTCAATAAGAACGGTAAACAATAAAGTTGAAACAAATGAAATGTGGTTTTACAGTCTTCAATTGGAGCATATTAATTCAAACAGAACTTTATTATTCATTTCTTAAATTAACAAAAAATGCCTATAAAATGTTTAATATCACTTACACCGTACTGGGATAAACGCTATGAAATTAACATCAGGCGCTAAACTTTACGAAGCTATTTGAATAATAATCGAGTTTCATAATTAATTTGATATTAAGAACATATCTTGACGCGGGTGAAATTCGCGAACTGCTATTAAAACGGATTATGAAGTCAACACTTTCTAGTTGAGTGTCAATAAACTCCATTATAGTGAAATAACTAATTCCATTATAATGTGATTATGCCGCGGATAATTAATTAAATTCATCAAGATTCACATCGTCTTAATTGATGAATTGAGTAGTTGTGATATTTTGAACACTGAATTGCTGAATTCTTGTTCTTGTAATAGTTTTAAGTTACTATATTTTGGATAAAAGGTTACGTGGAATAGCCAATTATGGGTTGTTAGTTGAAGACAAAAAAGTTTAATTTTTCTCAGTTTGGGCTTTATGGCCCGGGAAACTGATAGTTTTCCTATGTGATCTGTATTAATGGCAGCAATGGATGCATTGCATTTCTCCTTATCATAAGCTAAAAAAGATAACAGCACTTCCTATCTTCCTATCTACTTTCTATCCACATTCCTATCCCAGTAAATCGTTACCATAGTTTTATTTATTTATTTATT
This sequence comes from Hyles lineata, assembly GCA_030180105.1. Taxonomy (NCBI): domain Eukaryota; kingdom Metazoa; phylum Arthropoda; class Insecta; order Lepidoptera; family Sphingidae; genus Hyles; species Hyles lineata. Next base: position 13,340,885 of record JARJEE010000006.1, on the reverse strand, counting down.
TATTCTTAACTGCACAAAAAAAGGATAAACACTTAAATATATTACAAATGAAAAAAAAAGTACAGATGGCGGTCTTATCGCTCTAGGCGATTTCTTACAGACAACCTTTGGATGGATAGAAAGAAAAAGGAAAAGATGAGAGGGCAGTCTAGAAAAAAAAATGGATATAAGCTCCAATAAAATAATAATAGACGAATTATTTGTAATTAGTATTTACACAGTATATGATACATAATTATATACATACATACATTATATACATTATAAATAAATAAATATATATATATATATATATATATATATATATATATTTCTACAGATATATATACATACATAAATAAATATACTATAAATTACTTTTAGGTTCAAATGCAAGGAATAATACTTTTCATTTTGGCTGTTCAGAGAGAAAGGTAGTGATCTTTCACCATTTTTTTGAATGCAGTTAGTGTTTGAGCCTGTCTCACTTTAACAGGTAGTGCATTCCACAGTCGAACAGCTTGGACAGTAAACGACTGATCCATGAACTTCGTGGTATGCACTGGCATTCTCAACTTCAGGTTCTCCGACGACCTCAAGGACTTCGAATGTGTCTCATGGAGAAATAGAAAACGTTCTTTAAGATATGTAGGAGTGAGAGGATTAAACAAGATATTGTAAAGAAAATGAAGAATATGAGCATTCCGACGAAGTCGTATGGGTAACCACTTGAGCTTAACACGAAACTCGGAAACATGATCATATTTGCGTAGACCAAATATAAATCTAATACAGAAATTTTGAAGACGCTCAAGTTTATTAAGTTGGTCCTCGGTGAGATCAAGATAGCTGACATCGGCATAATCAAGGATGGGGAGTAGGAGAGTTTGTGCAAGCGAAATCTTCGTTGTAGTGGGAAGAAAATTGTGTAATCTTCGCAAAGACCCAGCGGAGGCAAAAATCTTACGGCTAAGTTCCCGAAGTTGTGGACCCCAGGTGAAACACTTGTCCATATAAAGGCCAAGGTTCTTAACCGTGTCACTGTATGGTACAATGATACCATCACAGTAAACAGACGGTAGCTTGTCCCAAGCAAGTTTTGATATCATCCTGGGGCTGCCGACAACAATGGCTTGGGTTTTGGAAGGATTTACTTTCAATCCATAGGCATTACTCCAACATAGGCATTACTCGTTTTAAGTATTTAATCTGTTTATTGTTTCTTTTTTGTGGTGTACTATAAAGTATTTATAAATAAATAAATAAATCGTTGCACCTCACCGCTTTAAGAGCTATCAGCTTAGGTTCAAGGTTTTAAAAAAATGTACAAAATGTTTCAACTTCAAGAAAAATATCTGAGAAAACGTGAAAGGAATACAGTTTTTAAAATGCGATTTTCAACGTCTCAAAGCCGCAAACGTGGGTGTAAACCGTGCAGTGCCGGCATAAAGACTGAGTTTTTATTATCGTGATGCGTCTTTGACTTGCTTAGTTCCTGTACATATTTTCCACATTTACGCTAAGCACTTTATTCATTAATAAGGTGGTGGTAGGTCTCTCATAGGTTCCACCGTAATGTCTATTTACCCCGCCAAACACCTGTGTAAATGCACTGTTGTGTTTCTGACTTAACATCTTATGTCTCAGGATGGCGAGCGCAGTGACATGCCAAGCATTGCTTTGTAATTCAAGGTGCTGTTTGGTTTAGCTAGTGTTTATGAGTCGTCGTAACACCACCAGGAGAAGGGCATGCTAGTCTTGCCAATCATTGCACTGAAAAATAATTAGGAATTGAAACAGTCACGGCTTGGGAGCTATAAAGCCATGCTTGATATATGCAGTTATCTTTTAGAATGTAATAATCTTTTTAGAAACCGAAATAATCTTTTTAGAAAAGAAGGTTTTTCGGACCGGTAGAAGTCTGCGTTCTGGATTCCTTACGTCCGAAGAGTTCGCTGTTACGTATGTATAACTTGGCAAAAAGAAAATGATGCGGTGACAATTGGCATTAAAGAAAAACAATTACGGAACTTTAGTAAAAATGTCATTTTGTTCGTTGAATAATTTTATACGTATTTCTATATATTTTCGTAAGGTTTTTGTTTGTTTTGTGATTTAAAATAAACAAAGATACTATTAACAACAATAAATAAAAACAACAAGTAACTAAACATTTTCCGTCGTAGTATATCAGGTTACCATCATCATCATCATCATCAGCCTATTCGCGTCAAATGCTGGACATAAGCCTCTCCTTTGGCACGCCACTGGGCTCGATCTTCAGCCCATCGAATATTAATATTAAATTCGATCTTAGCGCCCTCGTTAAAAACTCTCTCTTTTTTGCCATGCCATATGTATGTCTTCCGTGCTTGATTATCATATCCATACATACATACATACATAAACTCACGCCTTTTTCTCAGAAGGGGTAGGCAGAGGTGCCAGGACACCCACATTTCGCTTTCTATGTTCCGTCCCATGATGTGGTAGGTGACGAGCCTATCGCCATATCGGGCACAAATTCCTGACTCTGGGCTGATAGTGAATAAAAAAAATCCAATATCACTTCACCCAACCCGGGATTCGAACCCGAGACCTCAGCTTTGTAACCGTACCCTAGTACAACTACGCCACCGAGGCCGATTATCATGTCCGGGTTAATTTTAAGGATTATTTCAAGGATGCACATTTTCTTTTATCGTTGTGTAAGCCAAATAAAGCAGCTAATTCCGTAGAAAAAGCCTGATCCTAGGGGCGGAATGTTGTCGATTTGATGACGTTTCAGTCTTCTACTCTCCAGTGTTTTGAACCAGATGTTGCGACTTTCACAACTGTGATTTTTACAAGCTTTATATTAGCTTCACTTGTATGTTTGTATGTTAGTAACCGACTCCTTAAGTCGCGATTTTGACCCACTTTAAACGGACAGATTTCATTCAAATTTTGCACACCTGTCAAAGACCGATTTATTGTAAAAAAAGCGTGGGGTGCTTTTTAAGATATTATCAAAATGACAATCCTTCTACTTATATCTGTCGATAAAATAATTATATCTATTGAAAACATGCACCCCACGCTTTTTTTACAATAAAAAATATTTTTTTCTTATATACAATATTCTTAATTCAAATTTTTAAAAATTTATTTTGCCTTTCTTAGTTGGATTTTCTATAAAAGCGTATTTTTTTAGTTTTTTTGAACTATTATTTATTTTCTTACTAAATTGGTGCTGGTAATAAGGGGTATTATTTTTATGCACTTAAGTTTGCAATTAGATTTTATTGTTAGGAGCCCGATTGCTATTACGAACTGTTAAACTGTAGCCATTGCGAAGTGTATAATAACAATGAAAATTAAACGCAGTGAGCAGTGAACTAAATTGATTTGAAAATGATGGTAAAATCAAGTGTTTTAAGCGCCTTATTAAGCGAGACTCGATGAATATTTGTTGTAAAATATCTGTAGTTTTTTTCCGTCAATCAATCCATGCTTAATGTTTTATTCCTCTTTATCATTTCATAACCCTTTGTCACCTTAATTATATATCTATTTTAGTTTATAAGATACGGATTTCAATCTAGCCACCTGCTAAACATACAAAACGTTTCCCAGTAAGTGATCTAATCCTTACCTTCTCAATCGGTAGTCCCTTCATGAATAATGGAGAACAACCACACATCAAACCCATTGATAGTCTTCATTTAAGTCGATACACTCGACCTGCGGCCTACAGAGGCTTGACTGTTGCTTTTGACATGTCATCAATACACAAACGAAAACGGTGGCCACAGATCCTATTGTATACCTCTATGTTCGTGGATGAAAACATCACGTGCTTTTGTTCCGTTCACGAAGATAGCTTGTTTTGATTCGGATCGGTTTGTTTCTGTTGGCTTCTGTTAATTCAGTGGTCAGGTCTTTTTGTGTTTTGTCGTACATTTCGGTAACTATTCGTTTTTAGTCAGTTTCAGTCAGGTTCAGGTTTCCGTCCGCCCCGTGACTACGAAAGCTGTTAAGTAATCCAAACGTCGATAAGTTAAAAAAAGTTAAAATTAAACCAAATCCACGATAAAATCCGTTAATAATAGTTTTATTTCAATATAAGTTCTTACTTTAAAGAATTAGAGTTTCTCAATTTTTTTGGGATGAAAAAAAATTATTGGATCTCCTCCTTAAATGTATGCTGGAATTTGAAGTGCTAATTCCCTTGTTGCTCACTGTTGATATTTTGCACAAAAGGAACTGAAATGAAGCTCTTCGCTTCTTCAGAACGATGCTTCTATCGGAAACTTAAACTTCTTCCTCATTCTTGAAGTTATTATTGATAACGCATTGTAAATTAACGCATGATCAGAGTACAATAATGAGCGCTTGACGCTATACCATGACTGAGTAGTGTAAATGCACTGTTGTGTTCCAGATTGAAGGACATTGCAGCTAGAGTAGCTACTGGACATATTAAGAGTTAACACCTTATGCCTCAGGATGTCAAGCATTTCTTTGTAATTCAAGGTGTTTGGTTTTGCTACTGTTAATGAGCTGCCGTATCGCTTACTATCAGGCGAATGGCATACTCGTCTCGTCATTCATTGCTATAGAAAAGACACGACTGCTCCTGGTTATCATATCGCCAAAAATGTCGTTCAATAACCTTTATTCTGTTTAAATATAGAGAACATTATTATTTTATTTATTTATTCATTAGTTTAATAACAACCTTACAAATTATTTGTACAGGAGTCCTCAAATTGGGTAGAGCCTGTATCTTGGTGTACCAAGGTAATTAACATATAGTATTAGGTGAGAAAAAAGTAATGTAATATGAATTTAAGGCACAGAAGCAAAAAACAGAATTATTTCCTAATTAAGATTAATTACATTAATAGATATTTACTTTCTCCCATGTGGAAGCGCAGTTATCTGCAGTGATGAGTATAACACTTTTAATGACCATTTATTATTATTATACAGCGGTAATTACGTGATAAGTGGGTGGAGATATCTAACCATATCTACAATAGCATTATCTATCTATATATAGCTAAACATGGATGTGTTAATAACATACATTTCATAGAATGTTCTCTATTCTCTTTATTAAAAGTTTTGGAAAGTAGAAACTTTTCTGTACAAAATTGAACTACGTTTGCAAAACTGTGTACATGCGAGTACAGCGTAACATTCGCAGTTTTCATTTTGTTCCGATTTCGCTTATTAATATTAAAGCAGCCACTGTTCGCGAACGGACCAATATTTATTTGAAAACAGGCGACTAGTTCCAGTGAAATGTAAGAATATGGTCTTAGTTATGAAAATATTTTTTATTTTTGTTTGGTATATTATTTTACACAACCAATGTAAATGTCAACCAATGTAATGTAAATGTGTCAATCACCACGCACTAAAACGGTGAAGCAAAATATCGTGAGGAAACCTGCATACCATAGCGGTTCATAAGAATTTCTATTGTATGTAAGTCCATCAACCCGCACTAGGCCAGCGTGGTGGACTATATGGCCTAACCACTCTCATTCATACTGTCGATTGTAGAGTAGGCCCGTGCCCTGCAGTGGGATGTATATGTATATGGGCTGATACAGATACAGACAGATATTATTTTACACATCGGATACTTCTAAATACGAAGTATCAATGAACTACTCATGGATAGTTCATCTTATTATCTCATTATGATTTTTGATGCCATCACTATCATTACGTTCATTCATTCGACTGTTGAAGTAGGCATCTCTGAAAGATTTCCACTCCTACTTCTTCGAACCTTTTAATTAAGAATTCTTAATAATAGTTGATGTAAATTTATCGTTAATTAACCATTTTGAAAAGGTGATATTTTTTAAAATTCTGAATTACGTTACGGACTTGACTAAGATTATACGCTTAACCTCTCTTCTAAATGCATAAAAACCCGACTAGGTTGTTAAATGCAAGTAAAAGAAATGTACTGTGAATAAAGCTGAAAAACTACATCCTACTTCGGTACAGCAAATTGCCTCGTCTCTTACCATTGAATGGAAGTTACACCAACATAGACAAATTTATTTTATCCCTGTTTATCCCCGGAATAGGATAATACGGTTCCGATGTAAAGAGATTTTACAGGAACGACTTTTTGTTCGCAACGGGATATGGTCCGATTGATGTGTTATGTTCTTGAAGAATACATTTTATAAGGTTCTTCTGAAAAGAGATACTTATTTACAAAGATCTTAATCTGAAAAGCGTAAGCAATATATTTCACAATTTTCCATTCTTTTTTGGCGAAAAAAAAAATATTATTATGAAAACTATCACATTTAGCCTATCAAGATTCATATCGGTGCCAAAAGTATCAAGAAATGCGTCTAAAAAAACTATGGTCCTTCAGTAACAAGACTGATCTATTTATCGAAATATCTGAAGCCATTACACTACAAGAAAAGCTTTTAGAGACGGAGCTACATGATGCCAATGTTGAATTGTTTGCTTTCTATTGCTAGTAAAGTGGTTTTAAATTTTTATTCTTCGATACGCGCCGTGGGACGTGAGGCACAATGCAACGACCAATTTCAATTTTCGACGGAAATATTCTAAGTGCACATTTTGAATGCTTTACATTCAAAAGTTTCGTGTTTTCGTGACTATTGTTGATTAGATTCATATTTCATATATTTTATGTATAAAAATAAATTTACATAGAAACACAATTTGAAATACTTATTACTGATTTAAAATAAATTTAAGAAAAAGTAAAGAAATTCATGATAAATCAACCCGGGCAAACCTTTTTTAGAAAACTTTCTAGAAACTGTAACTTTCAACATAATACAATAAAATCAGCTATAAAAAGAAATTCTAAAAAAAACAAGTAAAGATTTGTAACACAGAACCCCGATTATTCATAACTGAGTACTCTAGTAGAAATAAAAGACACAAATGCAGTTTTCTGGGAACCTTAAACTTCAATATTCTGCTCTGATTATTATAAGAGTGTGTGGGAAGTGAACTTTATTTTGTTGAGTGGCCTTCTACTAACAGTAATTAATTATATCGGGTATATCTAAACACCGACCGAAAAGGAATCCAGGTGGTAGTGTTTTGGTATTTTTTTTTACCTATCGTCGTGTTTGGGTGGAAACTACGCAGTTAATCCAAAGATGTACACTCTTTTATTTTTAAAGATGAAATGGTACGCAAGAAGTTCAATTACTATTTTAGCATAAACCATATACTGATATTTACCACAAAACACGATGATACTTAAGAAAGTGTAAAAAATATCGTCGATTTTTTCTGCAAATGTTGCATTGTATCTGTAAAAATCGTAATAGTATATAGTAATCCAAAACTTCCACCTGGCTTTTATTTCGGTCGCAGTGTACCTATCACCCGGTATGTACCTCTTTTACTAAAGTATTACCAAGTTTTACTGAGGGCTAGTTTAAATATAGTCTTAGATTATTATTATTTTGTAATGAATAGCGATATGACCATGCCATTCGCCTGATGCACGGCTGATGGTAAGCTATTATACTGCTCATGTATTTGAACAAAACCACTTAAAACCATGAATTGCAAAAAAAATCGACATTCCACTGCGCTGGCCATCCTGAAACATAAGATGTTAAGTCTCAATATGTCTCGTAGATACTCTGGTTCACACTGGCTACAATTTCGTTCAAACCGGAACAAAACAGTGCATTCACATTGCTGTTTGGCGGATTTTTTATAACGTTTGAAGTACAGTTTATAATTTAGATTTATTTTAATATCTAAAGTCGTTAGTAAAACCTTACTAAAAATCCTTTACATTAATTTAGTAGCTCACTGGTGCTTTGGGCATCGTTTTTGCGTAATATTTTATAAAATATGTGTAGTATAAAGTACCATCAATTAGGCTTGTCGGTTTAAATAAACCCTCATTTTTATTTAGTTTCCAGCTCCTTGCTAACCGCAGTGGCTTTACAGGGCTTATTATAAAACTTGTTTACTTGAACTGCCTTCAGATAATGATGTATTTGGTCGATGTTTCTAGAAACTTCCTACTCGTTACAGAGGTTCAATACAAATGTTATACTGCAACTTTAGTTTCGGTTACTTTTTGGTTTCGGTGGCGTAATTGTACTATATCTGTATCAGCCCATATACGTCCCACTGCAGGGCACGGGCCTACTCTACAATCGACAGTACGATTGAGAGTGGTTTAATTGTACTGCAGTACGGTTACAAAGCTATCGTGCAAAGTGACATTGGATTTTCTATTCATTATCAACCCGGAGTCAGGAATTTGTGCCCGTTATGGCGATAGGTTCGCCAGCTATCACATAGTGGAACGGAACATACAAGGCGAAATGTGCGTATCCTGGCACCTCTGCTTACCTATTCTGGGATAAAAGGCGTAAGTTTATGTTTATCATACATAACATGAAATGTAAAAAACTTGGCGAACTGTGTTTCGTACTGCTATACTATCTAAGCTTTTGGAACTATGAGCGTGATGAATGACGGTTATTGCGTATCAGTGTTTACTTTATTTAGACTTCATTGATCATTTTGTTGTGTCAGCATATCAAAAATATCAGAGAAGCGGTTTAATCAGTACTGCCCATTAGTAAACGTTCATATTTAGAAGTTAATTGCTGAAATTACATAAATATATGAAATTGCCTATTTTACTCTTCACATAAGCCAACATTACAACGGCAAGATACAAACAATTGTAGATAAGAGTCGATGGTTTACCTCGCTAAATAAATTCGAAGTAGCTGCGCAGGTGACACCGGAATATTTATGTAAGCAACATATCGTTTGTAAGGATACGCGTACAGACGTCAGCAAACGGCAACTTTTGTTTCCTATTTCCAATAAACGAAATAAGTTGGAATGACTGTAAAATATTTGGAGAGCTCTTTTATGTTACTGGTCTTCTTTACAGAGTTTTTCGGAGTCAGGGATTTGTGACCGGTACGGCGATAGGCACGCCCCCTATCCCATTGTGGGACGGAACATACAAAGTGAAATGTGTGAGTCCTGGCACCTCTGCCTACTTCTTGGACGGTGGAGTCATAAAGTATTTCTTTTAATATTTCTATCGCTTCAGTGGCACAGTAGTACTACAATACAATTCCAACATTCGAATCCGACGTCGTTGGGCAAAGTGATACTTTTAAATTCATTAATCAGCGCGGAGTCAGGAATTTGTGCCCGACATGGAGATAAGCATTACATCGTGGGGCGGAACACACAAAGCAAAACCTACCCATTCTCAAAATAGTAGCATATAGTATGTGTGTATTTCTATGGGCTATTTTATAATGAATTGTAAGGTTTTTACGAATTTGTACATTAAGATTGACTGATTTTCATGCGATAAAATACATAAATATCCATAGTTTGATTTCAATATTGGTTAACTCGTAACATTCTGCAGTAGTTGCAGCGATGGATATCTGCCTTTTGAACTGGAAATGAAGATATTGATTATAGATTAATTATGCGTTAGCTTAGCTGGGGATGTCTGAATGCTGTGGTTATTAATGTCTTTGATGTCCGATGCAGTAATATTATTAATTATAAACTAATATTCAAGCGTAAGAATTTATAAGATGTTTATTTAAATTGTTGCAGTCGTGAATGTAGGCGGTTGAGTTGTAATATTGTGTTGATCGTAAGGTATCTCAGATTTTACTAGCATAGTATAATTTTGTATACTCCTACATTTAAAAGCATGAAGTCTTAAAAAAAGAGTAAATGTCGTAACCCGATGAGCTATTATTTAAATATCACCCTTTTTCTAACTTAATGTAGGTACCTATACGTTTAATCAAACAATTTTTTACAGATTTTATCGCGGATTAGATTTATTTTTTATTTTTTTTAACTTCCCGGCCTTTCGATTCCTGTACAGCTTTTGTGGTCATGGGGCGGGCATAGGTACCCAAAACTAACTTTTATGTGGCACAAGCCCGAAGTGCGTACACAAAACCGTTTTTAAATAAAAAGTACCGTATTATAATTTAATTATTTTTCTCCAATTACTTTTCGCCTAACAAAAAATAGTTACATAATTATTACGCGAGTCAAAATTTGTTATTCATGTCGTTGCTTTTTTACGAGTGTCCCAGTGTTCCTGAGGCGTAATCCCAGGATGGCATGAAGATGCTCGGTGAATAAATTCAAGGCGTGGAGATACACATTCCTTGAGGATTTCACTGATCGGTTTTGTTGAATTTCTCGTTGTAACTAGGAGAGTGCTTTTTTATTATTTTTTATAGCAATTAATGGCGAGACGAGCATGCCATTCGCCTGATGGAAAGCGATATGACCGCGAATTGATAGTAGTAAAACCATACAATACTATGAATTACAAAGCAATGCTTGGCATTGCACTGCACTCGCCATCCTTAACACAAGATGATAAGTCTCAATATGTCCAGTACTTACTCTGGCTCACTCTGGCTACAATATATTTCAATCCTGAACACAACAGTGTATTTACAATGCTGTTTGGCGTGTAAGTATGATGATATGACTATTGTATCAAATATTTTTTTTATAGGATGCTTCCGGCAAATGAGCCAACGGGTCACCTGATGGTTAGTGATCACTGCCGTCCATCAACATCCACAATGCTTGGATCATGAATCTGTGTCTTATAAAATCGTGAGGGGAGTCCGGGTGAGCCTACACATTTCTTAGTCATGACTACCAACAGCGATTGCATAAAAATGGAAGTGTATTTATGTACATATACATTACATATTTATAAAAAATGTTCTTGTGTAAAAAAAAAAAAACTACGCAAACAAAACAAAATATGCATTATCCTATTCTAAAATTATCTTAAAATATTACGACTTATTCTACATTAATATTACCATCTTAATTTTGGATTATTTTTTAAAAAAAACAGCACAACATCCTCGAAAATTCTAATACATCTCAACTAATTCAGACTTCACCTAAAACAAGATAAGGATTTTCATTACCAGATTTCGTCAGACTTATAAAATACAAACAGGACGCGTTAAATCACCTTGATGTAAAATATTTCATCAAGAAAGCTAGTGACGATATAAGACCCGAGAGCCGTGTCCTGGTAACGAGGTGGGGGTACAAATCCCTCGTCAAATGTTAACATCTGTTAGTCTCGAGTAATTCTCGGATTTGTCTCGAATTTGTCTTGTGTAAAAGGATTCGCAATTATATTTGCATGTGAAGTAGGTAGGTGCGTATTGTCAAAAAGAGTTTGTGAGTTGATATAGTTTACTGGTGGTAGGCAGGTGCGTGCGCTCCTTGTAGGCAGAAATGCAGTGCATTACTTGCCATTCACAGATATTTTATTATAACCTTTGTACGGTTTAGATGACTTTAATTTATAGTAAATAAATGAATAAACAAAATACAATAACTTAAAAACGCCTAATATTTTATAAATAGCATTTATTTGCAAGCCCCCAAACAATATGTTTGCCACGCGATAAGCAAGGGGCGCTGCAAAGCAAAAAAATGTACCTAATCAACCAAGTCCTGCCGCCGCGTCCCGCAGGACATTTGTTCACATGTGTGTAGTAATTTTCGTGTCCGTGCACAGTCGCAAACGCACACACCCATGAATATCGAAAGCCGTAACTCCTGCGGCAGGCCTCGGAAGTTCGGCAGTTGTCGGGAGTAATCGGAAATGTTCGTTGCCTATAATCCGAGTAAAATTAATAGGCGGAAATCTAATAAAACACCTATGCACATTATGCATTTTTGGTTAGTAAGGTTTTATTTGTTTAAATAGCAGAAATGTTTTGTGTTTCGCGGGGGCCATTTTGATTTTTTCATGTGTTTTTGCATTCTTTATAGTATGTTTGTGGTTTTCTTAAAAGATTTTTCATTTTAACATTTGAAAGCGTGTACATTTAACAGTTTACTAAGTTTCGATATTAATTGTAGTCATTTGCTTTTACTAGTGCGTTTATTTTTTTTTTTAAATGTTATTTGATTGTGAGGTTTGTGTTGAAAATGAATGTTTATCAAATGAATGAATGAAGTGGCCGAAATCTTGCGTTTATTTACGTCGGGATATAGTAATTTCAAGCAACCGGAACCTTGAATATGTGAAAATTGAAGCTGACTAGGTGAGATTTTTATTTTACTTATAAGAATTTTTTCCGCCGCGACGATCGATCGCTGTTTTGTCTGCCGTAGAAGATGGACATGAATAGTAGTACATCTAAGACTTGTTATGTTGTCATGGTTTCCGACTTAGAGATGTGACTGTGGCTATGCTAAAAACAAAAAAAAGTTTTTGTGACCGAGTACTCCGCCGCATACCCAGTGTCATAATCCTGTGCACGCCGCTGGTGGTAGGTCTCTCATACGTGCGAGGGCATCTGGGTACCACCGCAATGTTTATTTCTTCCGCCAAGCATGATTGTAAATGCACTGTTGTGTTTCGGTTTGAAAGACATTGTAGCCAAAGACACTACTGGACATATTGATACTTAACATCTTATATGTCACGATGGCGAGCGCAGTGGAATGCCAAGCATTGCTTTATAATTCAAGGTGTTTGGGTTTGCTACTGTTCATTAGCGGTCGTATCGCTTACTATTAGGCGAACGACACGCACGTCTCGCCATTCCATGAAATAAAAAGATTTAAAAAAATATGTAATGGGAAATATTTATAGAATTTGGAATGTTAGTGAAATACAGGGTATATCAAGACTGCTACCGAAAACGAAGCCGGGTGGTAGTTTAAGCGAATTCAGACACAATGCAACAGAAAAAGTTGCAAAAAAAAGTGTCAATTTTTTTTTGTTATTTTTTTCCTATGACCATATTTGGGTGGTAAATACATTTTTTCCTAAAATAATAGTGTTTACCCTTTTATTTATAAATAATCTAGGGTATACAAGTGTTTAAATTATTATTTTAGCAAAAACTATGGATTTACCACCCAAAAATGACGATATTTAAAAAATCATAAAAAATAATTGTCGCGTTTCTTTGCGAAATTTTTAGTTACATTGTGTTTGTAGTCACTAAAACTACCACCCGGCTTCGTTTTCGGTAGCAGTCTTGAGAAACCCGGTATATTCGAACACGGTGTACGATTTTTAATGTTACGTTATTCACCATAATTCGGTTATGCTACATTTGTCCCATTAATTAATAGGAGCTTATTGTTATCGCCATTCAAAGATAAATTAATAATAAATAATAAGCGCGGGACATATTAAAGTGGCAGCCCATAAACGATTACTATACTATACTTGTAGTCTAAAAAAACAAACATTTTAAATTATAGGCAAATAAAACATCATAATTTTTAGTAATAGACATTGACTTATAAAATAATAATACACCCAACAGTCACATACATAGTCCTGACCCCACTAAGATCGAGTATTGTGTCGTGGGTATCAGAAACTACGAGAGTTTTTTGTCAAACAAACAAAACTATACTTGTACTTATATACTTACACATTTAATTATCTAAGCCCTTGATGAAGAGTTATTGAGAAAATAATTTAATTACCGATACTGACATAAATCTTTAGAGAAACTACTGAATATAGAGTTCATTATAATAAACTAAATCAAGTTATACCAAACAAAATTGACATTAAATCCGAACGGCTTAAAATAACTTTTATTCAGTAAATATGCTTGACTTTTGATTTCGATTAAATGTAGCTTACTTATATTAACAGTACTCAAATATAGCATCGTTTTTGTCGTGAAACAGAACTTATTAAAAGTATCATTTTTGTAAATAAAATTTAATAATTTCGCTATTTATATTCATACCAATATAAAAGTATTAAAAACAGCTAATATGCCCCAAATAAACGTTTTACATTTCGAGACGACCCAACGCATACTCCGTTTGATGTGACCGGCATTATTACATCATGTATTTAAGTCAATATGTTTTTAAGTAAATGACAGCCTCCGTGGCGCAGTTGGTTAGACGCCGCCTGTGAAACGAGAGGCCGCGGGTTCGATTCCCGCACCGAGAGAAATGTTTGTGTGGCCCACAAATATTTCTTCCGCGTCTGGGTGTTTGTGAGACCGAAAAGTCTCTCATAGTTTCCTGATGACCAAATGTTAATCTACCCTCAACAAAAATAATTCTTATAACTACTAATAGATGGCACCACCGTCAACTGATTTGAAAGACCGTAAATTAGTACGAAATGGCAATAAGCTTCAAAGTAGAAACGGATTACACATTGTTATGAGAAAGTTAGCTATCACAAATTAAACACAAGCTGTGCCATGCTGTAACGCTATAAATATATTCGTGCATTTGAATTCGGCGACCGGTGTAAACTCTCCTTTAAACTTTGATAGCAGACAAACTTTGTTTCCAGTTACCCGGTATCTGAAAACAATATATCACTGGTATTGTTTTGTAATATGTTGCATTGTTTATTTACTTATTTAATTAATAGTTTAATCCTTTATTCCACAATGTAGCGAGGCAATAATAAAGAAAATATAAGATAATAATAACAGTACTAGTGACGGTCTTATTATACTAATTTTTTACAGGGAGCAATGACATGGATATACAGAGTATATCAATACCGCTACCGAAGCCGGGTGGTAGTTTAAGCGACTTCAGACACAATGCAGCTTTTTGGTTTGAGGATATCAATGGGGTGTATAGCTACTTGGAATTAATATAGTCGTCAATAGCCTAGTTATTAATCTTTTAGGAAATATTTATGCAAATTAAATAATATATTTTCCACAAACAAGGCTGTTTTAATGTGCATCAATACGCAATTTAACTTATTAAGATATGGAAAACGCATCGTTATTTTAATAAATTTGCCTCTCTAGAAACATTGCAGTTTGTAAACAATCTTAAGATTTATGGATCAGATATTATTTTAAAAGACCTAGTTAATGTATCTTGTTATTAAGTTACGTTTAAATATTCAGTAAAGAGGTAGTGACTGAGCTTGCAGTCAAAGTGATGCCTGAATACTTTAACAGATGTCTAGGAAGCTGTTCTTAAAGATGTTCAAGTATTTTATACTTTAGTTAGGGACTTGCTTTGTTTTAAATATGATATCTTCTTTATATTTACCTTAATAATATATTTCCTTTTTAAATAAATGTTTTGAATTTATGGATATTTTTGTTAAATGCATTTTTGTTTGCTACGTCGTCTTACAATAACTAAACATATTCAAACTTTTGAAACGAAATTCGTTTATACAATGAAATGAAATGATAATATCCTGAATATTCCAAAATAAATCGGTGTGAAATTACTATGCGTATTCCCTTAGCACAAAGCTACTAGGCCAATTTTTATTCTTTTAACTTTAATCTAATGTTGAACGTAGCGTGACATTACCCGCTATTCTGAAACGAAATTTAATGAAGTTTATAAGTGATGTAACGAATTAAATAGATCTTATGACAAGTCAAGAAACATGTACTTATAAATACCCACAGTATCTAATAAACTCACCAAAAGTTGTTTACTATCGACCGATAAGCCACTAATCCCGAAAACTTTATTGCATTTCGATGTTCCGTCATTATCTGTGTTTGTTTAGTTATCAGAAAGTTTTGGCCGTCACGTGAAATGATTTATATTACGTCAGGTAATGCGTAAAAGTTCTCGTGATGAATGGGTGAGTCATATGTTTTGTTTGTCCTTTATTACTACAATAATTATAACTTGATGGCCTGTTATTATCTATGTAAATGGAAAATGGTTAATGTCAAATTATCTTTATAAATTAATAGTAAGTTGTTGATGTTTTGGTAGGTGATAAATAGTATTTTCGATATATAATAATAGCTGTATATGTACATAGCTAATTGTTGTTTTTAGTACTTATCGTATTAACTAATGATAATGATCAGCTCACTTGTTGCTATATATGTGCCAGATTGCTTGAAATAAAGAATGAAACTAAAAGATATAATTAATATGGTCCTCAAAATAATATAAATGTTAAGAATTAATTTTCAGCCGTCAGTCAATAAGATTATTTACAGTATACTTCTCCAACTGAACGATATTAATCTAAGGATCAGAACAATGTTCACTATGCCGAATCTCTTGAAAAAATACAATAGTATAAACTCATAACCTCAAAACCGAGATCCGCCGAAAATTTATATAATTATAAAAATCTATTCAAGAATCCCAAGCTGACAGTACTGCGGTTTTAATGCGGACCCCCTGGCCCTCTTATTATTCATGAGTATTAAGCCCCGCGTAACGACTCAGACTGACTTAAACTGTGCCTCAAACTTTTACACTGATTATTATAATACGCAAACTTATCCCCGAATTTTTTAAGGGATAATTGTAATGTGGATGCGTAAGAATGAGGCCGAATGACAAAGATACCTTTGCTTTGATAAAATTATTTAAAAAAAAAAGAATTTTAATTTAGAACTTTGTGTAGTGTTATAAAAAGTCGGTGAGGGATTGGTTTTAATATAAAATAGGTTAATAGTATAAAAATGCAGTTAAATTTATGTAAAAGTAAGAAGAGACTCCTTAGCGCAGGAATTGGAGATAAATACATATATTGTCTTCTGTTATGACCTGAAGAACTTGAGTCTGGCATGCTATAGGTTGACTATAGAAACGAAAAATTGATTGTTATCGTGTGGTGTAAAGTACGAAGGAGACAGTGATAGTTATTTTTAACTCAGAAAGATAGGGTGAATAATATATATCGTACGAAATGATGCTATTCTTTGTCATGTTTCAAGTTCCTCGCTTTTGTAAAGGTTATAATATTTAGTTATATGTATATTTAAAACAACAAATATCCATCTGCAAAACTCACCAATTGCAACTCCTACATATTACAGTTTATGCATACATATGTATTACAATTTAACAGGTCAGTTATGTTTCCATTCTTTTTTCAAATCCTTGCGTGTTAAAATTCTATTTTTAAAAATAATTAAGATTAGGCTAAAATGTAATTTTATATTAAGCTCTCACCTACGTTTCAACCGTTTGTAATCAGAGCATTAACTCCTTGATTAAGAACGTAATGCGGCAACGGGTGTCGAATTAAGTTTACGATTTTGTTTGGAATTAGTAGCAACCCTTCGTTTGCCCTCCGCAAACAATAACAAATGGCAGGGTGAACCATAAATCCGAGCTCAGGATTATAATAAAAAGAATTGGGATTTTTGATATTGTATTTTTTTAATTAGAATTTCTAAAAATAAAGCATATGTGAATAGGGATGGGTAAAGGATATTTCCGTTTGTTATGTTCTCTTTACAAGGCTAATAAAGAAACAGTATTAACAGTAGTGTCAATTATTATGATTATTTCTGATCTTCACTTATTTTTTGGTCCATAGTCAAATTATGCAGCTTATAATAAATTAGGTAAACTTATTTTGCAACAGAACTTTACTAAGGGGATATGGTATGGTACAATTCCAAAACCCTCACGTCAGCATACTTTTAACTATCCATTTATATTTATATTTCAGAGTGATTTAAATATACCAGCTAGACTAACGGTACCTAACTTCTGTAGACTAGAAATCTAGATTGGAAGATTTCAACGTCGTTCGCTAAGTGTCGTAATCCTTGTGGTAATAGGTTTTTGAAAGTTACAGTTCTGTTTCAATAGTTATATGTATTGTATAAGTGTTCTTTGTTTAATTTACCAGCATACCAACATATCCTTGGACCAATATAATCGGTTCTTACTTTCTTATGTGTCTAGCTTTTACCAGTGACTTTTAATGTGCACTTCTCCAATTTGAATTAGGTTACCCCAACCTAGCTTATAGGTTATAATTATGGACATGAAAAATACAAACAAAAGAACACACTTTCAAATTCATAAATTAATTTTATATAAAAACATACGAGTAAATAACATTACTTCTCCCAAAACTTTCCACCCTTACATTGAAATTCTGGCAATGAACGTATGTTTGGTAAAGAGTTTTCTGTACACATATTCTGTTTTATGTCAAGGGCTCTTCTTCCTGTGACTTTGTAAATGTTGCTAACGAAAGGCAAATGTTTGTCTGAGGTTCGTCATTGTGTCCTATGTTCATTTGTTTTGTAGAAACTTGCTCTTTTTGGCATAATGTTATAAAATGAAGTATAAGTGTGAGTTGTAACTTCAAGTGTTGTAAAGTAAATTATCACGTATTATTTAATTATATTATTTACAGTAGAATTGAAATATGAAGTATATAATATGAACTTACGAGATAACATTTCCTTCTTAAGAAAAATAGTGAGAAAATAATCATGAATATGGGTCATATTAACGTTAAGAAAGGATAACATAATATATAGATTATCTTTAGAGTAAACTCTCGGTTTATCTTTATCTAATTCCATTCATTCAAAATACAATACTATTCGTTCTTTAAGTATAGTTTCCATTTTTGTTTATAGCAAAATACAAACAAAATTTTATCGATGTTTTCTTCGTATTGCAGAATTCGTCACGAACTTCTTAAATTTTAGATCATAAATTAATCTGTGAATTGTGAATGGGATTGTCTGATGTATGTTTTAAATCATATGTAAAAACATCTCTACCTATATATGTTTTATGTCAATTTATAAAATTTATGACAAATTAAATGGCTATCCCTCTTACAATTCTCGTACTATCAGCTATCTTAAAAAATATTCGAAGATCCGCTACAGCAAAAATTCAATAAATATAAACAACATTGTTTATTACCACATAACCTCAGCCAAACACTAGACTCCACAATACCTCACAATTCTCTAGATCAGCTATCCAATAAATAGATCGTTCAAGTGTAAAACTTTACAATCGAGCTCGTGTTCCAGTGCTTGAGAATCAGTTTCTAACATTGTCCAGCCGTGGAGGCGAACATAAGAGTATTTGTGTCCAGTATCAATGGTTCGGAGGCTGTTTGTTCGACATTGTGCTAACTCGCTCTGAGTTGTGTGTGAGTACTTTGTTGTGATTGTGATACAGGATCAAGAATTGTAGGGGCTATTGATTAGTTGTTTCGGAGGTAACTAGTTTGTTAAGAGTGTGTTCGAATTGCACGAATCGATACCGATCGAATTCGAAACGATAGCACTATCGTACATAATGGATACCCGTAATATTGACTAACCGATCAATTCGATGGAGGAACTTCATTGTCCAAAATATAGAGATTCCGTTTCACAAGGCAATCAGGCTGACCGCGATGCTTGGCGTAAAGAGATCAAAAACTTATGATTTCATAATGAAAGTGTCACGATACTCAGCAATGTTCTAACGATTGTCCAGATCTTTATTTTATTTATTGATAGCGATTATCGTACAAAATAGCTGACAATTGAGTGACCATAGTCAATTTCCATCGAAAGCTTGTTAAAGCATTTAGTGGTTGAAAAGCGACAACTGGTTATAGAACAATATCACGATTGAACGCTGGACAATCGGAATAGAATTATCTACAAATTGTGTGTTAATATCCGGGTGTGTTGATTGCAACGTTTGGGTACAAGTTTTGGTCGTACAACTTAATTCTGTGTTTGTATTGCGGTTTTATGAAAATTGTGTGTTTAATTTAAATTAGTTTTTTCCATTTGGTATCTCATTTTACACGTTTTTTTAATTATTGCATGAATGGCGAAACGAGCATGACATTCACCTGAGGTTAAGCGATACGATCGCTCATGGACAGTAGCAAAACCAAACAGCATTATGAATTACAAAGCGATGCTTGGTATTCCACTGCGCTTGCCATGCTGAGAAATAGGATGTTAAGTCTCAATATTCTCAATATGCATTTACACCGCTGTTTTTTTTTTTTATTACTGTGAATGGCGAGACGAGCATGCCGTTCGCCTGATGGTAAGCGATACGACCGCTCATGAACAGTAGAAAAACCAAACAACACCTTGAATTACAAAGCAATGCTTGGCATTCCACTGCGCTCGCCATCCTGAGACATAAGATGTTAAGTCTCAATATGTCCAGTAGTTACTCTGGCTACAATGCCCTTCAACCCGAAACACAACAGTGCGTTTACACTGCTGTTTGACGGGAGAAATAGATACTGCGGTGGTACCCACCCAGATGGCCTCTCACATATGAGAGTACCTACCACCAGTAAAAGTTGTTTCTCGGAAGAACTAGATATTGCGGTGGTGCCTAACCAAGCGGTATCTCACATATGAAAGACATACTACTACTACGTGTTTATTGGTGAAGTATTTAGCTTATATTAAAAACATTTAAATCTAAAATCTAATCTTCTTTAATGCTACGGTAACATGACTATATATTTTCTGATGCATTAACGTCAACAGGCAACATATTGTCTCTCAAGAGTCGATACAATTATGGTGACAATTTGATATACCCTTTTAATTGAAATATTAACATTTCCGTTTCATTTAGAAAACTTCTTAAGAAATATTCGTAGTATTCGAAGCCAATATAATATATTATCTTCCCATGCTACAGTCAATCGGAGTACAAAATCTGTGGAGCCAATTTATTACACTTTTGTTCAAAAAGCAAGCCATTAATAGGTATACGGCATTTTTTACTGCAAAGAAATGTCACAAAAGGCCATTTTATGCAAAGAATGTCCTCTAATATTCTGTGGGGGATATAATGAACCTATTCGGTGGATTGCAAAAGTTTTGAGAAAACGAGCCACAATCAATAAGAAGTCTGGTGCACCCTCGCTAATGCTGTCGTTAATGAGCTGCTGTTTTCAAATTTCAGTTTTAAATAGTTTAATGAGTTTGATAATGATTTTGGGAGATTTTTTAAGTTTACAGAATTACAAGAAACAGATGCGTGCAAAAACGTTCTAGCAATTTGGAAGTTATAGAAATACAGTGCTGATAACATACGAAACTTTTAGCTATTAATTTCGAATCTATAAAAATATTGCACCCACTTAATTTTATCGCAGAAAGTTATCTGATTGCTGATCACTTCATCATTTCCAGTTAAGTATTGCGAATTAAACACGATTTTAAAGCATATGATATTTACTATCATATAAGTTAATATGGCCTTTACTGTTATAAGCCTTAAATTATATTACATGCATTATGATTTTTATGTAGTTTTTTTTTTTCAATTCTTTTAGTACTTGTTGTTTACGCTATGTCTTCTCATCTCTGCACCACCTTAGGTTCGACTGTAAAAGAATGTCTCAAGTATTAAGTGTAAATAAAAATATATAAATAAATGATTAAAAAAACATAATTCCTAAGATGGAGGCATTCGTATTAGATATTTAAGGGATGTTGTTGGACCAGGTTTTTCGTTTAAAGGTATTCGTACATGCAAATAAAATGAACAAATATCAAACCGGAAAAATGATTAACAGTTACAAATGGAAAGGATTTGTTTCAACAATACCATTTAGAAACATATTGTAGTGTCTATTCCGGAATTCTTAGTAAAGTGTTCGCTGTAGTGTTACAAGCTATTAGGGTTTCGTTCCATTCGGCAATGTGTTCGAGCGGTCTTATCCGCTTGTTGTCGGATTGTGTCCTGTGATAATGGGCCGCAAATGGAGCCGAATGGGGCGAAATCTTTGCTCGTTGGGACAAGATTTAAGAGGCTTGCGAATTAATTGATGATTATTTCTATGAAGTTAGCTAGTTTTAGTTTAGTTAATAAATACATGTTGTTGTAATAATTGTATGCACTTTTATCTTAGTTTGGGCAATTGATTTCTAGTAGAAAATATATTGGTATGTTGTTTTTTGTTGCACTAACGTATAAAATAATACATTTCTGTAAAAGTAAATTATAAATACCATTATTATAAACTTTAATGATAATATGGACGTGAATTCCAAGATTATAAAAAATGTAATTGAAAACACCTTTAAAACAACAATTTTGAATTTAACCCTTATAAAAAGTACTCCTTTAAAAGTAGTTTATAGTATAAAAACTAGTGCCTATACCTTAATATTATTGCGGTTATCATTTTACTGTTCTATAGTATTATCTAAACTAATAACTACATATGAAAAAATGTTGTTGATGATAAGAAATATGAGAAATATGTTTGTTACACGGGCTAATTTTCAAACTAATCTAACTGCTGGAACAAAATCAAAAATATATTCGTGTTGGTTAGCCTATTTTTCAAGAATGGCTAATAATGCTCTAACCGATACGCGTGAACCAAAAAAATGTTGCAAAAATGGGGAAAATGTATTCCTTTGAGAGCTCCTATTGCTGTGTCAGCGGTTCGACAAAAATCATGTATAACAGAATAATTCCTTTTCGAAAATTTAACAATATGTCACAAGGTTTCTGCATTAGTCGAAGCTCGGCTGGACTGCTAGTATTATGAGTATATAAAAAGCATTCAGGTTTTATTGCGCCGGAAACCTTGACGTCACGCGTGTTCTCTTAATCCTTTTTCTATTCTCGTAATAGGACAACTGATGGAGCCATTATCATTGTCTTTATGACATTTTTTATTTTCTGATAGTCACGGCTATATTTAGATCGATTTTTTTAATTACGACGCGATTTTCAGGATATTATTTTGAGATTTATAGTAATTGATTTTTATTCTGGCACGTTACATTGGCCGTTTGTACGTACTTATGTTATGATATTAAGTCTCAATATGTCTGGTAGTTACTCTGACTACAAAGTTTTCAAACCGGAATAAAACAGTGCATTTACACCCAATACTGCTGTTTGGTAGGATTAATACACATTGCGGTGGTACATATGAGAGACCTACTACCAGTAAACTATTATAGTATTTGATTAGTTGAATTAAGATTTACTGTTAAGATGCATCCAGAAAGCGTGATGGACTTAGATTTAACTCCGTTTATCTATTTTTGTCAAAGGGCATGAACAGTGATAAAAGCTAGGATAAAAGGATCTTTCTGTATTTTTATCATTCCTTTCCCCTTTGATAGGTCAGTGACGTATCTAGGTATTGCACCTATTTTCACAGGTTGTGGTGATGATATATTATGAAGTAAGCATTCGGCTGATTTGCCAGATCGAGGCAAAAAAAAAACTTAGCTATGCAAACAAAAATATCAATATAAAACAACATGTGGCATAGCGATTTATTATCATTATAGTTACATGTCATAACATAAATCATAAAACAAATATATTTCACATATTAACAATGTAAAGAATACACAAACACTGATATTGTGATACAAAAGGCGGAGAGCAAACACGACGGATTAAAAAATAAACACCATTAATAACATGTTTTAAATATTATTTTAACAGGCGAATTTAGTAAAATAGTGGAGAGGAACGAACAGCGTCGAAGAATATAATATACAAATAATATACTATATAAAAGAATATATAAAAAGTATATATTCTGTCATAATATCATATATCAGCCTGAATTTATCCACTGTTGGACATAGGATTTTTCTCTATCGCATCACTTTTTTCGGTCCTGCTTTTCTCTCATCCACAATTTGCCTTGAAAATTAATAATGTCATCCATCCGTCCTATATCCTATTAAATATATACAGGGTATATCAAGACTGTTACTGAAAACGAAGCCGGGTGGTAGTTTAAGCGACTTCAGACGCAATGCAATAGAAAAAATTTGCAAAAAAAGTGACGACATTTTTTGTTATTTTTTTTCTTATAGTCATTTTTGGGTTGTTAATACATTTTTTTCTTAAAATAATAGTGTATACCCTTTTATTTATAAAGACTACGATATAAAAGAGTTAAAATTATTATTTTAGTAAAAACTACTGATTTACCACCCAAAAATCATTAAAAAACAATTACCGCACTTGTTTGCGACATTTTTTGTGGCATTATGTTTGTAGTCACTAAAACTACCACTCAGCTTCGTTTTCGGTAGCAGTATTGATACACCCTGTATAGAGTTGTTTTTACATATTATTTAAAACATGCATCAGATAACCCCATTCACAATTCACAGATTAATTTATAATCTACAATTTAAGAAGTCTAAAGTCACTAGAACTACCACCCGGCTTTGTTTTCGGTAGCAGTCTTGATATACCCTGTATATAAATATACCTATGTTTTCGCTTTAGAGATAAGTGGATTAAGGCACGATAGATAAATCTATATTTTTTTATTTCTCGATGAGTTTCATTCGGCGGATACATTTTATTCCCCGATTGAAACATTGAGCCTTAGAAGGATAAATAATTTATGTTATGTGTTTTTTCTTACCCAAATGTACTTGAGTGGCTTTAGTATGGTTGTCTGGAAGTGCAATACGGCTAAAATTAAGTTTTCATTGAGTTAGATAAAGATCATGACATAAATGTAAGTAAGTTTAGTATAGAGCCGGTACATTTATAACTTTAAAAATCTCTTCATTTATTTTCATTCTGAATACTTTCCTAGTTGCATAAAGGTAATGTTTTTTTCTGAATAAGTTGTCAATGATAATTTACTATTTATTTACGTATTTTTATCGGTCCTGGCTGAATTGTACAAGAATCAAACGCATTGCTTGACGATATAATAAACACACGAACAATCAGTTGATATAATATGCATGTATGAAGAAAACAAAATTAAAACTCGTAAACGCAGCCAATCGGTTATTCGTACTGGTGTTTCGTCTGATAATTATCTCCCTGAAGGCGAGCCTTGATTGGAGGATATTAAAACAAGGGACGTCAACCCGACAATATCGAGTCCGTAGTCGGCTAGAGCTAATCTGAAACAACGCTAATAGACTGGTACTGTGGAGTGCACAAGTCTAAATGGTAGTTTTTATTAGGTATAAGATATAAGGTATAAGGAAAATAAGTTTTATATTATTTAAATAGCCACACATAACTGTAGCTTTGACCTCATAGCAAGGTAGAGTTTTCTTTAATTTTTTTAAACGTCGATGGTGCGCACTTCTTATTCCTAAATTACATCCAAAATATTTTTTGTTTACCATACAAACATACAAACATCTTGTAGGAGTAATGCAGGGGCACGAGTGCCACTCCGCCATCTCTTACACAATTACAACTCACAATTTGCCCATGCGGATGTATTTTCTCTCACTAACTCAAAATTTCGAAAAATATGTTATCTCCAATTAAAAGGTTAATACTTATATTATAATAAAACCATAGTAGTGGAGTTATAGTATATACCTTCGTGCTTTATTTTATTCTGTCTGGTAATCTGTGGACAATAGTGAGGGTTATATGTATGTAAACTCGTTTAGTTATATTTTTTTAAATTTTTGTTAGTAGCATGTTACCGTTTATTGTCCCTTGTAAATAAAATAAAATAAAATACAAACGTTTGTCCTGGATATCAATTTGTAGTTTAACAATCGGTTGTTGCCCTCTGCTAAGGAGTCCATAATTATTTTGTATTTGATATATCTAGGAGCTGAATATATAAT
This sequence comes from Hyles lineata, assembly GCA_030180105.1. Taxonomy (NCBI): domain Eukaryota; kingdom Metazoa; phylum Arthropoda; class Insecta; order Lepidoptera; family Sphingidae; genus Hyles; species Hyles lineata. The sequence continues at coordinate 13,315,524 of JARJEE010000006.1, read as the reverse complement.
GGAGAATGTTTAAGCGATCATACTGTGATGGAAAACATATGTAAATATGTAAATAAATATACCCAACAGTCACAGATAAAGCCCAATATCGTGCGGAAAACTGCACAATTCAGACAACTTCAGAGGATCTTAATCGATTTGCGAAATCTACCAAATGCAAAGGCTAGTCTGGTAGACTAAAAACCCTACACCTGAATAGATAATACTGAATACAGGCAAACAGCTGTACGTTAAATTAGAAACAAAATCATACTGCATCGTGGCTGAGAAATCATGTTGAGTCCATTTAAATAAAGTGTAAAAACAAAAGATGACTAATTTGCTAATTACCGTTACTATCTTTAGCTTCACCCAATTTATAAAGTGTATTTCTGAGAATGTTTATATCGTTTTTCCTATTGTTTACGTAATAAATACAGAAACAGAGCAGTTTTATTGACCGCTAAACTCGACAATTAACGCAAAGCAGACCACATTCTGATAGATAATTAATGAATTCTTACAGTATGGGAAGTGATGTCATGGTGGATGGCTGAAATGTGAATATTGGTTTAAATTGTCACTTTAACGGCTAAAATGTTTTATCAAGTTACGGAATAATTGTATTCTTTGTCATTGCTTAAAATTTCATTATAGGTTGCTTTATCCGAGTAATACTTTCAGAAATATTATGATAATAATATGAGTGACTCTAGTCTATTCTCTAATTTTACCTAAAATCTTTTCCGCTAACCCTGTGTCATGACTCTGTAACCAACGCCTGAAACATATTGTGACGAGTTCGAACATTTTGCATCATTAAATATAACATTATAATAAACATAATGTAAGGACCTAAACACTAGACAATCACGGCCAGGCCAGATACAGACTGTCTTGATGGCGTAGTTGTATTACGATACGATTACAACCTGAGGTTTCGGGTGCGAATCCCGGGTCAGTAATAGTAGTATTGAATGTTTCTATTCATTTTTATCAGCCTGGAGTCAGGATTTGTGCTCGATATGGCGATATGCTCGCCCTCTATCACAGCATGGGATGTAACATACAAGATGAAATGTGGGTGTAATGGTTTAACCTCTGCCTACCCTTTTTGGGAAAAAGCGCGAGTTTATGTACGTATTATATGTGAATGTATGTATGTTATAATAAATAAAATCGCGGAGAAAATTCACAAAACATTTTCCTCTCATCTGTACAAATCTTAACTCTTATTTCTTTCAGGCACCACTGTGAATAACAAACAGATTTGTTCAGAGCCAACAATGACTTGTTTGCCGGTTCTTACGAGGCATTTACAAAGCGTTTCTCCTCGGTGTTACTGGTACCATTTTTGCGGAGGTCCAACGCGAAGAAAATCGTCTTGCAAATATAAATTGCTTGCTAACATAATTGATTTTGGTCCCAGAGTGTTTTAATAGGTGATTGGGCAGCTCGGAAATAATTAAACGCTGTTTGATGGTTTTTGTCGTGTGTTCTCAGGTGTATTGAGTTTAGGTGTTGATATAACACTATGGGGTAGTGTCGATGTTTGCATTGGTAGTAAGGTATGATCGTTTCTGAATAAGGATAGTAAAAAAAACAGTGAACAATTATTTAATATGGACGACAAGAGACAAGATGCAAGACTCGATCTTAGTGTGGGGTCAGGACTATGTATGTGACTGTGTATTTATTTATTTTACTTATATGTAAGTTGTTAATAGTAAGTTGAAAAATTACAAATGATATAATTTATTTATATCCGAATAAACTGAACAAAGTTTCAATGCCTCACGTGTAAAAAAAATTGCTAACAATCACGAATGAAATATATTGTATGAATTTTTTATGTTAAAAACTTAAAATTTCAGTGACACATGTTATAAAATTCCCTCGAGTGAAACTCATTTATCACTCCTAACAAAGCGCAACACAATTAGATTATTTAAATCAGAAAAGGTATTATTCCGAGACATACATACATTCACGTCGCAATGCTGAGTAACGTTAACGTAAGAGTAATTACTCGACGCTCGTTAACGCACAGCTTACGAAGCGTGTGTCGCGACTGACATGACGAGTTACAACTCACAGAATAAGGACTCTGCAGGACTTGATTTTGATGTGTGATGTAATTAATGGAGCCCGCTTTATTAAAATTTGCGTTCTGAAAAAATGCAAAAATAAAATTGAAATTAAAAGGATAACACTAATATATTCAAAAACTCACGCCGCTTTTCCCAGAAGGAGTAGGCAGATGTGATAGGGGGCGCGCCTATCGCCATATCGGGCACAAATTCCCGACTTCGAGCTGATAATCAATACAAAAATCCAATATCACTTTGCCCGACCCGGGACTCGAACCCGAGATTAAGCTTTGTAACCGTACCGTAGTTTAACTACGCCGCTGAGGCAGTTCCTAAAATACATGCATTTCCTTACTCACTTTCTCTATTTAACTCTAGAAAGTGATCTTTCTACACTACAGGTGTCTCACATGTGAGAAACCGCCTGGGTAGGTACCACCGTAATGTCTATTTCTCCCGTCAAAGAACAGTGTAAATGCACGGTTGTATTTCGATTTGAAGGAGTAGCCAGAGTAACTACTGGACATATTGAGACTTAACATCTTATGTCTCAGGATGGCGTGTACAGTGGAATGCCAAGCATTGCATTGTAATTCAAGGTTTTGTTTGGTTTTGCTACTGTTTTTATTATTATATTATATTGAGACTTAACATCTCATGAGCGGTCGTATCGCTTACCATCAGGCGAAAGGCATGCTTGTCTTGCCATTCATTGAAATAAAAAATGTTTCTATACTCACCGGCCTACTAGGTAGCCTTTTTTATAAACAATTACCTTGAATTTATTATGTACAAGACTGTATGCGTATAGCATATCGATGGACAAAACTTATTTACATTAAGTTTTGTCGTCTACTCGCTTTCCAATTATCTCTATTGTTGGAGAAATTGAATGCTTCTAACAATATTTTTCTGAAATGAGATTTTTCAGGAGTTCATATTATTTATTTTATTCAAAGAAAATAAATAGGTTTCTTTTTATTCTTTATATTTTATTACTTCTTTGTTATATTCTGATCCTTTTGTTGTTATGATGCTGACCAATAGATTAATGTTTTTTTTTGAAATTTCAGTCTATGTTTAGATTACTATTCTGCATCGTATATACCTGTATAAAATACTTGACTGCCTCGGTGGCGTAGTTTTACTACGGTACGCTTTTAAAGCTGAGGTCCCGGATTCGAATCCTGAGTCGAGCAAAGTGATATTGGATTTTTCTATTAATTATCAGCCCGGGGTCAATAATTTGTGCCCGATATGGCTATAGGCTCGCCCCCTATCACATTGTAGGACGGAACATACAAGGCGAAATGTGAGTATCCAGGCACATCTACCTACCCTTTCTGGGGAAAAGGCGTGAGTTGATGTATGTATGTATGAAATACATAAGTGCTAAAACGTAGCACATTGTGGCGCTTATAATACGCCATATATGTTTATCCGTAAATCCACAACTTTCGGTGCAGAAAGCTCACCATGTAATATCTGGTCGAATCGTTTGTTAAGCCCAGTCGTATCAGTTGTTATGTTTTAACTGCAAACCATAACAGATATCTTTCGGCCACTCTCGCTTGCTATCAAAATATTTTTCACCAATATTAAGAAGTATGGAAACGTCGCGTGAAATGGTGATTCGATAAAATTAACTTGAGGTATCCTAAAGCAGCAGAAAAATAACCCAGAATTGAAGTAATACTGAGTTTGGTGCTATTTGTTTGGGCTGTTGGAAAAAAGCCAACATTTCAATATGGGGTTTTAGTTATGTTTTTACGGAATCATATTTTAGCATGACTGTATAGTTGAAGTGTTAAATGTATTTTTCCGGTTGCCGTGTTTATATCTAAATATTTTGATTTTGAATGGATCATGTCTTAGTCATTTATATCAAATTTAATGAATTAGATACGTTTGAATAAAAAAACACATGAATAATTTTATGGAACTCGTATTTTGTTGTAATTTATATAATACGATGACTATGTTTTGTCTTTGTACTGAATTACAATTTGCGATTTCTAATGGACTATAATATAAGTCAATAAAGAAACTTCATTTAATTTCGACATCCGTATCCGACGAAAGCGGCGATAGGTTACAAAATCTTTAAGAAAAGCCTACATGTGTAGACTAAGGACTTCCCCTGGTTAAATATAAATACGGTAGCCTGACCTGTTTTATTATCAACAGACAACATGCTTTTTAAGCATTTTAAACGTTTTATTTGGTTTTGTTTTATCACGATTCATGCATATCAAGAGATTTTTAACGGGAAGTTTAAACTTTTTTTTTTCATTAATTTATGTTAGTAAATCTGTGATTTTGTTTCAATGAATATATAACATATAACATTTCAAAAAAGTCGAATAGGAAAATGATGCGATTCATTAATGATATAAAATTAATGTGTTTTAGTAGCAACTTTTAATCGGAATAAAAGTTTAATTAACTACGTTATATACGTACATATCACCGAAAATGCAGTATGAAGTTAATTATCAGGTTTTTCATATTATTGTTAACTGAAACATGTAATTTTCATCGGTCACGCCTTATTGGGTAGTCCATCGTAAACATTTCCAACACCCATCCATCCACCACCATCATCCACCATCACCCATCGTGTTTGTATCATGGCTATCAGAAACTACTAGAGATTTTTTGGTCTCACAACAATATAATTATACATCCTAATATTGTATCTCTATTAGAAGTTCTTATAAAAGTCCATTTAGCCAGCTACAAACGAGAGTTAAAGTTTTCGATCCAGAACCGACAAAAATATTTGCGTGATTGATCAATATTTTTGTTACTATGTAAGATTACAAGTTATTTCTAATACCCACGATATTTGTACTACAGGTAATATAATAATAAATAATAACATTTATTTTAAACTGCGTTACAAAATTTTGCCTTAATAGCTAATCTGAACAATTTACAAATGTAACTTAGCACTATAACTAATTTAACAGTCTGTGGCCCCAAACTAAGCACAATGCTTGTATTTTGGGTGCCTGAGATTGAGGTGTTTGAGATTTTTTATATTAGTTAGCATTCAATCTTAATTATACTCTTCCTTACTCCTACAAAGTTTTAAAACTACTGTAGTAATTAATCATACAATGTTTTGCTCTTTCTTTTGAATTTAGTTTGAGCAAGGAGACAAAATGTTTAATATCTAGAATAGCTGTTAAGACTGTTTATGAAAAAGACCTACCGTATTTAACACATTGTGTCCCACTGCTAGAAAAAGGTGTTTTTCCCTCCACCTTTATCCCTCCTTTATCTTAAGCCTCCTCGAGCATTTTATGTCATTTAAAATGTAAAAGAATCTCAATATTTCTGTAACAATAATGCTTTTTCCTACTCTCAGATATAAGAAAAATGAAACAATAATCGAAATCAGTAATACACAATACGGGATATTTAAATATTAAAGTACCTGAATAGTAGAAAGTAAATGTAGAGCAGACTAAGCAAATACTCAGGAATTGATTCTTTACAAAGTAAATACGTCTAAGGTAAAGAAAAAAGTCTCGTTTATTCACTTTAGACAAATTACGGAGATAAAGAAAAACGATTCATTAGAGCTCAAATATTTTTATTTAAGCCTAGTCGGGATCGAAATGTATTCTTAAGTGGAAGGTTACAGATTTGGTACCAAGATACATATCTGACTTACGATTTGATACATTCATTGTTTTATACGATTATTTATTGTGTTTTCATATTGTCCCGCCAATATATTGTTCAATATTTTGTAATATTAAAATGGAGTGGGGTGATAAAGAGAACCGAATCGCCGTGATTGCATTACATAAAGGAAGTATTGTTTCATTGTTAATTAATCAATGTCAATTGTTGTGTACTTTAGCGAAAGACGTAAAAACACAAGACAATATTGAAAAAAAATAATATTCAGAATCATCGAACGTGTGCGCAATTTACGAGCGCTTCTATAAAAATTATGCATTCTGCATACTAAAAATCTCTGGAACCAGTTGAAGCAATGCCGGATAAATATGACCTGGCGACCTTTAAGGCTAGCGACGTATCTCTATATAGTGTTGTAGATGTTCATGGGCAGTGGTGACCAGTAACCATCAGGCGAACGTACATACATACATAAACTCCCACAAGGTATAGGCAGAGGTGCCTGGACAACTACATTTCGCCTTGTATGTTCCGTACCACGATGTGATAGATGGCGAGCCTATCGTCATATCGGGCACAAATTCCTGACTCCGGAATGACTCGGAATTCGAACCCGAGACCTCTGCTTTGCAAGACTATCTTAGTACAAATACGCCACCAAGGCAGGTGTGCTCGTTTTCCACTATATTATATATTAAAAAAAAAAAACACTATCTGGCTCATAAAGAGCAGTATATACAGAAAATTCCATTCTGGAGTTTGTAGTTTCTGTAGTAAAGGTCAAGTTTGTTTTTCATTGATAGACGCGTATTGGCGTGAGTCGAGACTACTTGATTACAAGAGGCCGGCTTGTAATAATATGTTATTAGCTTTCTTACGAGTGTTCTTTCGGTTCCTTATTTGCAGCGGCGCAGATGTCTTCAAGAGGAAGCGTAATATGCTGATTGGTTTGGTAGAGAAAGTTGTTTGGAAATTTTTGAGAGAAGATTTTGTAGTTTAATAAATACGAATATATTTATTTGGCAGTCATAATGTTACTTTTGTAGCCCAAAAGTAAGGAATTAAATCAACATTTCCATAATAACATGATGGAGTAAATAGGAAGTGACAATTGCATTCAAAAAGCAACGCTTGCTTACCGATTTGCGAGTGATAACCATATTATACTTTTAAACTTTTGAAATGTAAGCCTATTCGAAACTAGATGTTCACAGGCTGATTTGAAAAAGTGACGTATTTCCAAAGTCTCCGTGCTTCCTGTTCTCGTTTTGTATGTAGGTAGATCTATCCCTGAATAGAGATCCAGGAATAAACGATTATTCTGCCACCACAATTTATCTAATATATCTATATCAGCCCATATAGGCACATCCCACTGCAGGGCAAGGGCCTACTCTACAATCCAGAATACGATTGAGAGTGGTTAGGCCATATAGTCCACCACGCTGGCCTAGTGCGGTTTGGCGAACTTACATACCATAGAAATTCATACAAATCGCTATGATATGCAGGTTTCCTCACGATGTTTTCCTTCACCGTTTTAGTGCATGGTGATTGACTCTCAATACACACATGACTCCGAAAAGTCAGAGGTGTGCTCTGGGATTTGAACCCGCGACCACCGTGAACATGTTGGCAGTCGCGTCTGGTCTGTTACCAAAAGGCCACTACGCACTATCTATTATATACTAATAATATAAAGGTGAAAGCCTTGATTGTTTTCATTGAATAGGCTCTGAAACTACTGAAACAATAAAAAATATTTCACCATTAGAGTAGGATTCTAATGGTGAAATATTTTTTATTATCCCTGATGAACATAGACTAAAGATTATTTTCATAAAAGTGTATCAGCACCCGGGCGGAGCCGGGCCGGTCCACTACTAATTATAAGTCCCAAGATTCTCATTGGACAATGATAGATCATAAAGAAGTTAGAAGTTCTACCAAACATAGTTGTGTATCATTCACATAATATTCGCAACTGTAATGACTCAAGCCATTTTCCATATATGAGTTACATAGCAACGCCGTAATTAATCAAGATAAAATTAGGTAAATATTTGATTTTAAATTCGGAACCTTGGTAGTTCATTCATGATATCGCTGTGTCATACGTTACCGAAATAGTATTGTTTAAATTAAATATTTTTATGGCACGTGCAAAATGTAGTCTTCCTCACATGACCTTTAGTTATCGCCGACCGATGCTGCACATAAATAGTCATAGGTTAATATCCTCGACATAAAAACTGGTGACAGTCAGAACTTTTACCAAAAGTTAAATAGAAGTGCAAAAATTGCGCATAGTCTCGCTTTATATAGGTTCATGAGAGGAAAGATTTTTGTAGGTGTAAAAATATACCAGGTATTAAGGAAATATTTCCAAATATGGAGACGTTAGTACGAATGATGTCTTTGATGAGTCACAAAATGAATAAATTGAGATGATAAAAAAACATTATACAAAGTTTTACTAGCATCATTCACGTTCTCTATCTAACTCTTCAATAACAAACTCTCGAGAATATGTTAAATTAAATTGTAATAAATCAATTTAAGTTCAAGTGGATCAATATCTTAATTTCCTGTAACAACAATCTCTTAAGCCGATGCCCATATTTCCCGGAATTGTGTTTAAGCTAGTTATTAAATTCAATTTTGTCAAGCCCCCAAATTTTGTTCAGGTGGAGTGAAACGCCGGGATCAAGGGCGTATCGCCTCTCAGATCATTGATATTCAAAAGCACTTCTTGTAATCTGCGTATAATGAAATTTGGTTAAGAGGCTGAGTATCCACCAAAACGGCAAATATAAATGTAGTGATTTTTCTATTTAAAAGAAGATTTGCCTCTTCATTATTACTTTTCAATCCATCTGATAGTTTTGAAAATAAAGGTTTATTTATTAATATGGGATAAAGGGTATTTGGTAGCTTCACTACTATATTGTGATAGGCACATTAAAAGTTCCCAAAATCTTTCCCATTTTTCAATATTTTTGTCTGTGTTTCAATAGTTTTGTATATCAGATGTATGAAAAGAAAGTTTTTAGATGTCTTCTTCAGAGGGTAAATTTTCTGGGTGATAACTATGTTGGCACAGAATGTTACTATACTTTAGAGTTTAGACATTAAGCGAGAATGAAGCTATGTAGTAATTAAACTTTGTTGGTCAACATTCTAGAGCATCATATATTGTTTCTGTAATATTTATACTTGACAATGATTGTGGAGCGTGCCGGGCGGAGACGACATAAATATAAGTTGGTGAAAGTATGAAAGATATTATATTTTAGTATACTTACATTATTTTAGTTTCATGTTCTAAATATTTATATTAAATACCAATGTTTTTTCATACAGTAACTACTCTCGGCGTAAAGATAAAGATAAAAACATTTTGTAAAACATGACTGACAATTTTGTACAAGATCTTTAGTTAAAGAAAGTAGCCACATTTTTTGCGCTGTTATGGCGTAAAAAAACATATTTAGCGCATAGTATGATGTAGTTAACATTTTTATAGGTCCGTGATGGGTCGGTGCATTATACGCCAAGTTAAAAGCACATTAATGAATATGTACAGTAAATAAAACCATTATTGTGGAGATTAAGGAAAAACGCTTTTTTACGCATAATTTGTCACGTGTCCAAAAATTGTAATTGATGGCTTCGTTATTTTTCTTTTACTATCATTAATTATTTAGTTTAGACAGACATTTTTGTTGGAAACTTACGTCCGGTAAAATGTCTTCGACGAGTCACTAAACAATTGGAAGAAACAAACAAAGTTTAGTCACCACAGGATCTCATATTTTTTGTTTATAATTTTTCTTTGCTAGTCCTTATTTTATTATTTATATGAAAAATAATTCTTCATAGTCAATATACTTTTTAAACTGTCAATTCCTACTCTAATTTACTAATGAAAGTTTATCGAAATATTTCATCGAAAAATCGAGACTGGATTTCAGAAATACTAAAACGGTGTAACTCCGAGCTTCATTATTCTGAACCGATTGCTATAATTTATTTTAAATTCTACTTAAGCATAGCATAGCGGCAGGTGCAAAAATTTATCAATATAATACTAAATTTTATTTTTGTTAAAAAATTCGATCATGATTTGTTTTCACTCGAAAGGTTTTTAATCTCGGCTAGCTTCAATCAGATAAGTGGAAAGATGTAACGAGCTACTTTTTGCATAGAAGAACCATCGGCAAGGGCCTGACCGTGCCCTATCGCAAATCGCCGCTGCGTTCCCCGAAATTGCTTATTAATAGCACACCTCAATATATCTAGATGTTGGAGATATAAGGTTTTCACGAAAATATATTACCTGATTAATTATGTATGCAAATATTTATTATGTTTTCAAATCCCAATTTCACGTAAAAATCATGTGTATTAGAAATGATGAAAATTGTTGTAATTACAACTCCTGCAATACACATAATTTAACAGATATTTACCCGATTTCACGTTAAGATATTTAGTGTATTAGAAATAACGAATATATTTTAACTAAAACTCATGCAACACGGATAACTAAACAGATGTGTAGGTATATATGTGTATAAATCACACAACTTTAGTGGAGATCTTAATAAATATAAAAATAAATTGTTTTTTTTTTATCTTTTTTAACCTTTTTTTTATTTAAATCAAAAGTGCTTAGGATATGTAAACACCAGATTGAACCGGTTCATATTGTATTTGGCTACTCCACCACTCCGCTACTGTAGCCAAAATGACTACGTTTAAAAAGAAACAAAAATATAAAAAAAAAACAATTTAAAAACAATAAAAATAAAAGAAAACATTCAAACAGCGCTTTGTAAAATGCCGAAACGACTGCGAAAAATATTTAAAAGTAAACATTTTGTTTAAACAAATTAAATGTTCACAGTCGCTGGTCGCCAATGAACCGTGAGTGGCAATCAAAGTATCGCCTATAGGGTTGTCACGTTGAGTTTTGACTAGTAGTTATTACAAATTGATGTCATCGTAAATTTTTCGTACTATTATAGCTTCGCTATAACGAAGAAGTGTACTTTAAAATATGAACCGACTCATAGCTGCCCTTCGTCTTACGTTTTTATTCAATATTGATTATTTTTATTTTCTATGGCAAACCTATACGAGGTGCGAAAATCTTTTCGGCTTTTCACAATGTACAATGAAAATATGTCACGTTGCAGCTATTAGTGTTATTGCAGATTCAAACAAGCAAGAGTAACAGTTAACTCATGATACTGTATTATATTAGCCCTTACTGCTACTCCTCTACGATCGAGAGTACGATTGAGAATGGTTAGGCTATATAGTCCACCACGCTGGCCTAATGCGAGTAGCGGACTTTACACACTTACATTGTAACGGATTGATTGATGGAGTATATAAGGCTTTCGCAATTATTCACTGCTTTAGCGAAAAAGAGTATACTGATTCTTCATTTTGGGCGACTTCGCTTCACTCAGCCATATTTATTATAACGTAAACATATTCGTATTATAAATATTTATTGTAAATTTACAACCAATTATTAATAAGCTGCTCTGATTTAAACCAACTTGTAAATTATGTAATAATCACTACATTGTAAACTGGTTTTGAAAAGAGCAACACTAGAGTTTTTTGCCCGTTCTTCTCTAGTGAAAACCGCTTTACGAACCGGGTGGTAGATAAAAAAATGACTGAATCTAAACGATGTTGAACATTTTAATGGATTCAATAAATTATTTTCATTTCATTTCATTTCATACCATAGAAATGATACTACTCTAATAAATTAGAACGCAATAATAATAGAAATGATACGAGTGGAATATATGTTTGTGTTTATTCCGATTTTATCGCATGTTTGACAACCCTAATCCATGTTGATATTTCAACATCAGACTCAATATGGCTTCGATTTTAGGCGACTGTTGTGATTTATTCCTTTTTATTTTCCATATACCATTTTCATTTGTATTCTACGGATTGTGTTGTTAAAAGGCAGTCTGTTTACTAATCTTTTAGGGCCGATATTTCAATCGTCATTTGTTTCAGCGAATAACTTTACAGTAATAATTTAAAAATAAATCGTTGAAAAAATGTAATACTAATAGAGTATACGGATTTACCTTTAATTTTAATGACACGTATAGAAAACGTTTTTAATTATCTCAGTGAATATACATTTGCATGAAGGAAGGAACGGCCGATGACAAACATTTCAGTGCCACATACCTCATTGCCTTCTTCTTTTCTATAAGCCTGAGTCCTTTTAAATAAAGTTTCCTTCTGGTTTGAGAAGCAGGTTCTTTCTCAGCAAGAGTATAGTTACCATTAATTTTATAATAATTTTGCTCGGCATTGCACTATAACGATATAGAAAGAAAAAATAATAATAATTAAAGGATAAACATATAAAAGCCTCCTGCAGACAGGCTCCGTAAACAAATATTTGTCTGAACCACAGGTATTTTCGGGTCTAGATGTTAGTAAGACCGAAAACCAGTTTCTGATACCCACGACACATGACTTAGTTTTGGGTGTAATTATAAAAAATAAAAAGAAGGGAGCATTCTGTATCAGCCCATATACGTCCCACTGTAGGGCACGGGCCTACTCTACAATAGGGAATACGATTGAGAGTGGTTAGGCCATATAGTCCACCGCGCTGGCCTAGTGCGGGGTGTAGGGATGAGCATTAAAGGTACAATACACATTGTACCCAGATATTAAAGTGTATTATATAATAAGTAGAGAAGCCGATCTGATAAAGATTCGCGCGCAGCTTACTTCGTAATACGAGCACACAGAATAATATTTGTCTAAAGAAAATAATAAAGTTTGGACAAACATCACGCGCGCGAAGTAGCCCGTGTTTATTTAAGAGGTCGTGGTTTATAATATTTTGTTATAAAATTTATTGACTAATATTATTAAAGTACCTTGTAATGTATTAACTTACATACGTTCCATTGTTGAACTCTGATCTTAAGATTCAGATAAATTTAGAAAAAGCCGGATAGTTCGTGTTATTAAAATTCAAAAAAGTATGTCAGTTGTGTATGTTTCTTTGAGATGTTCACAATTAACTTATATGTATTAGATTACGTTTAAATAGAGGAGCTATTGTATTATAAATATAGACAACAATGGATTTACTCTTGCTATTTTCTGTAGTTTATTTTTACCTACCGGTTAATATATCAACAAGTAGTCACTATGATCAATTGATTTTGGGAATACTAGAAGCAAGCTGCTTAAGCTCTCAGTATGTAAAATGTACTCTGTGGCTTAAGCCGTGTAACCATCAATGAATGTCTTGACCCTACGTTTTATTTATCTATTACTCTTTATTTAAATCAAAAAGAGAAAAATGCACAACAAAACAATTAATGTATATTTAATCTACAATCACAATACAGTTATTTTCCTACAAAAACGTTTAGTCGATATTTAAGTTTATACCTGAAGATATAAAAACAAACACACATTGATAATGCAATTTTATTTCACAAACATGCGTGCTTCAATATAAATAGATATGAAGTAATGGATACAGAGTCACATGAATAAAACAGTGAAAGATCTGAGTAAACTGCTCATATTTGTGCTGTCAACATGATAACTTCCATGTTTGGAATATCATAAATTAATGTAAAGTACAGAGACAAATAAACACCTACTATCGCTGAGTCAATGAACGTATAAATATAGCTTGTAGTATGCATATTTTTACGCAGTGCTGAATTTACCACTAAAGGCACGAGATGATGGGGCACCCTAGCCAAGAATGATACAACCGCCCCTTATCAGTCATCTAGGTCTTTGCAAAAATTGAAAAAAAAATATAGGTCGACGGTATCTCCAAACGTATCTCTGCACAAAGCTTTAAAAAATCTAAACCTGCGGTGCTTTCTGTCATTCAAACTCTTGTCACAGTAAAAAACTAGCGTAGCAATTTGGTAGCAATGCTTACTATCTGCCATTCAAATCCTTTGAATAAAAAAACAGAGAAGCCTGCTGAAAAACTTTATTTTCGGAGCCCAGAGAGGTCGCTTACCTGCGACCTACACCAATACTGTTTCTATTTATATTTTTAGTTTCTAAGAGCAAGAACTTATAGGGTACATTATACATGCATAATCGTTACGCCTGTATCCCATAGGGATAGGCAGAGATTATAGACCGCCACTTTGCTCGATCCTGACATATTCGCTTCATCCACTTTCATCAACCTCTTCATGCCTTCTCGTCGGTTTAGGGTACTTTTGATTGACCCTTGTTAAGGGTATCACAAGAACTAGATTAATTAAAAATGAAAGAATTGAATGTGATCACCGCCGTGCTGCGAATCACTGCGGTATTTGAAAATGTACTAGGGAAGGAAAGGAGTTATTAGGCTTCTGATGGCCGCGCTGACCGTACGAAACTCAATAGTAAAACTTTTTTATTACGTTAGTTTAAGAGAGACCGCGACGATTGAGCTACCCATTCACAAAGTTTTTTTTGCTCACATTTAATGAGTTATATCATCTGTATATCCCGATATGAATATTATTATGAGCCCTTCAATTCCCACTGCTGGGCAAAGGCCTCCCTCCTTTGAATGAATGAATGAATGAATAGTGAAAGAAAAATACAGTTTTCTTAAAAAATGCTGTCATATTTGGATTGCCTATAAATTGTGTGTGTTACTTTTAGATCAAATTTTACAATTCCCTTTTACTGAACACTTTTACTACATTCTACTAATTACCTAGCTTCCACACCAATGTGTATTCATAATAATATAACCTATTTTAAAGAATTTAGATGTAAACCCTAAAGTGGGTTAACAACACAATGCTTAACATAATGCTCAATGCAGTCGGAGAGATCAAACACATCACGCCACGTCACGTATACGCAAATTCCAGGTAGCGCTTGCTAAATGTGCGCTGCATCAGTGATTGAAATTGCTTGGACGCATCCATCATACTGATGTGGATGCTTGTAATATTTGTATTGCCATGAGACTGAGAAATTCTGAAATTGATCTGGAGTTAGACCCAATTTTGTAACGTATTTATTTAGTTTTATTCTTTATTGTACACATAAACATAACAGTAAAGATATTCTATGAAAACAAAATACAAATGGCGGTATTATCGCTCTAAGGCTGTCTCTACCAGACAACCATTGGATGGATTTTGTATGTTTTATATAAAATGACATAATAATTAATTTATTATTATATATCTTACTTATACTTATTATATATCTTACTTACGACTGCCTCGGTGGCGTAGTTGTACTACGGTACGGTCACAAAGCCGAGGTCTCGGGTTCGAATCCCGAGTTGGGCAAAGTGATATTAGATTTTTCTATTCATTATCAGTCCAGAGTCAGAAATTTGTGCCCGATATGGCGATAGGCTCGCCACCTATCACATTGTGGGACGGAACATACAAAGCAAAATGTGGGTGTCATGGCACCTCTGCCTACCCCGGGGAAAAAGGCGTGAGTTTATGTATGTATCTTACTTATAGTATCCTTTTTTCTGATGCTTGGTAACGAAAGTTGAGGCTGCGAAAAGGAAATCCTTCTACTCCTTGTTTTTGATATAAAAATATGCAGCTGTGTTTGAAGAAAATCTCCACCGCATTTCGATAACTAGGACTTATCTTGAGACTTTTTGGTGTGACTGTTCTACGTATTCCTGAAGAATTACAGTAGACAAGTATGTAAGGATTCTGCGCTATTGACTTTTGAAAGTATTCCAGATATATTAAAATACTTGGTGGTAGGTCTCTCATATGTGAGAGGCCATCTGGGTGGGTACCACCGCAGTGTCTATTTATCCCGTCAAACAGCAGTGTAAACGCACTGTAGTGTTTCGGGTTGAAGGGCATTGTAGCCAGAGTAATTACTGGACATATTGAGACTTAACATCTTATGTCTCAGGATGGCGAGCGCAGTGGAATGCCAAGCATTGCTTTGTAATTCAAGGTGTTGTTTGGTTTTGCTACTGTTCATGAGCGGTCGTATCGCTTACCATCAGGCGAACGGCATGCTCGTCTCGCCATTTAAAGCAATAAAAAAATAAAATAAATAAATAAAAAGTATTCCAGATGTATTAAAACAGTCGAGTATGTAAGGAATTCGTGGTACATTTATTGTGTAAATAGTTTTGCGAAAATCCGGCAAACACTGATTAAACCTATAGCCTACATTCCTTATAAATCTTAGCCTAGCATGAAATGAACGTTTTGTTTTTTCTTTGAGGTTATTAATTATATGAAGCGTCTTTGGAACATTTATTACGGTCAGAATCTTACATTGTTTAGAAAATAGGCTCTATCTTACTTTTCGCACAAATTGGTATAATTAATGACAAATCCACTTGATATTTGGAATTAAATACATTTTTAAATTAAATATTAAGTATTGATTATATTAGGTAACTAGGGGTGGTCCCGGCTTTACTTATTGAACCCAGTCCACATCAGTAAAATATTATTTCCCGTACTGTTTTATACACAGGTTTTATACATATTCAAACTCAATGCCGTCCTCTGTACTCCCCATAGCAGCCCCCATATCAGTTCTTCTTCTATGTATAGACATCGATCGGTTACAAACATATATTATGTATAGATAAATATTTACATTTGGTATTTTATTTAACCTATATAATTATTCATTTATTACTAAGTGCGTTATATCTGTCCTAAATGTGCCTTTTAAAACATTAAATAGTACAGCCAAAATGCTATCAGTCTTTGATGGCAGATAGATGGGGTCGGCTTGATCAGAGTATCAACATGTTTTTAATTATATCTTTTCATTAATCCAAATCAGATTTCTAGTATTGGCGGTCAATATCTCCTACTATTAGACCAATAAAACCCTATTTTGCAGTAATATAAAAGTTTCTAATAAAAAAATATGCCTTTGTGGCTCGGTTGTATTACGGTATGATAACACTGTTGAAGTCAAGAGTTCGTATCGCGGTCGGAAAAAGTAATTGGCATTGGAATTTTCTATTAATTTTATTAGCGCGTAGTCAGAAATGTTTGCCTGATATGACGATAGACTCGACCCCTATCACATCGCAAGGACGGAACACTTTCGGCGAAACGTGAATTTAGTGGTAGTACGTCTACGTATCCCTTCTGGAAAAAAAGGCGTGAGTGTGTGTATATACAAAAATAAAACCAGATGCGAAAAGTAATCTCCAAAAAAAAAAACATGAGTCCCACCTAAAATAAACGTGTTCCGAAACCGTTCCCCTAATCTAAAATTAATTATCTGTAGGTTGTATGTTTGCACAACATTCTGCAGTTACTACGATATCTCCACCCAAGATGAATATTTATATCGACATCGGCGACCCGCCTGGCTAGATATTAATTACGATCCCGGCGACTTATTAGCCCACAGATGCCGTGTTAAGTTGCAAATTTTGGTAGCGTGCATATTCTGATGTTATTCCGATATCTGTAGTTAAACTCTGTAATTAAAATTATATTAATATATTTGGGTATAAGGTCAGGGTGGCATATTCCGTCTATGGACCGTAACCCGTCTACTTCCAATTAAATACAGTACATTCAAATTACAGCTTTGAGTGTTGGCATGTTAGAAAAGTATTTCATGACCTTACATTTTTGAAGTAGTGTTGGATAGGCCATAGTATATATACTCCTGCAACTATTAGCTAATGCTTATATTCACTTAAAATAGGCAGACGCGTTTCTAATGTTATTTAGAATTCGTAAAGCTTCCATACGTCATAATACGCAAGCAAGCTTACCACAACATCAGGCATATTATTAACATTTATTAACTTCCACTTCCCACAGTCCACTTCCAGGCAACCTGTGAAATTATTCAACCGAAACATAATGAAATAAAAAGCATAAAAGTAATATTTTGCATGGCGCCTATAATACATAATCTTATAAAGTGTTCAATTCAGGTGAATAAAATAAATCTATTTTAAAAATACCTTGAAGAATATCTTATCAAAGAACCATGTTGTTGTATTAAAGAGCTTATTACGAAAAAGTTGAACTGAAAGTTTTAAATTAATTACATATTCTAAATTATCTATTGACCTATCGAACGAGTTACCATTTTATAACATTTAATTGTAAAGTATGTACACAATTAAAAAAAAGATTTGTTTTGAAAAAAATATGCATTGTCCGAAATATAAAAGGAATCTAGAAACCTATGCACAAGTATATGTTATCATTTATTGTGACTTATTAACTGAAGTGAAAAGAAAACTAAACAATCCCTGTTTTTTAATTTATTCGAAAGAGTAAAAAACTGGCTTAAAGCTAAAATATAAATTTAAGTAATTGCACGTGTTTGTAAAGAGTTTAACTGTTAATGATACAAAGTTAATGAGAAGCACAAAAATAAACTACGCTGTTAAACCAGGGAGCATGATAAACTAAATTAGTTTAGTGCTGAAATAGCAGCTTTGAGTCAAATGCGCAACATTCCGTAATAGAGTCGTGTTATGACATTCAACTTTATGTCACAGAATGTTGCATATGTACAGGGAACACATGTTGCTATAATCATGCAATTATTTAAAATTAACCTTGACTGCTGAAATATGTTTTTCCATCCATCCATCCATCAGCCAAAGGAAGTCCACTGCTGAACATAGGCCTCCCCCAATGATTTCCACAGAGACCTGTTGAAGGCAGCCTGCATCCAGCGACGTCCCGCGACCTTTACCAGGTCGTCGGACCATCTTGTGGGTGGACGTCCAACGCTGCGCTTTCCGCTACGCGGCCTCCATTCGACCACTTTCCGACCCCATCGGTCATCAGATCTCCGCGCTATGTGCCCTGCCCATTGCCACTTCAACTTGCTAATCCGGTGGGCTATGTCGGTTATTTTAGTTCTCCTACGGATCTCCTCATTTCTGATTCGATCTCCTAGGGAAACCCCGAGCATAGCCCTCTCCATAGCTCGTTGAGTGACTTTGAGCTTCCTAATAAGGCCCATAGTGAGAGGCCACGTCTCGGTGCCGTAAGTCATCACTGGCAACACACAACTATCGAAGACTTTCGATTTAAGGCACTGAGGTATTTTGGACGAGAAGACGTCGCGTAGTTTCCCGAACGCTGCCCAACCGAGTTGGATTCGACAAAATATGGTTTTGTCTTCAGATTATAATTAAACTTTAAGTAAATAGTTTCAATATATTGTAAAACATTGCCTATCGGTGATAAGACCACCAGTTGTACTTTTTATGTATGTGATTTTACTTTGTATTTGTTGCCTTTTTGTACAATAAAGTGTAAATAAAGAAATAAATAAATATTATTAAGTCAGAAAAAGTCAAAAACTTTGTAACTCATTAAAATTTCTGACTTTTATTTTATATCAGTGTTGGTAACTATAAATTCAATAAATATAAAAATATTTCATAACTAAATTATTTATAAATCTAAAATGCCTGACTGGGCGGTTATTTACCTTTAAAAACATCCTTTTAAAAACTAAAAGCCCCTTTGACACATAAAGCGATAAAAATTGTTCCCAATTTCGTATATGGACAGGCTGGGCGGGCAGTGCGTCGGCTTTGCACGCGTGATTAACTTTTTTATTAATACCCATCGGCCAGGCTTTGACGTGATATCACTCAGCCAGGATGATCACGGCTAATCCACTTTGGGAACTTCATATATTTGCACTCACGTTCGACTTGATGGAAAGATATGCGATATTTCGATAGTTTACGGGGGTTTATTATCGGTTACATATTTTTTCACTTTATATTGCCACTACATTTTTTTATAGATCACATAAAACTAAGTGCAGTTAATTTCAGTTACCGTATACACCGGTTAAAAATGACTATATAGTAAAATGCTGGCCTTTTGGAAATCGGGTTGTTGATAATCATATTGGGCCTGCTAAAATGGTTAAAGATGATAAATGATAAATTTGTCGGCTCTGAATTACCATGAGGTGGATTATAGCTACTTTGATGTGGTAATACATGCTACACGCGTGTATTTGCAACAGGTGTTCGTTTGTAAGGAACGGATTTAATAATTGTAAAATAGAATAAATTCAAACTTACGTACATATTACAAGTAATAATATTATATAATGGGACTAAGCTATACAATGGGGTTTATCTATACAAGAAATATAATGCGTCACATTAATTGTTGTTTTTTTTTTATTTTCAATATTTAATAGTGGATGAACGGTTTGTCGGTGTAGTCATATATTAAATAGTCATTGGTTCGCATCTTTGATCATGTTAAAGTGTACTAAAATTCTGCAAACGGTAAGCAACTCTACAGACACTTCTGCCTACCTCATATAGACATGTACATGAGCTTAAATGTATTAAGGCGCTAATTGCAAGAACTATTAATCAAAATTTGTAATGGTCGTATTATTTATACTCCGTTTGTACATAATGGTTATAGGTTATAATGTCACGATGCGGCTCAAAGAGCACAACAGATAGACAATAAGAGCCATTTAATTTGGCAGACGTGGGCAGAACAATTAGTTCAAAATAAGACAGAAATGATCATTCGACGTAGAATTCTATAAATAAACAAACTTGGCCTCGGACAAATTAATTCTCTCGTAATATTCCGAAGAGATATTTATAAATCATAAAACCCCAACTTTCCAAGTGGCTTTTAAGATGATCTGAAACAAACCAACAAACTTTCAGTACATTATTAGTATACGAATTAACATAACTTGGTGCGAAACTTCGCCCATAAATAAGGATTGAGCGAATCCCGATAACTTATACTGTAATAAAAATATGGATCATCGGAGTGTGTTTATTCTTGTTAAATGATATCAACTGGTGTTGGGAAGAGCCTGGAGGCCTTGGGTCTTCTTAACTAGTTTTTTTCATATTTACGGAGACGAGGTAATACGAGATCCCGTTGCAAGATCACAACATGAATAGACTATGTAATAAAACCTAAATTTTTTGTAAAAAATAGGAAGATATGTCGAAGTTTGCACACTTCTAAAATTACATAAAATTTTTGAACACAATAAAATACCCATGTCTAATAAAATACTGTACATTATCTATACTGCGAGTATTTTTAATAAGAATTTTAACAATGGAGTTGGCAGCTTGAGTATAAAATAAGAGGATCGCATATCAAGTTCAATTTCAACTTATGATGAAGTTAAATACTGGTATCTTCATACATTTTAGCTTTAATTCGACGCTTCTATTGCAGCCGGATTTATATCCGAACTAGTTGATAGAAATTAGATTATATTTTATTCTATTTAAGATTAATAATGAATAATCATCATTATTTATACCACAAAATTTCCCGATAGTTTTCCTTATTTATTATGAATTAAAGTACATAAATTACATAACGAGTTTTGGTAAAGTTGTTAAAATGGAATTTCCCCTCCGCTTGTTGTGTTTCGCGGAATTTAATTAGTGTTTTTGCTAACCCTACTCCGCGGTGTTAGGGAAGAATCGACAACATTAATTCATTGGCTGTCACGTAGTAATGTTTTTACTCGCTACATATAACATAATATAAGTAAAACAACATTTTTTCTCTCTGTGATGACAATCAACTTATCTATTTCTGGTAGAAAGTTATTCCTTAATAATTGTGTATACATTGAACATGACTGTGAAACGAAAAGTCGCGGTATCGATTGCCGAACCGGGAATAATGTCTGTGAGATCAGCAAATGTTTGTTTCCTATGTGGCTATCTTTACCATAAATATTTGTGTATTTTCTGATATTCATGATAAGCCTTGATCATCAGTGTGGTGTTAAGAAAAAGTGTACGCTTTAAAAGATAGGGGTTGAAAGAAGACGGGAATAGAAGAAATTATCACCGCTCGAATCAAAATGCTATAATTTACAAACGTGAGTTTGTAATTTTAAAAAGTTGTAATTTCATTCGTTACATTATTCTTGCCCTGGTTAGAATTGCAACTTGATTGTTATACAATTGACTTTATTAAATGCGGGCTAAGAAAGTGCGACTTCTGAGTGGTCTTCAACTCTTCAAATTATCGACTGAATTGAACATATTGGTTCATATCGAGTAAATATTGTAAAACTTCTTTCATAACTTTCGAATAGTTTTCCTTTTAAAAGTTTTGCACATATTGCAGGACCCAAAGTGTTCGCATGTGGCGAGAGTTTACTAGGATTTAGTTTAAGTGTAAGAGATTCATTTATTACAATGTTGCAGTTTCATTTTGTTAGTGTAATGAAATTCGTATTGGCTTGGACAGGGAATACACTGTGCAAAACCAACAGTCACCCACGCAAGTATCTAGCATTTCAGGATTGATCTGTGTGTAGCAGATTTCACTCATTCATTATTGTGTCGACAAAGGAGATGTTTATGGCCCGACAGTGAATGCCGCATCTGGCCTGCAAATCACATTATCCTGAAAGAAATAAAAAAATACTTGGGATAAATGATGAATGGAAATACGCCACTAGGTCTCCGGACTATGAAATCTCATACCGATTAGTAGACACAAAAATATGTGTCCTTAAGAGTTCTGCAAAAATATGGATACATACTTATCATTCAATATTTATTCTAGTAATGAATAAATAAATATCTAAATATACTTTCGTATCATTATTATGTCATGATATTGTAATGTATCTATGACCTAGACAGACAGACTAAACATTAATGTGTACCCATCGTCTAGAACTACGAAGACTAAACGATTGTACATTTCAAAGCCATAACATAAAAACACGCCGATTGTTTGATATCAATATTATCTATTCGAATCATTGACCTATAACTAATAGGTAAATGATTCGATACATAGGTTGAGATTGATCTTGTTTAATAATAATTACAATCAATCCTAAAAGCTGGTTTCAATAAAAGTACACATTCATTTCCCGTTGGCTTATAATAGAAGCTCTAAATATATTTTTTGTTTATTATAATAAAGACATAATTTTCTCTGAACAATGAGATAAGTCGACGAGATTTACCTTAGTATTTTACACCTAACACCAGGTAAAATCATAATATTTAAAATTCCCTCCCTACCTAATACCCATGTGGTTACTTTTCAGCTTTGAGACTGAAGCGTGGACCTAATGTACAGTTTGTTCGGAACGCATATTATGAAGTAAAAACCTTGTTTCAGCCAAAACAAAGACTGGGATGAGTGTTTCGGATTATTTTAAAATGTGTTTTTCGTGAGATATTTTTTTGGCAGGTAGTCTGTTTTGTTTGGGCACTTTTATATTATGAAATTTTGGCTCGTAACGTGCCTGATAATACGAGCTACATGGTTGGCAGATGTATAGTCTTAGTGAAGTCTTCATTTTCTTTTTGTTTTGCGTTGCAGTGTATGATTGTTTTTTTTTTATATATATTTATTTAATGCCTTTAGTAAACCTAAATTGCATAAAGGCGGACTTAATGCCTAAGCCATTCTCTGCCAGCCAACTTTTGGGTGATGCATAGAGAGAGCATGGTAGGCGCATAAAATAAAATTGAAAAGTATTTTAATTAATAAATATCACTATATAAATACACACATACATTTATATACATACATATATACATTTTTGGGATGCTAAATACATATAACGTGTTAGTTGATTGTAGTTTCTAATTAACATTATATGTCGTTTATATCATTACAGAAACTTTAAATGTTGGCTGACTTGGTAGGTTTAAATAAATTGAGAAGAGTAAACTAAATTTCATATTTCGAAAAAAGAATACTTCATTACAACGAATAACAAGATTGATCTTTCAATAGATCAAATTCAACCACAACTGTTTACTAAGTTCGCTAACAAAATAATTTTTATTTGCGCATATTTATTAAAATTCATTTTAATACAACAACAACATTACCAATATTATCAAGCACAAATAATCTTTGGTAATCACTTCGCAGTATCATCGATATCCATTATTCTATTATTTAGTTTGCTAACTTTTGTTTATATGAACTATAATAATTGTTCGCGAGTTTGCGCGATTTATACGCGAGATGATTTATCTTTATCGAATTTTTATATTCATACGTAAGCTCACGCATATGTCCTTGCCGGGATAGGGAGAGAGGGCAATAATGTCAATCACAATTCACCGAGGTAATTGCCTTTTAAGAATATATAATATAGGACAAACTTATCCCCATGCTAGATAAAAATATGACGCTACAATTTATCAAATTAAACATAATTAAAAAATAATGATTATAATAGTAATAGGTTACTTATTCACATTATATATTATTTTCACGGCAAAATAACTATATTACTGTATCAGCGCATCCAACCCAGCGAGAGTACTATTGAGTGGTGAGTGGTACCATATAGTACACTACACAATACACATAATAATAACTTAATGCTATCTTAGCGTATAGTCGCATATCTTAATATATGTTTATCCTTCAGTGGTCAGTACAATTATTATTACTTACACTTTTACTAGAGAAATTATTTAGAAAACAATGAGACAGAAAGTATACGTAATATACAGGTCACATGAATGGTTACAAAGAAATGCTAAATCTCATAGTTGGAGGTAAATAATGTGACTCCGCATTCGGGACAACGATGCATGACTTTATACAAATATTGTTAACAGTGGCACATGACTAGATACGCTCCGTGTTTGGACAACAGATAACTGTGAGTAATCATTTGTTAATAACTATTTGCTCGAGGGCGAGATCATTGAAGGTGCATCGAACCTAAGAAATAGGTTGATCGTAAAATTAGCGGTATAAAAAATTAAATATTCATGTTTATATGTACAGGGATACCGGATACAGAGATACGCCTCTGTAGGAAAAGTCAATTATATTACAGTATTTTAAATTTACTAACATTTTTAAAAACGCATCCGATTTTATGATGGCAATAAAATAAAAATTGAAGTATTGATAATTCTGAAGTAATGAAAATAAAAAAAAATTAAATTATTGGGGATTAAGGCGACAAAACAATCAAGTATTTTCACTTTCATTTAAAGAAATTTATTATCTGAAAGCAATATTGTCCAGACCCGAATCAGCTGTTATTTGGTATAAATACATCCAAACTGCCTAATACATAGTCCTGACATCACATTAAGAGTGAATATTCTGTCATGGGTATCAGAAAGTACGAGTCTTTTCGGTGTCACAAACACCCAGACCCAAATCAAATACCTGTGGATCACACAAATATTTGTGACTATGCGGGAATCGAACCTATTGATTTATTGCCAGCGTCTTCCTACTGCGCCACAGAAGCTGTCAAACTAAGCCAAGCAACTAAGCAAACTGAGCCAAGCTATAAGATAGATCTACCTCCTTTGTATTAGACTTGCAATTGTAAGGTTTTGAATGATTTGGCTTATTAGTTTGTGCGGCCCACAAATATTTCCTCGAGTCTGGGTGATTGTGAGACTGAAAAGTGTCACTCTCGCATTTCCTGATACCCACGACACAAGACTTGATCTTAGTGTGGGGTTACAACTAAGTAAAAGACTTTTAGGTGTTATTTATATATTTTACGACTGGTATATGTACGTATAAACCGGTGTATGCTAAATGCGGTTAATAGGCTGTACATACTTTTGCAATTATTGTAAAGAACTCTGTGGTCTGCAGATTTCCTCACAATGTCTTTTTTTCATTAAGGCTAGCACTACGCCAAGACATAAGCACATGATAAGAAATAAGCTTTAAGATATACATCTGTCTTTGTCTTCTTCACAAAGTAACTATTTACGCTTTAAATATTAAGAATCTTATGACGTCGTAATTTGAAAAACAAAGGATTTGCAAGCACGTTCGGAACTGTGAACACATTCTTGACATTGTTGCTACAATACAATAATTCTAATGTTATTAGACTACTAGCTTTTACCCGTTATTACTTCTTCCTATGAATTAAAAATCACCCACTATCCTACGGCGGATGTGCAGTTTTATATAAATAAATATTACCTACAATATACAAACTCATATTTTACGGCTATTATAAAAATATTACGTAAGTACCTTTAAGTAAGTAAATAAGATTCCTTGTCTACCAGCTATAATATTTTTACTAGTTGAACAGCATCTGGCATGTATCCGATGAAGCAATCCAATAATAGGGATTCACTGCTCGATCTAGAATTACGCTAAGTTCATATCTTGTACAAGGCCTTTCGTTTTCTCTGAAGTCTTTCTCAGAGCTAATTTTTTGCACATTTAAAAGAAAGCATTTGTATAATATTATTTTGGAATTACTGCATCTGTATCTATTTCTGTCCATATACGTCCCACTGCAGTGCGTGGGCCTCCTTTACAATCGAGAGTATTATTGACATTTGGAATAACATGAATGAAATTTAGAATCGAAATAAGTTTCGGTTGTTGGTAGTCAATTATGATTTTTCGTTTATATAACGTTTCCCGCTTATGCTATTCATGAACTGTGCTACTTAATAGAAAATATTGAAAGTTCTATGTACATGAACTAAAGTTCAACTTTAAATATAGTGAAACTCGTTCCTAATTACGGGGTGTATATGTGCTACCTAAATATTACTCAGCATAAACACTCGAATATCAACGGTTTACTCCCTATTATCGAATATTCGGTTCATACATATAAGCTTTACGTTTGTAAGGCTCATTGTTCTAATAAAAAAGCTTTACAGGCGTCAATATAGTTTATTCGAAATATCAGTAACAGTTCTAAATAACTATAGATATTAAGGCTGTTAGATCTGTTTCACAAGAAACAGGCGTGAGGCGACGACTTCGCTGAGGTGTCAAGGTAGGAGGCCTTTTTTCCTCCTGAGCTTTTTCCTTCCTTCTCCCGTACTATTTTAAATCGGCAAGGCAGGCGATTATCACTTACCGTGGTATTATAAAAAGTAGATAAAATGATGGAAAAGGTAAAAACATACCACGAATCGAACAAACTGGTAAAGGCTTCTAAGAAAAGCCTTAAATCACGAAATATATTACACACACGCTCAATACTTTAAAACATCAAGCTAGGAAGTCATACAAGGGAAGTATTGTGAATCGATTTCCAATCTTTTGCAAGTCGAAGGGTAAATGCGGAGTACTTAAGTAGGTGGAGATTATATTATGGCAGATTTCACGGGTCGCGCGCAGGGTGTGAACTTGTGATAACCTTTTTATTAGGCAGTAACACTATCCGCCTTTATCTGTCCTTCGGCATTCGCGAAGAAAGGTTTAAAAACAGGTAATTTTGAGTCTGTACAGAAATATTTCTAAGTGTTCATTGTTTTTTTTATTTCTATAAATGGCAAGATGAACATGCCATTCGCCTGATGATAATCGAAACGACCGCTCATGGATAGAAGCAATACTTGGCATACCACTGCGTTTCTACCTCCTACCATGCTTCTCCTGCCCTGCACTCTTGTGCATTTACACTGATTTTTGAGAGGGTAATAGACATTGCGGTGGTACCTACCCAGGTGGACTCTCATATGAGAGACCTACCACTAGTAAACGAGTATCTTATGTATGGTCTACGCGGTTTCTGAACAGGTTGATATGACTCAGTATATGAAACCAGGCTTCTACCTAGTGGTTTCTACTATAAGATTTATTACATATCGTCTATTGATATATTTTAAAATGATCCATTTTAAAAATAGATATCGTTTGTATTATTGAATCAAAAATATTACATAAATTATATATCGGTAATATGTATATTTGTAGTAAACATATATAAGTTATATAAATATAAGTTGTAAAATCTGTATCTGATACAGATACAGAATTTAAAACTAATTTTCTATGTATGCCGCACGTATAGATATTTGCAAGACATAATTGAATGTATCTACATTTTTAGCTCATTAAAAATGTATCTATTACTAATTATAGAAATAATTATTCGAAAGGGTTAAATACTAATAAAAATAACAAAATAGCAGTCAGCAATATAAATTGCTAACTAGATATTTTGCAAATGTAAACTGTCCATAGAAAAATATTATTCCTCCAAAGAAACGTACTAATTCTTTGTAGTGAAAGAAATAAAAAGGATACTCTTATAAAAACGATATCAATGACCACGTAGTAAACAAACCATATACCACACATCACACGACCTACAAGCAAATACGTCCACGCGCCTTCGCAAATCTGTCACCGCACGTCACCTGCTCAACTCAACAAATATTCTAAACCGACACGTCTCAGTTCGGCTCCTTAGATAAAACACTTATAAATACTTGAGCGACACCTATTTCTTACTAGTGCGCCCGCGAGGACGCCTGTGGCTCTCAAAACATTTCTTTGTTCCGCACATATAAACAAACAGTACTATGGCACCCGGTGTCATACAAAACTCTGATACAATAATAAATGACTCGTTAGATGCCCTCGCGACGGTCCATAGCGGAGACCTCATCAATCAGCTGATGGGGCAAGGCATCAAGACTTGTCCGGTGACGTTTGTCGATGCCGACACTACGGTAGAAGCGAAAATTGAGGTTCAGAATGCGAAGGTTGACGCGATCCCGAACGGAAAAGTTGAGGAACGTTGCGCTAATGTCGTGGAAGTTAAAAAGCCGGTTCGTAAAGTTACCAGACCGAAAGTGTTGAAGAATCACGAATCGCGGGAGTACCTGTACGACCGTCTGTACGACACAACGTGCCCGCGTGTGGTGAGTTTATTTGCCTTTTTAATGGTGAATCAGTTTGAGATTTTAGCTGATATTAGACAAAATTGACAATAAATAAATGTTATTAGTATGTTATTAGTAGTCACTCTAGAAATAAAACCGGTTTAAACACACAATTTTAGCATTAAAAACAACTTTGAATTCTCGGTATGTGTATTCATCTTTGAAGTGATTTATTTCTTTTCTTAAGTTTATGTAATTATCTTAGAATGTGAATATAATAATATGGCAAATTTTAATTGCATAAGTTTACCTAAACCAGAAACTAAGAGATGATTATGTAAACTAAATGTATCCTGATTATTACGAAGTACGTGGTGGCCTGTTGGTAAACGGACTAGAGTCTAGTCACTAGAGGCGGCTGCCAATATGTTCACGGTAGTCGCGGGTTCGAATCCCAAGGCACACCTCTGACTTTTCGGAGTCATTTGTGTATTGATAGTCAATTACCACGTACTAAAACGGTGAAGGAAAACATCGTGAGGAAATCTGCATACCATAGCGATTGATAAGAATTTCTATGGTATGTAATTCCGCCAACCTGCACTAGGCCAGCGTGGTGGACTATATAACCTAACCACTCAATCGTATTCCCGATTGTAGAGGAGGCCCGTGCCCTGCATTGGGACGTATATGGGCTGATACAGATCCTGATTATTCCAATTAAATTATACCTTCTAATAAATTAATAATTTTCGATAAATGCCTTTACGATGAAATCCGTGACTAAAAAAACAAGGAAGCGATTCAAAAAGTATACCATTTACCAGTAATGAAATTTCGGCAGTTAAATTCTTTCTATTTCTTTTTTCTTTCTATATATAGTGTTTTCAACTGGTGCAAGGGTTCGCTTTACTACTGAATCTTCGCTCTTTCGCCGCACCTTCGGCTTCTTCCTCAGAAATACCATTAGCCTTTATATCCCATGTACTTAATACATCCCTTCCGTAATAATAAAAAAATATTTGACCTGTGAGGTTATTATCACAATGCCATACCGGAAAAATCATTTAATAGATTGAGAAACGAAATGTCGCGTAGTAGTGTAGTAATAAGTATAATTAGTTGTACAAATCTATCGTCAACTTCTGGACATGTATTATTTATTTAAATAATTAGAGCAAGTACGGCAACAAACATGTAATGAGATACAAAATTATAAAATCTGGATGTCGTATTGATGTCTTAGTTCAATAAAGCCACTTATTTTAGATGGTATTTATATTACGAAAAATACAAAAGCTAGGTGCCTTTTCCCGGCAAATGTTAGGGCTCATCTTGTCGTACAGTCTTCCCTGCTTCACCTGACTTAACGACCCGTTTTAAGACCATGAAATCTCATATCTTCCTATAGGTAATTGTGGTAGGGCTTTTTGGATAACTTCGTATTTAAGGCCCTCTGCTATTGTATTTTCTCGGGGACATATTGCCGTTGAATTCCTTACATTTCTTTAAATCACCTGATTTTATATTTCTGCAGATTTACTGGTAAGGTTTGGTCTTAAGGTTCAATAACTTATACATACAATAAGAGTTTTCGGTCGGAGTCTAGATATACCATGTATAGTTCCAATTGTTTATCTCTGGCTTTATATTATTAATATTCCTCGTACTCCCATAATACCTACTTCTTACTGCGTTTTTGGTATAGCGAAATCTTTAATTCAAGCTTTACCAGATAGATGCATGATTTGATGAACGCACTTGAGTATGCAGATATACCCATTTAGAATTGGAATTGGAAAAAGAAAAATCACTACATTTTTTTGGTGAAATTTGAAATGCAATTATTATTCTTAATTATTTTAGTTACCTAAGCATTATTTTCTAAGGGTCTATATTCTTCATATACCACAGCATTGTCCTCGTGACGTGAACTTCCTGCACGTGTTGCTTGATTCACCATTTCTGATATTTCATCATAGTGACCTATGCAAAGATTTGGCGTATCGGGATCAGCCTGTGTACATGCGATTTCGATGCGTGACGACCTATTAGAAAGAGAGCCATGAGAGAGAGCGAGATAGCCATCCATAATCGGATAACTTCCGGCTATAGATGGCTATCTCGATTCCAGCCAATTTACCATCAGGTGTATTTTACACAGGTTGTTGTAGATAAGACCCACGAGCCTCATCAGACAAAAAATATCCATAGAAACGAAACGTCAAATCTTCATTATTTTAGTCTAAATCCGCGATTCTATATGGTAAATATAATGTAAACTACACTTATGAATGTAAACGAGCTCCTACTTTGTGTACCTACTCGTATTTGCTGAAGAGTCGAGCACGCGCCCACTCGGCAAACAAATTACGCGGACCACGTGAAACCTGGATAAGAACAACAGAGAATATTATTTTATTATTTCGTGTAATATTATATGAGTTAGCCTGGACTGGATTTTTTTGCTTGTACTCCTATAATGCTTTTTTAGATTTACGCCAATGTTACACATTGAAATAAAACTATTATTTACGGGTTTTATCATGGATTTGGTTAATATCGCCGTTATAAAATCCATAAATAATAGTTTAATATAAATCTGTAGCTATGTTCGTCTCCTTTGCAATTATGCCTACGTTATTAATATGTCTAGCTCTAGCGTTCTATGCTAAACGAAAATAAGTTAGGATTTGTACTTTAGTTCCTTAATTTTATGCAATATGAAAATATTTGCTTATGATTTTTTTCTCGTTTCAAAGAGTACAAACCTTTTTTCTACGTAATGAAATTACTTTGAAAAGGCGAAATCATTCTTCAGCATAGCTTAAAGAATTATTGTATCGATCCCTTACAAGGCAAAACAAAAGAACAGTATATCAACATAAAATGAATTTAAAATGCTTCTAATGCATTCACATAGTAAACAAAGTTCCCATCCAGTAGCATCAGCGGTGCCCCGGCTGATACGGCACGGCGGCAGCGTTTCTGATTTTATTGCCGCCCGTCTGCTCCGTACTGGCCGTTAAACGCTGTGTGCCCATAAACGAATGGCCACATTACTGGCCATTACAGGTAAAAACAAACACTCCGTGGTTGAGGACTCATCCGTCGATTGTAAATTGAAAACAAAACGCTTATCTAAACGCAGTGGCGGTGATTTTAAACGTTAATGAAGCGGTTTTAAAATGCAGCGTAGAAATATTATTGCTTCGGGTATCTTTGTTGTGGTTTCATAACGGAACTAAACAAACATTACTTAAGGAGTAATGTTTTGTTTTTATTTTTATACAACTTAGAGGAAAACCTTGACATAGCTATGAATAATTAGAGTCATAATTTTCCCAACTGTTGAATGCTAGCTTCTCTCGAGTGTTAGGGACGGTTCTGGGAATTGGTCAACTTGAGTAATGCTAACATGTAAAGGGATAAGAATAATTTTCGACCCACCTAATTTGAAAATCATCAATTAATTCTTTAGGTTTCTGACGGGAGACTTTTTGCTAGATTTAGTCTATCAGATGATCCAAAATCCATTTGTCTTCTTAGACAATTCTTAACGTCCGAGAATAATTTTAATAAATAATAATAAATTTGAGTGCGTGGTGGCCTGTTGGTAAACGGACTAGACGCGGCTGCCAACATGTTCACGGTGGTCGCGGGTTCGAATCCCAGGGCACACCTCTGACTTTTCGGAGTCATGTGTGTATTGATAGTCAATCACCACGCACTAAAACGGTGAAGGAAAACATCGTGAGGAAACCTGCATACCATAGCGATTTCTAAAAATTTCTATGGTATGTAAGTCTGCCAACCCGCACTAGGCCAGCGTGGTGGACTATATGGCCTAACCACTCTCAATCGTATTTACGATTGTAGAGTAGGCCCGTGCCCTGCAGTGGGACGTATATGGGCTGATACAGAATAATAAATTTTAATTTACTTCATTTGATAATTACAGATTCTTTTAATCTAAATATCAGATAACATTACAATTACAACTTACTTTTATTAGAATCAATATCTCTGGTTAGGATATTATTTGTGTTAACATCGTTATTTAAAAATTCTCAAATCGAAAGAAAATGTAAAACTTAACATACTTTTATTGTAGCCCATAAATCTTTCAAGCGTTAAAGGAAGCTTAACTTACCCTAACAAACCAGAATCAAAGCGAAACTCAAGGAATTGGTGCGCCAGCACAAGTTTATAACCAACTCATGCATTTGCAAAAATGATACAATATTTATTTCACATTTTCTCGTTGCGAAATACTTGGGCGAAGTTTGTGGAGCCCCGGGGTTGCGTTCTGAAGTTACAGCACCCCAAACTTTACTGCGGATCGGTTGATGTTACATTTTAAAAAATTCTAACATCGCACAATGTATCTAACGGGTCTTCGAGATTGCAGACCTTTGTTAGCGTAAAGAGCTCGTTCTGAATTTTCGAAGTTTTTCGAATCAATTAATTTGACAGTTTCGTGAATAAAAATACTTAACACGTTGTGAAAATTTCAGCATTCAGATTTACCTCAAAAAAAATTTGCATAAGTCGTAGATTTAGGGCTCACAATTATTACTACACGACTGACTGACGTAAACTTATGCTTTGTGGAGGTGTTTTAAAAATTCCGAGCGATTTCATTATGCTACGTCACGTAATGTTGAACAGGGCGACTCGGAAATCTAGGTTACTGTTGTTTCAAAATAAAAACAAAAGTCCATTACTTATTACTGTGACATAGAGTTCAAGAAACGTGAGTAATCTGTGCTAGATGTCGCCTCATAAATTTAATCTTTTTTATCTCTCTAATTGTTGATAATCGTATTATGTTTTTTTAAACATAGACAAACTTATTCTTGGTTTGGGATTATTTATAGAATAGTCTAACTTATAACATTTAAGTTTATGTATCTGAGTTACTCAGATATCGTCAGGGATTGAACCATACCACGGAAATTCTTACAATTTGTTTTGCTCCCTGAGTACCTCCAATCAACTGAATATTGTCATCTTATTATATCATATCGGGGTTAATGCATATATCTTATAACACAGATGTTAGACATTTACTGGTGGTAGGTCTCTCATATGTGAGAGGCCATCTGGGTGGGTACCACCGCAGTGTCTATTTCTCCCGTCAAACAGCAGTGTAAACGCACTGTTGTGTTTCGGGTTGAAGGGCATTGTAGCCAGAGTAACTACTGGACATATTGAGACTTAACATCTTATGTCTCAGGATGGCGAGCGCAGTGGAATGCCAAGCATCGCTTTGTAATTAAAGGGGTTGTTTGGTTTTGCTACTGTTCATGAGCGGTCGTATCGCTTACCATCAGGCGAACGGCATGCTCGTCTCGCCATTCATAGCAATAAAAAAAAAAAAATTATGTCTTAAAATGAATTGCATCTGGTTGTATAAACATTGAAATACCTAATTTGCGAAGTCTAAAGTTTGTTTATTATCAACAAATTAGCGTGCTACAGTTGAACAAATGTTGCGATCCATTAACAGAAGATATTACATACGTCCTCTTAACAATAACAAATTGCAAATTAGGTATTCAGTGAATTGCGAGGTAGGCAATTCAGAGGTATGCTAAAATACACTAACTTTGTATTAATTATAATGAGAATTGTATTTTATTGGTTCAGCAGAGAATTATGTAAGTCTTAAACTTTTTCTCCACTTATTTATAGTTCGGTATGAAATATCGTAATGCATAATATTGAAGAATGCTTCGATATAATGATCGCCTGTTAGTTTGTTAAGTAATGTTTTTAAAAATGGACAAATTAAAAATCTCACGCATTACCTTCCTTGGAATTGAATCTTATACATAAATACCATGCCGTTCGCAGCCTTTATATTATGTATGTTAACATTACCTTCGTCGTGCAGAGAAAAAATAAATATAATAATATGTATAGAATGTTTATATTATATTGGTTTATTCTATTATTATCGAAATAAACAGTCGAAAGCATTCATGTATATGAACAAAAAAAACATTTAGTGCGAGTATTGATTGCTCATTATTCATTTTATGTATGCGAAACACGTATAATAACATTTACCTACAATATTGTGCGAATGATTTTACATTTGTGCTTTTAGCGGCAATATAATTTCGTATATTATTGCAAATAATATATTAAGCCGGTATTGCAAGGACGTTCGGACTACGTAACATAAATATAAGATTACTGGCAGTTAGAAAAAAATATAATCTATATTCGATTATGAGAGTTAATCTGTGTTTTTATAAAGCGCTGTTAACGAAAAAGTTTAATTTGATTTATAATAAAAAATAACTGGCAGGAAAGAAAAAAGTTTTGTTTAACTTAATTTTAAATATAGAATGCAATTGCATTTAGAACGCATTATCGTGTTTTGGCGGGAATTCTATCTAATTTTTATATTTTGATATATTATGATAAAAGTTGTGTTTCATAAGGAAAATAGAGCATTTTTTTTAAATTATGTGCATAGAATAAATAAATTAGCAGTGCAATTTGTGGATATAAATTAATGATCGTCGATCTAAAATCCGGTGGGGGTTCACTGAGAAGAATAGGTATGATATTTCGACCTATCTGAGATATAACATGTATGTACATTACCCATTGATTTAAAAACTAAGGATAGGCCCTTCAGTACATTGGGTACGTCAAAAAGATGCCTGTGAAAATCGCGCCATCTGTCAGATTTTTACGTCAATGGCGGCTATGAAATTGTTTTTCAATAATGCTAAAATAAATGTTATATTGACTTAAAGTAATATAATTTTTACTTAGCGGTGATAAGAAATATTATCTTTTTTTTGTTAACTTTCGGTCATCTTTATTGCACCCACGCACGATAAATTAGGCATTTATCAACAACTTACAAACCGGTGCGCTGTGACGTCACAACCGCTGCACTGGTGCTGCAGACCACTTTAGTGACAACACTTCTCGTGCTTTCCGCCCCGTCCATATATTTTACGTCAATGACATTACCAGTTAGATTGTCGCTTTGCCGGGATGAGACCAAAATCTGGCTAAGTATTATAAAACGATATAGACAACTAATTACGTTATTTTCTTAATTATGCAATCTCTTAGTGGTAAATATAGTAGAAACCAATTTAGTGGTTAATTAAGACAAGGCTGAACTAATTATTTAGAAGACCCTAAACTTGGGAACATGAGGATAGTTTGGGACTGTTGTGGCCGGCAAAAATATGTTCCGAGACTAATGTAGGCGGGATATAGCAAATAAGTTCTAGAATGGATATCGGTTTTTTAATATAAGCTGTCTGGAAGATGAATGGCAGAAATTCGTATCGAAACTAACTACATAACGTAAGTAACTACTGGACATATTGAGACTTAACATCTTATGTCTGAGGATGGCGAGCGCAGTGGAATGCCAAGCATTGCTTTGTAATTCAAGGTGTTGTTTGGTTTTGCTACTGTTTATGAGCGGTCGTATCGTTTACCATCAGGCGAACGGCATGTTCGTCTCGCCATTCATTGCAATGAAAAAACCGTGGCAATATATTATTAATGAAATAAAATTGTACTTTAACGAGCTATGAGATAGCTAAGAAGATGCTTTAGAGCGTGGAAAATTACAGGTTCGATTTCGGAGGGAGAAATAGTTGTACTACCAATATATATACTAATATACACCAGTATATATGTGATATTTAACACTACTAATATATATCTTAAAAAATAAGGAAATAAATTGTAAACAATAGCAATAAATCATAATTTACATATTTTTGAATTTCGAACAATTTATTTATAATCCCAAATAAATATGCAAATTACGCATACGAGACAAAATAAGATCATATTGTATTGTCCACAGCCGACGTTATGCAACGAGAGAGCGTGTCTTGGCAGCCTGATGGCCATTCCCGGCCGAGGTGACGTGCCAAGAGAACAAGAGGAGGTCCTCAACGATGCCAAAGACTTCCTTGGACAGTACTTCGCGTCTATACGCAGGTATGTATTAATCGCTATTGGATAATTGGTCACATGGGATATTGGGTCAAAGGTGCCAAATGTTGGACAAAACGACGGAGGGTTAGAAAATATTTGAAATTATGCGTAGCAATTGAAAAGATTTTTTCATGCTTGAGTATTATATTATTATTTTTCTAATATAAAAAAGAAAGTTATTATTAATAAAAAACAAAGTAATATTACATATGGTTACAATACATTTATTAATTATTTATCATTAAAACTATAAGGATTTGGAATAAAACTTGAACTACTTTAAGTACTCAAAACGAAGAATCGACAAATGCAAAGTTTAATTAAAATGTTACAATTACTGAAAAAAAACCTCTGCAGAATTTTCACTTCTAGCATATTACATTGTTTGCAAAGAACTTTACACTCAATGCTAATTAGTCACGTTTCTATAGAGACAATGTTTCGCCATAATTAATTCACTTTAAAGTTTTATTGCTCAAGTTTTATTTAGCGAAACATAAATTTATTCTCGCAGAACTTTTGCAGTACAACTATAAAATTTATTCAGACGTGGCAAAGGATTTTCGTGGGCTAAAAGTGCGGGTAATCTTGGAAAATAACTTTTTGTATCATAGGAATATTATGTAAATATCACTTGGCTCGGAGAACCGAGTTTATGCATACGCACCGGCACACTCACATTTATTCTTTTTATCCTTTAAGTTTTAACCAAAGGAAATTTCTTTTTTTTTTTAGTTGCCTTTATTAAAGTGGGCCTTTGGCTTGAGAAATTCCCGTGATAGGTATGACTTCCGCCGCGTTTTTATATAAATACGGCCGGAAATGGCTTTCGCTTTGGTAAAGAGGTGGTTATTTTTCTGAATGTAATATTTTGCTGCGTAATTTTTAGTAAAATAAAATCTCGTTGGTTGATATTTTAATCAGACTTTTAGTTTAATTACCGGAGCTAAAATAAAATGTTTA
The DNA here is from genome assembly GCA_030180105.1 of Hyles lineata. Lineage (NCBI taxonomy): Eukaryota > Metazoa > Arthropoda > Insecta > Lepidoptera > Sphingidae > Hyles > Hyles lineata. The sequence goes on along the minus strand of JARJEE010000006.1, from coordinate 13,278,207 downwards.
AATTATTTCACATGAAACATACTTATTTATATTTTATACATACTTATATTTCATATCATAAATAGTTCTGACTCGGCATAGGTAAATAAAAGTCTAGTTCGAGTCCGAGTTCGAGTTCTGGTATTAAAAAAATATATAATTTTTAGAGTCTAACAATTTCCTGATTTGAAACAAATACTTGTGGATTAAACAGGATTTTCTCGTCGCGAGCTTTGAACGTGCGGCATTTCGTTTCACAGCTCGTTCGCAACCAATTGCATTAGGGCATATATCATTACCTATATCCTACGATGTTTATAATCAATATAGACAAGGGTTTCTAATCCTTTCCATACCTCGGCGCACACACGTGTTCACTATTTTTTCTCAGCCCCCTTTCCTATCTAGTTGGTTGTAATATACTCGTACTTACAGTTATATTAATTAAGGAGATATGAACAAAACTTAAAATTAATACACAGATAATTGCTCACTGCGCCCTCATTCACTTTCTATGGCGTATCAGGGCGCTGCTAAGCACACTTTAGGTATGAGTTATTTTATTGTGTTTTTTTGGTGACTGTCCCGCTCTCACCCACTACTGCTACTTCTGTACGCCAGGATCAACAGTGGCACGCATTGTAATGGCACTGAGCATTGTAGCTTGGCGAGTCTCTGGGATCCTGTCTTTAACCCGCAACGAAATCAATCAGAAAGTTAAATTAATAGGAGTTGGAAATAAATTATATTATTTTAATATGTTAATCACTTGCTCTCGGTATCTAACCAATGGCACCTTTGCGGATGCCATGGTCCAAAGCTTACCAATTTACCTTAAAATATACAGTAAAGTATTGATCATTGTCTCCCAGGGCCAACACTCCCGCCCACGAGGCTCGCTGGAAGGCGGTGCAGGAGGAGGTGGCGAAGACCGGCACGTACCAGCTCACCACCACAGAGCTGGTGTTCGGCGCCAAGCTGGCCTGGAGGAACGCCAGCCGGTGCATCGGCAGGATACAGTGGTCCAAACTGCAGGTATGGCTTTTCAAACATACTGAAGCGGGCAGAGATTATATAAGTATTCATAGTGTGAAGAGGAATCTGGTCAGCATAATTGTATCGAATGGCATGGGACTCCCGCCTGACGCCATTGGATACTCCGCCTGGACGGCAGGTGTATTTACTATCAGGCGCAGTGTAGAAGTGCGTGGTGGCCTGTTGGTAAACGGACTGGATGCGGCTGCCAATATGTTCATGGTGGTCGCAGGTTCAAATCCCAGGGCACACCTCTGACTTTTCGGAGTCATGTGTATTGATAGTCAATCGCCACGCACTAAAAACGGTGAAGGAAAACATCGTGAGGAAACCTGCATACCATAGCGATTTATAAAAAATTATATGGTATGTAAGTCCGCCAACCCGCACTAGGCAAGCGTGGTGGACTATATGGCCTAACCACTCTCAATCGTACTCTCGATTGTAGAGTAGGCCCGTGCCCTGCAGTGGGACGTATATGGGCTGATACAGATTTATAGAGATATTTTTGCAGTAACTATTGCAGTTCTTTTTCATGCGGTCATTTTGGACGTTCAACATCAGTGTTTTTTATTATGATACATTTGTAATGAATATACGTCCACTTATAGCAGGTTAATAAAGTATTAGCTACTAAGAAGTATATTGAATTAGAAAATAAATTGTATGCGTGTAGCAAGTTATTAACAAAAACACCAATATGATAGGCGATAAATATTTCACATTTCATTAGAAAACCCGTCAAGAATATGTTTGTTTACTTAAAAGTTTCAGATTCCTTTACATACATAATTTCCTTAACTAAAATAGATCAATAAGGTTGTGTTCAGTCACCCTTGCCTAATTCGTCCCGTGTCCTTTACTCTATTTTCCTTTAGTCTAACATCATAGAAGTTTTATATTAAAGGCAATCTATTCAAAGAGTTTAATTGAAATGTTTGTTAATCATCGCTTGTTTTTTAACTGTTCATTTAGCTACAGCGTACACTTTAGCAGCAATCCATCCGCTAAAAATACTTGAGACGTAACGTCAAAGAGTCGTATAAATTATAGTATTTCTTACCAAACGCAGTAAACCAGTAAAACCAACGAAATGAATTTGCTTCGTCTAATGAGAAAACTTCCATTTCGAGTGGAGAAAAAAAAAATGGGCAATTAACTCGTAGTTTGAGGGTTTCAGTATGAAATTAAGATATTTTCTCCCCGGACACCTCTCATTTAGCGAAATAATATTACGCTGCACTCTGGTCTTCGTTGATATCCGAGAATGTTTTTCATTACTTTAAAGTTCTACTTCGTTTTAGAAATTACCAAGCTCTTCATTAGCAGCGGAAATAATTTTGATGGAAATTTTTATATTTAAACTTTTTAAAACGAACGTACCTATTTTATTTGTTTCCTTATATTTTGTTGATACATACTATGAGCTTCATATATATGTAATAAGTCTTCTTATTAAACTCTAATTGGGCTAAAAGTGATGTGACAATTTACGAGTACTATATATAACTTATATGGTAATTTTATGCTTATAACACCGTTCGTCTTTGCCAAAATTTTAAAACTTGGCATTTCAGACTAAATATGAATGTCTAGTGCCATTTCAATGCGCCAACGTAATAGTTTAAACAAGTATTTCTGTAACAGTGAAAACAATTCTTTATAAAGTTACAACAAAGTTAAACTGGCAAGTGTACACAATGTAAGAACTTCGTTTCGTTGACTGTTTTCACGTGTTTTCTAGTTTCTTACAACGCTGAGTATTTTTTTCGTCTGTAAACTCTTCAATAACATATTTCTAAATAGTTGTTATAAAAATATTTTATTGCAATTCATTTAAAACCTTTAAAAAACACTATTCTATTAAGGTACTAAGGTTTTCTATTTGCATAATTTACATAGTCTAGACGTTCCAAAGTCACAAAGTGATCAATTCTCGATATTCGTGTAATTAGATGGATCCGTAGTGGATGTTAATTCATTCGTTCATTCATTTCCATTCACTTCCATTTGCGGTCGGCGTAGGCGATTTAAGCCGGCTTCAAAGTACTAAACTGTTAAATCCTTTTAATGTTCCCTAATACATTTTGTAGTGGTGCCATTTAAATAGATTGCTTCGGTTAATCGGAATGAGCGATTTGATTATGGAGTGGTGCTCGCAGAGGTCTATTCTCAGATTTGCTTACCATTTTGTTGTTAATATTTTAATTTGTATCTGACTACAGAATTTTATTTTCACATTCTAACTTTACAAACTTAGCTTATTGATAGCTTTCATCTTTGGAAAATACATTGGCAGCTGTTTTGGGTTACTTTACATTGTCACATATTGGGTCAGAACGTTGGACCAAATTGTTATGTAATTATGGGTGACGACCTTTTTTGTATGATTCATGATTTGTCACAATCAGATATGAATTCACAAGTAGTCACAAGAATAAACACATTAGTTCCTTTATTAAATTAAGTGTCTATAAATGCTTGTAAAATTGCTATTTCTAGAATTAGCCGCCTTGTATTTGATTCGTTAGCTCAGCTTGTTAATTGCATACTGAGCGGTGCGGCGTCGAGACGATTAACCATCGAGGTGCCAATTGCTGAGTAACCGGGTACATTTGTTTAGTCAATCCCACCACTAATGAATTCAGTCTCTTTCCTGTTTATGTCTCGTAAATAAAACCTATATCTATGCGTATAAATAAAATTGAAGTGTCTATTTGTAAAGTAAACATTTAAAAAAAATCAATAACATATCGTTATTTACACGATTCCTATGTACCGAAAATGAACTTATATTTTTTGTCAGTCTGTCTGTCTGTCGTTCTGTTTTGCTAATCTTGAGAACGGCTGGACTAATTTTGACGGGACTTTCACTGAAAGATAGCTAATTTTTGCGGGAGTAACTTAAGGCTACTTTAATTTTGAAAAACAAATTAGGGTTCCGCACAAAAAAACCTTTAATTTTGGGGTTATTTTTTTGATATGGTATTATGACACGCGGTTGGCTGAATTCATTATGTTTCTTCGATTTATTTTGCAAAAATATTTTGGGTTCGGTGGGTAAAAAATATTCTTTAAAAATTGAGCTCGATTTTCCAACATAACTACTAACTGGACAAAAAAAGCAATATTTTAATTGTTACTTATTTTGTAAGTTCATGAGTTTTAGAATTTCACATTTACAGGAGGGGTCAGGAAAGGAACGACGACGACGAAACTTTTTGATGGAATATCGGGTTTTTAAAACATGCACTTCAACATTGGAATTGTATCTCTTTGGATAGCTAATTTTATGAGTATTCATAGACATAAGCAACTAAAACATAAATGGTTTCCGCGTGAAAATTACTCATAAGTAAAATTATATGGCCTAACCACTCTCAATCGTACTGTCGATTGAGAGATCGTAGGCCCGTGCCCTGCAGTGGGACGTATATGTGCTGATACAGATACAGACAGAAAATTGTGCGTGGTTCCGGGATTAGAAACTTTAGAGTTATTTAGTTTAATAGTATCCTCTCATTATGGATAGTTATTGATCAATTGTAAGGTTTTCGATTTTATGTTTCAAACGGAGCTAAAGCGGGAAATCGTTGTTGATAAAGTAAGTAATAGGCTACATTTGCTCAACAGGATACTCACAAATAATGAATAATGACTTAAATCGAAGTTTTTTTTTTTTTTTTGTTTTAGGGGAGAAATGGGGACGCATTATCTTATTTAGGGGAGTATGTATCGATTTTTACGATATAGAACATATTATAAATATAGTAAATTAGCAAACAAAGTTGCGGGTAAAAGCTAGTTTAGTAATATATTTGAAAATATTATGATTCTATTGTGTATTTATCTATTTAATTCGGAGATTCGAAAAAAGTTGAACAGTCTATCTATCTGGTGCTACTTCGGCTGGTGCCGATTAATTGTATGCATTGAGTCTGAGTTTTCAAATCTTTTGTTGTAACATCACCTTCGCATAAACATAATGTTAAATTACAACATAAAGAGTTTATTCTAGAATTTAAAAATGTTGCTTAAAATTAAGTATGCTAGAATCGTGCAAAATCATTTGAAAATACGTTTATTTCATTTCCACTGCGCCTCTGTCTTCATCTATTGAATTTCCTCTGCTAAACATGAAAGATTATTATTATTCTGTAATATTATCATATATTTGTCATCAACCGTATTGTTGTAGGTGTTCGATTGTCGGCAAGTGACGACCACAAGTGGTATGTTCGAGGCGCTGTGCAACCACATCAAGTACAGCACCAACAAAGGAAATATCAGGTCAGTTTTATATACTTAACTGGACTATTTGTTAAGTCTGCCAACTAATAACATACATACATGTGTGAAAGATCAAGATTTTTGGGTCTGAAGGCTGTGTCATTTATTTTAACTAAAAACATTTTTCAACATATTCCATGATCCAAGTGTTGTCGATGTTTATTAGCGGCAGTGATCTCTTACCATCAGCAAAAAAAAGTAGAAATACAACAAATAAGTTTCAATATTTATTTAATCATTTAAAAATAATAGCTAACTAACTTATTATACATCTCAGACGTACTTACTTAAACGTTAATGGTTTAAACTAACATTATTTCTAATCAAAGTTATAACAATAAGCTTTCGTGATCCCTCATAGGCATTAATTGGCACAACGACGGCGAAGTGCCAATAACACTTAAGTCATAAATTCATTCAAAAAGTCATAAATTTACACAAACTGAAAATAAGTATAGTAGGTGTTCGGTTTGATAGGAGATATTGCAATAAATAGATACGTTGGAAAATGACAGGATGTATTGGTACTTCACCGTCGACAATAAGATTCTTGTATCACTTGGCAGTGTGAATAAATGTAAAACAAAAGAACATCAATAAATTTCGCATCAATTGTAAGTGATCTGGATTATTTGATGTCACAGTTAAGTGATTCACGTCGTCGTAAGTGCTGGGAATTTTGCATGAAGTCAACGACGCGACGCTTCAAACATTGATTAATGGGATTTCCAGGATACAATTCCTGTGAATCACTTGGCCCATAACATATAGACTGATACAAATATGTATGGTGCTATACTACCATATAGAGACCCCAACAAGTGCTTCTTAGTCTTTCTTAAATTCAATTTAACTCCCTTGTCTAGCCAATGGACACATTATTTGGATTGCGCTGGACTTATTACATATCAGATAAATTGTAGTTACATTACAACATTGAAAAAGATCTTACCATAATAATTATTACAATGATTTAGCTCATTAGTATTATTTGTGAAAAACAATCAAATAATAATTATAATAAAACATTACATCTATGTGGTATGCAGGGCCTCGCAGGTACCGACCTACATATAGGCTAGGTATATATACTACAATGTAGAGAATTTTATAAATAACAAATCTATACTCATATATAATATGATATATGGATACAGGTGAAGAATTTGTTTGTTTGTTTGTTACCTCTTATCTCAGGAACTACTGGTTCGAGTTGAATAACTCGTTTTGTGTTGTATAGGTGCTTTAACGAGAAATGCTATAAGCTATATACCATCACGCTATGACATATAGGAGGGAAGCAATAGTGAAAATTCTAGCATATACGATGAAACTTTATTCGTTTTTCATGATTAGATTGCTGGGTATTCTAAATTGATAGTCGGAATTGAACATTTTGGCCAACATTTTGAAAAGTGTATCTGCATCAGGACGGAGTTTGACTGCTAGTAACAAATATTTCAAATATATAACAAATATTTTATTTTTTACCCTGTGGTTTGGGGGTACAAGAATTCCGCCACGGTATCCTCTGCCCGTCGTAAGAGTCAACTTAAAGGGGTCATCGGAGTCATTGGGCACACGGCGGGGGCCGTGCGCCCTCGCGTATAACGACTCCGAGACGTACGGATGATGGAGCCTCGTCTCCGTCATGGACGCCCATAACAGCTTGGCGGGCGTCCGAAAGGAGGGTGTAAGTGGAGGTAATCTGGGCCTTCATAAGGCCCAGCAATGGTTTTGCGCGGGGTAGTTCGCGGACGTAAATCGGGGCGCCCTTCGCCCTGGGATGTCCGGTGCTGCCCACAATGCGTGTGAGGGCTATCGAGAGGTTTTTAGTCAGTATGCTGGCGTAGGTATTGCTAGGGACCCAGCTCGGCTACAATATCCGCGTTTGTACCGGGCTGGAAGGCCAGAGACACTGACATACCCCTTTCGGCCTCCCCCGGGGTACCGAAGGGGGAGCTTAATAGCTTTTCCTCTTGAAAAAAAAAAAAAAAAAAAAAAAAAGTAACAAATATTTCAATAGTCCTTTTGTTCGTAGGTCGGCGATCACGGTGTTCCCACAGCGCACAGACGGCAAGCACGACTACAGGATATGGAACAGCCAGCTGATCAGCTACGCTGGGTTCCGGCAGCCCGATGGCACCGTACTGGGAGACCCTATGCATTGCGAATTTACTGACGTAAGTATTTTTTATTGACCATTAGCAGGCAGACGAGCATGCGGCCTGCCTGATGGCAAGCGGTCACTGCCGCTCATGGACCTTCGTAATGCCAGGGATCCATCACTACCAGGTTGCTGCCTACCGTAAGGATAAGACTCTTTACGCCAAGTATTTTCTTAAATTTAGGGACAAATATATTTAGAAAACGGTATGCTTTTTTAAGCTACTTGAAACCAATTTATATTTATTATAATAACTTTGGTTAATGTTTTTTCATATCCCGCATTTATTAAATGTTTGTAACAGTTTTATTTGAGTAAGAATATTTCTACCCCACATTTTTGACAAGTTTTATTTCAGTGCACACAGTTCAATTTACAGTTTCAGTTATTTTAGCATATCGGTTGATATTGATGGCTAAAAAATACAGTTTACGAACATTGCCAACTCTAAATAAATCATTTCGAATTGACATGTTTCATTTTGGCTGCACCTGATTCGGCAATGAACTATGGAAAATATTCAATTAATTGAAACTGTCGCGTGGTATATTATGTTTGATAAATGATTTCGTGTATAAAATAATATGCAGAGTATTAAATTACATACATACATACATAAACTCACGCCTTTTTCCCAGAAGGGGTAGGCAGAGGTGCCAGGGGCACCCACATTTCGCCAGTATGTTCCGTCCCACTATGTGATAGGTGGCGAGCCTATCGCCATATCGGGCACAAATTCCTGACTAATTAACTAATAGTATCAAATTAGTATAAAAAATATGTAAAAGTGTTTAATGGTATTACAATATGGATGCAAAATCATCATCAGTGAACATTTATTCGGGTCTCAATTGAGCTGTAAAATTGGACTTTGAAGCTTAAAGCAATATTTTTCTTTGTGCGTTTCCGTTGCATTAAGGGCTACCGTCGTATTTTCATTCGCTTATATTCAATTTTTGGACTTACTTATTTTAAGTTTATGTTTCTCCATAGTTAACCACAATTTTTATGGTTATTGATGGATCTATCTCACGTTAATACAAGTGTCGCTATTTTGTAATCAAAGATAAAATGTACAGATTAAATTAATTTTCGTTTACGTCTTTTTTAATTGTAATAATGGCGATATAAGAATTTAATAATACCTACATTTACTTACCACATCTAATATTTTTCGTTCAAAGTCAATGATATTGTGCAGATTCCCATGCATCGCGAGTTCACTGACCTAAGTACTGGACAATGAGTCAGGTGTTTTTATGGATCATTTACATAATGAATGATAAAATATATAATTTTCAATATAATACTGATACTTAGAAATTCAAAAGTCCACAACACACAACAGTAACATTTGTTGCAGCTCTGTCTCAAGTTGGGTTGGAAGCCGGCGCGCACCGCGTGGGACATTCTTCCCCTAGTGCTGTCAGCTAATGGAAAGGACCCGGACTACTTCGAGATCCCGCGGGAACTCGTCATGGAGATCCATATGACTCATCCCACGTGAGTATCACATTGATTTAATACTAACTTCAACAGAATTTTATGTACAAAATGGAAATCGAAGCATGGATTTAAAATAAAAAAAAAATGTTCTAAATGTTTGTTACAAATTGCCAGAGGTATCACGTAATGTGTATTATATTATATTTTTATTTTCTTTATTTTGAAAGTCCACAGTCCTTAATACTAATATAATACAACTGGTAACAAAATGTAATTCTTGCATGCATATGGTGTGTACAAAAAATAACATTGAATTGATAAATTCTCCTTTTGAAGTTTTAAACTTTAATGGCTATATTCATAGATCGTTTATAAATCTTTTTTAGCTATCGAATGTATTTTCTTCATTGCTCCAACTTAATTCTAAAGTAGTTCTAAAGAGACAAAATATTCGATATATAAAATAGGTTTATGTATTATGAATAAGGTCGTAAAACGTTTACGATAATGTTTATCTAACAAATGCCTTTAAGTAGCTGGGAGTGTAAAAAAAGTATGATATAGTATACAAGGTGGATCAAGGAATAACACCTCCTTTTTTCATAAAAATACCCGTAGTAGATTGTGAAAATAATGCAAAAGATATAGATCGTCTTTATAGAAAATGGGGTAACAAATCAAATCAATTATTGTTATATGGCGTGCGCTATCTTTATTGCCGATCGACTGCTCTTCACTAAATCATAATGATTCAAAGATTTAATAGCTCATAAACTATAAAGTCTTTGTGCCATATTCTACAATTTTAATAATAAAATTGTAGAATATGGCACAAAGACTATTTTCAATTTTAAACTTGATAAAAACAGTGTGGTTCATTTTTGATACAAATATGCATCAAAAATGCAAATACAAATATTACTAATTTGTTAAATATAAAATAAATAAGCAAATAAGAAAGTTGCATTAATGTTACTATTTAACAAAAAAACACACTCTAAGAATAATAACATATACATACAATAACTACAACTATCATGTAATTTGTTGAAAACCATTCTTAAGTAAGTATTGCTCTTTCTTTAAATTATATTAGCTTGAGATCGTCTTAATGGAATGGTTTTACAAGAAGATAATAAGTTCTTAACACATCAATGAAAATAGAATTACGCCTATTCTGTTCAATATGAATAGAATTCTAAACACGAATTGATAGTTTTATCTAGACAAAGCCGAGGTACTTCGTTTCTCTCCAATATTTACTTAATTTATAGGCTTCGTGCAAATTATACTATTGAGATATTTGAACGACGAATATTTGAAGTTCTCAGTTGACTTACACGATTAAGATAATGAAAACACCTTTGAAAATGATCATCCATTTCACAATATACATGTTTTGTAAATACGAAACAAAAATATAATGGATAATTCAGAACGAAAATGAAAACAAGCGAATTTTATTTCATATGAATCTATATTTCAATAAACTACAGGATTATATCAATCTATACTGAAATGAAATGAAATAATGTATTGAATCCCTTAAAAAGTTCAACATCATTTAGTTTCAGTCATTTTTTTATCAACGACCCGGTTCGAAAAATGGTTTTCACTAGAGAAGAACGGACAAGAAATTTTAGTGTTGCTCTTTTCATTTGTTATTCTAGATGACGTTACAATCAAATCTATAGTACTGACGACAAACACCACACGTCTAAGAAATAAAACACTAATGACGTACGTGGCACCTCATAAAATTTCCCTCATCGTTGCTAAAACGTGACAAATTTAACAAATGCTCAGAAACTTGACAAATGTTAAGCAATACATAGTTACACATTGTATTACAACAATAAGTACTTCGGCCGACCATATAAAGAGCATAAGCTGGCTTTAATCTCGGACGTATACCAAATTATTGCATATTATGAATCGCAACGGAGCCTTTACATTGTAATCATTACTATTTTCAACTTTATCTGGATTTTGGAGAACGTTGATTTTTACGGTATATTACAGATCAATTATTTTCTCCTTCTAAAGAAATCTAAAAATCCTTCTACAGATTTTTTGAATCTAAATTGAGAGTGTTTAAATCTAAGAAGTAGTATCATCTTAGAATGTTACAACAGTCCGTCTGGCTAGTACTTATGATCAGGTGCTGTTACAAAACAAATCATTCAACTTCTTCATTCACTTTTGCCACTGAGTAAAACCAATAAAAGCTAATAGAACATGTCTTGATGAATAATCCGTACTCATATATACAACAAAGCCTTCCTAACCTTCCATACCACATTTTCCACAAAAGGTAAAAATAAGGTCGAGATTTACGACACAAAACTATGTATTACACGGCGAAGTGAACGCAACACGTCGTTCGTACCGTGTTCGATCACGAATTTACGCCGACATAAAAAGTTGGCCAATGCATATACGTTGGCCGAGGTAAAAGACCGCAAATAGGCGTCTATGCGGCCCATCCACTGTGGATTGCTTATCGTAAAAGTTTGGTCCAGTGATCTCCAATCTGTGTTTATTGGCCGTAAATTTGATGTCATTCAACGACGTGTCGTCTATATTGATATTGTTAACATTGGCTGGCGTTATCGGCTGCTATATTTTAGTATGCTTTTTAAACATCCTTGATGGGACGAAATAATGCTTTATAGGTTTTACGGTACATTTGGTGTTAGATTATACTTTAGATAAATTCGTAGGATACATAAATTCAAATTATGCCATCCACCATAAATTGTAGTAGCTGCAAAAAATCTTTAGCGGAAAGTTATTAATTATACCCAATTGCTCGATGATTTGAAGGAGACTTTTAATTTGGCGATTTTTTAAGTTTATCCTTAAAAAAACATGTCAAGTTTTGTTTATAACATTTAATTACATAGAGATTATTACTGGTGTCTAAAAAACGAAATCTAGACAGTTCCAAAAATATCTAGCAACACGTGTCAATAAAATAAGTTTTGCTTAATAAGAATCTCACTCCGTCGATAATAGTAAAGCAACTGAGCTGACTAGAATAAATAAAATCTTGATCGATCGCTGCGGCATATTGCCGTTATTTTAAAACCTTAGCAAAATACCCTTCTGTTTATTGTTATTTCGCTGAATCATATATTTTATATCCCTAAGGTATGTTCCGAGCAATTGGTGTTTTATTGCCTGAAGTCTGAACGTCTAACTTGTGAGCTGCATTTGAAAAGCTTTCTGTTAGATACACGAAAGAGCCCGGAGACACGATAAATATTGACTGAACTGAATGGAAATGTGGATCACAGTTATAGAATAAATGTTGTCTCAAACTAATATCGTATTTAAAATTCTATTTGCTGCTTTAATTTGTAGCATAATTGCATACAAAGCAGTCTACCTCGCATTTGTTTATTTCATCCATGATTGCAAAAAATACCTATTCAATATCTTGTAGCCAATAAGTGATTGTTTGGAATACGAATTAGTTGATTCAATACTTATTAAAGATTTCAATACTACAGATTCAATACTTGGTTTGTGTACTATTTAATTTGAATAAACAAAGATCAAGATCTATCAAATACGGAACGGGATACTATTGAACAGTTAAATTACTGATAATGTTATGTTACAAATAAACTAAATACATTTACTTGGAAATCACGCGGATCTTGATACCCATCAAATATATTTTCGGTAATTATGTCACCGTTGTGATCTAGTTCCATATTGGTATCGGGGAAGTTTCCTCATCGATATAAACATCATTAACTTATTCGATAAACAGCGCGACTCTATCATAAAAGTTTCCTGATTAAGATACCAGACGACCTTAAGTAATAGAAGTAAAGTAATATGTGAATAAACAGGTGGGTAGGTCTTTTATTTGTGGGAGGTCACCGGGTTAAATTACACCACAATATATATTTCTCCCACTAAACAGCAGTGTAAATGCACTGTTGTATTCCGATCTGAAGGGCATTGCAGCAAGAGTAACTACTTCACATATTGACACTTAATATCTCATGTCCCGGGATGGCGAGCATAGTGGAATACCTTTATACCTTTACTAGCTTTTGCCCGCGACTTCGTTCGCGTGGACTTCAGGTTCGTCCCGTCTTCTATTTCCTGACTCATCCCACGGGAACACTACATTTTTCGGGATAAAAAGTAGCCTATGTGTTAATCCAGGGTGTCAGCTATCACTATACCAAATTTCATCAAAATCTGTTGAGCCGTTTTTTCATGAAAGAGTAACAAACATACATACAAACTTTCACCTTTATAATATTAGTAGGATATTGCATTGTAATTCATGGTGTTGTTTGGTTTTGCTACTGTCCATGAGCGGTCTTATCGCTTACGACCTGGCGTATGGCATGTCTCTTGCCATTAATTGCTACAAAAAGTTGATGGCAAATAATATAAACACTAGTGTTCACAATTATTTTAATGAGGTATGAAATAGTTTAACCATCTGTTAAGAGATGGCGCTACTTTCATGTCCATAATAATTTACAAATTATGATGGTTATACAAGTCATTGTCAATATGTTAAAGATTGTTAATTCATCATTTTTAAAGTAATCATTAATCGAGTTGCTTTATTTTTGTTACAAATAAAAATCAACAAACTGCAGGTGATGTTCCAAGAATTAAACGTAATATGAAAATATCTTCTTTAAGGAAAATGTAACTTTTACTCTCGGACAGGAAAAGCAATAACTGTATTAAAGCGCTCGAGTAATAGTTAATGGGACAATTGATATTGATACTAATTAGCGCATCACGGGGAATTTACCATGATTTTATACTCATTACAAGGAAAAAGGTGAATTTCATGTTGCTTGGAATCGGTAGTAATGGAATTTATTATCCTTGCTTTTCTTATAGTGCTTTATTTAATCAATACACACACACAAAAATTTCTCTCGGTGCGGGGATCGAACCCGCGGTCTTTCGTTTCACAGGTGGCGTCTAACCGAGTGCGCCACGGAGGCTATCGATAAGAAATATGAGCTGATACTGATTGAATATCAACAGGCACAAATGGTTCGAGGAGCTGGAGTTGCGTTGGTACGCGCTGCCCGCGGTGTCGAACATGCGTTTCGACTGCGGCGGCATCGAGTTCACCGCCAACGCCTTCAACGGCTGGTATATGAGCACCGAGATCGGCTGCAGGAACTTCTGCGATACCAACAGACTTAATGTTTTGGAGGTCAGTGTCTATGAACATAGGGTTGTCATTAAATTAGGTTTTATTTGTGGATTTGAATTGGCAATTATAGGGTTCACACTTCATATGTTACATCTTTGTGTGATTGTAATTTTTTGTAAGTAGATTTCGATTATTGGTAAATTAAAGGTAGAAATATCTTATGTTGGTAGATGATGCGCTTAACTACAAAATACATTAATTAAAAATTAGGCTCATATGATATTTAGGTGCTGAAAAAGTGCAGTGTTTGAAATCATTTTACACATTTATTGTAATAGGAAAAGCAAAGTTTAAGAAAAAAAACTTACTCATACCAAAACTAGAGTAGTTATTTTAGACATTTAACTTTTTAAAGAAATTAAATCGTTAAGTTTATCTCAGATCATGTCTGAGTGAGTTTTATTGATATTGAGGGGATGGATTTCAAAGTATAGAGAAGTTATCCGAGGGTGAATGTTAAGAAGGTAAAGCGTTGTACGGAATCGTAATGGAGTGCTTAAGGATCATAAACGTTTATCTTGATACTTTATGTTGCACTCTTTACTACTGATCGCACATTACCTAATTTATAATTATTGTCTGCATAATTTTGCATTTCATGTGGGATTTGAAGATGTCAAGTTTTAGTTTTATACATGTAACATAACATACATAAACTCACGCCTTTTTCCCAGAAGCGGTAGGCAGAGGTGCCAGGGCACCCACATTTCGCCTTGTATGTTCCGTTCCACAATGTGATAGGTGGCGATCCTATCGCCATATCGGGCACAAATTCCTGGCTCTGGGCTGATAATGAATTGAAAAGTCAAATATCACTTTGCCCAACCCGGGATTCGAACCCGAGACCTCAGCTTTGTAAGCGTACCGTAGTACAACTACGACACGGAGGCAGTATGCATGTAACAAGTAGTTTTTGTCTTCACGTAGTTACCAATACATTAGTTATTTGTAAGAAATGTATAAATTACAAAGAGAGATATGTATTTAAAAGAACCATAACATTTTGGAGTCTAGAAATTTAAAAGTCAGTGGCAACGTTGGTACTGCAAAATATGGTCATCCATGAATGTCGGAATATTAAATAGCATGTACAGAATATTTGTTACAATAGGATTCATTTTACTTTAGAAACCTTAACATTTAATAAATATACCACCTACAGTGTTGTATCTTTGCAAGAATTTCCATTAATTCATACATATTTTTATTTGACTATAGTTTCCTACTCGGTTGTAAAAAATATTGAACTGAGACTACACTGTTATTCTCGGAATTAAAACTCATAATGTCAAACTAATTTTACACCATTAGCAAAACGTTTTATTTATAAATCATTACAAGAATTATGAAACACGATTACGAAATCTTACACAAAAAAGATTGGTTTGTCGCCAAAATGGTGAGTAGGAGCTTTAAGGAGAAACAAGAAACTAAGATGAAGTCATTATTGTAAAAAAAGTTATATGTAATGATACCCATAGGAAGGAGTTACAAAGATTTAATACCATAATTATTTCAAAGGATTTTTTAGAGTTGAATTAGCTATGAAAATTAATATACTTTTTGAAAAATATAAATGACGCCAAATTATTAAATAGCAACGGACATTAAGAACCGTCGAGAGTGTTAAAAAGTAACAACTAAGAAGTTTAGACTCTAGGTCGGATTATACAAAGAAATTAGACTATCAGTGTCGAGCTAGAGTGGAATTAATATGTAATTACTTTCTCGGTGAACAATAAAGTAAAAATAAATATTAATGTTATCTAGTGGCTATTGATATACTTTATCATACAATAATCAAATACGTTTGTCTGCCTTGTTTTATGATGAAAGGTAAATGGCCCGCTGAAATTCTCTTTTTTGTAATACTTTAACTGTTGAGCTTTCTTCAGGATTCATTAAAGAGAAAACATGGTATACATAAGGGTCTATTTTGTTGGTAACACAAGCATTAAAAGTCCTGACAAAATTATTTTTTACTTTAGAAAGTGGCTCATAAACTGGGCTTGGATACTAGAACACCAGTGACTCTGTGGAAGGACAAGGCTCTCGTGGAAGTCAATCTAGCCGTACTGCACAGCTTCCAACAACAAAATGCCACCATTGTCGACCACCACACCGCTTCAGAGAGCTTCATCAAGCATCTGGACAACGAGAATAGACTGCGGTAAGTTTAGAGTTGTAAAATAAATGTAAAGTCTTTTTGATTTTCATTTACCTGGTCCGCTAATACCTAGATCCTAGTTCTATTCCAAAGACATTGATGTTAAGTAAATGTTGTGATTGTGATTGCATATATACATACATAAATTCACGTTTTTTTCCCAAAAGGGGTAGGACAAGTGCTACTAGGACACCCACGTTTCGCATTGTAGGTTCCGTCTCATGATGTGATAGGGGGCGAGCTTATCGCCATATCTGGCATAAATTCCTGACTCCGGGCTGATAATGAACAGAAAAACCGAACATCACTGTGCCTGACCCGCGATATGAACCCGAGACCTCAGCTTTACAATCGTAGCGTGTAACAACTGCGCTACCGAGGCAGTCGTTGCGTTGTGATTGCAAGGATTTAAAAATCAACATACTAATGTATCTATGACCTACTCTACGTAATGGATGTTACGATAATCATTACGACGATTATTATTTACTATCAAATGACTTCCTTTGTTATAAGCAATTGTTCTTGTCCTTATGCCTGATAGACGTTCAATACTCCACAAAATTTTACCTATTGTAATTTGCAAAATCATTAATAATTCTGTCGAGAATATTTAAAGCAAATTGATATCGTTCAATAAGCCAATTGAAGAGGGCCCAATTCCTCCCACCGTTGAACCTTGCTCCTTCGTGTCTGCTACAATCATTACCATTATTAAGTCCGTTTGTATTGCAGTCTCAATTAATATTTATAGGGGGCATTGTCATGCCGTTTACATAATGGATGGTAATAGACTTGATTGTAATCCTGCTACTCACTTCGAACGCTAATATAATTTTCATTCTTCAAGAATTGTATATTTTTTATATTGCTAAGAATGGCGAGATGAGCGTGCCATTCACATGATGGTAAGCGTTTCGGCAGCGCATGGACAGTGGCAAAACCAAACACCTTGAATTACAAAGCAATGCATGGCATTCCACTGCGCTCGCCATTCTGAGACATAAGATGTTAAGTCCCAATATGTCCAGGAGTTACTCTGGCTACAATGTACCTTCACAACGAAACACAACAGTGCATTTGAATTGCTGTTTGGCAGGAGAAATAGACATTGCGGTGGTACCTACCCAGGCGGCCTCTCACATATGAGAGACATACCACCAGTAAATGGGTATTAAGTAGTATCAGTTTCTTTTTTACTGGGTGATGTAGTAAGTTTCAAAGCGATTTTTCTTTACTCATCTGATTACTGCTAGCTATACTACATAATATAATAAAACGTTGCTTAAGATGATGAACATAATCTCATCTAAGTCGTCAAACCGAATATTTTTGGAAAAAGTGCAATATATTATTTCTAATGTTGCGTACACAATATATTTTTGTTAGTATTTAGATAATGGCTTACCAAGTAAAGTTGATAGAAGAGTCTTTTTTTGCATAAAAAGCTATAAATTGAATAGCAGAGATATAATATAAATGTGAACTTTACAAGCAATAATAACCTTTATTTAGTTGCGAAATGGCTGAGGTGATATTCTGTAGTTTCTACAATCTACGTCTAGTTACATTGTCACTTTGAGAAAGTTACTAATTTGAATCATGTTAAACTATAACAAGTTGATAAACATGTTTTTATACATTACAAATTAAACGGTTATTACAATGTCGTTGGGAAATCCGGATCCGGGACATAAAAATAATCAAATTAACATCATAACTTAACGTATAATTTTATTCTTTATTATATTAGTATGAATGATCGTGAGATAAAAGAAACATTCGAAGTAACAGTTACAAACGTGGCAATTAAGAAGATAAAAAATGGTTATAACTGATGAACGAAAGTAAATAGTTAATTTAAAATAAATTTGCATCAATGTGATACAACTATGTAACAACAACTCATTTATAATCTGCATCATTAGAAATACTTCCAAAAATACTTATTAAATATATAGAAATAAATATTTGTGTGATTCACAGGCATTTGTTTCGGGTCTGGGTGTTTGTGAAACTGAAAAGTCTGCCGAAATTTCTGATTCTCACGACCCACGATACAAGACTCGATCTTAGTGTGGGATTGCGATTATGTATATGACTGTTAGGTGTATTTATTTAGTTTACTAATAGTCATGATTACAAGTAAAAAAACACATTATAATGACACTTTTTGGTCTCAGTGACTGATTTTGCTTTCTATCAGGATTCTTGCTGTTTTGCTGTTAACCCTGCTTTTAAAATAAGTCAAAGCTACCAATTAAAGTCAAATTTAATTTTTTTAAGTATGTTTTACGAGCAAAGTTGTGGATTATACTAGTGCAATTCCTAAGGTCGTTATGCGTAAGAAAATATTTAAAATGTGACACCGCTTTGGCGTGAGAAATATGGTACCGCGTATGCGGAATTAGGTTGAGATTACGTTGATCATGATGAATTGTATATTGTGGCGTGTTTTGTTTATGTTCTTATCAATTTCATATTGCATGGGACGTATTTCGTGATGAGTTTTTTTCGTGGTTTCGAAATTTTTATTTGATTTTTCATGGAAGTACTTTTTGTCATCGCGAGGAAAAACGTTTTATCTCTAATGTTGCCTGGGGAGGCGGATTAGTGATGTTGAGTTTACCAGTCTTACGATTCAATTTTTCAGCCACCCGGGAAATTTGTTATCGGGCTACCATTGAGTAGAGTTCTGCCAAATTCCTACACCAACATACCAACCAAAAACCCCACGGTGGTCTTCTTGAGCGCATTGGAATGGCTTCGGGATCCTGAAGCAATACGCCATAGCCTCGCCGGGACCGCACACCCCACGAATTTCCACCACGTAGTCGCTTTTAATGGGCGTTATACCCAGGGGGATACCGTGGTGGAATTTTTAAAATGGCCCCAATCCACAGAGCAGATCAACGGCCTATCCATATTATTGATATATTATTATTATTTGCTGCTTCGCATATGTCAGTATTTTGAAACGAATCGAAAATTTCATTTACATTGAATTGAGGTACTTCCTCGGCACACTATTTAGGCGAATAGTTGTAAAATCACAAACCAGATATTTCCGCAATAAATAAAAATCTAGGTATGCCGAGCTAGTGTGCTAACTTGCAACAAAATTTAGATTCGATACACGTATAAACACCCAAAACGGTACATAATTATAAAAATGCAAATGATGTTAATAAAATACTAAATACATATATTAGATCATATAATTTAAAATATGAAAGTTTACAATAATAATTTGCGTACGTGACAAAAAGTACAGTTAAGTACAATCAAAATGTATAAATCATGGTGCGGATGAGAATTAAAATGTTAATTACAAACAGGCTTGTGTCTAGATCATTAAACTGTCATCGGCGGGACCTTGCAACGTGTTACAAACGGTAGATAAATATTTTGCCGCGACGGGACAGAACCGCGTAACTAACGTGTTGAGCTTTTTTAATAGGGCTTGAAATTGCCATTTGTAGATATAGGCCAGTGTGCTCCGTTGAATTGGTGTATTTGTTGAAATTGTAGCTTTAAAATAATTATGTTGTGGGAATAAATTATCTCTATAAAAATCAGTTTAAAAAAAATAATGATATACACGTCCTTCTTTATGAGAAAAATAAATTAAGTAGAATATGTAGTCGTTTTCGTATTTTATATTGCTGTTAATTCTTACATTAAATGTATTAAAATGTTTCGGCTCTGCTTAATTAATTTATTGTCTTTTAAAAATAAAACAGATGCCTGTCTCCGGACTTCCGTAAACAGTTGAATGAAAAATAATCGACACATTATTTCGCACCTACGTTTATGAAAAGCATAGTACATGCTGAAATTTTAATTGGGACAATATGTTACTACTGGTCTAATATAAATCGTGAAAATTATTTTAACCCAAATAATTGATCAATGAAAACATTTGCCATTTTGAACTTACATTGCTCTACCACGTGGCGACTATGAACATGTGTTGTGTACGTAAATGATGTTATGGTACCACCGTGTGATTGTTTGCATTTGTGGCTTCACTGATAGACTGCCGTAGTTCAGCGTGACGTCATGCGCTGAAACAATTTGCGTTGGAACATTTGACGACCTACAAAGATCGTGCTTTGTTCGTAATGAAGCGGACTTGTTTTAATGGTTGAATTAGATATTGGGGCTATTTATACTTTTAGGTAATTTGCTTTAAGTTTTTTTTGTGAGAGGCTAGTTTAATAAAGAGTAGAACATATTTTTTTTAAGGAATTTATTTTAAATTTTTGAGTACAAATAAGTTTTATTAACATTAACATAAGTTATGGCTGTCAAATCTAAATCTTTTATTACAGGCCAAACTCATATCCGTATTAGCAATCAACACTGACAAATAAATCTTATTAAAATAACATCTAGATGACTAAGAATTAGACTACTTTTAGCTATAATATTAAATTTATATTTTAATCCAAGCTGTAACAATGGAACGTCGGCATTTAATGAGCTATTTTGGTACATTTCCAAAGTTATTATTTACACATGTGGGTTGATATGAACACTAGATCTACCCGTGTAGGAAGTTTTGGCGATTACGAGAAACATCATTAAAACCTCCGCTTAGATTCGCCATCTGCTCAGATTTGACTTCCGCGAACACTCGTACTGACAATTACAAAGTTTTTATGGCATATCTAAACTACATTGTTTATTTTATGGTTTTGTAATGATGAATCAAATACCATTGTTGCTATTTTAAGAAAGTAATATCAACAAGTACAAATTATATAATGGCGACTAAATCAAATATTATGAGTTGTTTTTTTGATTAAGATTTTTTATATAATACGTTTAATTAGCATACCTTGCATTGAAGTAGTGCTAACGACAAATTAGTTTAAAGCATTTAAAATAAATTGGGTGTAAGTTTAAAATCGCTTGCTTTCTTTGTGTTATTTACATAAATCAAATGTTTGTATTGACCATTGATATTTATTAATACTATTGAAGAAGGGCTATAAAGATCCAAAATTGAATCCATCACAATTATTCATTAAATGACAATATTGCATTTATACTTTAATATTAGTATAATGTTTACCTTGTCGTAATCAAGCAATTTGTCTCTAAATTACATAGGTATTTACTGATTTGAATATTTATTTACTATTTGACAAGAATATGAGTTTTAATGTTATTGAGCGGTTCTACGAAAACCTTTGACAAAAACAAAATAAACGCTTTGATAAATAGACCATTTAAATTATGTCGTCATAAGAACTTATTTTTTATGACGTTTGCATCTACTTTACGAGAATTCACTCATTGATTCGAAAAACTTGATTTGCACTGAATTAGATTTGTCGTCAATACGGCAATAATCTCGTCTCCTAACAAACCAAGTAACAGAAATACCGACGGCACGGTGAATATTTTCTTCTGTCACACTGCCGTCTTCGTAGATACAGATACGGCAGCTTAATTTTAATTTATTTTACATCAATTTAGCTCTATTGTATATACACATATGCCTGTCTACCTATCTATTTATCTTTAGTGATTAAATTGAACTTAACCTACTGGTGGCAGGTCTATTATATGTGACAGTCCGCCTGGATAGGAACTACCGCAATATCTATTTCTTCAACCTAACAGCAGTGTAAATGCATAGTTGTATTCTGGTTTTAAGAACATCCCAAGTAGTTGTCTTATAGTTCATCAATAGGCTACATAAAAATGTTGTATGTATTTTATTTAGATCTGGATGTCCCGCCGATTGGATATGGATCGTGCCCCCTATGTCTTCGTCTATCACTCCAGTATTCCATCAAGAAATGGCGCTGTACTATTTGCGTCCTTCCTACGAATATCAGGTATTTTGAATCCCCTTCCTCCTACTCCAATAATAATGTCTTTGAATAGATTTGTAATAAAACTTTTGTAACCAGGAGCCCGCGTGGAAAACCCATCAATGGCAGAAATCGAAGCCAATTACAGGCAAGAGGCCAATAAACAGGAAGTTCCATTTCAAGCAAATAGCTCGTGCCGTCAAATTCACTTCCAAACTGTTTGGTAGAGCCCTTTCAAAGAGAATCAAAGCGACAGTTCTGTATGCAACTGAAACTGGCAAATCTGAACAATACGCCAAAGAGCTTGGAGTGATATTTGGACACGCTTTCAATGCGCAGGTGGGTATCGTACAAAATTAAATTAACTAATCTGTGTAAGATAAAGAAAAGAATAAAATGTGTAATGATTTACGCTTATAGGTTCATTGCATGGCTGATTATGATATAACTTCAATTGAACACGAAGCACTCCTGTTGGTTGTGACGTCAACATTTGGAAACGGAGATCCTCCTGAGAACGGCGTTGTAAGTACCATTAATGACGGCGCGACGCTTTGATGTATGTTTTTGTATGAATTATTTATTTTTATGTTTAATGCTTGCAGGAATTTGGCGAACATTTATGTGAACTACTGTATGCTGATCAAGTTGGCGAAGACGCATCT
Source organism: Hyles lineata (assembly GCA_030180105.1). NCBI lineage: Eukaryota > Metazoa > Arthropoda > Insecta > Lepidoptera > Sphingidae > Hyles > Hyles lineata. The sequence goes on along the minus strand of JARJEE010000006.1, from coordinate 13,255,418 downwards.
GGGTAATTCATTTTTTTTATGTTTGTAGATGTCATGTTATCATAAAGTTTACATAATTCATAATTATTATTTTTTATTTAGGAACCAAATGATGACACCTAAATCTTTTATAAAGGCGAATAGTGACTTACAAAGATATGGAGCTGGCAATCCTAAAAAACTGAACCGTTTGGAGTCTTTGAAAGGTATAGACACCACGTTGATTCAGAAAAGTGCATGATATAGATTGTATTGTTTTTTGTTTGTGACTAAAATTCGAATATTTTAGGGAGCACAACCGACGCTACATCCATTGACAGTTTTGGTCCACTAAGCAATGTCCGTTTTGCGGTTTTTGCCCTCGGTTCGAGCGCGTATCCAAACTTTTGTAACTTTGGCAAGTACGTGGACAAGTTGTTGGACGACCTTGGAGGGGAACGAATCCACGACCTCGCCACTGGTGACGAAATGTGCGGCCAAGACCAGGCCTTCCGGAAGTGGGCCTCCAGCGTCTTCAACGTGAGTTCATGGAAAAAATACGCAACTAATTGATGACCGTGTCGAATACTAGCATCTATTGTTACATCTGCTAATACGTGGTGTCATTACGATACTTCTAATTTGATTTGTTTTTATAACAAGTCGATTCTTGGAAATATTGGTGACTGTTCTCGGTAACTCATTCGTGTATTTATAATTAAGTTTCACGTCTTCAATTCTGGTTTTATGTAACAGGTTTCGTGTGAAACGTTCTGCTTGGATGACGATGAAACTCTTCAAGAGGCGAAGAGGGCTTTGGGAACAGTTGCATTGAGTGAGGAAACAGTGAGATTCGCCAACGTTGGATGTCGTCCGCCCACCTTGCACGCTGCTTTGCAGAAAGCTTTGAATAGGCAATTCGTCACTTGCATAGTGAAGGCCAATAAGGATTTGGGCGATGCGTCAGCTGAAAGATCTACTATCTTCATCGATATGGAACCTAAGGTAAGATATTATAGATTTCTAATGCGATATTTTAGGAATCAATTAATTTTCGAATCATAAAATTTAATTTTTAATTAATATTGTTTAGGAGGAGATCAAATACAACCCAGGAGATCATGTAGGAATAATTGCTTGCAATCGTAAAGAGCTTGTAGAACGCCTCCTTTCTAGAATAAAGGATGTAGATGACTACGACGAGCCATTACAACTTCAACTCATGAAAGAGACACATACATCAAGTGGTAATTTAATTAACTTAATGCTTATTTTCAATTACATTTACAAGGATTTTTCATACTAATATTAATGTTGATATAGGTCCCGTAAAATCTTGGGAGCCACATGAAAGATTACCCATTTTGAGCGTACGTGAACTATTTACGCGTTTCTTGGACATCACAACACCACCAACTACAATTTTGCTTCAATATTTGGCTACAACTTGTGACAATGAAGAGGAGAAAAAACAACTCAGTTTGTTGGCCACTGTAAGTTATTGTTATTTTATAACAATCCTATTGTAGTATCATATTGATATTACTGTTTTCGTAGATAATTTAAATTAATAAATTTGATATGTTATTCTACAAATGTATTATCTATTTCTCCTTAGGACCCTGGAGCATACGAAGATTGGCGTCACTTCCATTTCCCAACTTTGCCTGAAGTATTGGACCAATTCCCATCAACAAAGCCCAGCGCTTCGTTATTAGCCGCATTACTATCTCCATTGCAGCCAAGATTTTACTCGATATCATCGTCACCAATCGCCCATCCAAAACGATTACACCTCACTGTCGCTGTCGTCACATACAGAACTCAAGGTTAGAAACAATTTTAGCCTTCTACGTAAACATCGTAATGCATTAATGTCTCATAGTTTATTATTGCCCATTCTCACATACGTTACGTTGAATTCCAATGAATTGTTTACAATATGATCTATTTTTAATACATGTCTGTTTAAAATAATGTGGTATGTGGGATGGCTGAGATTATCGACATTAATTAGTAGTTAATCAGCATTATATTAATATTGTTTAGAAATGTATGATATCATGTTTCTATAGATGGCGAAGGACCGGTACATTATGGAGTTTGCTCAAATTATCTTATGGAGCGTAAGCCTGGCGATGAGGTTTACCTTTTTATTAGAAGGTAATTGTCAAATTCTAATTAATTAATAGTCAATATTGTAAATATGTCTTTAGGTTTCATGTCATAATATTTATGACTTTATTTCAGTGCTCCCAACTTCCATTTGCCCCAAGACCTATCAGTTCCTCTCATCTTGATTGGTCCTGGAACTGGTATTGCCCCATTCCGTGGATTCTGGCACCACCGAAGAGCTCAACTCAATACCCGCAATCGCTCGACTTCTGGTCCTATCTGGTTGTTCTTCGGTTGCCGAACAAAGACCATGGATCTGTACCGAGAAGAAAAGGAACAAGCTCTCAAAGAGGGCGTTCTATCGAAAGTTTTCCTTGCACTGTCAAGGGAAAAAAATATTCCAAAGGTATGAGACACATTGGTTTCAAATTTTTCATATATGAGGTACTAACAAAAGTATAAATTATAACATCTTTTTCTTTATCAGATGTACGTTCAAGAGCTAGCCGAAAAAGAAGGTGCCGAAATTCACGATCTCTTAATTAATAAAGGCGCTCATTTCTACGTATGCGGTGATTGTAAGATGGCTGAAGACGTACATCAAAAACTTAAAGGCATCGTGAAGAAACATGGAAATATGTCAGATGAACAAGTGCAGAACTTCATGTTTATGCTCAAGGTAAATAACAGTCTTATTTTATATCTTCATTAGTACTCAGATTTATTTTGGGTAATTATCAATATTCAACAGAGCCTGTTTCCCTAAACAGTATCAGACATTATAATATTAAATAGAGCCTCTCATAGATCTCTTTTCTTTAAGATGTCTTCAAATATATTATACTTCTAAATTTATGAAAACCACTACAAAGTTATTTATTATAATGTACTTTTTCCTCGCGAACATTAGGAGGAGAACCGCTACCACGAGGATATCTTCGGCATAACTCTTCGTACTGCTGAAGTCCACAGCGCCTCTCGGGAGTCTGCTCGCAGGAACCGCGTCGCCTCGCAGCCATGACGCCGATCCTCGAGGTTCCACCCCAACTCGCTCACCTAGTCCAACCTTCACGTCTCCAAATTTACATTCAAAAGCTTTACGCTTTTGTAAATTAAAACTATTGTTAACATTTGCGTTCTCAAGCAATTCCTTGGCTATTATTTCAATTGCTGTCGGATTTCTTGATATACAAATGGTCAATTATTTCCCCTCAAGTTTCAGCTTTGTTGGAGCGTCGGAGTGTTGAGTCATTAAAAGTTTCGCCAGAGGTTGTGTCCCTGAGTCTTGAACACTGTACATAGTTACGTAGCTTTGGAACGATCAACCTCAAAAATGAATTTATGCATTCCATTTCAGTATTATTATTGTTTATTTTGTGATTTCATAGTCTGCTATTGAATTTAAGTACGTATCCTTTTCAAGCAGGGTGAAATTATCTAACGCACAATGCATTGCTATCTCGACTTCCTTTGAGCAGCTTCGAAAATCTATAACTTATATGAAATGAAATCATTTTGAATACTTGAGAATTAAACTACTACGTAGTATTTAGGTATAATTCTATTCCATTTAATATTAATGTTAAATTGTAATTACATTTTGACTTCATCAGATATTGTCCATTTATTGCTAATTGTATATTTTGAATAAATATTTTTGTTGGTTTTTGAAAGTTTAAAGAGATGGTATATTGAAGTTATTTCGAATAATCTTATAATGCACTGTTAGAGCGGGAGTACAACGATTATTGTTTTATTCAGAGATTTTATTTGCATATTTTCATCGGACTACTCTTTCTTATTACAATTTCTTTTTTTCTTACTTCAAGATTTCCTCAATGTACTTTTCCCCAAAATTTCCTTCAGCGATATAGTCCGGAAAATATGTAAATGAAACGTAACAATGCCAAATGTACAGTGAGGTTATTTTGTGATGTGTTTGTAAATAAAAATATATTTTATTTTTAAGTTAAATTGTGCAGTATTATAAACGTATTATTTTGATATCATTAATTATTTTTAATTGTTGTAATTGTTTCGCGCGTTACTTACGATCATGTAGTGTTATTAAATGACCATGTAAAAGATTTACATTATAATAAGTATGTAGATGTGAAGCTTTATAAATTATTACGTTTATTCCATTGTATTTTATCTGTATGTACTTTTAAATTTTACTACTAGGTGTGAATGTTAACTTTGTGATTCTTTAATTAGTCCTAAGAAATGTATTCATATTTTCTATTATTCATATTATGAGAATTTAATATACAAAAAGTCTTTCTGATGTTACCTACTATTTCGATGTTAAGATATCGTGCATTATAACTGTCTTTAATGGATATTTACAAATTACTGATTCCATATCTTCTAATTAACGGCACATTAAAATTTGACGATTAAAAATATTATCGAATTCATATCACGCAAAATATTATAACGCACTATTTCATGTAACGAGAACTGTTTAAATATATTAATAAAGTATATGAGACACGGTTTACGAGAATATTTGTCTGTTTATTGGTCAAATAAAGTTCCTTCGTATTCGGAAAAATAAATAATGCATTTCATTTGTTAAAGAACCCTTGGCGATGAATATTTGTGATTAAAATACATTCTAGATTGTTTGTCATGTTGTGGGAGTTGAATGACCGCTCATTTTATTATGTCATAAATTACCTGAGTGATGTCTTAGTATATTTTAAATTAAAAACTGACTATATTCTGGCTGCGAATATATTTCCAAACTATGTTTGGACCAAACTATTTATGACACCTTATAAACAATTTGTAGAAGGTCATAGACATAGTCCCTACGAGATCGAATCAGAAATGAGGAGATCCGTAGGAGAACCCGGATTAGCAAGTTGAAGTGGCAATGGGCAGGGCACATAGCGCGGAGATCTGATGACCGATGGGGTCGGAAAGTGCTCGAATGGAGGCCGCGTAGCGGAAAGCGCAGCGTAGGACGTCCACCCACAAGATGGTCCGACGACCTGGTAAAGGTCGCGGGACGTCGCTGGATGCAGGCTGCCTCCAACAGGTCTCTGTGGAAATCAATGGGGGAGGCCTATGTTCAGCAGTGGACTTCCTTTGGCTGATGGATGGATGGATGGATAGACATAGACATAGTTTTTAGTATTACGCTACCTATTGTAAAATTATAATTTGAATAGCATTCCAATAAGGCAGATAGCTTGAACTCCAAATAGAGGCAAACATTTTTCTTATCTCTGCACCGTCACGATTACGCTGTGTTGCTATATTATGATGTTAAAAACCCTTGAGGCCTATATTCAAATAACTTTTTATAGTTCACAACGATGACTAAACAAAAAATACAATATAACCATTCGAGGTCAATGAAAAAGTCACATAATATAGAATATAGAGCTTACCAAATCTGTCGCCGTTTTCGATAAAACGAATTAAAACCCATATTTTGTAATTAATTATGATTCCTGACTTCTGATGAACCGTCATGTGAACAAGTTGTAGATATATTCAATGTGATATGCGTTTTCATAAGTGTTGTGAGTATTAATCTGGTGAAGATATCTTTTCATCACAAAAATGGCTGCAGTTACCGCTACTATGCTTAAAAAGACAAGTTACAAATGTAGGAAGAAAACAATAATACGATTCTAGTTGCAAGACAAAGTAACAGCACGATTAATATTGCAATGATGGTAAGTGTAATTAAAATAGAATATCCGTAGGTGACCGCCTGACTAGGCACCACTGCAATGTCTATTTCTCTTGACAAACAGCAATACACACTGTAAATGCACTGTTGTGTTTCGGTTTGAAGGATGATGTAATCAGAGTAACAATTGGACATAATGAAACTTAACATCTTATGTCTCAGGATGGCGAGCGCAGTGGAATACTATGCATTCCCTTTACTTTTCGCTGTCTTTATTAATTCCATTATTATAATCTTTGCTCATTCTACCACCTTTACGCCGACGATCTGCAAATTTATATTCGGACACCCTTGGACTCGATGGTCGACGCGATAAGATCAATAAACATCGACATCCAACATATTTGTAGCTGGAATAATGCCTATGGACTGAAAATAAATCCTTCTAAAACTCAAGTCATTGTTGTCGGCAGCCCCAGGATGATATCAAAACTCGCTTGGGATAAAGTATCGTCTGTTTCCTGCGCTGGTATCACTGCACCATATAGTGACACGGTTAAGAACTTTGGCCTTAAAATAGACAAGTGTTTCACCTGGGGTCCGCAGCTTCGGGAACTTAGCCGTAAGATTTTTACCTCTGCTGGGTCTTTGCGAAGCTTACACAATTTTCTTCCCATTACAACGAAGATTTCCCTTGCACAAACTCTCCTACTCCCCATCCTTGATTATGCTGATGTCAGCTATCTCGATCTCACCGAGGACCAACTTAATAAACTTGAGCGTCTCCAAAATTTCTGTATTAGATTTATATTTGGTCTTCGCAAATATGATCGTGTTTCTGAGTTTCGTGTTAAGCTCAAGTGGTTACCCATACGACTTCGTCGGAATGCTTATATTCTTTATCTATTTTACAATATCTTGTGTAATCCTCTCACTCCTCCATATCTTAAATAACGTTTTCTATTTCTCCATGAGCCACATTCGAAGTCCTTGAGGTCGTCGGAGAATCTGAAGTTGAGAAGGCCAGTGCATACAACGAAGTTCATGGATCAGTCGTTTACAGTCCAGGCTGTTCGACTGTGGAATGGACTACCAGTAAAAGTGAGACAGGCTCAAACACTATCTGTATCCAAAAAATTGGTCAAAGATACCTTTCTCTCTGAACAGCCAATATAAAAAGTATAATTTCTTGCATTTGAACCTAAAGAAAATTTATAGTATATTTATTTTTGTATGTATATTTATCTATAGAAGTATGTATATGTATATATGTGTGTGTGTCTATTTATATTAGGTGCTGTATAAAATTATGCATCATATATTGTGTACATAAGAATAAGAATAAGAATACATTTATTGCGGAAAACCTCCAAGAAAATACAAAATACAAGGTACACATTTTACAATTAATTAAGTATCCAAAATGTGGGTCCATATTATTTATAAATAATAATTCGTCTATCTATTATTATTTTATTGAAGCGTGTATCCTTTATTTTCTAGACTGCCCTCTCTTCTTTTCTTTTTCTTCTATCCATTCAAAGGCTGTCTGTAAGAAATCGCCTTGAGCGATAAGACCGCCATCTGTCTTTTATGTTTATTTGTAATATATTTAAGTTTTTATCCTTTTTGTGTGCAGTTAAGAATAAATGAATAAATCAATTTCGACCATCTTGTACGAAGGTCACGTTCCCCGCTGAAATGATAATCTCCCATCAGCATTCATAGTATAATTATCAATAAATGCAAGATTTACTGTTATCGTTCATAATGTATGAGACAAATATGGTTATTTATTTGTATCTGCAATCCACATTGCTTGTTGTTTACGTGACTTATCTTGCTTTACAATATATAAAACCAAATATAAAAAAAATATGCAGTTAATGAGTTTTAAAAATTACACAATATGTGTTTTTTCCTTTTGCGCCTTAACGTAAGTCAGTTGAGGTTAACAATAATTAGGTTTTTGTGCATTGTTGGACTATGGTATAAATTCTTGCTATTACCAATAACATTTTAAGTGGTTAAATAATACATAATTAATATGAAAACAATACTAAGTGCCTAGAGTTTCAGTGAAGTAGGTTTTACGATTGCAGCGAAGTAAATGAGGTAAATGGTTTGTTTTCCCGTAAATACACACTTTCCTTTTCTAACGATAACTTTCGAATATAATAGCTGTCAAGTATTTTACTAAAATAAATAAGTTAATTTTACTGCAATTTCTCGATTTTTGAAATTAACCTAATCCAAGGAAATACGCACAGTTGATTTGATAGTACTTATGCGGTAGCTATCAAAATAAATACGTATGGCCAACAGTATCATATACATAGTTCTGACCCCATACTAAGATGACCTATGTCTTGAGGCAATATCAGAAACTACGAGAGACTTTTCTTTCCTACAAACACCCAGACTCGAAACAAATACTTGTTGTTCACACAATTTCTCACTTCAAACGCTCACAATACAAATGTCTCAATGCGCGAAAAGCACTCACAAATTGTACTTTAAATTTTTGTACTTTAAAATTCATAGTTTTTTATTTTTAGTCTGTTTTGAATTATTTGCTAGGCTGCAAATTCACGGCACACAGACAAAACTGTAGCTTAAAGATATAACATACGATGATATCGATCTACTGTTGCATCTACCTTGTTATGGCACATGCTGTCGTTCATAGCAATGTTTGTTTTTGCCGGCTTATCAAATCAAACCAGTCGCATCATTACGCCATTCATTAATTATATTTTCGTACACAATTACCATGCTTGCGCAAACATTTGTTGCGATAACTTGGCTTCAAATATTTGACAGGTTATTAGTTGTGAATTATAATTTTATATTACATATTTGGATATTATTATATTTAGTTATCGAATGGTATGTTCCGTGCGAACAACTTGTGAATCCAGTTTGAGCGAAAAAGACACAACATTCGATATCTAAAATAGGTTTATAATCTGCCTATGAAAAAATCCGTTAATATTTAATTTGCGAGGTATAGGAGTGATTGGACTGCACCTGGTAGAGCAAATCCAGTACCGTCGAGGTAGAATATCGAATTTTAATAGAATATTCATTCTCTTTATTTAAACACAAATACTCCGGCTTTTAATTTAACTATTATTAACTTCTTTACAATTCGTGTGAAATCAAAATAAATTTCCGCCTATTCACATTGTCCGCTATAAATTATGATACTTGTATTGTAGCAGATACCTCGACGGTTTTTCTTTCTTATGTTGAATAGATATTGTTCATATAAACATTTGTCTCGGTTTAGGATCGAAACTGCGGTTTATAATTTCATAGCGGGATTCCCGACCACAGCTTCATAGGTGCTTCATGATGAACGTCTGTGTCATATTACTGTCATAAGAAATTTGCGGAAAAGGCAAATTTCTTTGTGTGATCTAATACGGGCATCGAGAAATAATAAATACACTTTTACTTGTTGAAATAAAACGAATATGTAAGAATTGTATCATGGATTTGGTTCAATTTTTACATTTTTTATCTTCCAAACGCCATGTAATGAAAACATCGGGCAGTTAAAAAATTAAAAAATAAACCATTTGGTTTATTGCGATACAATCCGTAAAAAATAGTTTTATTTCAATGTGTAAGATTTGCGTAGATATAAAAAACCATTAGACCTGTACTTGTATTTATACCTGATATAGAGTTAATCATCCTGTGGGCATGCCCGTAACACATCACACGCAATGCTATGAACAAAATGATTTGTTTGTTTACCATTTTCGCAGATTGTTGCCCACAAAAGAAATATTAACTATAAATTTTTCTGAAAAATAACTTAAGTATTTAAAGCAAATACCTAACACTTAATACATCAAGCATTTTCAATTTAATTTTTAATGAGTGTACCAGGAAATATTGAATCACTTAATTTGACACAAGGCAAATTTTCAACAAGCAGAAGACCGAAGCCGGTGGAGAGAGGTCATCAAGTCAATTGAGAGTCACGATCCTCAATAATCAGGACCGACTGAAGAGAGAGTTAACAATATCAATATTTATCAAAGTTCAAATATTTTATAGCAAAAATATCTTGCACCACGAAATAAAGATAATTATCCTAAGTATAATAGTTGCCAAAAGTTCTGTAAAGGAATTTAAGGTCTTCATATTATAAATAACAAAAGAATGCCTCAGTTACCAAGCACGTGCCTATTTTTTTCTATGATGTTTTTGCTAGCTTCCTTAGGAGTGTGGACCAAAAAAAAAACAATATAACTAATAGTTAAAATCGAATATGACTCGATCTTAGTAAGTAAAAAATGCAAGTCATTTAATTGAATGCAGACGTGCCTGATGTCATGAAATTGAAGATGTGAAATATTTCTCAACTTGCCTGTTTAGGCGGCCTTTTCTGATGATTAATGCGTTCATTTTGTTAACAATTATATTTAAACATTGCCTCATTGGTATTGGGATTGCATAGAGGGATAAATTTAATTCTGGCTTTGATTGTAAGTCATCCAATATTTATTTTTCTGTATGATTCGTTATTATTTTTGTTATGAATACCTTCAACTTATGTAACTTATATTTATCGATATAGTTTAGCGCTATACTAATTATGCGCACTGCAAACAAATTGCATACTTATCTATGTTTTTTGAATGTGGATTCCACTGTCCACAGTAGGTAGCTGTCTATGTCAGTAGTGTGTATGTCAAGGGACAATAAAGCAATCAAGAATCCGTTAATTAATTGACACAGTGTCAAATTGTTAAATTTTCGAAACATTTACTTTCTACGAACGTATTGCTTAAACAAGAATTGTTTAAACATTATCAGAATAAATCAGTAACTTAAAACATATTGAGGTGATTTTCTACTAAGATCAATACAAACTATAGGAACAAGTTTTGTCATCATAATCCATAGTCAAAAGAAGCCTTACTGAACTCATGCTTCCTCAATTCAATTCGATTTCCACAGGGACTTGTTAGAAGTGTCTGCATATAGCAACTTCGGCTATCTCTAGTATGTCGTCCAATTACCTAGTAGGTAAACGACCGTTGCAGCGCTTTTCAGTACTAGGTATTAAAATTCTCTTTATTTTGTTATTAATCTTTGTATAGTATTTACGTCTTAAAAATATTTTTTCCATTAAACTAGCGTCTAATTATTTCTAAAAGAAAGAAAAGAAAGAATGGCGTGCTTTGTAACAGTACAAAGCACGCCATTCTTTCTTCAGTTGGCAACATTTATAATGGGATTTTTGACGTCAATGAGTAATAGTACATAAAAATACTAAACAAACAATAATACGGCTACTTCTGAACTTATTACTTGAAAGGCAGAGGTGCTCACAGAAGTATGATAAAAATTATCTATCGCAACTCTCATGTCAAAAAATAAGGTAACCAAGGTCGCATCTTTACTGGTGGTAGGTCTCTCATATGTGAGAGGCCATCTGGGTGGGTACCACCGCAGTGTCTATTTCTCCCGTCAAACAGCAGTGTAAACGCACTATTGTGTTTCGGGTTGAAGGGCATTGTAGCCAGAGTAACTACTGGACATATTGAGACTTAACATCTTATGTCTCAGGATGGCGAGCGCAGTGGAGTGCCAAGCATTGCTTTGTAATTCAAGGTGTTGTTTGGTTTTGCTACTGTTCATGAGCGGTCGTATCGCTTACCATCAGGCGAACGGCATGCTCGTCTCGCCATTCACGGCAACAAAAAAAAAAAAATCCACCAACTTTATTTTGCTGCTTCGTGATTCCCTTGTGAGTTGAAACCGACCAAATAATTATGTAGATTTCTACAAATAATAGTTATATCGAATACTTGGAAGATTATAAGAAAGTTCTTAGAACTAATGAAGAACTCATTAATGAAATATACCAAATGTTGTTTGTGACACTCCCGGAATATAAACCAGCATTTAGCAAGAATGAAAACCTCTCTCTCTCTCTCTCTCTCTTCGACCACAGGAAGTTCACTGCTGAACGTATGTAGTGGACTAACAATTAGTAACTGAACGGACTACAACAACATAAAAATGAAAATAAACGACAATATTAGGTTTCTGTCATATTTTTTTATTATTGATAATATCGAAAGATTACGTTGTGCATAATCATAATCGGAACGATTTTTTAAAATCCGTTAAGTAATAAGCAAGTTACAAATATATAAAATTTGGTGGTAAGACTGATAGAAAAGAATGCAACATGCACGGTGTGACGTCATCCCCCATAAGATGAACGCGTGCGAAAGAGGCAACGAGTGCCCCCACCGCACTATTCAAAATATTAATATCTCGCTAATTTTACATGCAATTTTGATGATGTGTTTAAATTCAAGTTTTTTATAAGAGATACTTTTTACAAACCATTACACACTACTCAAAACCAAATCTTGGACACAAGACCACATTCCTATTATAAAGGTGATCAAACCTTTGACGTATTAAGCGGATCACTAATTTCGTAATGTGATCGACTGCACGTAGCGATTTAAGTTAAATGTTATTTCCCCGCTTCTCAGTACCAATGACACGTCGGAAGCATTAGAATGTGCCATTGTACTCAGTGACGTTATGACATTTAATAAACTTCGAAGAAATTAAGCAGGAAATAAATTACTTGATCCTTATCTAATAGTAACAATGAGGAAACGATCAATGCTAAAGAAAAGTTGAAATCATTTTATGTTGCTTTTTTTTATTGTGGCCTAGCTGTAGGCAAACTTCTCATCTGATGGTGAGGGATTATTGTCGTCGAGGACCAACTAGAAAACTAGTATTGTAAGTGCGTGGCTTCTTAGGTAGAAAAGAAATCAAAATAATTATTTAGAGGATGAAATGACATTACACCTGCTTAGATACATAACTTTTTTAAATTCATGTTTTAAGTAATTTTGGCCTTCACACGTACTAAAAACTTGTTGTATTGTATCGCTGATTAACGAATGGAAATAATGTGCATATATTTAACTTCTAGTGCATAATGCCTTGTATATCTACCTAAAAAACCTAATGTGAAAACTATGAAAGGATGTTTGTTGGCTTAAATCTCCTTTCAAGCAGAAGCACGTTAATGGATTGACATGATTTTTTGCATACATTTTATGGACCGGAAAATGTAGCATACACACAAAAGTTCCGGTATAAATTGAATTGGATTTGATGAAGCGTAGATTTTTTTAGAAAAGCAATCGCTTCTTGTGACATTTTTTGATTTTAAATAGATTGCTAGTATATATAACTGTCTTTAGTTCATACTTGGGCCACTTTTATTTTATTACTTTATACCAAACGATATTAGGTCGCTGTAGAGGATAAAACTGCACTGTGAATTAATAATACGGGTGATGTTTTTTATACGAAGAAATACATTCACCAACAAGTTAATAAATAAGTCGTCTAAAGAAACATATTATAAAAGCGATACTATAGTTTGCAAAGCTTATTCAGTTGCCTAATTATTAGCAAAATGCAGAGAAGCGGTAAGCCAATGCGCCTTTACAGCTCAAACTAACTGTAACTGAGCATTTACAAATTCACCGCTGTCAGTTCGGTGTGTTCGCTTTTGTCCGATTCGGTTTACTTTGCCGAAAACCGCCGAATAGTTTTGATTAATTCGACAAAAGTCAGGAAGAGAGCATACGTGAAAGAGACTTCTATTTGTAAATTCTCCGAATGTTGTGCTCATTCGAATTACAAATCAACTTTAAAATTCGCGAATTTTTGCGTCATAGCTCAGTGAATAGCTATAGATCAGTTCCAGTTATCGATTTACTGTTGAAGGTTGGAATAAATATTGTTAAATTGTGTGTAAAAACTTTAGTTATTTTAGGTATTTATATTATTTAGACACGCAACGTGAATGCACTCTGCGGATCGACATAAAAAGAGCATCTGAGGGTAAGTACGATAGACATCGAGTTATGGTTGTTTACATATAGCGATGATAGACAACAAAGTCTTTTGTCAAACGATACAATAATACCGGCTTGCTGCTCAAAAATTGATTTATAAGAAACGAGAGGGATATCACTTTAATATTTGATACTCGTCTTAAAGTTGACCCTTTCATTCTTGACCTCAGACCCTTGAAACAAAAAATACCAATTAAAACATCACAGATAACATATGATACCATCGTGATAGTTTGAATACAACTTGCATATTTCTTATTATGATAAAACAATTCAAATACGTTATAGAATGTGGAATCTAAAACTGGCATCGAAAGGTCATAATGGCATTTGTTGACAAAGTTCAAGCAATAAGTTATCTGATAAAATAAATTTCCTTTTATATCGGTACGACAGACTAGATACAACCCGATGAAAAGTTTGTGTTGAATAACTGCTTAGCATTTGACCTTAACAACTATAAAAACTTTTAATTTTCACTTTGTCACTTTTGTATGCTTTTAATAAGGTCGGTTTAAAATATATAGTAAGTTCATAAGATACATGATCATGTTTCAACTTGAGTTGCGTCAACCATATACTTAGGCCAAGCATATATTTTACTCCTTTACAACCGTTCTCTATAATCTATCTATCTTTAACAAGAGATTTAATTCGAGGTTTTGATACATTTTATTTTTCAGTTAACAAAGATAGAGAGGTATGGATATGGTGCAAATATTTATAGATATCTTGGTAAGATAAATATATATTTCCATCTCTGTTTATTGAAGCGTAGAATTGTACCGACATAGTATTGGTAACTATTTAAACATATTGTTAAAGATAGATAGGTTATAGAGAACGGCCGTTAGTCAATGACAAAATACGACAAAAGTCTTAAATAGTGACATTTTGAGTAGATTGTCACAGTAAAAAAATCTTAATCGTATCTCATATCACAAGAGTCGATTAGATCAACTAAATGATATTCAACTCATTATACATAAAACAACAAAGCAATAAAATCTTAATTTGCAAAAATAAAATTCGTGTAAATAATAATAATGTTAACTTTTGTCGATTTCCCGATTCAATATAAAAACAAAAATAATGCGTAGTCTAGCATACTTTGGCAATGTATTGTTCCAAATTATTCTAAAAGCCAATACAACATACATTATTGATGCATAATACATTCTTAAATTACGTACTGCATGGCAGATGAAAGAACCCAAATTTGTTTTTAATATAACACTAGTCGCGTGTCTAGGTTTTTTCCGCATTAAATGTGGAATATAGTATCTAGCTGTCTCTTTCCACTTATGTTTTTATGTCGGATGAAGGAATGTGTCGATGTAAGATATAATTATTTCATTTATGAGATCGGGCAAGGAATGTTGGGACTCGTGGCCGTTTGACACTATAGTCCGTTTTATTTCGGTTATATTCAGTCATTTCCAAGTTTGGTTGATTTGTCATGGTAACTATTGGATGCTTTAAAACATATCGTGATGTGAAATAGTCGATAATCTTCAGTAATAAACAGATTGTTTAACGCATAATTATATTTGCAAATCGAACAGACAGGTCTTGTGATTACATTAATTAAATTTTCCGCTTTTCATACTTTAACTTACATATCATAACTATTATTTGTTTTGGGCTTGTGCAGCCGAGTTGTCTCCTGTACTGACTCGCCTCTACCGAGCGTCCTACCGCACAGGTGTTGTGCCGGAATCTTGGAGGGAGGCCAATGTGCAACCGATCCCCAAAAAGGGTGATCGGTCGGACCCTACCAATTATCGCCCTATCGCTATCACCTCAGTGATGTGTAAGGTCATGGAGCGGATCATAAACGCTCAATTGGTCCGCTACCTGGAGGATCACTCGTTGATCAGTGACAGACAATACGGTTTCCGTCAAAATCGATCGACGGGTGATCTTCTAGCGTTTGTCCTGCATCGCTGGGGTGAGGCGATTGACCGGCGTGGCGAGGCTCTTGCTGTGAGCCTCGACATAGCCAAGGCGTTTGATAGGGTCTGGCACCGTGGTCTTCTTTCCAAGCTTCCGGCATACGGTCTGCCCGGCAACCTGTGTTCGTGGATTTCCGGCTTTCTGCATGGGCGTAGAATACGTGTAGTCGTTGACGGACAAGCTTCGGCGCTCTTGTCGGTAAATGCCGGAGTTCCACAGGGCTCGGTGCTGTCGCCCACCTTGTTTATTCTGCATATCAATGACATGTTGTCGCTTGGCAACATTCATTGCTATGCAGATGACAGCACGGTTCATGGGCGATACCACTGCGGGCCTCCGGGTTGCCGAGTCGAAACTGTGAGGGGACGTGAAGATCTTGTCATTGAGCTCAACCGGACCTTGGATCTCATTTCTACATGGGGTTCCAGGAATATGGTTGAGTTCAATGCCAAGAAAACTCAGGTGTGTGCGTTCACGTGCAAAAAATCCCCGTTCTCTCCCCTCCCCATTCTTCAGAGTACTCCCCTGTCAATGCGGAATGACCTGAGTATCCTTGGTGTGGATATCCGCTGTGATCTCAATCCAAGGAATCACATCGAGGGCGTAATATCTGTCACGTCACGCAGGATTGGTGTTCTGAACAGGGTGCGTCGGTTCTTCACGCCCGGTCAGCTTTATCGTTTGTATAAAGCGCAGGTCCGGCCGGGTGTGGAGTACTGTTCGCACCTCTGGGATGGATCCGCCCAGTACCTGCTCGATGCCTTGGATGGATTGCAGCGGCGGGCCATCCGCATTGTGAATGATGCAGACGTTACGAGCAACTTATAGTCGCTACAACTCCGGAGGGATGTCGCCTCTCTAAGCGTGTTCTACCGCCTGTATCACGGGGAATGCTCTGAGGAATTGTTCAACTTGATCCCCTCCTCTCCATTCCTTACCAGAACCACGCGGGCTGGCTTGCGAAGCCACAGCTTGTCGGTCCAAACCATCCCGGCGCGAACCAAACGGTTCTCTAATTCTTTTTTGTGCCGCACCGTCAGGCTGTGGAATTGTTTGCCATCTCACGTGTTCCCTCCTTCCTACAATCCTGGGTCCTTCCGCCGTGGTGTGAAGAGGCACCTTAGCAGGCCGGCATAATTGTTTCCATTGGCATGGGACTGCCATCCGATGCCAATGGATACTCTGCCTGGGCGGCATTTGCGCTTACCAGCAGGTGCAATGCCGCCACTATGTCGGGCCACAATAAAAAAAAAAAAAAAAAAAAAAATATACTACAACTTAGGTATCTCGAAATAGTAGTTTTCGAGGTATAAACACACAAACAAACGCATAGAGGCTGGTATTTAAATATGTGGTACCTAGAAAATAAACGACAGTTCGAGGAACTTTTAAAGTATTCATATTCAGATTCAAACTGTTCAATGAGCGTTAGATTCACTTGAATGCATTCGATCAACAAAACAATTTCATAGACTAAATTGCTTTTCTATGAATACAATATGAATATCATGGAACGTAGTACAATATGATAATATGTTCTTTAAATAATATAAGGAATTTATGGCTATAATAAAAATGAAATAGTATAAGAAATATCAGTGAATTAAACTTAATATATTCTACGGTGAATTTTATTACCCTTTACAATGTTATTTGACCGTTAGGGATTAAAAAAATAGCATACTTTTTGCTATATTACGGATTTTCTATAAATAACAGCAGTGTTATTATTAGTAACCCTTTTTGTACTCTGTAATCGTTTTTGTTTTGTGTTTTGTCCCTTATCTCGAATTAGTCATGTGTATTGTTTTTTTTATTATTTTATTAAATCTTTGGTTAATAGATAGTTCACTTGTTATTGTGTATATCTGGTATGTTTTTTTAATTCAATTCTCATGTTGTGATAGACTTAAAAGGTGTTACTTTTATTTTAGTTTTCATCATCATCATCATCTCAGCCACAGAAAGTCCACTGCTGAACATAGGCTTTCCCCAACGATCTCCAACTATTTGAAATGTCTGCTTCCTGCGACTTACTGTAACCTTAGTCAGGTCATCCGTCCACTTTGTAGGTGGACGTCCAAAATTTTGCTTGCCTGTACCTGTCTTCCACTTCAGAACATTTCGGCCCCAAAGGCATCAATTCTACGCGCTATGTGCCCGACCCACTGCTACTTCAACTTGCTAATCCTATGGGCTATGTCGGTAACCTTTGTTCTATGGATCTCCAGACTGACTGACGGATTAAGCAACTATCCCAATCAAGTAGGCTAAGATAACATGATTTCATTACCTTCCACAAGATCAGGTACAAAGACAATGGTTTTATGATACTAGCTGTATCCATGCATATGATTTAAAACTTATTTATCCCGTGAAATTAATTCATATTATAAGTAAAGAAAGGGCGAGGAAAGATAACATGAATACTTTTTTCCCCGCTCCATATTTCACGCTAATTGGTCGATCTGAGTCAACATTGTAATGTATAGATGACATTTTATGTCAGATTCAAAAAAATAAATGTTTGATGTCAATCGCAATTATTTTAATCAATGATATATTATACAAAATTTTAATAAATAATTAATTCTAATATTCCGTGAGTTCTACCAGGAATATCACATTGGCGACGAGATTAGTACCAAGCGTGTGAGATTTACAAGAAAATGGCACCCGTTGGCAAAATAGAACCATTCGAAATGAACTCCAACTGGGAGTTGTACATAGAACGGCTGGAGCAATATTTCATTATAAATGAAATAGAAGAATCACACAAAGTACCCAAGAGGAACCGGAAAATACTTATTTGAATTTCATTCAAGATTGTTTACCAATAACTTGTAATGTACTAAAAGAAGAAGTAGCAAGAAATAGGCTACTACGCAAGGTAGTTTTATATTTACAGTCAGGTTGGCCATCACAATGTCAGGAAGCTAATATTAAGCCTTATTATGTTAGAAAAGATGAACTTTATTTAGACTCAGGTATAATTATGTGGGGTTATAGAACCGTTATACCACAGTCACTTCAAAAAAAGATTTTACACGAATTACATACGGGTCACATGGGGATAGTAAAAATGAAGAACAAGGCGCGAGGCTATGTCTGGTGGCCTGGTATTGATGGACAGGGGCGTGCGCTCCTTGTAGGCAGAAATGCAGTGCATTACTTGCCATTCACAGATATTTTATTATAACGTTCGTACGGTTTAGATGACTTTAAATTATAGTAAATAAATGAATAAACAAAATACAATAACTTAAAAACGCCTAATATTTTATAAATAGCATTTATTTGCAAGCACCGAAACATTATGTTTGCCACGCGAGAAGCAAGCGGCGCTGCAAAGCAAAATAATGTACCTAATCAACCAAGTCCTGCCGCCGCGTCCCGCATTACATTTGTTTGCATGTGTGTAGTAATTTTTGTGTCCGTGCACAGTCGCAAACGCACACACCCATGAATATCGAAAGCCGCAACTCCTGCGGCAGGCCTCGGAAGTTCGGCAGTTGTCGAGAGTAATCGGAAATGTTCGTTGCGTATAATCCGAGTAAAATTAATAGGCGGAAATCTAATAAATCACCTATGCACATTATGCATTTTTGGTGAGTAAGGTTTTATTTGTTTAAATAGCAGAACTGTTTTGTGTTTCGCGGGGGCCATTTTGCTTTTTTCGTGTGTTTTTGCATTGTTTACTATTTTATACTAAGTAGTATGTTTGTAGTTTTCTTAAAAGATTTTCATTTTAACATTTGAAAGTGTGTACATTTAACAGTTTACTAAGTTTAGATATTAATTGTAGTCATTTGCTTTTACTAGTGCGTTTGTTTATTTTTTTAAATGTTATTTGATTGTGAGGTTTGTGTTGGAAATGAATGTTTATCAAATGAATGAATGTGGTGGCCGAAATCTTGCGTTTATTTACATCGGGATATAGTAATCTCAAGTAACCGGAACCTTGAATATGTGAAAATTGAAGCTGACTAGTGAGATTTTTATTTTACTTATAAGAATTTCTTCCGCCGCGACGATCAATCGCTGTTTTGTCTGCCGTAGAAGATGGACATGAATAGTAGTACATCTAAGACTTGTTATGTTGTCATGGTTTCCGACTTAGAGATCCGTCGCGTGGCTGTGGCTATGCTAAAACTATAAAAGAAAAAGTTTTTGTGACCGAGTACTCCGCCGCATACCCAGTGTCATAATCCTGTGCACGCCGCTGTTGATGGAGACATCGAGAAATTGTGTAAAGAGTGTTACACATGTATGAGTGAGGCTCCGTCTCCACCGCGTGCACCACCGCAACCTTGGAGGTATCCAGTCGAGCCATGGAGCAGACTACATATGGATTTTTTAGGTCCATTACATGGCAAAAGATTTTTTGTTATTATAGATGCTACTACTAAATGGATTGAAGCCTTTCAAATGGCCGATACGGCTGCCGAGTCAGTTCTAATAAAATTGAGGGAAACCTTTGCTAGATTTGGTTTACCACAAGAAGTAGTATCCGATAATGGACCTCCGTTTACTAGTGAAAAAGTAGCGGATTTCATGAAATATAATGGCATAATTCATACTTTTACTGCACCATATCATCCCGCTTCAAACGGTGCTGCAGAAGGAGCAGTTAAATTGTGCAAGCGAGCAATAAAAAAAGCTTTAAGAGATAGAGTAGATGTTAATATAGCTTTGCAAACGTATCTAATGGCTTACAGAAACACTGAACATAGTACTACTGGAGAGACACCAGCCATGCTATTGTTTAAACGAAATTTAAAATCTAGATTAGATCTTTTACGTACTGGCCGAGACCTTCCTCATAAGATTAAGCAAGCTATATACAAGTAAAAAACGCAGGTGGTAAACTGCGCAACTTTAAGGAAGGAGACGCAGTATGGACTCGTGATTTTAGTGCAGGGGGAAAGTGGGTACCAGGTAGGATAAATAGGGTCATTGGGGATCGCAACGTCTTAATAGAGGGAGAGGGTGGTCTACCTAGTCACGGAAAACGGCATATTGATCAGGTTAGAGCTAGACAGCCAGTTTCTTTATTGGCGTATCCCAGTTCTGTAGGTCCTAGCAATCAGGCGTTTGTAACAGATAAAGATGTTATATCACCGCCAACGCTAGTAAGCGAAAGCATTCCTCCTTCGCCATCGGTTACGTTAGAGAGGCCCTGAAGAAACATTAAACCTATCGAACGGTATGGCAACCCTATTTGTAATATTTAGATTCTCTTTATTTTACGTCTTATAATTATTTGATTTATATTTGTGTTAGTTAGTTAGTTTGTTAATTTATTATGACTCTGTATTTTAGTTTATAGTGTTATTTAAGTGTAGGGGTGTAATGTATAGATGACATTTTATGTCAGATTCAAAAAAATAAATGTTTGATGTCAATCG
Organism: Hyles lineata; assembly: GCA_030180105.1. Taxonomy (NCBI): domain Eukaryota; kingdom Metazoa; phylum Arthropoda; class Insecta; order Lepidoptera; family Sphingidae; genus Hyles; species Hyles lineata. Next base: position 13,234,407 of record JARJEE010000006.1, on the reverse strand, counting down.
CAATTATTTTAATAAATAATTAATTCTAATATTTAGTGTTTATAAATGAGTAATATTTGCAAATATTTATGTTGGAGCTGGCCGACAATTAGCAGGTTTTACCAAGAATTTTATGACTGTTGGAGAAAACTATGAAGAAATTTACGTGACAGTGGACGATGGTATCGCACTCTCCTAGATAATTTATATAATAGGAGGCTATACATTATACATTCATACATACATTCCACTTTTAATGTTCATTTTTTTTTATTTATCATAAGGTAGCTTCTATAAACTGACGGCAGTATGTTATTTCTACAAATTGTGTTCGTTCTGAATCAGAACAATTTTACAGTTCTTTAGTTCATAATAGGACACAGTTTACATTTTAAAGTAGTTACAACTATTTCATTATTATCGTCTGTCTAAATTCTATTGGCGTGTGGCAAAATTTGAAACCAAAATAAAATTTAAAAAATATCTACATTACACCTCGTTTAAGATATGTTTTCGTAATATAAAAAACAAGCATTGTGAAGACAGAAAAAATGTTACTAATATTTTGACGATAACAACGATAAAAGATCGACTCGGGTGATCTATAGATGAAATTACGTATATTTTCATAATCCCCCATCCGTGTAATCTGTCTTCATCTTACAGTTTAATCATCAGGAAATGCGACACGTGTAATCCCATTGGTGTATATTACAATAAAACTAACAATACCAAACCACGTAGTATTTTTTTCATGTTTATCACCTTGTGAATATCCAACTTCGGCATGTGATCTCATCAGTGCATTAGTCGTACGGCGATTGCAATTAAAATGTAATTATATGTTATATTCATTTATTGTATAATATTTAAAAAAATGATTTGAGTTAAGTAATATTGCACTTTGTTCAACATTCTGCATGGGTATTGGTGATAAAAGACGCATTTCCGATGTCACATTGATATGCTGATTTTCATTATAAATGATGATTAATGCACTGATACTGTACCAACTTATATTAAAAATGAGTGACTTGTAGGTCAGCAGAAGCTAGTTGAATTTAAAAACTATTCACAAACATAGCGATAAAAAAAGATAAATAAATCACTGCAAATGTTCAGATAAGCAAAGACATGATCCACAACAGATTATATACTATTTTCGGGAAATACCACTCGTTCACTGTCACTGTCATAATGCTCTTACGAAACATTACCTTGATCCGCGGCGATTACATCCGCGAGTTGTTGAGGTGTAGACCACTAGCGGCCGACTCTGACGCATTGTTGATAGTTTTTGCGCACGCTTACCCACCGGCCGGTTGTCGCGACAACCGCTTCACTCAGTGCTGCTCCGGATCTCCATCGGTATGCATATATATTATGCTGCAAACCTCGCTCCCGTCAGTCAAGCAGTCACGCACGCGAGCGTATACAGTGTGTGCTGAAAGCAAATGTCAAATATATTTAAAATCTGCTGCATGAAGGATACGAGCGATTCGGTCAAAGATATTGCTAAAATGGAACGCGTTAATGGTCACATCCCCGCGACGTGTCCCTTCAGTGGTGCCAGTGTTGACAATCATAAATCAGTGAAGCCGAATCTGCGTATAAAAGTTCCTCAACCAATAAGACTGAAGAATCTTCTGGTGAATGAAGAAAATTACGACACTCTACATTCCCGACAGGATGAAGTCACTAGCTTTGTAAGTGATATTTTTATACACATCAAATATGCCATTTCTCTTCTAAAGCCATTTAAAATGATGCTGCGACATATTTCGTAAGAAGTCCGCATATTTAAATTTAAACGTGCTAAACAATATGTTTGCCGTCACATTCACAATGAACACTCTAAAATCTTGAATAAATACTTAAATTATTGACCTTGCTGACAAAGTGGTTAAACATCACTTTAAAAAGAAATAAACGCATATTGTTAATTTTATGGCTTATATATTACAAATATTAAAATGGTAACGTACCCAACTCCTGCGCAAAAGTTGATATCCTACACAACTAAGGATCTAGGAATAGCTAAAACTTTGAACCTTCTTATAGCTACAGTAAGCACCTTAAAAAGATCGATACTATTGTTTGTATGAGAACAATCATATTATTAAAAACTGTATTGATGGTGTACGTTTTAACTTTTTAAATGTATTATATAAATATCAGTTTGATAGTTTTGTGTAGGAATCTTATGTGTTAACGAAAACTTAAAATATTTTTTCTTCGTAAAATAGGGCCAGATACAACGTAAGATTTATATACATAAATCTTAATACTAAGTGTGTGTAATGTTCACCAAAAATGTGAAAATTTTAAAATATTTATTATTAAATTCTAGGTTCAATATCGAGTAAACAATGATAATTAGCACTATATGCATATTTTATAATCCCGACTCTACATTAATAGCTTTGCAAAAAAAGGAAGTTGGATCCAAAATATCTATGTGCCAACCAGGTTTATGATATTCGCACTCACCCAAGTATCTCGTTTTTATTTAGTTTTTAAATAATAAATAAAATAATAATAAATAGGCCACCAGGGGCACTTTTACAAGTCCATATTTTTAAATACATTTACAATTATTATTATGTTATAATACTAGGATTACAATATTTTATCTATATTAGCCCGTACTCAGGAATTTGTGTCCGATATGGCGATGGCTCTACTCCTATCACATAGTGGGATGGAATACACGAGGTGAATCGTGGGGATCCTGGTAGCACTTCTACAAAAAATGCATTGTATTTACTATGTAAAGAAAATGCATTGTATTTACTATGTATAATTTTTAATAAAAAAAAATCTAGTTCTTACGTATAATGCTAACATTAATGTAAATCAATTTCTTAAAAATATTTGCACGTCAACTATGACAGATTGTGAGACGCCATGGAACAAAAATGTTATATTTATTTAACCACATTCTTACAAATAAATTTTCATGTCATTTCATTTCATTTCAATCTGTATAAAAAAATGAAAAACAATGGTGTAAATACCAAAATAACTATCGTGCATTCTGCAATCATACCGCTTAAGGTTACCTTCAGGTGCCTTTAAAAACCGTTGTTTAAACGCATTGACCGACTTTGTCTTATAAATTCCGCGCCATCCGTCCTTTGGTCATTGACAGCATCGTCACAATGTTTTTATAGATTTTAATAACTACTATTGACTATAAATTCTACCACAATATCCGGCGTTTAGTAACAAAAAATCAGTGTGTCATAGTTACAATGTAGCACATAAATAGCCAATTCATTGGGTATTTCTAGTTGACTAAAAATATCATATTAGTCTTAAATTTAGTGTGACAATGGCTACAAAACCGATAACTTATGTTAAATTAATTATAGCCAAAAAAGAATACTTGTATATTATATTGCACATAGCTTAATAATGGAAAATCATAAACATAAGATTAGGTGACGATATTTCAAAATAATAATTTACATTGGAACTAAAATTAGCTGTGATTATAGAAGTTATACACAAAATTAGTTAAACTTTAATAAACAGTTATTTTATTGAAGATGCCATTGTATAAAACTGCTTATTTCAATCGATTTGCCCTTTACTAATTAATGGTTTCAAATCCTGCAAACTTAAAGCCCAGTATCCGTACTAGAATTTCTACTGCAATACAGTATAATTTTACTACAAAATATCTCTGGCTCCATTCCCTAACGCATTGACCCATCAACTATTTTCTTATCTCATTAAATTTCGATACTATTACTATTATATTTTAATGAATAAAATGTATTTAAAATCCATAGAAATAAATTAATTCTCTCTAAAAGGTAGAATGGTGCAATTTATGCTAATAATATTTTCCTGTACTTCGATACCAGTTATTGTGGTGCTATAAAATACAGATGATTGCGCTGACTGGTTTTGTCGACTTTAACTATTTTGATAATGTCACCAGTGACGAAGTTGAATACGAATTATTATGAACTGTATATACTAGCGGACTGGTCCTAAGAGGTTACTCTGTAGTCCGATATGACGACGAATGTTGTGAACATCGCACGTAAAGTTGTACGAATAAGCCTAAATACTTTACAAAATGTTCGTATTTTGTGTCGCACGTCATAATCTTAAACTAAGTCTGAAGTATTATTAGTTTCATAGAGAATAGTATAGATTTTTAGAAGTAGAAAACTTTTATCATATTTAATGACGTTGGAGTCTGAACACTCGAACTTTATGTCAGAGTATAGAGTCACCCCCTAGCTTCGCACAGTTGCAAAAATTTCTTTACCATAATATGTATGTGTGCTAAATATAAGCCTTCCTCTTTTATCACTCTAACGAGAAGATCAATTGAATATTTTGCACCCAGCTTTTATCTAACTGCATAACAGAGGCTGACAAAAAATTATGTGTGTGATGCATTTAATGGAGTTTTACACTCAGAATGATTTTTATTATATTTTTTATTTTGTTGTGTATATCGTAAATATGATTGACTCAATCTCTCTACGTTTATACTATAACTGGCACCTACATTAAATCCGCAACATGTTTTCTGACGTGTGATGTAAAATTATTTGAGCGTCTGCCTGACGTCGTCACTTTTAGGAATTTATCCCATCCACAGCAAATATTTACTGTCGATTCGAATTTCGAAGTAACCCAAAATACATTTTCCGAATAGGAATATACAAGGTATATCAAGACTGCTACCGAAAACGAAGCCAGGTGGTAGTTTTAGTGACTACAAACACAAACAAACATGGCTTCGTTTTCGGTAGCAGTCTTGAGATACCCGGTATATCTCACGGTAAACATTTGGATTTTATTTTAATAGATCAAGTGACTTTAATAATATCAATGGGTTAATAATAGTCGATTTTACAAATTGGAAACAAAGTTGAATAAGAACAAATATAAAAAACAATAAATTACATATTTTGGCGCCAATACCTATAGCCTTTAACATGATTAGAGCCATCACCATAAAAATGAACAAATTGATCTGCATAACTAAACTACACATTCTGCGTTCTAATGTAAAATATTGCGCATATTAATAATTGCTAATACAAACATTGGCACATGTTCCTCTGCATGTACTAAACCATAAATGTACTTATACATTGAATATTTATATACAATATTTGCATGCAATTCTCGCAGTTACCACGTGATGTAAAGTAAAATACTCGTTACATTAATTCCCACGAGTTGTATTCGGGATCGGTCATTACGAATCTAGCTTATTTTATAAGCCATGTAAATTGCAAACGTACAGGTTATTGTCGAAATCTATGGGGAGAGTTATGTTTGGAAATTGAGTTCTTTTGACTGAATTATATACAGGGTACCCAGGGGTTATGGTACTCTCCATTGCTCGATCCCAAAATAGCGATCGCATGTTTTCTTTATGCAATACAGTATGACAACGGGTCAGTGCGGTCACATTCGCCATCATGCTGCATTTCAGCTCTAAAATATCATTAATTTTTCCCCTTATCAATAGTCAGGTTGAATTATACTTATGTTATTGTATATTTGATGAATAAATACATTTTGTTCGTTATGGTCATGTGTATAAAAACTCAATTATTATTCCCATTTGAACAATCCTATTATTAAATTTTCGCGTAATTGCGAAACATACAGTGATGTTACAAAATGGCGAAACGAGAGGCGGATTCGTAAAAAGTAATTTTTACGTTCACTCACTCTTGAAATTAGATTTAAGGTGGACAGATGGGAATACGGATAAACGAATGATGACCCGGTAATGCGTTCTATTTTCAAATTGTCCAGATTGCGCATGTGCAACGTTTTATTTTGTTTTTCGGTATTTTGTTCATACCAGACATTCCAAACCATGAAAGAAAAAATAAGAAAATACTACGAATGCCACGGGCCCTCTTGTTTAAATAGTTTCGAAGGAACCGGTCAAGTTCATGAACCATGTTGCTAAGTCACAAATAAGCAGAGATGCGATTTATTTGAAATACTTCCATTTAAAATGCAAATACAGATGTATATTGCATTTTTAATATTCATTTCAAAATGCAAATGACTAAGTTTAGTCATTATTACCAGACAGAAGAAAAATTAGTGATGGATCTATTCGAACAATTGGTATTGTTAAAAAGCGTATTAAATAAAGAAATATTAAATAAAGAAAATTGATGTTTAGACTGTTTAGTCTTTCCTTTTCTTTTCGTTAGTCTAGTTTTTACATTATTTCAAGTGAGTATTATTATACTGATAAATATGACCAAAATGACACGCAAAAAGTGCTATTTGGCTCGGCATTGTATCTCTATTCCATTTCTCGTAATAAATACCTAAAATAAATAAAAATATCATTCAATTTGGTCAAAAGGTATTTTATTTTGAAAAAGTATTTTGAATATACCTATTTTGCATTTAGCATTTGAAATATAAAACGTAAAACTATTTGGTATTTTGTATTTGAAATAGGAAATTTGAAAAGTATTTTGCATTATGTATTTAAATGCTTTTTTTAAAACTATTTTTTACATCTCTGCAAATAAGCATAAAATAAAGAATGCTGCGACGAAAAAAGGAAAGAATGTGTGTGAGCGATTTAAATAACGTACTACCAGTATTTTGAGACATAGGTCATATTACTGGTTTTTTATTTGCCAGAGAGTGGACATATTGTAAGTAATTTCTTAGTTATTACCTTTTGTTTATAGAAACGATTATTATACAGGTATATAAAAAAGACTGCCTCGGTGGCGTAGTTGTACTACGGTACGCTTACAAAGCTCAGGTCTCGGGTTCGAATCCCGGGTTGGGCAAAGTGATATTGGATTTTTCTATTCATTATCAGCCCAGAGTCAGGAATTTGTGCCCGATATGGCGATAGGCTCGCCACCTATCACATAGTGGGACGGAACATACCGGCGAAATGTGGGTGCCCTGGCACCTCTGCCTACCCCTTCTGGGAAAAAGGCGTTAGTTTATGTATGTATGTATATAAAAAAGTTGAACACGTCCGGAAGAATGGTTCCTTAGTGATCGATTAATCGAAATAATGCAGTCGACAGTTGACATCTGCCTAATTAAAGCCTGTCTGCCAAAAACTCATATGTTCGAATGTATTAGTCTACGAACGTCGTTCATTCAAACTAAGATAATATATTTTGCAAATTATAATAATAATAATATAATTATAATTACCAATGAAATGCTTTGTTAGTTTCATCATATTAAAAGGATGGATGGAAAGACACATACGAAAGACATTAAAATACAGAAATGAGTGGGGAAGTTTGTTGAGGACGTCCTAGGCAGTCCTATATAAAACAAATAAAAGATCTTTTAAAGAAAGCCTAAACCGGGACTCCTCGAAACCGATAAGCATGTAAAGATACTAATTTGATGAAGCGAAAAAGTTATGTATGGAGTTCGGACCGTACCACTTGGTGTTCTATAGTCTCTACCTACCCCAATAGGACATAGGCGTGAGTTTATGTATGTATATTTAATTGTTATTGTACTGTTATTGAATTAATAATGTGTACTTCGTTGGTGTCCTGCAATAATAATAAAAACTCATAAATAATGTATGTAGATACATAATGTAATAACTAATATGCATTTTTCGTGCGAGGGATTTAAATAAGTGTATCGCATAAATAACATCTGATGTTGTATACTATGTAAGTAAGTAAGTGCGTGGTGGCCTGTTGGTAAACGGACCAGACGCGGCTGCCAACATATTCACGGTGGTCGCGGGTTCAAATCCCAGGGCACACCTCTGACTTTTCGGAGTCATGTGTGTATTGATAGTCAATCACCACGCACTAAAACGGTGAAGGAAATCATCGTGAGGAAACCTGCATACCATAGCGGTTCATGAGAATTTCTATGGTATGTAAGTCCGCCAACCCGCACTAGGGCAGCGTGGTGGACTATATGGCCTAACCACTCTCAATCGTACTTTCGATTGTAGAGTAGGCCCGTGCCCTGCAGTGGGACGTATATGGGCTGATACAGATACAGATACAGTTGTATACTATACGGGCCTTTGGACTCAAATCAGGAGCTCACACTATAGTATACCTGTGTAATTTTTTATGCCGTTGTGCTTAACATCTAGTTTCCCTAATTATATATCTTTACATCGGAGGATAATACCTTTCAGCTCAATGTTTTGTCTCCCGCGTTGCTGCTGGGGGAAGTGGACAAATGTTTGTTTCCAACTCCTCCTAGTTGTTTGTTTCTTCTGATTAATTTCGATGCGGGTTAAAGACAGGCTAGTGTCTGTAAGAGACTCGCCGAGGTCCGGAGCTCGGTGTCAATTCTTTGCGTGCTATTGTTGATCCTGGCTGATGGGAGTTGCAGTGGTAGGAGTGTGGGTGGGAAAGTCCCTTTAAAATTAGATCGCCCAGTTGAAATTGTAATTATACATTTTAAGATGAATATTTTTAAATATAACATTATTTTATTATTCTTTAATAATTTTGTCAGTAACAGACTTCAAATAGGAGAATCTTTTTATTATATGCTGTTATTGAGTAGAAAAAATAAATATTCCGAATCATTCAATTAATTCCGATAGTGCTATAAATTATTATCAATGTTAATATGTCAACTGAAAATAATATTTGTATTCAAACTTTAAACCTTTGTGTGCTATTATAATACAAACTTTTGAAAGTTATAAGTGTAATTACAAAAGTTTTCGATTAGTTATATTCGCATATACTAAAGAATAACTGAAGTTATTTTAAATAATATCTAATATTTTTGTTTCAATAGTTTATTTTGGTAGACAATTTAATAATGGTTTAAAATCAGTCGTCAATGTACGCTCATAAAATAACACCCATCATAGTAGCGTTTGATTGTACAAATTAGTCTGAAGGCACTGTGCACACAGTGCAACTTTAATTTAGAGAAAACTGTCTACTTTTCGATAAAAGATTGCCAATTATAACATTTTCAGTTGCTGTGTATTACATAGAATTTGACATATTTCCTTAATTAAACTTGCATTGTGAGCGCAGTGCCTATATCTTGGCAAGTATTTTTTACTATAGGTACATTTTAGGAAAAATCAATAGCTCAAACACGAATTATGTTGATTATCATAGATTTAACTTTGGCAGTTCACAATTGGATAGTATCATTGCAATAATATTTATTACCAATAGATGACTAGATATACAAAGAGAGAGATAAAAAAGTGCTTGTAAGCTTTGACAAACAAAATTTTATACTGAATGGCTACTTTGTAAGTACTCGTATTTAGTAGTTTGATAGAGATCGCTGAGTACAACCGCATTAATACCAATGAAATTAATATTATACAACTTCCATTTCAACTCAATCGATAAGACAATCGAAGCATTGTCACGCATGTCACGATCATGTCCATATCAAGAATCATAATTAAAATTAAAACAAGTTCAAAGGAATAGTAATTTGTGTTCTCATTACGTAACGTCAAACGCATTGGTTGTCGCAATGTGACGTCAATGGCGAGGTTTCTTTCATCCGGCATTCATGGGAATGCCTTAGAATTAAATGCTAATATCATATGTCTAGAAGTTAAGCGCGAAGAAAATTATTTCGTGGAAGTGATGATAGGTTTTGCCGGTGGTTTCTTGGTGATTATTTGTATAAGGCTGCCAATAAGTACTTATGGAAATTAAAAGGTCTTAGGAAGGCTAATGTGCAGCATTTAAATCCCGTAGCTGAAAACGATGGTGGTGTTGTAAAAATAAAATAAAAATATACTTAAAATATTTCAAACATAGTACAATTATTGATAGTAAAATAATAAAGTTACAATAAGTTAACAAGCCGCCGCATTCTTCAAATTATTTAATGAACCCAAATGTTTGTGATAACAAACGTCTAACCTTACGTTTGATAACTAATAGTACGAATTTTCTGCATTTTATCTAGCATAGTAACAAACCAATCCCATATAAATTGCAACAGAGTATTATTTGCTTCATACAATAGTACCTAAAAATGATATTATCATTAGTTGTCATCGACACACACCCCAAGTTCGAACAATGTTTTTTTTGTTACTTTTGGTTATCACTGTTTTTGACATCTGCATCGGTACGATCAAGGCTGATAAAATTCAAGAGACAAATAAAATCGTGTCCCCGTGTGAAGCATTCACTAAAAATATAAACATTTCGTTATTAAACAAATTATAAATAAGACTTATAGCTTACACCAGGAAAATATAAGGAAATGCTTATAAATCAAAAGAAGGAATAACATATTTGTTTGTTGAATAGAAATCCCTAAAGTCCATCTTAGTCACATACTATGGCCTGAATTGCTCACTTTCCCTTCTATTTACGTAAACATTGTGTCTTATGAAGTAATTAACCTAAAGACATTGTTTATGCAACTTTATGACGTCATCAGTGGCTGTAGGAAGTCCACCTCTTGAATTACCTACTAATAAATTATTACATGCCTCTACCAAGGACATCACAGCTACTGTAAAGCGACCTGCATCCATCGAATTTTCATAAATATTTCGAGACCTCATATTCGTTTGTCCCGATCTCTAAGGTCCCGATTATGAAAATCTTAAAGTGACAAATGACACAATGACGTAAATGAAATAAACTACACAATAATTACTTTATATAATTAATAGTTAAATCGTAATGTATTTATCAGATCATCTCTCGGTTCGGGATAACTCATTATTTAGATTAATTAATACGCAATATTATGTCAAATCTATCAACGTTATCAATGGTCAACACGGTTTGACGTTTCGCTAATATTGCATTCATATTATTTAGAGCTAGAATATTTTAGAACGTAATTTCGTCCAAGTAATTATTACTGAATATTTCCAAATTCTACAACTTGCAATTAATTTCATTACCCTTGCTTATTACTGCATCTAGACAACGAACACAGGTACGTTATGACTTGCTTAAAAAAAAAAGAATTTGAGATTCTAAATTCAAAAAATCTTATGATTTTACTTTCTTCTGTATTTTATTTATACATTTTAAATACAACCTACTTAGACAAACTTCAAGGTCTTGCAAACTGGCTGCATAGACAATATTCATCTGCTTCTTTTGGAACAAAAGAAAAAACAGTACATATATATTTTGGCGGGAATTAGCATAGCCTTTTTTCAGTGTTTCATGTTAAATGGTTTTGATTATCTTTTTTTAAAACAATGTGTTTAGGTTGAAGCTCGCGAGAATGTGCTTCGGTACTTACGGTATTGTACCAATTACTATTTTTAAATATTTAGATTGCACCTACTTACCGCAAAGGCGTTCATTTAATTACGATTAGTGTTGATGGGTTCCACTTCACTTCCAATTAAGTGAGGAATTTTCTAGTTTACCGTTGATATGCTATAAAATAAACTAGTGGTTTCGTTATTGCGACTACAAAAAAAAAAACATTTAAATAGGTTTCTAGAAAAGTAATTTAGACAATTAGGAAAAGCGAATTGCGAAACGTGAAGTCTCAGGTTCGAGTTCAAAGTGGGTAAATTTCCTTAAAGATTGTTTTTTTCTTTTATTATATGTTAATGATAAATTAAATGATATGTTCTTATTGTTTGGTTATAAAAACAAACGCATGCGAAATAACTTAGAAAATTATCATTCATCACATTCTATTTTGGATAAATAGCGGCTCTCAAAGGGTTGAATACCAAGCTGCGAGAAGGCCAATCAAGAAGCAATCACTTGAACGGTTGTTAAGATCTATATATACGATATGTCTAACAATAGAACACACATGCAACATAACGGTTTCGAAATTAAATTGCGAATCGGTAATAACTTCGACCGGGTTACCCAATTTAAAATTGCTTTCGGAAAGTACAGACATTAAGGGATTAATAATTACGTATTAGGCTCGAGGAAATGTGGTGTTGCGAGTCCATTTTGTAATTTTGTTTTTTATATAATTTAGATTTTGTTTATTATTGGTTTTTATATATCATTAATTTTACTACAGTCTTTGAATTCCATTGTTTTATTTGCATGTTCATTTATTATTATTTTTACTTGATGTGTTCAGTATAGGTTTTTTTACTAACTAATTAATTATATGCAATTTTGCGTCTTAGTTCAAGTGTACAACGACATGATAGAATAGTCTCAATATACCTATAAATAATAATTATTTAATGATTAGCATTATTTTACCTAGTTGAAACTTAAAACCATTTTATTAAAAATATAACATAAATTAAACGATGATATTGAACTATTAAGTTATTGAGATGTAACTAAAATTTACAATCCTGATCGGTATTTGACGACCGTACCGTCATAACAGCCAATTACATTTGCAAAGTCTGTATTACCACAATATGACCGCAATTATCAATCGATCGACCACAATAATGACACGCCATGCACAATAAAATTTAATAACGGATAATTTCCAACACAATATAATTATTTAGATACGATTAGCATATCTTAGTAATTTTTGATTTTTTTTTTTATATTTATATGTGTAGTCCTGTACAATAATGTTTTATTTTAAGCACACGAAGCACAGACGTGGCCTGTTTTAATGCGAAAACGCCCTTTCATTGTTATGCATAGCCTGGACATATCCTCGAAAAATTCACATGTAGGTCCCCAGGGAACTATGTAAAGAACCTTGTTGAATTTGCCCACAAAATCCGAAACAAATAGCTTACTGGCAGCGAAAATGGTAAAACGGGCTTAAATCATGCAGCTATCGGATTATCAATACTCGTAGTAAGAGAGGCTTACAGGTACAATAATAGTTACTACTGCAAACAGTGAGATAAATAATTCTTATACTTATATTGTATTGAGCCATGAGTACCGTAAATTCCGAACGATTTTTAAGTTATACTTCCACTATCGATTTTGATTTTATCGATTTTGTTGCATCTGTGTGAGAATTGCTTTAATATTAAGTTTTAGATATAATAATAAAAAACGATTACGATATCGATTTTTTTCAAAATAATTAGGTAGAGAAACTGTTGGACTACATACTTTATGTAGCAAAAGCCTGGACGCAAAACGCTTTTAAGAAGTCACTGCGTCAATTCTCTGTGAAGGCCTATATTAAAAACTTCCAATTCGCTGGCTCAATATTACAAGGTTCTATGTTACATTTTTGGCGCTTATTGAGTTAAGTATACAGTATGTTTCTATATCTATTTGGCTATAATTTACACCAACATATATGTATACGGCAGCAATATCGACGGCATAATAGTAAATCAAACTTAGTCCTATGTTACTTTCGAAAGAAAAAATAATATTACAAGGTTCTATGTTGCACATACACCCTTTTAATATTAATTATTATTATTTTGTTACACATGGGACCGAAAACATAATTTACGCCCATTTGTTAATGTTACAAAGCACTATATTGACCATAAGATTTTGTTTAAAAGCAATTTTATTTTGTCGATGGTAAAAAAAAAATAGACAGCGCGCGGCAAATTACCGCGTTTTCATTGGTAGCTAGCGTCAATATTTTTACGCGGGTTATACAAATATAATTATATAAACTTTTGACAAACCAGAAAAATGGAAGATGAAGTTATGAGGTACTTTCAGTTATAATATATTTTATTTTTGTTTATTCCAACTTTTTCAATGTTTGTTGTCTACAAAGAAAATCTCGTTAAGTATACTCGTATAAGTGGTCACTTTTATGCAATATTAACCAAATCGGGGCAATATTATGTTATTAGACAATTTAAGAGGTTTAATTAAATGTTAATTATCTATCAGCTACAATTTATGTAGTTGGTAATGAACAGGACTAACAAATGAAAGATCCGAGGTTCGAGCCTGAGGCAACTTCGAAGTAATGTGTCTATTTTCTGCTAACTATATCTTATTTCCCAGACTATGTGTGTTGGTCTGGGGATCACCATTTTATTCCGCTAGTATGCTTTATTAATACATTACTATACATTATGTAATCTAAGGCTCACTTTAATGACAAAGGAAATAATCGAGAGGAAATATACACAACTATGGAATATCCACAAGAATGTCACTGGTTTTTCGTTGTGATCTAGGAAATATTAAAGTAGGTACAGAAAAAGAATAAGAGATATAATGTTAGTAAACGTTCATACTCAGCAGTGAATCTGTCTGTATCTGTATCAGCCCATATACGTCCCACTGCAGGGCACGGGCCTACTCTACAATCGAAAGCACGATTGAGAGTGGTTAGGCCATATAGTCCACCACGCTGGCCTAGTGCGGGTTGTGAATATATTAGTATAAAGGATTGATACACCTAACATTATATAAAAGTAATTTTTTAGACTCTAGTATTGACTCTAGTATTGAGTCTTTTAGTAGGTATTGACTGCCTCGGTGGCATAGTTGTACTAAGGTAAGGTTACAAAGCTGAGGTCTCGGGTTCGAATCCCGGGTTGGGCAAAGTGATATTGGAGTTTTCTATTAATGATCAGCCCAGAGTCAGGAATTTGTGCCCGATATGGCGATAGGCTCGCCACCTATCACATTGTGGGACGGAACATACAAGGCGAAATGTGGGTGTTTTAGCACCTCTGCCTACTCCTTCTGGGATATTGGCGTGAGTTTATGTAATTTTTTAGGGTTTCGTCGCCATCATTGTTGCATACTTCTGCCTCCTTGAATACAGTTGAAGAAAGGAAAGGCTCACGCAAGCGGAAGAAGACTGAAAAAAACTGGCAATGCAATGTGAGAAAAGAAGCTAAAAATAAGGGAATGGAGTATGTTAATAGTCGCAAAAAAAAAGGTTCCAGCAAAAAAAAAATAAGCAAAGTAAGGACTGTCTAAATAAATGCATTTACAAATGCAGCCAAAAAATAACCGACGATGAAAGGCTTTCAATTTTCACAGATTATTATAAACTGACACGTGAAGAAAAAAGAATGTTTCTTCTCAATAATACTAGTTGCTTACTACCTGAAAGGAGGCGCAAGGGTAGAACCGATGAAAATTCTAAAAAGAAAGCTAGCTAATTTTATTTTAACGTCAAAACACAGAAAATTAGAGTTTGCAAAAGTTTCTTTTGTGATACACTATCAATAAGTCAAAAACCCATTTATAATCTTCACAAAACGAAAAACATTATCTCAAACACTCCAGCCCCTAGTAAACAAGGCAAACATGTAAAACGAGCTACCACGGAAGAAGATAAGAACATAATTCGGAATCACATAAATGCCTTTCCTCGAGTTGCGTCTCATTACTGTAGGAAGGATACTTCAAGAGAATATTTGGAACGATTTTTAAATATAAGAAAAATGTATTCCCTGTATAAGACGTGGAATTATGACAATAATAAAGTTCCAGTTAAAGAAGAGACATACCGACGCATATTTTGCAATGATTTTAATCTACTTTTTCACAAACCCAGAAAGGATAGATGCGATTTATGTGAAGAGGTCGATGTAAAGAACAGGGAGGGCCAATTACTTACACATGATTTACAAGAAAAAATCGACACCCACAAAAAAGAGATAGAAGCTGCAAGAATAAACCGCACTCTAGACAGAAATGGTAATATTCCTGTGCTATGTTTTGATTTAGAAAATGTATTATCCTGTCCCAAAGCAGAAGTAAGTAACTTTTTTTATAAGAGTAAATTCGCCACTTACAACATGACGGCCCACCTATCTACTACTAAAAAAGTATACTGCGCTATTGAAGCTATTGGAGGAAGAAGTGGAAACGACATAGCTAGTGCTGTATATAGAATTATGAAACAAGTTATGCTTGATAATCCACATTTCACATCTATCATAATGTGGTGTGATAGCTGTGTACCGCAGAATCGGAACAGCATAATGAGTTTTTGTTTGAGGCATTTTATGGACAAGTATCCATTATTACAACACATAACCATTAAGTTTTCTACTCCCGGACATTCCTGTATTCAGGAAATTGACAATGTTCATAGTTGCATTGATCGGGTACTGTCTAAGGTTGAATTTTATTCTCCTTTATCTCTTATCAGATTATTGACGCAAATAAAATCCAACAATCCATACTATGTCATTCAATTAAACGGTGAAGATTTTTTTAATTTTCAAGAAGCCGCATCTCGTTTAAAATATTCCTCTATTCCTTTTAGTAAAGTGACAGAAATTAAGTTAAGTAAGGCTTGGTTCGAAGCAGCGTATAAAAAATCTCACTTATCTGACTCATATCAATTCGTTAATTTAAAACCGCACCAAACCAGAAGAACCAACAATATTTTTTCCATGAGTTCAATAAAATTACTAAACAAGCCAGTAATTAATCAAAATAAAATAGAAAACATACAATCTATGTACAGATGGATGCCCACAGTGGACAAAGAATACTTTGAGGCAATATTTAAATAAGTATATTAAACAAGTATCTTACCTAACCATTATATGTTTTATACAGACAATTTATAAGTTATTGCAATTAACCTCTTAAATTTATATTACGAGTAGTATAATTATAATGATTATAGATGATAAAAAAAATGCATTAAAGTTTATGTTTCGTTATTTATGTATTTCTTTTATTTATTTTATATGTTTTAACAAAAATTCAGAAACAACAAAATGATTAAACGTGGTAGAATGAAAAATGTACTATGATTGTTTCAGTAAAACAAAGTTCTATGTGCTAGCATGCAAACAAATGGGTTGTTTTGGGAGTTGCAAAGTTCTATGTTAATTTAAATTGGCTAATATCTCAATTTGAGCAATAAGAATAGTAATTTTTTTGTGTTCAGATAGCATTTTGAATTAAACTTAGTAGGTACGTCCAGTGAAAACCTGTAAAACTAGTCTTTATAAATTTTTGACGACATGTAAATTTTTAAACTAATTTCCCCAGAATGAATGGGATTTCACATAGAACCTTGTAATATTGAGCCAGCGAATTGCTAAAGACGATACGATGATGTTACGACAAAAAATCCTACATGAGTATTGATTTTTCTCACAGCGATCTGTAGAAATATCTCATGAGGTAAAGGTCGCCGATGCCGTGTGAATAAATACTTGCTAATTCAATAACAATGAGTGTTTGTCGAAAAACGTTCACATTTTAATGAGCGAGTTTCCCGAACGCATAGTTAGTGGGCCGTTATTAATTTATTACTCGGAATTCACGCGTGAGGTGGCCGGTGCCTGCACTTAGATTAACAGCAGTTAAACACGATCATTTCCTTGGCAGGTTACTTTAGTTTGAAATTTTCTGTTTTTCTTAAATATGCATGTTGTAAGAAACTGAATGGAATGGAAAATATGTGGAATTTACTTTTATTATCTTGAGTACAAATTATTCATTTTTGAGATTAACTCTTCTAGAAATTCTTCTATCAAAGGACTCGGGAAAATTGTACTTAAGAATTTATTTGTTTTTTAATATGATTGTCTCTCACCTTTCGGTATTTTATCAGACTATAATGAGGATCGAAAGCAGTATGACTATTTTAATACCCGTATAAAATAACCTTCATTTGAAAATGGAACTCACGACGTCACAGTTCATATAGACATGCCACTAACCTAATAATTACAGACGTAAGAAACAAATTCCTTGGTTAACTAGCCCACAGGCACAAATCCTTCGACAAGACGGTACAATGTTATCAGGGGAACAGCAGGCGTTTCCGCATTAACAAGTGAACATAATACAAAGCGATTAAACAATACCAACTTAACAACTTTCGCTCTCTATATTAATCTCTGGCCTTCGTAATTAATACGTGGAGTTATCCGAACGTAAATGGCAGTCCGGCCGTACCAAAGACGCTTGCAAAGTTATATTGGAGTTAGCTATGCAAATATCTTAACTTTCCCAGGTAAATCAATTATGTAGAATGATCTCAACTGATGTCTGACGGCTGGTGCTTTTATTAACAATAAATAGGCCTTATGCATATTTGATTTAGAAATGTTATTGCGTTCCATCAATTTTGATTTAATTAATTTCGTGTTTATGTTAATAAGTAATTTAATTTACATCTGTAAAACATAATGCCTAAATAATTCATATTCATTCATTCGTCAAGACCATAAAGAGATTTTCACAGTACATAAATAAAATAAATATTTTCATAAATGATTCTATATCTTCTTCTTCTTGAGCAAAACTGCATTAGAACTACAATATTTCTTAATCATAATTTTGCCAAAGAAATCGCAAATGCTCTTTGTTTGTCATTTGTGAAGTAATAAATTCAACAAACTATAAAATTTCCAAAAAAATCCTTCAATTTACTGGAATAAGGTAACGTATTTTTTCTTTGTTTCTCATGTGTATTCACACTTGCGTTCACGCCAGACGCGGTAATTACTAAACGTACGGCGAGCGTACAATTCACACGTAATTTTTTTTTTTTTTTTTTTTTTTTTTTATTGTGGCCCGACATAGTGGCGGCATTGCACCTGCTGGTAAGCGCAAATGCCGCCCAGGCAGAGTATCCATTGGCATCGGATGGCAGTCCCATGCCAATGGAAACAATTATGCCGGCCTGCTAAGGTGCCTCTTCACACCACGGCGGAAGGACCCAGGATTGTAGGAAGGAGGGAACACGTGAGATGGCAAACAATTCCACAGCCTGACGGTGCGGCACAAAAAAGAATTAGAGAACCGTTTGGTTCGCGCCGGGATGGTTTGGACCGACAAGCTGTGGCTTCGCAAGCCAGCCCGCGTGGTTCTGGTAAGGAATGGAGAGGAGGGGATCAAGTTTAACAATTCCTCAGAGCACTCCCCGTGATACAGGCGGTAGAACACGCTTAGAGAGGCGACATCCCTCCGGAGTTGTAGCGACTCTAAGTTGCTCGTAACGTCTGCATCATTCACAATGCGGATGGCCCGCCGCTGCAATCCATCCAAGGCATCGAGCAGGTACTGGGCGGATCCATCCCAGAGGTGCGAACAGTACTCCATACCCGGCCGGACCTGCGCTTTATACAAACGATAAAGCTGACCGGGCGTGAAGAACCGACGCACCCTGTTCAGAACACCAATCCTGCGTGACGTGGCAGATATTACGCCCTCGATGTGATTCCTTGGATTGAGATCACAGCGGATATCCACACCAAGGATACTCAGGTCATTCCGCATTGACAGGGGAGTACTCTGAAGAATGGGGAGGGGAGAGAACGGGGATTTTTTGCACGTGAACGCACACACCTGAG
Organism: Hyles lineata; assembly: GCA_030180105.1. Classification (NCBI taxonomy): domain Eukaryota; kingdom Metazoa; phylum Arthropoda; class Insecta; order Lepidoptera; family Sphingidae; genus Hyles; species Hyles lineata. The sequence continues at coordinate 13,215,257 of JARJEE010000006.1, read as the reverse complement.
TTTTCTTGGCATTGAACTCAACCATATTCCTGGAACCCCATGTAGAAATGAGATCCAAGGTCCGGTTGAGCTCAATGACAAGATCTTCACGTCCCCTCACAGTTTCAACTCGGCAACCCGGAGGCCCGCAGTGGTATCGCCCATGAACCGTGCTGTCATCTGCATAGCAATGAATGTTGCCAAGCGACAACATGTCATTGATATGCAGAATAAACAAGGTGGGCGACAGCACCGAGCCCTGTGGAACTCCGGCATTTACCGACAAGAGCGCCGAAGCGTGTCCGTCAACGACTACACGTATTCTACGCCCATGCAGAAAGCCGGAAATCCACGAACACAGGTTGCCGGGCAGACCGTATGCCGGAAGCTTGGAAAGAAGACCACGGTGCCAGACCCTATCAAACGCCTTGGCTATGTCGAGGCTCACAGCAAGAGCCTCGCCACGCCGGTCAATCGCCTCACCCCAGCGATGCAGGACAAACGCTAGAAGATCACCCGTCGATCGATTTTGACGGAAACCGTATTGTCTGTCACTGATCAACGAGTGATCCTCCAGGTAGCGGACCAATTGAGCGTTTATGATCCGCTCCATGACCTTACACATCACTGAGGTGATAGCGATAGGGCGATAATTGGTAGGGTCCGACCGATCACCCTTTTTGGGGATCGGTTGCACATTGGCCTCCCTCCAAGATTCCGGCACAACACCTGTGCGGTAGGACGCTCGGTAGAGGCGAGTCAGTACAGGAGACAACTCGGCTGCACAAGCTCTTAAAACCACCGCTGGTATCCCATCCGGACCACTGGCTTTCCGCACATCGAGAGACCGTAACTCACGCCGCACATCACACTGCCTGATGCGAATATCCGCCATTGAGAAACCGCAATCAGGCAGTGTGGGCAGCGTCTGAGAACCACGGTCTTCGAGGCGGGAATTAGCCGCAAAGAGGTTTGCCAATAAGGCAGCTTTCTCTTGCGGCTTGTGAGCCAGCGAACCTTCCGGGTACCTCAGCGGAGGCAATGCTGGACGGCAGAAGTTAGACTGAACGGCCCTGGCCAAACTCCAATAAGCACGACTGCTAGTCGGGTGATTGGCCAACGCACGCCCAATCCTGCTAACGCGCTGGGCATCCGCTCTAACATAAGCCTTCTTGCAGGCCTTGGTGGCCCGGTTGTAAGCTTCTTTGAGGGAACCGATATTGGGATCCTTCTTGGCGCGACCCCTGATCCAAGCGCGATACGCCGCTTGTTTGTCACCGACAGCATCGGCGCAAGCACGATTAAACCAGGAGCGTCCACGGCCCTTACTGGCGATCTCAGAGGAAGGAATGTAGTAATCCATTCCTAGCCTAATCTCGCCAGCAATAGCGTTGGCACTCGCTGAAGGATCTTTGCCCTCAAAGCAGCGTTGCCTCCAAGGGACGGATGCGAAGTATTCCCGCATACCATCCCAATCTGCCGACGAGTAATGCCAGACCCTCCGCCTAACCTGCACGGGACGTGGAGGTGGAGCGAAAGGTACTGACGACCCAACCAGGCAGTGATCGGAAGTGCCCAGAGGCGCACTAACGGTCACACGATACCCAGCCGGGTGACTCGCCAGCAGAAGGTCCAGCAGAGAAGGCTCATGACCCGCCACATCCGGGATCCTGGTGGGCTGGTTCACCAGCTGTGTCAAGTCATGAGTCAGAGCGAATGCATGGGCAGTCCTTCCAGCATGATCAGTCCTGGAGGATCCCAGCCACAATTCGTGATGTGCATTGAAATCCCCCAAGACCACCATTTCGGCCGACGGGAACTGCGCCTGCGCGTCATCAGCCGCCTGGCTAAGATACCTGAACAGCCGAGTCGTCTCCTCATCCCCGTTGTGTGACCTGTAAAGGCACACGTAGATGCGGCTCAGGGAACCAAAATCCACGTGCACCCACAGAGCGGAGAAGGAGGGGTCCTCCATGCAGCGCAGACGGCGACAGCAGACGTCCGAACGAACAAACAAGCATACCCCGGCTTTAGGCTTGAAGTTTTCTTCAAGCGAATAACCGGGGTACAGCAAGTAAGAATTGTCGGTCGGACAACGAATCTGCGTCTCCGTCAGGAAGAGCAAAGCAGGCCGGGCCGTCTCGAGGTGGTGGTGGACGGCATTGAGGTTCGTATGGAGACCGCGGATGTTGGCGAACTCCATAGTGAACGCGGTGGTGGGGTTATGCACCGCTGAAGGACCTGCTCTGTTTATATGCACTGTCATGAAGTTTAAAGAAGGGATGGGTTTGGTGAAGAGGCACGAGGAGCTTCAGGCCGGGCACTAAGAAGACCGAGTGAGCACCGGCACGAAATAGTCAACAGGAGCGGAATTGACCCGCCGGACGGAAGGGCCCCCGTACCCTCCCGGGATGGGCCGCCGGGACCCCACATCCGGTCACCAACCGGCACGACGGACCCACCCAAGATTATGCGCGGCATGGTGAGGCAGCCTCTCGTGGTGGTTAACCACGATTGGGCCCCTGTACTGTACCGCGGGCGGCCAGCGGACAACCGTTTCTACGGGTCTCCCTGGCCGGCGGGTCAAATCCCTCCCATCGACCGCGAACCAAAAATACTCACACGGTACAACGTCATGCCCGAACTCAAGCCCCTCGAAAAACCGGAAAATCACGGGCTGATCCCGGAACGCGTTCCCCTAGCAGGGAACACTATGGCGGTCTTTACGCCCTATGAATGGTGGTCGCTACCCGGGCGGAAAATCCTACCACCACGAACTGTGTCACTCATTTGGCACTACCCAGGGGTCACGTGTAGGGAAACTAGAGTCAAAGCCTACGGACGCGAGTGACGTTAACCCCCAAAAATTAGACCATATTTCCTAAGTGTATTCCAGTTCTCCTTAGATATTTTTGCTGACATTGTGTACCTTAATATAATACGGTCCGAATTAAAACTTTATTAGAAGTTATATTATTATAATTTTCTCTGTAATTTTTGATGTTAGAAAAAAATATAGAGTTTATGATATTTTATTTAAGTCATAAATAAGCGTGTTATGTATTTGAAATCGCCAAAAGTCAATATACTATGCCCATTGCGTTATATAAATATGAATCATATTGTTTTCAAAGCAAAATACATTATTGAAAATACTTTTACTATATAAATTTAAGCATAGGATTATGTTTTATCTGCTCCTATCTAGCTTTACCCCGACGCAGAATTACTGCAACAAAGTTTTAGAGCTTAAAATAGAGTGCATTTGCCTAAATCCTAATGGACGTAATATAACGTCGAATATTGATTAATGTAGTGATGAGGCACTATTTACAATAAGCCAGGCAAAATACACGACTACCAACAAACTTATAACGTTTTTGGCAAGAATGTATCAATAGTCTAAATCACAGAATATATTACTATATTTTAAACTCCTTGCATCGGCGGCTTTCTGTCACCATTGCAATAGCTTTGATAATCTTGTTCTTAAAAATTATTTTAAATCCTTCAGTCTAGTATTTCAAAATCGTGATTTCTTCCAGTCTTTTTTATCTTCAATATATTGTTATATTTTCCTCTATGCTCGTTTCAATCTATAACAGTAATGAGAGCCATTTATTTTCTATCAAGGCACAATAATAGCTTCATCATAATGCATTGTTTTTTTTGCTTCGTAAAATATTGTATCTATACCTTCAAGAAGTTTCGGAATGTTATTCTCGTTTTCCTTATGCTTGTTAAGGTCAATGACTGAAGCGATTGAATTGCAATATTAAATTCTATGAAAATTCATGCTCAGCCATGCAAGACAAAAATATTCTCAGTATTAATTGGGAACCAAAACTGCATCTAATCAAAATTTGTTTGGTCTTGTTACTCCGAATTAGAAATACTTAGAAAAAACATTTTTTTTAATTTGAGATTAATATGATATTGCTTTATACATCTATGTCGTGATTTGTATTATTAAGTTAAGTTTGTTATCATTTTCTTTTACTAAAATATTCGTATGGTGGTTTAATATAATTCAAAGTTTAATTTAATAGTATTCTTGTATTATAATAAAAAATTATTACAATATTGTCAACAGCACAAAGAGCTGCTATATCAAACGTTAAGTAGGTATTTAAATGTAATAAAATTACAACCGTAAAATAGAGGGCGACTCATTTCGAATGAAATTTTACTACATTTCCATGAAAAACCCTAACCATTTAGTTTATTATTTAAACGCTATATACAAAATAAACTAGAAATTTAATTGTCAGAGCAAATATTTTAAAATTAGATGTTGAAACCTTCTACAGTTTTATTATAAGTAAAAAATATATTAGCATAATTTAAAATGACCCACTAACGTGTATCTACTGAGGACAATATCTTTACGAGCCATCTTAACGAACAAAAATAGAAGGAGCAGACATTTTCATTATCCATATAACACGGCTGCCATTCAACAAGATTTATATTTTCTTAATTAAAATAATATACCAAAAGACAACTTTAAAATACTTAAGCTAACTAGTGCTATAATTTTACCAAAAAATAGCTATAAATATACGAATTCCTTCTAAATCTCAAAGTCATCGTGTTCCGAATTTCAATAATGCAATTTAGGTAAATCAACTCCGTAATATATCATTAAATATAATTTATATTAGGCTCTAAAAGGTAAATAGAAATAAATAAAACAAAAGAACACCCAACAGCCACATATATAGTCCTGACCCTACACTAAGATCGAGTCTTGTGTCGTGGATATCAGAAACTACGAGAGACTTTTCGGTGTTACAAACACAGACCCGAAAGAAATATTTATAGGCCGCACAAACATTTATCTGAGTGCAAGGATTGAACCCGCGGCCTCTCATTTCACAGGCGGCGTTTAACCGACTTCGCCGACCGATATGTCCTTATATAATGTCATATCAATAAAAACATACAATGTTCTATTACAAACACTTCTTACATAATCAATTATACATTTCGACACAATCACAAGATACCACATGACGACCGCAACTTACTTCTGTGGGATCATTACAACGTGTAACATTATTAATTGGCTGAATTACATCACTGGCAACCACTTTAGCGGTTTTACCCGCCGAACAATAGACTTTGCTTTATGCCGAGTCATAATAAAGCATATTTAATGGTGTCTAGATTTATCTACAATTAATTTGTATTGTTGACTGTTACCAATTCATTTTGTGAACGAGTAGAATCTTTTTGAAGAGGTTTTCGGTTACAATCTGTATCTGTATCTATATCAGCCCATATGAGTCTCACTGCATGGCACGGACTCCTCTACAATCGAGAGTATGATTCAAATCAAATCAACTCAAATATTTTTATTGTGGACATGGGTTTACATAAGCTATTTGATTGAGAGGGACTAGGCCATAAAGTCCACCACACTAGACTAGTGCGGGTTGGCGGAATTTACATACCATAGAATTTCATACAAATCGCTATAGTATGTAGGTTTCCTCACAATATTTTCCTTCACTTTTATAGTGCGTAGTGATTGACTATCAATACACATATGACTCCGAAAAGTCAGATTTGAACCCGCGTCCACCGTGAACGTGTTGACAGTACCGTCTGGTCCGTTTACCAACAGGCCACCACGCACATCATTTAAATAATAAAATATGTTAGCTAGGACAGAATTTATGTGTGTCGATAGAGTCAACTTGTATGACATATTGGAAAAAAATGACTAATACTAGTGGCACCTGTATTTATATTCGGGATATGCTTCAGCGATAAAGATGAGCTCGTTTGTTTAGCTAACAGCCAGCGGCAGTCTTACATTCAATATTTGCTTTTTTTTCTTTTTAATACTACGAAGTGTACATAAATCCAGTAACCGTACAGTTATTATAATATTTTCATCAAGATTATTTATGTTCTGATTTATTATCATAACAATTCCGTGATCTTGTAGAATATGTTCACTCGTGTACTAGTGGAAAAAGCTATTGGCTATTAAAACGTAGTCTAATTTTATTTTTAAATTCTCCTAACTTTAATCCATAATCCAAACCTTTATTATTACTACGAACTATCTTATCTTCACGATTTCATCAGCCATCTATTACGCTCTATTTTACTCAAGACTATTTTAAGTCGATTACGAGTACAAATCCTAACTGCCTAACTACAGTTACCTGAACAAAAACTGGAAAAAGATAATGGAATATAAACGGCTGATAATGACGTGTTCAGAATAATGACCGTGTAATATAGTACTGGTGTGACGGAAGACCCGTGTCCAATCGGGACCGAGCCGGACAAGGGAAATACCGCTTGCTCTTAATACGTAGATGCAAGATCCGAGTTTTTATGAACGGATATGACGCTCGTTTCAAAACATGGCTCTTTTGATCATTTCATATGAATTGTCTGTAGTATTTTTACTGTCTCATTAATATATATTTTGATAGCTAGGAATAATATAATTAGTACTGAAATACAAAAAGGTAAAAATATTTGTGGTGAATGTTAAATATATTAGGTATAATACGATCTGAAAAGCATGTTAAAATAAACATAGCTTCGAAATTTCGAATTCCAAAGAACCTTTAATTTTCTATAAATAATTATCTGTACAATTTCTAAAGACCCAACAATTATATTTCTTCTCCCTTCGAATCCTCCTGATGTTCTCTTCTTTAACAATTCGTTTATGACTCTTTAGGTGTGATCGTTTATCATCATAATTTCACATCGGATAGACGTAATAAAAACTACGAGTATAAAAAGTTTGTAACAAGGATAGCATACTTTTACGTATTGTGAAGAAATTGTCCGCATGGGAGATCATTTATTGCTTATAGAATTTGACATATAATACGTTACAAGGACGCCTTTGGGGTGTTTTATTACTTTTATGCTCCATTAAAATATATCCCTTTTATCTAACACATAGATATTGGAATAGTATTGATCTAAGCCCGAAAGTCATATTTAAACCGAAATTGAGTCCGCAAATTTTATAATTCCTTGGTAGTTATATGACTATTTATTTGTTATTTTTTTTGTACATATTTTAGTTCCTATCAGTGTTAATAATAGTTGCTTTAAAATAGCAAGTTTATTAAAGAATTGTTAACTATGACTCAGAAATAGATAAAATCGTATACTCGTAACACTGAACTACTGAACATCGACATTGCAACGTTTGCAACAGAGCATCCATTAAGAAAACCACGTGGGCCTTAACTAAACTAAAACACAATAAAGTGAATTTATAAAAAGATTACTAAGCGCATTAAACTTTACTACCGCGTAGGTTTTTCCTAAAAGTGTTCTTCATAGAAAACTTTATTGATCACATTCAGCGCTGTAATCGCTTTAATTTTCTCTGTGTAAACATTAGCCTTGTGTTATGATTGTAACGACAAAAAGCTTTTACAGCACTAGATTAGACTAAATAATCATGCCCACAGATGTTTACCGCGTGTCTATATGAAATTACTGGCTCATCGGAGGCACTTTAATCGGGTAATTTAATATTTAAATATCTTGCACATTTTTCCCTTTTACGCCTTGCACGGTGGTAGTAGAAGGAAACTGGATGCATGCCGCTTCTAACAAATAGCTATGAAATTTAAAAGACGGACTTAAGTAAATAAGTATAGAACATCGTAATTATGACGGTTGTGACGATCCATCCATTAAAACACATTGGATTAATTTAATAGCTTTGTCATTTTTCATAAAAGGAAAATATTTTGTGTTAATATTCGAACATTTTTGAATCAATATTACATTTTTGCTGAATCATAAATTCATACCCGAGATGTTTACTATTAATATGTATATTTTAACACCTGCCATATACAACACTAAGCAATTGATTGTGAATGAATAGATCGTGAAAATCATGAACCGAAACTTGTGTCCGTTCCAGTATCCCGTGATAGGAATGTTCTATAATGGAGTTCAAGGCGACATTAGCTTGGTAGCTAGTCCCCTAAATTGGGATTTATCTGGTCACAATTGACGTTTAATTAACGTTTCAATCATGTCGTTTATATCAGGGTTTCCTGTGTCCTTTTTGATAAAGGTACTAATTTTACTCGGATGACAAATCAACTTTGTTCCGATATTTGCATGATGATCAACTTTTTTTTTTGTGATTTTGCATATATCTGCCTCACATTTTAATGTGCACGTATGTTATGACTACAAGAAAACTTAATTGGAATGGTTTTAGCAATTTATTTCTATTAAATAATAAATAGTTACACGTCAATCCAAATCTTTCCAGCACACTTATACGTTTACTTATTAATATATTATAGAGTAAAAGTTTAGTGCATAAGAATGCAATTACCGTTACTGAAGATCATATACAAATGAATATGTTGATTAAACAGAACTGGTTTAGTCGAGAGCTTGCGGTATAATCGTATTAATTTTCATCTAAATTGTATCTGTCAATACAAGCTACTTGTAATTATTATAATCCGGCGCCAGTGTTGTTTGGAACTGGTTGTCTTTGCTGAATAGAATTTGAGTTTGAGTGACAAGCTAACTTCTGTGGGCCGGAATTGTTCCATATTTCTTACATATACTTAAAGTACTATTTGATAGTACTTTGATTTTACATAAAAATGATTTATCTTTAGCCCCAGGAAGTTTACTGGTTAACATAGGTTTTATCCAAGAATATGCAGATATTCAAACATAGTAAAATGTATAGTGATTAAGTTTTATTGAATATTTATTTGTTTTCCATATAAATAAAATAAAATCTGTAGAAAGCAATAGTGAATATAGGCAACCTCTGGCGACCTATTAAACAGGTCTATTATGCATTTCATATTTTGTTTATGATTTTGTCACCATTATATAGATTTTATACACTAGGCTATTTTTGTCTTCATTAAGTTGTCTGTGAGAAACAGTCAAAAAAAGGGGAATGACATGAATTAACACTTTAGAATTTATAAAATGCATAGAAATAGCTGTTTTCTTAAAGTATTTTTAGAGCTTCTAAAAATGTATCGGTGTTTTGTTTTTTATTTTTGTCTCATAATACTTTCTATAATTGTTTCTGAAGATCACAAATGCCATAACCATGGGTATATAATATAATACTAGCCGAAGGTTATTTTTTTATACATTTGTAAGGTTAATAAACATAAAAGAGAACCTTGAACTAGCTCTATATTAAGGAAACTAGTTTTCGACTCGATAAACTTAGTAGCGTATTCTTCACTTCTTAAATCATTATTACAGTCATCAACGAGTCATTCGAAATATTTTTTACTAAACATTTTTTGTAATGGACAATCCGGATCACTTTATATAATGCACCTAACAAATCAATCAAATGAATCATAAGTACTGGTTATTTGAATACCGATGTGTGTGATGGGCAAAAAGTTACTTTTTTCGACATCTTGAACCGTGGGTCGCTAACCGGATCTGAGACAATGTCACTAGTCGCTACAGAAGGACGGCAATCTGATGCGACTGATTGGAAACCTTGATTAGTTCCAGTGAACACAATACTACTATGTAGCTGATAATTAGTCGCCAAACGCAAACTGAATACGTATGCATTAAAGAGAAGAGTATTGTTGCTTTGATATAAAATATTAAATTCAACTTAATAAAAGGTTTTTGAATACAACCGAATTGTGTAAATAAACCATATAGATTAATTCAGTATTATATTATACTTATAATATTCATTAGAATTTATCTAATACGAACCAATCTTAATTATAATTACCTTGATAATATTACGATTCAAGATTTCATATGTTTTAGAATTGGTATGGGCAAGGTGTTGGTGAAATGGAAGAAGAGGTACTATATGCCCATTACTATTTTTTCCCTAAAGGAAACTTTTATATCAATGAAAGTAAAGCGATTACATCATTCTATAAGAATTGCACAACAACCAATATTTTCTTGGAAAAATCACGTGAAGATATTTATGATACTTTCTGTAACGAGAAAACCCAATAAATTACAAGCTAAGCCATAAAACTAGTTATTTATTTTTATTGTGTGTATTAGATAAGGTAAGGCCTTGGTGATGTGTCGTTTATCTGCGCTATCCACTCGATATTAAGTGCTGCACTTCACATCCAGACTTTCGAAACACTCATTAACGTTTGTTGGAACCGACTGATGTCGCCGTAAATCTTTAATATTATGTTTCATTGGGTGTAAACAGGTTCTTGTTTACTAATTTTCCTCAAACATGTCTGAAGTGACGCGGTTCATTGAGACTTTGATTGCAACATTAGTTGCTAAGCACCGATAAAATTTAGAAAATTTTATATATGTACCCAATAAAATCATTTTCTATGTAAACATGTAAACACATAGAAAATCATTACATTACGTATATTTCTTAGATTTTGGTATTTATCTACAATATTTATTTGATCATTATTGTTCAATTTATTTCATTGTTTTTAGATAGATAGATAGATAGATAGATAGATAGATAAAAACGTTTTTACGTTTTTACTATCTAGTTTTAGAGTACATATCGAATTCACTACCTGATCTATAAAGATTTAAAAATACATAAATATAGTATTATTAAACACATATAATTTAAATCAAACGTTCAATAATAATGCAAAATACAATAATCTTTAAAAATTTAACAATTCATCAACTTTTTCTATACCACAAAAGCTGAGAACGAGCAAGAAAACACCTACAATTATCCAAAGTATTAAAATTATCCAGTAGTCATAAACAATAATAAAAGAATCTTAGGAGTATGCCTAACCTTCAAGATTAGCAGGGATCAAAGAAAGACTAGGGATTATAGGCTCGGTTACAGCCAGTTGCTAACTGAAATAAATCTAGATTATTACTTAGTCTTTCCCTTAAATAATTATTCGTCCATTGTTCAGCCACTCTGGCGTAACACAGATGTAACTTGACTTATTTACAACTATTTACAACGCATCGTACGTAACAAAATGTGATGTGACATAAACGTGTCGAGAACTTATCTCATATCCTTATAACAAGTTTCTTGGAAATTTGCATCTTACTTTAACATACATTAATTTATCTTTATATATTAGCAGCTCATTTTGTGATGTTACTAGAGAGGAATCCTAAGCGTCTTGCAATTTCGTGAGGAAGTTTTGGAGAAAATTGACATGGAAAGGATAGATCTTTGTTCATGATATGAAATGTGACTGCTTATTCATTCACGTCAGTTGTTTCGTAAAACAAAATACCATTTTTATTCTTCTACTGCTTAAATTATTTACATATCAAGCAATTTTAAGAATGATCTTATAGCTAGTTTGCCAGTATAGCAACAATGCATGTTTTTCATGTTTATAATTATTCTATTTTGATGTCTTGTTTAACAGTTTTAGTCTATGTAAAACATTTATTCTGTTTATCATATCGCTGAAATAAAATACGTATAAAATAACTAATAGTTCAAAAGATAAGTCAATCCCTCTAAAAATCACGGGGAATACCAACAACGAACAGTTGACGCATTCCAAAGATGATGTGATACGATTATTTGGAACCAAATCATTTTTTACCCACAAAGATCCGGTTATCAAGCTCCAATAACTAACGGCACTTAATGTCACGGATTTGAGGTTTTTTAACAGTAAAAATAGTTAAGTACTTGTTGTAGATTAATGTTGATAAGAACTACGAAGTCACTATCTAAGATCTTGGGGTATATTGCTTTGTCATGGGTGTGATCGGTCATTCTGTCATAACGATGGACGTTGAATTTAGTAACATTCATCTAATTATTGGGCAAATAATGGTCTACTACGCAACAAGTATAACTTAGTTGTAGGATTTAAGATTTTATTTAAATAGAGATTGTGACGAAATTAGAGGTATCGATTACGAACTTGCGCGTCGGTTCCGTTAAAGATTATAATTCAATGAGTTTCTAAAAATGTATCAACATGTACAGAAATGTATTTTCCAATGGACGCTTGTGAGTATCTACGTAAAAAGTTCATATGTGAAAAGCATCCAATCAGAAAGTATTTAGTCTTTACTGCTGCAATGAAACTAATGTATAAATATATCTGTCTGTTTGATCTTCACTGGGAGTCCAACCTCACATTATCGTTTTACACGCTGTCACAAGACGAATCGAAGGATAATTTATGGCATTCAATGAACATATAATATCGCATATTGCATTCATGGAATATTACCTCATTAAGGAACCAACACACGTTGGTGCGAAAAGGATTTGTAAATAGCTACAAGTTATATTGTTTTTTGCCATTGTCAGTACCTCCTTGTATTTAATTACGTGTAAATATTGCCTTATTCACCACAACTGTTCTTTTGTAAGCGTTATACCTTTTCATTATAGTAACTCAATTTCTTTGAGATTTTTCATGGTTTATTTTTAGAGACAATTTTTGGGTACCTACTGTGAATACCCGCGAATTCATCTATTTATTTTAATATTTTTTACTTTATAATCTCCTCTCGATTAAAAACATAAATCTCTACCAGCAAATGCCTATAATAGTTATTTTACGCATTATACTGTCATGTACGAGTACTTGTTTCATTTTGATCGTAACTTTATTAATGAATATATTTTTTCACCACATATTTTTAATGACCTGCCACATTATTATAGCAATATTTTTTATTTTGTTTTTCGGTTTTCTTTAATTCATTGTTTTTTCACAGAACACAAAATGCACCGAGAAGGTGTGCCAGACCAGTATCATGGACATTCCGAACAGAGGCGACACACCGCGGACGCCAGAGGAGGTGCTCGTCGAGGCCCAGGCGTTCCTTGGACAATACTTCGCTTCTATACGCAGGTAAAATTGTGTCATCGTTTACGAAGAATTTGGGATAATGAGATAATCTCAAAGGTTTGTTGTAAATGTTTTTGGGGGGTCATAGTCAGAATTTCAGTTGTTAGAATGAGTCCTCAAAAATTACGTTGAACAATTTTTTTTTATGAATTTTAAAAATATGTATTAAAGTTATAATCACTCTGAAAAATGAAAGTATTTTTATTCACAATGAATTGTTAATTTAATTAGTAGTATGATATTCATACAAGCGCAAGTCTCAGATCTTAGAGCACACACCCATTGGAGGATTGACACAAAAATCACTTATTATTTAACAAAATTTTATCTTCTTATCTGGCATATTTCTACAATCATTTTGAACTACGAACTGCGGGCTGTTAGTAAAATACAAAACTACCTTCGATATATTTATTCTACAGTGATGAATTTTAAGTAAAAGTTTATTCGCAGAGAGAATTCCGTGGCCCACACGGCCCGCTTGGAGGAAGTGAAGAGGGAATTGAAAGATAAAGGCACATACCAACTGAAAACTTCTGAATTGGTGTTTGGAGCGAAGTTGGCCTGGCGGAATGCAACCAGGTGCATCGGAAGAATACAGTGGAAGAAACTACAGGTATAAAGCCCATTTGAACTGACCGCTCTGAGTCTGGTAATAAAAGTTTTACGATTGTTTTTCCGCATTGAAGCAAATGTTTGACGACAAATATTTGCGCGTGGTTTGGATGTTAATGGAAACATAAACAATACTGGTTTTGAGTGTCAATAATACAAAAGTCTTTGTATGAAATGAATCTGCAAAATATATATTATTGGCATATATACAAAGGCATTAGTAGCTGCACTAATATTAAAATTTGATATATGAAGATAAGATACAAGGAGATAATGTTAAAATAAAATTTGATTTATATACATAATGTGTAAATTAAATTACAATTAATTTTTATACTTAATAATTTAGTTCAGTTTCAAAGTGCTTTTTTCGTTATCGGGTCGTGAATTGTAAAAATTATTAAATTTAAAATTAACTCTTTGAATCATATCAGTATGAGTATGATGTATTGGTAAAGAGTTTAACCCATATAGTGTATCCATAGCACCAAAATAATTTCTTAAAAACGTTCATTTAAATTCAACACACGTTGAGGTAAATCATAGTCATCCTATGGAAAAAATAACAGGAAAATCGTCTTCATACAACAAAACAAGGTCTAAGAAGGGATCGTTCTGTCCAATGCCCGTCTTAATTTTATTCTAAACACGAAATATGAGCGATTTCTGGTAACGTTTAAATCATCATCGTCATTGGAATTCGATCTTTGTTTACATCAAGTTTTTTGCATAAAATAGTAAAATGTGCTAGTTCAAATGCGGATTTTCAGCTCTCTGCTAATTCTGCTACTAATAATTATGTTAAACAATGGATTAGCATGTATTTTGTAATATACTGTTTGTTCTGATGATGAAATCTGTAAATGTGATCTTTGATTTGGTGATTTAATTCCTTTTAATGGAATATATTGTCTCATTGGTTTCGATTAAGAGGTCAGAGACTTTCCCGCCGACGCACCCACCACTGCAACTCAGGTTAGGAGGTCAAGTCATATTCAATTATCAAACATTTTAGCGGTGAAACTTGCTTTTCATTACAGAAAAATCCCCGTCTGACATAATATTCGAAACCTCACTTTATTCTAACTGGCACATTACCGTCGAAGCAATGAGTTCATATGCGATAATACACCTGTATTCAAGACCCAATTCCCGCAAATAGCACAAAATAACCGGTCCAATACATCACAGCGTACTAGGAGTTGTTTTTCAACGCTCGCGTGTTTCAACCAATTTGCTAAATTCCTTTACTTGGGTAATAGGTACATAAAGGATGTAGCGACATTACCTTTAAGAGCAACAGCCGTTATCCGAAAAAGCCAAATTACGTTGTAAACAGAAAATCCCCTTGCATTTTACTTACAGGGGAATATTAGCCATATTCATTTACAAAAATGTTTTTATTTGTTTTTATTTGTTGTTATTGTTGTAGTCATGAATTTTATGTCATAAGCCGACGAAACCTGGAATGGCATGTATTAAAATCGAAATTAAAAATACATACATACATGTATAAACCATGTATTGACAGCCTTCATGACGCAGTTTGTTAGACGCCGACTGTAAAACGAGAACCCGCAGGTTCGATCCTCAATCGAGACAAATCTTTGCGTAAACCACAGTCATTTGTTTCGGATCTGTGTGTTTGTGAGACCGATTGTTTTTGGAGTTTCTGATACCCACGACACAAGACTTGATCTTAATGTGGGGTCAGGTCCCTCAGGTCTATGTATGTGACCGATGGGTATATATTTTATTTACTTCCGAAGAGATATGTGCCATTAATACACTTACAATGGGAGGAAGAGGGGCGTGGAAGTCTTATTTTATTGATTTGCTTCTCTAATCAGATCAATCCTAAACTCTCAGAAAATGTAATGGGAGAAACCCAGTAGGTGAACGTATAAAGTCTAATACTTAAATTGACCTTTAAAAACGTAACATGGGCCTATGGGCTGAGAAGAGTTTTTAATCTCAAGTCGCCCCTAAGGAGGCAGCTTACAAACTTTTAATTAGGGTTGAAAAGCTTGACAAGTTATAACGAGATGCAAACAGGATGTCATTAGACGTATTTGAATGTTGGTACTTACAGTTCCACACGTTCACTTATAAATCTGATTAGGTCATTTTATCATTTTGGTCTTCCGAATTTATTTCTTTATTTTTTTCTTTATCTGTCGTAGTGATGACCGTTTAATCGAAGTAGCATAGTTTATGCTTGTTGATAAAAACTTAGTATTTTTTTTTAAATCCGTCCTTATCGCGTACCTTTGATTGGGATAATAATTTAGTTTAGACATAATGACTCGAGCATAGAGCCATCCAGTACTTCGTATCAGGTCATTATATTTTAAGTTCTGTGTGTTAATTTATGAGTACGTGCCTTACATAAACATGCACGCTGCTCGTCTTTCCACTTTCTGTAATAAAAAATAATAATTAGAACATTATTCGTTCAGTTATTTCTTGGCGCGCAAACCTTGGTTTCTGAATCTAGCCAAATTAAGATAAGGCAGGAAAACCGATTTAGGAATCGACGCTTTAACCTTATGGTTCAAAGCGTAAAATGTAAATCAACTAATTTGACAATGTTTGTAATTTATATTAATAAGACTGCCTCGGTGGCGAAGTTGCACTATGGTATGATTGCCAAGCTGTGGTTTGGGTTCGAATCCCGGATCGGGCGAAATTATATAGGATTTTTCTATTCATACTCAGACTGGAATGAGGAATTTGTACCCGATATTTCAATAAACTCGCTCCTATGACATCATCAATACATGGCGAAACGTGGGTGTCATGGTTGCACCTCTGCCTACCCCTTCTGGGAAAAAAGCGAGAGTTAATGTATGTATGTATGTATTAATAAGCAATCACACTATGCCATATCACCCGGTGTAATAAAACTATTCACAGCCAGTGTAAACTATTCACATTCAATTTGTCTAATTTAAAAAATGGGTGTAGAAAATTAAGGCCAAATCTTTTGCTATAAATATAAAACTCTGGGTATTTAGACATTAAGTTCAATCTTGCATGAAAGATGAGTTTATTGGTATTTTCAGACATTCGACTGCAGAGAGGTGACGACTTCCAGTGGCATGTTCGAGGCTTTATGCAATCACATCAAATACGCCACAAATAAAGGAAATATAAGGTAAGAAATGTGATTATTCTTAAATAAACTGAATTTGCAGTGAGCTCATTTGCTTAATCCTTGTCATGATAGCAAACAATTCTTAATGCTGAAAAAATAAAAAGCAAAATTATAACTATGAAATGCACAAATTGATTTTTTGAATATATTATTTTATCGGAATTTAATGCAATTTGTAATTTTATTTATTTCTTTTTTAAAGAACAATATCAAAATAAAGTCTTGATTCCTAACATCACTACATAGTATAAAACAAAGTCGCTTTCTCTGTCCCTATGTCTCTTTGTATGCTTAAGTCTTTAAAACTACGCAACGGATTTTGATGCGGTTTTTTTAATAGATAGAGTGATTCAAGAGGAAGGTTTATATGTATAATACGTACATATTATTGGACAGAAATCTATTTGTACCCGGGCGAAGCTGGGCCGGGCCGCTAGTTATAAATAAATAAATAACACCCAACAGTCACATACATAGTCCTGGACGCACTAAGATCGAGTCTTGTGTCGTGGGTATCAGGAACTACGAGAGACTTTGCGGTCCCACAAACACCCATACCCACAGCACACCACCCCAGAATTATTAATAAATTATGTGATATTTTTCCCAGGTCTGCAATAACAATATTCCCACAACGCACAGACGGCAAGCACGACTACAGAATATGGAATCCTCAGCTAATAGGCTACGCGGGATACCAAGAGCCGGACGGAACGATTCTAGGCGACCCCGCGCGTGTAGAGTTCACTGAGGTAAATGTTTAATACATTACGTGGGTAGTTTCATTATTGTAGGTAGTTGAAATAAATTACATAAGATGGATATGATTCATTAGTTTTGGTATTTTAAATGATTATTGATTTATTGAAGAAGTTTGAAACTGTGAAGTTTGAAAGTCATAGGAATTTCGATTAAAGATGGGTAAAAAACACGATTTTGTGCAAGAGCTAAGGGAGTAAATTTGGAACGCTTTGTCACAGTTGAATGAAAATTAATCCAATGAATCATTGATAACAGGTCATAGAACAAAATAAAATAAAGATTAAATATATATAGACTCTCTCTGTATCACCCCATATACGTCCCACTGCAGAGCACGAGCCTACTCTACAATCGACAGTACGGTTTAGAGTGGTTAGGCCATATAGTCCACCACGCTGGCCTGTGGGTTGGCGGACTTACATACCATAGAAATTTTTATAAATCGCTATGTTATGCAGGTTTCCTCAAAAAAATTTTCTTCACCGTTTTTAGTGCGTAGTGATTGACTATCAATCAAACTATATAGACTCTACCTATATATAAAAATCTATAATGATGATTCAAAATCACAGTTGGGTTAATAATGACCAAAATGTAAAATAATAATTTTTTTTTCCAGGTATGTCTGAAACTTGGTTGGAAGCCAGCGCGCACCGCATGGGACGTGCTGCCATTAGTTCTGTCAGCGGACGGCAAGGACCCGGAGTTCTTCGAAATACCCAGAGAAATTGTCATGGAAGTGCAAATAGAACATCCAAAGTAAGTGATCATATTAATGAAATCAGAATATATTTAAACTATATTTTTCGCAGCTTTACTTATATTTTCCGCAAAGACATCGCAGATTTTATTCCTTTCTATTACGAAAATCAGTAGATACCGGTTGCTTTCAACAAATCATAGTATAGTCTTTTCTGGAGTTTAAGATAACTTGGGCTCAGCGAACAAAATGTAAAATGTGAAGATATTTTTTTAATTCTTTCGCTCGGGATAAAACAGCAAAACGTTTAAGCACAAACCATAAAAAAACTATACTGAATTTTAAGCAGTATCGGTAACAGGATCAACGATATTTTTCACTGATACTATGAATGGGTATTCTCCTTTGTCCTCAGTTACGACTGGTTCAAAGAGCTAGGGCTCCAGTGGTACGCGTTACCCGCCGTCTCCAACATGCGGCTCGACTGCGGCGGCTTGGAGTTCACCGCCACCGCCTTCAACGGCTGGTACATGGGCACCGAGATCGGATGCAGGAACTTCAGCGATAGCAACAGACTTAACATGATTGAGGTGAGTTTCATTGCTATGGATAACATTATTTCTCATATCAGAGTCTATGTGTTTCATTCCTTAACTGAGACAAAAAATTGTGCTTTTTTTTGTTGCCAGTGTATTTAACTTTAACTTTTTCCATGTTTGCGTATTCATAATTCCATAAACGTCTCAAACTAGGCTAAGCCTGAGGTGATTTTACAATGAGTATCTTAAACAATTTAAAACTGAAAAGTCTTCTTCAGAAGTCTTCTCTCAGAATTTTCATTTTCCATTTCATTATATTTGTATCTCACAATGTTGTAAGAACTGTTAAAAGATTTTTTATTTATTTTGTTTGTAGATTATTATTATTTTATTTCTGCCTTTTCTCTCTCCTCCACCCCACAGCCGCCACTAGTACTATTATTTTTATCGTGAAATTTCTAAATAGTATATCTGTATAGTGCAAAAATGGATCTAAATAAATAAATATTTGTGTGATCGCAAGAGAATCGTCTAATTTCAATATCATAGCAAATAACCATTTGTCTTGTTTGTATAGGATGTAGGTTTAGGCTTAATCACAAAATGCATCTTTTATAATCATTTTCAATGTATTTATGTATGCACATCAACGCATTCAAACCGCTCCGCAGATGCATTCCGTCAAATTAAGGCCACAGGCCATTGCGCTTTCTCACTACTCGTACTAAGACGGGTATGCGTTTTATTACACTACTAGCAATCTATATGCAGAGTACTATAGTCATTAGAATTCTGACTCAGATTTTAAATACCAGTTGCTATAATTTTTTGTATCCAGAACCTATGACTTAAAGTGCTATCTAAGGCCCCGCGCATACCGGGACAGCATGGCAAGGGATTTAATTTTTTACCAAAAGATATTCAAACTTACCGGAGTCGGAATACGACACAAATTCCAATATTTTAATTTATGCCGTGGCATCGAAAGGCATTTCTCGATGCTGCGACCATGCCAATATTTTAATATGGGAATTTTTGTCGTATTCTCACCAGATCACTTTTAATATCCTCCAGTATTCATTCCGTCTCGATCTGTGCTGGTCTTAAGAAGGACAACATATTTTTCACTCAAACATGGTACCTTTAACGTAAACTGTGTTCTGTAAAAGGGAGTTTTTATACTTATTATGTAAATATCTATCGGGTTGATAGATTCCAATGTAATCCTTATGAAAGTATATCGCATTTAGGGTTTAGCTTTTATCTCCACTTTAGGCTAGTCCGGCATAATTGTGGCGATTGAAATTATCTCCGGTAAATCATCATCATATCAGCCTGAATTTAATATATGCTAGCCATAGGACTCGTCTCTATCGCACTATTTTTCTCAGTCCTTGTATAATCCATAATTTGTTTTGAAACTTAGTAATATCATCCATCTTTCGAGAGGGTAGATATAATATTTGAAACGCATTGAAGTCACTTAGTAGTACAACCATAAAAAGTATCAGCTACAATAAATAAAAGCTACGATAAAATATAACAGTAATATATTCAACAGAAAACGTAAAGGAACAATATTCCAATGACCTTCCACAGTAATCACAGCAAGTGACGTGAACAAGGCCCTACAGAGTTATCTGGCATCACAAATATTTGTCAATTACCTCAAACCTTGTTTTATATGGACAAACGTTTGTTCCAATATGAGCGTCAAATATTAACGTAAATTATAAGATTGTTCGCTCGGAAACCCGGTTTGATCAAGCATATTTGGAAGTATACTCTAGGATTATAATAATAAATTTTGAGGGCAATAACATGGAATGTGCTTTCATAATACGAGTAATATGAATTTTACGTCATTGTGTACAGTTATGTTTGATACTTTTGATCTTGAACGTAGATACACATATTACCATATAATTAAGACAAAATTATAGCATTTCAACTATTCTGTTTAAACAATTTCACAAATGAAGTATTTTTATCTATCAGCGATGTTCTTATAATGTTGTAGAAGGGGAATTTACAACGACATTTAGTTTCTAGTTCTAGAACCCTGTATTTGTATAAAACTCATCAATTTAAGTTTAGAATGTCAAGGCTTACGACAAGTTCAACGCCATCTGGCTCCAACAACGCCATCATCATGGAATATGCTTGAACTATGTTTCTACAACAAAAACTGCCATAATCTATTATTGATTTCTAATTAATACTGTCGATAAAATCATTATAGAAAACTTAATATATTCTATATCCGCTTAGAAAGCCCAATTAACAAATCATCAATCATCAGAACGAATACTTATCTGTTGGTAAATCCAAAGCACATTAGTACAACAGGTATTAATTATAAGAAAAAAATATCCGGTTCAATTCATTTTGTGCCTCCGGGGAAGAGAGCGGATGTGAATAAAAACCTTCATTAAATAATTGCATATTACATCATGTTGATATTAGCTATCCTTTAATTTAATAAACTATATTTCGTATTATATTGTTAAAGTACTTATACTAGTGTACACACTATACTAGTGTACAAAGTGGCTTATAAAAATATTAATTAATCCACGCCATAATTCGAAATTGTAGAGCGGTACATATTATACTACACCAAAAACGCCAAATATTAATGTTGAGAGATAAAATAATATGACTACCTATGTTTTTTCCTCTCCTGGTAAATGCAACGGTTGGGAATCCTAGTGAATCTTTCCCACATAACATGATCTTTAAGACCGAGATTTATGGCGAGACGAGCATGCCAATCACCTGATGGTAAGCGATAGTAACAAAACCAAACAACACCATGAATTACAAAACAATTCTTGGTATTCCACAGCGCTCGTCATCCTGAAACATAAGATGTCTTAATATATCCAGTAGTTACTCTGGCTATAACGTCCTGGAAATCGGAACACAACAGTGTATTTACACTGCTGATTGGCAGGAGAAATAGACATTGCGGCCTCTCATAAAAGTATAGTTAATTATAACTTAAATATCAGTAATCTGAAAAATATATTAATAAAAATCTGCATTTATATTGCTCACGATATGCCCCGTAAACAATATCAGTATTTACAATAAATGTTGTTAGTCGAGACTTAAGAATTTTGACTTTGTACACGATAGTTATTCTGGAATGCTTGCTTCTTGCTGCTCCTAATAGGAAACTGAGATAACGTTACACAAGGCTGGAGCTTGATACCAACGCGCGTTCGGAATGCTTTTTAAGCCTTTTAATAGTTCACTGCAATTTAAACTTGCATCTAAGAATAGAGGGCAATAGTTATTTTATTATCAATAGTTGATATGATTTTGATAGTTGATATGATTTATTCAACATCTTATTCTTCAATGATTTACATTGAATTTCACTCATTTTCGAATTTAAATTACCTAGTGCAATAAAATAATATGAAATATTATGTACTTGGTTTGCATCTTATGTTTACTCAAGTGGTTGTGCAATATGCACAAAACTTGTTTAAATGTTGTAAGACGTCATAAACATGTATTATTGTAACAATTGTTAGTAAACTTTAATAAATAAAATAAAACAAAAATTAAATGCAAAATATCATCTTCCATTTATTTCTAATTTGAGGTACTGTTATTAGTCTAAACCTTGCTTTATCGTCATCTTTGTGCTTCGATTTCTGTCCCATAACCAGTTTATCTTTGGGAAATTTAAATTACTAATTTAATTTCTCTTTTTAGAACGTGGCCAAGAGGATGGGTTTAGATACAAGTTCATACGTATCATTATGGAAAGACAAAGCGTTAGTGGAGATGAATATAGCAGTACTGCACAGCTACCACAGAGACAACGTGTCTATAGTCGATCATCACTCCGCTTCCGAGCAGTTCATCAAGCATTTGGACAATGAGAATAAGAGCAGGTCAGATATTTTTTTTTTTTGAAATGTCTTTCTCCTTAAAAGTTATTCTTTATGTAATGCTTTGAGTTTTCAATAATTCTAATGATAAATAATAATGTAGTATATGGCTATCCATCATCCTCAATTCTTGCAATATATTTTTAAAAGAAAAATAAAATGTGTTTTTATATTAGCGATATGCACTCGCCAGGAAATCTATAAAATGTAATTGTGTTGGCAAAATAGAAATATGATAAAAGCTTTGCTGATTATAATCAATAGCTTTTAAACTGTGTTGCATTTTTGAAATATTGTTCTTTTATTTCTGTAGAGGAGGATGTCCAGCCGATTGGGTATGGATAGTTCCACCGATGTCGTCATCATTGACGTCAGTGTTCCATCAAGAAATGGCGCTTTACTACCTCAGACCGTCATATGATTATCAAGTAAGTGAAAAAATATTACTAGTTTACTATAATAATGGATGTTGTTGAATTACCTACATGCTGTTAAAACAAGAAAGTCTTAAAAGTTACACTGCCATTAAATATAACAATCACAGAATATTTGAATATGGTATAACAATATGTACTAAAAAGTGAAATGTAATAAAAACTCTGCAGAAAATTAATAAAATAAAAAGTTCTTTTTTCATTGAGTATATTCCTGGCTGTGTACTCAATATCTTTAAATTTAAATATCGAACAATATCGTCATATCATTAACATTCCATTTTCAAATCTAGATCCGATAAATACAAAACAAACTCCCACAGCTGTGCCTTATAATACGATTTTATGAATACTGAGGGTTTAATAAAGGGCTCTTAGTTTATTAAGGAATTCGAGGGTTAGGCCAGTGTCAGGTTGCGTTATAACCTCTTTGCTCGGCCGTTCGTAATAGAGCCTGAATAATTGCGAAACCAGGGGATACATGACTAATGATCGAGGATTTATGGGAGATCTTGAATATAAGCTGTTCTAATTAATATTAATATGTATGAATTTGCCGAATATTTAGGAGTAAGATCTTATGGTTCTAAGGAAGCGAAAATGATGTAACTATGTCTTACAATTATATAATTTTTCGCAATAATAGTTTCTGTATGACATTGTGATTTATATTCCTGACTTGACTTATATTTATATTATATTTTTTTATGATTTAAAAATATTTCAGTTATGCATGTTTAAAGTACTCTACATTAGCTGCATTGATTTCAATCATATTTTATCACCATTCCCTTTTATAAGATTAAAATTTACTAAATTCAAATTTTATTGAATCAGAAAATATTGAGACATCTGTACCTTAGATAGTTATAGTAGATAGGTAGAGTAAAAGTAGAAATATAGGTAGTTCTTAAAAGTTTTTATATCACCATCAGCGAAAACACCCTTGAAAACTAAACATCTATTCTAGGAGCCCGCATGGAAAACGCACCAGTGGACCAAATCGGACGGCACTAAGGCGCCGCACAGAAAGTTCCATTTTAAACAGATCGCCCGCGCCGTGAAGTTCACTTCCAAACTGTTCGGACGGGCTCTCTCTAAGCGCATCAAGGCGACCATCCTCTACGCCACAGAGACAGGCAAATCTGAACAGTATGCCAAAGAACTAGGGACTATTTTCGGACACGCGTTTAACGCTCAGGTACGTACCTCAAACCCTCACAGGGAAAATCAAGACGAGTTTGCTAGATTAGTGTAAAAATCTTTGAAGGAAATTAGTTGGAATGTTGTAATTTAATTGCAAGTTTTGTCATTGAAGGGGGTTCGAAGTCTTTGTCTTTGGAACTGCAGTATTTAATTAAGGATTTTTTGTTTAATTCTAGGAAAACAATTAACGTATGAATCTAAAGAAAGTCTACTTCAAAAATGTATAGTTTCTTATTAAGACAGCTTCCGTGGCGCAGTTAGACACCGGCTGTGAAACGAGAGGCCGCAGGTTCGATCCCCGCACCGAGACAAATATTTGTGTGAACCACAAGCATTTTGTTTCGGTTCTGGGTGTTTGTGAAACCTAAAAGTCTCCCGCAGTTCTGATACCCACGACACAAGACTCGATCTTAGGGTAGGGTCAGGACTATGCATGTGACTGTTGGGTGTGTTCATTTATATATAATTAAGATAAATAGACTGTAAACAAAATATTTGTAACAAAAGTGATCGGTGTACCGCTATAACTATATCTGTCTCTATCATCGTGCACTGTCACACTATATTTCTTCTCGCTCCACTGATCTGCTGCGTGCCTAATAAATATGTGCACAGGTTTTTTTTGTCCTCTCCCCATGTAACATCAATGTTGTTTATGTTATTTTGTGGTGAAACTCTACCAAAATATAAAAATAAATCCCGGCGGAACATATATTTTACTTATAATGGAGATAACCTATAATAAACAAAATGACAGGATCATTTTACTACATACAGAGGGTCATGTAAAAATATAAACATGAATATCTGTGTCCGGTGCTAAAAGGTTGAGCATGATAACAATTTAATATTACCAAATGGATTTACCCATATTCCACATTCACACAAATAATGGGTTCGGTCAATTTCATCACGCTCTTCTTCAATGACATATCCAATGCTTAAGATAGGCTTACCCCAAAGATTCCCACATTACATACATACATAAAGTCACGCATTTTCCCCAGAAGAGTAGGCAGAGGTAACAACCAGGACACCCATATTTCGCCTTGTGTGTTCCGTCCCACGATATGATAGGGGCGGGCATATTGCCATGTCGGGCACAAATTCCTGACTCCGGGCTGATAATAAATAGAATCCAATATAATTTTACCCGACCTGGGATTCGAACCCGAGACCTCAGTTTTGCTATCATACCTTAGTACAACTGCGCCATCGAGGCAGACCCCAAATTAATTAGATTTTATTCAGTAATATCAATATTGTTTTCAGGTCCATTCCATGTCTGAGTATGACATGTTTTCTATTGAACACGAAACTCTACTATTAATTGTGACGTCCACATTTGGTAATGGAGAACCACCTGCAAATGGAGTCGTAAGTATTGGAACAATTACTTCTTTTGTTTTCATAAATTAATGTGTAGATCGACTCTTCAAAATGATTGTAATTACTATTTGGACAACACTGTCATTACCAACAGATGTTTCAGACAAAAACATAATACGAGTAGCAATTTCAATAAAGATAAAAGAAGATTCTCTTTAAGTGTTTTTAATAATATCTCGAAATGCAAAAGATTTATGTCAAAACATTTTTATCTTAAGAATCGAAATTTATTGTAAAATTATTCACAAATATTCTCCCACAGGACTTCGGCGAACATCTGTGCCAAATGTTATACAACGAGACCAAAAATCAAGGAGACCAGACCGGTGATTTCAGTTCAGGGTAAGTTTATTAAATTTTTTGTATAATTAAAAATATAGAGTCATACCTAAGTTGAGAGAGGAACGTTCCGATACTGCTTCCGTAGTAGGTGGCTCGAGAATTTGATCAAAAATATTTTGAAAGTAATCAAAAGCCAACGTGCGTTTGTGCATGTTGGTAACCTGTTCACAGTGGTCGCGGGTTCAAATCCCAGGGCACACCTCTGACTTTTCGGAGTCATGTGTGTATTAATAGTCAATCACCACGCACTAGCTGTGCTACGCGAGTGAGCTGCGCAACATATTTACCTATTATTATAATTTTTTTTCTCCTTCTTTTGTAAATTTAGTCTTTTTTTTGTTTATTTTTTTTTTGGATTGTTACATTTTTTATAACACTGTGTTGTATGCGGCTAATCTGCGCGATAATAAAGGATTTTTCTTTCTTTCTTTCTTTCACTATAACAGTAAAGGAAAACATCGACGGCAACCTGCTTACCATAGCGACTTGAAAAAATATATTGTTTGTAAAGTCCGCCAACCCGCACTAGGCCAGCGTGGTAACTATATGGCCTAAGCACTCTCAATCGAACTCTCGATTGTAGAGTAGGCCCGTGCCCTGCAGTGGGACGTATATTGGCTGATACAGTATAGTTAAAAGCCAACAAACCCGTACGACTAATTAGAGTGAAGTATGAGCTATCGTCTTTTACCTGTAGAAAAGGTATTTTTGTCCAGAAGTAGAGCCCTTTTTATGACATGAATTGATAGATGCAATGAAATGAATGAATTGATAGATTTATGAAGTTTGATATTAATAAAACGTTTCATTTCAGAAACTTCAAAGCGCCAACTCCAAGATCCTTGATGAGGACCAACAGCATGATGACTCCCACTTTCGAATACAAAAGGCAGTTGACTAGATTGGAATCAAACAAAAGTAAACTATTTTTCCATATTCCAATAGCTTTTAAGATATTAACGTTCAGAGCATCTGGAGTTTAAACATTTCAATTTTAGCTCAATTTTGATATCAATTTGATTTGGTCATACCTATCAATTTTGTTGTTAATACAATATAGGGTATATTTTTGAGTAACTGTAGTTATTTTCTACTACTACCGTACTATTTGACAGTCTCCGTGGCGCAATTGGTTAAACGCTGCATGTCAAACGTGAGACTACGGGTTAGATGCTCGCACCAAAATAAAGATTTTTATGATCCACTGGTATTTGTTTCGAGTCTGGGTTTTTGTGAGACCGAAAAGTCTCTCGTAGTTTTTGATGCCCACGATAAATGAGTCGATCTTAGTGCAGGTAATTGTTGGTTATTTATTTATTTATCTTGAAAAACATAATAAAAAATATCTTCTTGCTCTTAATATTGTTATTTCACTTGTAGGCAGTGTAGCAGGCGCATCAACAGTGGAACAGATAGGACCTCTCAGCAACGTTTGCTTCGCCGTCTTCGCTCTAGGATCTAGTGCTTATCCTAAGTTCTGTAACTTCGGTAAAACTGTCGATAAGGTCCTTGGTGAATTGGGAGGCGAAAGGATTTTAGAATTAGCCTGTGGCGATGAGTTGTATGGACAGGAACAGCAGTTCAGGACTTGGTCTTCGAATATATTCCATGTAAGTATTGTTGAAGTCAATTTTGTGACTCTTTAGGATATTGATGGATATTGGATTCCTGTAATTTTGGGAGTATAATTAAAATTCATGTTGCAGTCATAGTCCAATATGTTGGCCTTTTGCATATTGGAGGAAATTAGTTTACGTAGAATTTCTTATAAAGATATCTCTAGTATGCAGATTTTCTCGCGATGTTTATGATGTTTGTTTCTTAGTTGCAATGTGTTGCTTATGTATATTTTACTAGCATAAAGCCGTAAATCTAATCAAAATTTAAAATATTGGTACCATCTTAATACTTGTTTATTATTAAGTTTAATATACTTGTTAAGAATTGTGATTTACACCAAATTGATGACAAGGTTAATAATTCAACAATTTCCTTTCAGGTGGCTTGCGAGACATTCTGTTTAGAAGAAAACGACATGGTTAAGGATGCAAAGAGAGCGTTAGGCAAAGTACCACTTACGGAAGAAACCGTACGATTTGGCAAACCTAGTGGTAGCATGACGCTCAAGGCAGCACTGGAAGCTGGGTTTAGAAAACAACTAATAACTTGTAAAGTCAGAGAAAACAAAAATTTGGGGGATGTGTCTGTAGATCGGGCAACCATATTCGTTGACATGGAGCCACAAGTAAGTTTAATTTTGTTCCATTAACTTTAACAAGTAGGCTGGGTACTTCAACCGGTAGTAATGAATCGAATACATTTTAATCTTAATTTTTTTCAACAAATTGCTATGGAGACTTAAGGAAATGCTTGAATTCAGCACTGAAATCTGATAACGCTGATAATACTACAAACAACATGGCCCTTTTATGCCTAAATAAACGTTGCTAAAACTTTGAATGTTTTCTAGGATGAATTCAAGTATGACCCAGGAGACCACGTGGGCGTGATGGCGTGTAATCGCAAAGAGATCGTGGACGCTGTTCTCAGCCGGATGAAGAATATAAACGAAGACAATTACGATAAACAAGTACAGTTGCAAGTCATGAAGGAGACTCTTACGCCGACTGGTGAGTTCATTGAAATGGCTGTAATTTGTGTGGATAATACTGTTAGTCATTTTGGGTATTACAGTTAATGTCACGTCCAGTGTAAGCATTGAAAATCAAGTTAGAAATTGGTAGTTATTTATAGTTTAGACACATTTTCTCATTTTAACATTCGATGGGCATTATTTGTTTATTTCTCATGCAATAATTATAATATCTAACGTATATAAAATGATACCTACCACTTACCCTCCCATCACTTATTCTCCATTCAATTGAAAAATTCTCATTTACAAACATAATGAAATGAAACATTAAATATTTGGTATTATAGGTATGAGTAAATTTCACATTACGGCTTTAACCAAAATCACTGTTATTCAAACCCCACTCGTACTTACTACAGAAAAACATTTCCTAGCAATGTCAAAAATCCGAAATATTCCTCAGCAACAAATTCCCATTAATGTGTACCCCAGGCGCAGTGAAGACATGGGAGCGACACGAACGCATCCCATCTGTGACGGTGCGGGAGATATTCACGCGCTTCCTGGACATCACGACGCCGCCTTCGACGACCGTGCTCAAGTACTTGGCCAATGCGTGTACTGATGAGAAAGACGCGCAACTCTTACGGGAGTTGGCTACGGTGAGATATTTTAGGGCGTTTTGATGAAGTGTCTTTTAGGGTTGGAAGTAATTTTGTTGAATTGCAGATAGGTGCCAGAAATTGTTTTATGTTGTTATTATCGCTTTAAGCGCTATCAAAATTCTGCTTATTCGGTATACATATTAAGCATTCGAATTTAACGAGAAAACAAGCTAAAGATTTCTAAGAAATCGGACTAAACGATTATATTTACGTTTACTATTTAATTACTTTGTGCTAGTAACATTTCCATTTGCCAATATAGCAAATTCGTACGACTAAAACTTCAAATACGACAGCAATTCTCACTCCCAAATTAATAATCACTAATTCCCTAAAAATCCGCAGGATTCCAACAAATACGATGACTGGAGGCACTTCCACTACCCTCACCTTGCGGAGGTGCTCTCTCAGTTTCCGTCGTGTAGGCCACAAGCATCGCTACTGGCCGCTCTACTGCCACCTTTGCAGCCAAGATTCTACTCCATATCCTCGTCTCCACTCGCTCATCCCAGTAGCATACATGTCACTGTTGCTGTCGTCGTGTATAATACTCAGAGTAAGTATTACATCCTTCTTTTTCTTCTACCTGGTGTTATCCCGGCAGGGAGGTACACATCTATACTTAAAATACAATGCTGAAGAATTATTTTTTTATTTGTTTGAACGTGCTAAACTCAAGAACTATTGGTTTGACTTGAATAATTATTTGAGTTTTCGTCAATTTAGTGACAAGAAACTGGGAAAATTTATAGCGGGACTTTTATGCAGAAGAAACTTCTTCACACGGACGAAGTCGAAAGTGATAAATAAATAAATACAAAAGAATATGAACGACTTTTCGATCTCAACAAAGGACAGACAGAAACAAATATTTGTGGTCCACACAAACATTTGCATAGGAGCGGGGATCGAACACGCAGCCTCTCGTTTCACGGAGAGCATCTGCGTCTAAACAACTGCACCACGGAGACTGTGAAATATTCAAAATATTTAATTTTAGCAAGACCTACATAGCAATTGGTGGCAAGACCGTTGTCGTGGAAATTGTTTAGCTTAATGTTAGCTGCAGTTTTAGCAACAGTGACGTCATAATCGTTGAAATTGTTTGGTAAAATATTATGTAGTTATAGTGTGTTTTGCATTACTTTTAGCTATAGTTTAGTTTGTTCCGGTTTTGTTTTTTTTTTTATTACTGTTAAATATATTACGATCCATTGACGTGAGGCCGCGGGTTCTTTCCCCGCTCCGAGACAAGTATTTGTTTCGGATCACGGTGTTTTTGAGACCGAAATGTCTCTCGTAGTTCCTGATACCTTCAATACAAGATTCGATCTACCTTGAGGTCTATGTATGTGACTGTAAGAATAATTTCAGTGCTTGCCTGTTTAATTGCCAATAAGTATTGTCGTAAAGTATTTTTACCCAATTTATTACTTTTAATATTATTCCGCCTCTTGAAAATATATCTAAAAAAATAATTTTGTAATCATTTCTAATAGCGGAGAAATATGCGTCTACACTTAGCATGGGGAATTACTATAACTCCCCTATTTCCTGGTATTTCATTAAATAACTACAAGGTGTAATTAATTTCAGTTTAAAAAGTGCTCAAACAGAAAACTACTGGCTTTTAAAAATAACGTCAATGTTAATTAAAACCCTCATTTCAGATGGCAAAGGTCCAACACATTACGGAGTATGCTCTACTTACCTACAAAGCCTTAAACCGGACGACGAAGTGCTCGTGTTTATCAGACGGTATGCTTACTATTTCAACCTTTATTCCTTCTCGATGTCTCCCACTAAACTCTAACCCAGCCTCGTATTTACAGTGCACCAAGCTTCCATATGCCTAAAGACATATCAGCACCGCTTATACTAGTCGGCCCAGGGTCAGGAGTTGCACCCTTCAGAGGGTTCTGGCATCACAGGAGACATCAGATGAAGAATCTTATACCTGGCAATAAAACTGCTGGACCCGTTTGGCTGTTCTTCGGGTGTAGGAACAGTGGCATGGATTTGTACAAGGATGAGAAGCAAGCTGCCTTAGATGAAGGTGTACTTACTAAGACCAGATTGGCTCTTTCAAGGGAGAAAGGAGTTGAGAAGGTTTGTGTCCATTTATAAAGATTAATATCCATTTTTATCAACAACTAATGAATGTGAAATCAAAAACTATAGCTTCAATTCAACGAACTTTAGGGAACAATGAGCTATTATTACTTTACTTTTTATTGTTCTCACCATTATCATTATAGCAAGGCGGAGTAAAAAAACTTTTATTATTGTTACGTACATTCCGGTATTTTTAAGAGCCTCAGCGTTACGTCTGACATTTTTGCATATGTTCAAGAATCTCATTTACATACGTTGATATTCGAATAATTGCTCATATTGATTTTCTATATTACGAATTAATTTTCTTTGTACGAAGCCAAAAATAGAAGTTAAAACCATATTATTTTAATACAGAAACACGTACAAGCTCTTTTAGAAGAGGAGGGCGCAAAAGTGACGCGACTGTTGTTGGAGGAAGAAGGACATTTCTACGTATGCGGAGATTGTAAAATGGCGGAAGAGGTTCAACAGAAACTGAAACACATAATCAAGACACACGCTAAAATGACTGAACAGGAAGTCGAAGAATTCCTCCTTAGTTTAATGACGGTCAGTATTTTATACAGTCTTCTGAAGAACTTAGCTTAACTCGAGAATGGTTTTTAACATAACTTGTTGGAAAGGTTTTTTTTTAAATAAGATATTTAAAATAACAAGAAGCTTCCATTTCTAGAAACACCCAGACTCCTTAATAAATATTTGTCTCCGTTTGATGATAAAACTGGCAATCACGCATTTTACAGCCCAAATCCTCACCATTGTACCATAGTGGGCGCTGAGTTGGTTTAAACCAATGCTAATCCTATTAAAATTATTATATTCAGTTAGCATAAGAAAAACTTTAAAGTTACTGGTATTGCTCTTTAAAACCCAGAGTTGAAATGGTGCCAAGTCCTTCTTTGCCGGAATGAAACTACTTGTTTTAACTTTACCTTAAATCTGTTAAATGCATTTGAATATCTCTGTGGATAAACATTTTCCTTGTATATTTTAATATGATCCTAATAATAAAATTATAAGCTAGTTTATTGTAGTTATTATAAGCAGCAGCCAAACTAGTCTTATTTTCAGTTTTGCATGCTATTTTCCATATCCACTAAGATTGAAATAAAATATGGTTTACGGATTTTATCGCGAATTAGGTTTAATTTTCACATTTTTTAACGTCTCGACGTGACGTTTCGATTACTTCGCAGCTTTCGGGTCGGTCAGGGGGCAGACTGGAACAAATTTAAAATTCGTAAAATTATTTTATTTCAATTTGTAACATTCGTGTTCATCTAAGAAACCATTATTCATTAAGATTTTCAACCTATATCTCAAAAAAAAAAACACCACTTATATTCAAATCCAATTGCTCAAACAATTACCAAATATTGTTTTTAATATTTCTTATTAAAATCTCTATTTCAGGAGGAGAACAGATACCACGAAGACATCTTCGGCATCACACTCCGTACTGCAGAAGTCAACAGCGCTTCGAGAGAATTTGCCAAAAGAACCAGACAGGAGTCGCACCAATCGCAACCTTAGAGCAATTCCATTAAATTTTACTTTTGACTGAAAATATTATAAGTTACAAGTGGAACCTCGTATATCCATCATGACTGAAAATTCCGGAATATTTAATCTAATGACTTATAAACAAACAATTATAGATTATAGTCTCTTCAAAAAGATTAATCTTTAGTACAAGATGAAGCTATTTGAAGGATTTTTGTTTTTCCCGCACATCTGCACAGTTTTTACTTGTAAGCATAAGAATGGGCAGTAGATGCTCTTATTTCTTTTATATCTTCTTTATCTCGACTGATAACCGAATCACTTCGTTTGAAGCAGCAACTTGATATTTTGTTCCTATGCTATATATAGCAAAAGAGCAATCGTCTGACGTCACTTCTGTGATTATTAGCAACAAAGAACCCTTGGCTATAGTAGACAATAAATTAACTTTTTTAATAATGTTAGTAACTTTTATACTACCTTTAATTTCGGTGCAAAGTGCTATGTCTTAAGTACATTTCCTAATTTTACTTAAATTTAATTCAAGTTAAGGATAGAGTACGTATTGTGTACATTAATTAGTATTCATACATGATTATTTAAACTTGTTTTATCATGCATAACGTTCTTACTGAATTCATCACCATTTACAATTATTTATTCCTCAACATTAAAAAATATTAAGACAGTATTACCTTTAGTTTTAAGTTCATCATTACTTGTATTTACGATTTCATTATTAACTGCTAAGTGAGAATATTTTAATAAATTAAAAGACATGGTTTCGATTATTTTATTGTTTTCCCATCAGCTCTTCCTTCTGACAACGTGATCATAAATTTCGATTTGCGTGTACTTCGGCGAATAGATTCTTTGCTTGGTTGTGTTCTGTCCTGGGTCTTGCTGTGGGTCCGGACATATGATTTTGTGGTCGTGACGATTTTGAAATAACAAACCTTTGTCGGGATCCATTACGGGCTGGAATATTAAAACAGAAAAAATGTGGAAAATAAAATCCGCTGGCTTTGTATTAGTATAATTTTTCATCGTGCCCTAGGAAAGTATGATTGGGGTAAAAGTTTGGAGTAAGTCGAATAAAAACGTAATCCAAAATATATGTTAGCGCGTTTCCTTAGTCCGTGTTTGTTGTACTTTGTCTTGTTTTGTGAATAAGTAAGCAACCGTTTATGCTTTGTGTTTCATTGTTTTGCAAAATACAGACGTAGAATAAGGTACGGCGTAGAAAATATCAATACTAAAAGTTAAATGAACATAATAAAACTGTTTAATTAAAATTGAAAACAAACGAATTCCTTGCATCTTAGCCGGACGTTAAATGATGAAGATGAAAAGTATCGAGTGACCTCTTTGACACATAACTTGGATGCCGTACCTAAACTATGAACTCACGAGATCTTCAACGAACTATGCAAGTATTTTGAAACTCAGCACTTGAGTGGATATCGACATTGTTTCCGGAATAACATTACCAAGATGTGCCGAGTTCGCGATACTCATTTTTTTATTAAAATATGTGTACATCCCAAGACAAATGTTTTCTCACTCGCAAAGAGAATATTTTATTAGGAAAACAATAGCGTTGATGTTGTTTCCCGTGTATCACGTTAACTAGCTTTCAAGGAAGCGAAACACCTGAAAATATTTTGTACGACATGCAGCTCCTGTATATTTACTGCTGATATTTTGTTGATATTTTGTTTACTAAAGTACTTCCACTCCTTGTATTTGTGTCCCCTTGCATGACAAGGAATATTTGGAATGATAAATGTTTTCAGGGATTGTTTTCAACGAATCTTGACATTCAGAACAACATAGTGATTTATGTATTTATTTAGTGGTAGCCTAGTAGTACTCGACTTCTTCGATTTTTTTCTGCTCATAAATCAACGCACCTACGGCCCTGTATTCCATCATTATTATTTTTTCTTTACAAAGCGCTACTGCAGGTTTTGCCAAGATTTACTTTCCTAAAACTTAACATTTTCTCCTGGCCTTACTTCGATTGTAAAAAAAAAGAGTATTTATTATTTGTTTGTAAGATCTATAGCGTCAAAAAACAACAATTTTACCTTATAATTCCTGCTCATATTACTCCTGACAGTACCATGCCTCCAGTGATAATATCCGAGATCGCTGTCCCGTGGCCAAAGCATTTTGTTTGCTCTGAAGAACGGTGTCCAGTTCTCAGTGATGAGCCGATGTGCGTAGTCTATATACCCGGATATTTCAAAACCACCCTTTGTGAAATGCCGGATGAATATTATCGACTGTAGGGAAAAGTAATTGTGCTTTTTATGGGTAGCTTGGTTGGCTAAAACTGGTGCGTGAGAAAAGCTCATAGCCAGCAATAATATTAACATTATATTCCAGCTTAATAATTGACTACCTCGGTGGCATAGTTGTGCTACAGTATGTTTATAAAGCTGAAGTCACTGGTTCGAATCCCCCGGGTCGGACAAAGTGATGTGGATTTTTCAATTCATTGTTAGCCCGGAGTCAAGAATTTTTGCCCGATTTAGCGAAAAGCTCGCTCTCTATCACATCGTGGGACGGCGAATCGTGGGTTGTTACTGATTACTAGCAGGACCTACCCCCATCTGCCGCCTACCCCATTTGGGAGAATGGCGTGAGTTATGTATGTTAGTTAATATTCGGGAGTTCGATTGAGAGCGGTTAGTTAGATATAATAGATATATCATTAATCTCTTTTTTAGAGTTATACCTAATATTATTCTAATTCGATAGAAGTGACTATTTCCTACACAACCAAAGATACATTTGCCTCACTCCATCTTAACAACTATAATATTGTCATTATCAGCTAAGCTACAAGCGGAAATATTTTATTTATACTATCCGACCTGAAGAATTCCAACTCTGTTAGCTCGCTCTCTCACAGATAGTTCTCTGTTAAATGGATCTTCTACATCGGCTCCCTCGCTCACCAAAACATAAGGCTTTACAGTGGGATACACTATCTCAAAAATTACTTTGCGACGTTTGTAGAAGTCTTTCTCCCCTAACGTATCTCCATTAGCTCTGGAAAAATAGAGGGATATTTTTATTACTAGTTTTGGGAAATTACTAAGGAGTCAACATTAATATCATTCTTAAGCCATTGGCACAATCATAATATGATATTCATAGCTGAACATAGGAAAGAAACATCCTCATTCATAGATTTCCAAACCAAACTATTGCATGTGTTTTGCGACTAGTGACTTCCTGTACAATCCAATCGGCACTGGGTACGTTACAAAACATTATGATTTTAAAATATCATGTAAGTAAAATAATCATAGAAAATTGTTATTTCCAAACCTGTATCCAAGCGCAGCAACAGTCCTAGCAGAGGCGATACTCCTCAGATTCCTCAAATCAGCTATCTCAATGAGGGAGTCCAGGTAATCCTCCCATGTTTCGAAAGGGAGCAGACGCCTGTCCGCCTCCACGCTTGGAGGGTACTCATTCTTCTTCTCAGTCATTGCTATATTTCACTAAAATAAACTTTAGAAACAAAACATTAGTAAAAATTAATTGAACTGCGAAATTGATATGTCAAACCATGGATGCATTTTGACTTTTATGCCTAGACTTTTATGTTGAAGGATGGTTTCAGTAAACATTGTCAATTTCGCTTATTAAACCTTCCTTAAGATTGAAATAAAACTTTTTTTTGTTGTAATTTTTTTTTACCTAACCCAACGTTTTATTTCTATGTGCACTATTTGTGTTAATCTAAAGATTTCTTGTCTTACAAATATTGAGTTATATTAATGCTAGCGTATGAAAATTTATAACTTGTTTTGTTCCTAAGATACTAATAATATTTTCGTAATTATTTTAGAATATACTAAAAACATTGAACCAAATATATTGAAGACGTAATTAAGGAATAAACACATTTTATAAGAAGTAACAGCAACATTTTAACATTTTATAGCTTCGTAATAAAATAAAGTACATTTTAGCTACTTTCTCACTAATAAAACTGACACGACAGAAACCGAATCATCAAACTTTCAAGAGCTAAATTTGCATGTTAATATTATGGAATATACTAAATAGAGCATTTCAAAGCGAGGTACAAAAAGAAATTATGAAACAAGTCCCACACAGATATGTATGCGTAATTTTTAGAAAACCGCGGGCTAACTCTAGCATCCCAACGAATGGCGCGCCATATTTTATAAGATATATCTTAATTATTTTTTGATCCTATTTTATGTTTTACAGTGTGTTTGGTATCTTTCATAATGTAGTGTTATGTATATGGAATTCATGAAAACAAGTTTAGTGCGTGACACGCTACCGACATTTCATTGATAACCTTCCTTTAAAATTATTGCGATGAAACAACATCTAAAAACCACCCGGCTCCATTAATATTTCAGAAAGCAAAATACATATTTTGGCAAACTGAAGGCTCAATTGTTTGTCCCCGGACTGCAATATAAATAAGGTCCTTTACCTTTGTGATTCCTACTTTGATATGATAATGTGCCTTTTTACCTTTTAGCATATTGATTCCGAGACTAGTTTTAATGTTACATTTATAATTTTAAATAAAACCAAACATTCTTTAGACATTTTGTGTTACTTTAAAACTTTTTCTGCAATGTTAAAATATTTGAATGTCTGTGATAAAGGACTATTAATGTATAATGTTGTATTGCGTTACTAATTATCAAAAACACCTTTTTTTACACATAAATATTCCCAATAATATTCCCTACTAAATCTGAAGACAGATCTAAATCAAATCAAAGACATAATACCCTTGAGATTACATAAATATATAAGTAGCAGTATTTTATTTCACAAATTTTTTATTATCGTTTGTGTCTAGACACGTCCTCAAATAAATAAATGTAAACATTAAAAATATATTAACTTCTTCGAAAGTCGAACTTTATATCGAAAACAGAGCATTCGTATAATTACCCAATAGTTGTAGATAATGATTTCCAAGAAAACGAATCTTCTCCTTTATTTATCGTAAAATAAGCAACAAATACAAGATCCAAAATGAAATAAATCTAATTTATACGGATTTTATCGTAGATTTGGTTTCATTTTTAACCGACTTCAAAAAAAGGAGGAGGTTCTCAATTCGACTGTATGCTGCTTTTTTTACATTTTAGACTTCCCAACGTTTTGTTTACTTAACAGCTTTTATGTTCACGGGGCGGACAACTAAAACCAAAAATATGCAGGGTGCCTCAAGACTGTTGCCGAAAATGAAGCCGGGTGGTAGTTTTAGTGACTTCAGACACAGTGTTTGCAGTCACTTAAACCACAACCCGGTTTCGTTTTCGGTAGCATTCTTGATACACCTAGTAAAAAAACCCAAAAAAATAATACCTAATTTTATTTCTGTGTAACATTCGTGTTAATCTAAGAAACCGTTATGTTATACAAGATCTAAATTCAAATTAAGAGAAGATGCCCATTACAATGGCACAACCAAATGAAACATCAAATTTTTAATAGGTACTCACCTCGAACCGCAAGTCACATATTTACTTAGGGCTGTACATTGGAGTATACTTAACAAAATGAGAAATCCCGTCTACATCACGACAGATTTGAGGGCAAATTACTCGAATCACTTTAAAAGTACCCTAGTAATGGTACGCAGGTAATTTTTTCGAGTGGCGTTCGAGTGGCCACGGGTATGGGCATGTCTTTAAAATAAATTATGCGTATTTGTGTGCTGTGCGTAATTCGATTTGCTACTCGGATTTGTCAATTACATTTTCGAGGCTTACGGATTCAGAAGTATTGAATTATACATCTATTTTGCAAGTGAAATGCTGGATATATGTATATGGGTGATATGTGAGTTTTTTTTTTATGTTATAGGGGGCAAACGAGCACGCGATTCACCTGATGGTAAGTGAACATCGCTGCCCATGGACATCTGCAACACCAAAGGGCATGGAGATACGTTGCCGGCCTTTGAGGTGGGAATACGCTCGTTTTTTGAAGGTCGCCAGGTCGTATCTGTCCGTGAATGATGCCGCTGGCAACTGGTTCCACAGATTTGTAGTACGTGGGAGAAAGTGCCGGGAAAAACGTACTGTGGTAGATTTCCAACCTCCAAGGTGATGTGGGTGGTATTTGAAGGTTTGTCGTGTTGTACGGTGGCGGAACTCAGCAGCAGGGTAAGTCCGAACAATTCTCGAGAACACTCCCCGTGATAAATGCAATAGAGAATGCAGAGCGAAGCTACATCTCTACGCAAATTAATAATAGATTCAAGAATCAGGTTTTGATTTTTTATAAAAATTGTGGTTTTTATAGAGTTTCGATACCGATATAATCTAAGGTGTAGCGTTTAAGGTTCAGTCTATGTTTAACTTGCTTTCATACCTGTATGGTTGTGGCGATAGGAAAAATATAACCATTTCTTGAAGGTGGATGACAATGTGCTTGCCATGTAATATCCAGAAAATCCTGATTATCGCTATGTAAAACTATACCAACGAGGTAGAAATCAGCGGATCACAATCATATATTCCTAGGCTATATATAAATAGTATTTCGCTGATACCGCATGTTTTATTCAAGCGTTTGAACGCAAACGAATACAGCCTACTTATACACAACTATGTATGATAAACCAATCTACTTTCTGATGCAAATGACGCGCCGACAAAGGATTGCTTGTACAAACCCGGCCTATGAACGCATTATTTACTCAGTAATGTGTTGGAGAGTTGTATTTATTTTTTCAATGCTGGTTGAAATGAGAGACGTGCTTGCAAGTCGAAATTAGAGCAATTAATGTCATCTACGTGAAATTTTATATTTACTTCCATTTACTTCTAAATATGTTACTGTCAACCGTATACGGTGGGGAAACGTTCAGCGACCCACATAAGTGTTCGGCGTTTTGGCTTCGGCCTGTGTATATCTAATAGGTGTACGGTCTTATTCATAGAAAATGTTAAAATCTATTTTGATTATTGAATATTTTGTTTCCTTCACTCAAACTAAATTTAAATGTAGTGTGCAAGGGACGAATCATTCGATAAAAAATAGGTTCAAAAACTGTCTATGAATGCAATTAATGTTTGCATGCCCTTTAAAAAGTTCTCTAATGACTTAATACACTATAAATTAAAATAAAATATTATGTAACCATTTTAGTGGCTCTAACCGCGCCGGTAACAAACCGAGATAGTGTATGACATTATTATTATTAAATTAAATACAAAAAGGCTGGCAGTGTAAACTGGTAAGAAATTGTCATATCTCTCACATTGATACTGTATTCGGTTTAAGCTGCACTTACCGGCACTTACTATGGGGTTGTATTTGATTCTGTATATAAAATCCGTCTTAATTTCTGATACGCACGATAAACACAATCAGTTTTATTATGCAGCCTCTATTGTAGCTCTAAAGCCAAGATAAAAACCAGTTTTAATCATGAACATAATCATACTTCTACATAGTTTATTCAAAGTATCCCCACAGGAGTCATTTGATTACTTCATTCGAAAACACCTACAAAACATCTGAATGGATAACAGTGGTGCAAACATTCCGGCGAGCGCATTTGCATTCACTGCGCGTCTGGCTTGCATTATACCAGAAAATAAGCAAAGTTCTCGTGCTTTTGTAACTTAACAAGACAAAGCATGTAGTTAGATGTCGAATTGTCATATCCTACTAAAAACATTTTCAAGTAGTTTTTTTTTTAAATGGCGAGAAGATATTCATCAGGTCTTCACAATTTTTTATGGGACCAACACTGTATATCATGCTTACCGACAAAAAAGAAATTTTTGAAAATCTTTCCATAATTGCTGGTGAAATCGCGTAACATAGATACATACAAATCGAGTTGATTACCCCCTCTTTTTAAATCGATCAAAAAAGGCCTAACTTCACAAACTTTATACCTTAGTCAAAATATGTGGCTAAGCCGTTCTGCTACATTCACAGAGGCGTAAGGTGGACTTTTTTCCTGTTTATTATTTTTGATTCATAAATGATTTAATATGCTTCTTAACATCTCTATAACTTTAATAATACTCTATCTACTCAATTTCTATATAGAATAATGTTTCAATCACCGATACTTCAAAGTCATCTAATAGCCGAACAAGACTATCGAGTATGCACAAAGCGGTTCCCTCTCATGTAGCCTGTTCTAAGCGCGTTACACGACGATGTAAACATTGTGATCGTGTGCACCCTGTGTGCATGTGTTATCACTTGTTTTGCTCCACTGCCCATGCTTGTAGGCTTTATATTTTTACCTTTGCAGGTTCTAAAAGCAGGCTGTGTATGATTTATATATTTCTGTATACTTATATTGAGACATAACATTTTACGTCTGAGGATAGCGAGCGCAGTGGAATGCCAATCATTGCTTTATAATTCATGGTGTTGTTTGGTTTTGGTACTGTCCGTGACCGGTCGTATCGCTTACTGTCAAGCGAATGGCATGCTCGTCTCGCCATTCATGGCAATAAAAAAAACACGATATTCGCCCTTGAACCTGAAACGCGACACATAGGTATTCTTAAGTTTCTACGCCCATATTTAAACTTGAATAAATCGGTTGCTAAAATGTTACATGAATGGTGAAAATTGCAGACGGTATTAAACACTGAATTTTAAATAAAATGCTGAAAACATAATATTTGTGTTATAAGTTATCATTATAATAAACGGACACAAACAAAAAGTAATGCAACTGTGTGTAGACTCCTCCTCATTAAATCCGTAAAAAAGTTGTCAAGTTTAAGTTGTCTCTATTTCATACATTTGTTTCTTTTTGACATTGGATATTCTGTCCTCGTTAAGATTCTTTATAGTTATAAAATACAGAGTTGAATAAAAAAATACAAATTTTTTGTAACCTGTTTATTATTTATTATACGCGCGGAAAGAAAAGAAAACAGAATGCAGCCCGTGGTAGTCTTTACCACGTTGTCCATACCGCCCAGGACTGAACCCGTCGGCAGGAGCGGGAATGATAAAAATAAAACACATATGATATCAATGAATACTATATCTACTAAAAGATTAAATCCACACTTTATAAAACTAACATAACTTTTATGTGAAATATCATCCGTCGTTATTTACAGTATTCATTAGCCTTGAAAAATATAAAAGAAGCATAAATATGACCTCCCCGGCGGGGAATCGAACCCCGGTCTCCCGCGTGACAGGCGGGGATACTGACCACTATACTACCGAGGATTTGCCATGCACGGCGAATTTACGCAATATATTGCAATATGCCACTCATATTCTCAAACCACTACGCAAAATAATTTTTCAAGATTGGTTATTACAAGTTTTCCACCATAGCTATCCGGGTTGATACGAAGATTATACCAGCTAAGTTAATATACATACAAATCGAATTGATTACTATTGAATCGAATTGAAAAAAAAATAATATTGAAATTATGTGCTTATATAGTTGTCAGTTATTTTTTTTTATTTGCTATGTAATATACCAAAGAATCAATATTTGTTGCAACCAAGAATTAATACTTAAATACAAACATAAACTCACGCCTTTTTCCCAGATGGGGTAGGCAGAGGTGCCAGGACACATTTCGCCTTGTATGTTCCGTCCCACGATGTTATAGGTGGCGAGCCTATCGCCATATCGGGCACAAATTCCTCACTTTGGGCTGATAATGAATAGAAAAATCCAATATCACTTTGTCCAAACCGGGCTAAAACCGGCTACTTACAGTGACCCTATGGGCGAATTTTATCAATTTAGATGGTGGTGGAAACTCGTAATAGTGACACATGCATGATGCAACACTTGTTTTAGGTTCAACTGAGGATCAATCCGACATAATATTTAAGGTGGCCCGAAGATTGATAAGCAAACGCATTGGATGAACCCTCAGTTTGAATTTGAACATACACGTACATACATACATACACTGACGCCTTATTTCCCAGACGGTGTAATCAGGCCCACATTTCGCATTTGTGATCCCTCCTATGTGATAGGGGGCGGGTTTCGATATATTTCTGTGGGGGCGAACGATTCCTTACTCAGGGCTAATAATGAAATTAAAGTCACTTTATCATGATAGTATTAAAATACCCAAGATATTGGTAATGTATTTATTTATTTATTTATATTTATAATTCAATTTAGCTTAATGCATATTGAAACTCCGCACACCGCATTAAAACATTTTTAAATAACGACGTGATTTTTATCAACACTTCCTTATCTATTAAAGATACAGAAATTGCCTCCAAAAGATCTTAATTGAAATTGTTACCCAACTCAACTAATTATTGCAGCTTATTTAATATTTTTTGAGGTTAAAATGTAATTTTTACTTTATGGCGTCGTTTATAGTTTAAATTGCTTTTGGATGTGCTTTGATGGGGGCTCAACAAAAATAATAATGAAGAGAAGTCGTTTTCCATTACAGTTAAGGATGCGGAAATGTTTTGTTTCTAACAGGGGAGAAAGTGGTTCTGTTATTACATTTTGTTCAGGTAGATATACCAAGAAAAAAAATTGAAGAATTTGTAAAGAAAACAAATAAATGCTTAATTAAAAGAATTAACTAGATGTGTTGATTATGTATCAGCAATCACATATGAGCTGCATAATCTGTAACTGACTGAGCAGTCCATGGAGATTCTGCAAAATTAAAAATAGAACTATTACTTCGCAGTAGAAACATGGAATTGAATTAATGTAATCAACCATGTAAATAATGCCATTGAAATCAAATAAAATTGCGGTTGAACACAACACATAAATTATACAATAATAAAATTTTATCCCACTGCGGTATTCAGAGCAAAAAACCGCCGTAATTCGCAAAACAAACTTCCAATAGGTCCATCGCAATTCTCCAGCGCATTTTAATATTTGCTCAGTTCCCCTCGGGAGACGTTCTTTTTCCTTCAGATTTCCTTTAACGCGATAAACTAGCGATGTAAGAACATGCGACGCTTTGAGCAGCATTTTTAATACGTTTAGCAGACTCGATTTTGCATGTGTTCTCATTCCTAGAATCTTGATAAAAATAAAAAGCTTTTGCATTTAAATACTTTCTAATTATTTTGTACTAAAAATATATGCCATCAAAGATGAATATTTTCTTGACTTTCGTTCATTAGGCATGTATGTACACAGCCTCACTCACACGCCTGTTTCTGGTAAAATCCTCCAAACGCTATTTCATTAGCTATAGGGCACGTATTATTAGGTATCCTTTTTTTCTTGTCTTCTTTCTCGACCTAACTGCCTAATTTGTTATAGTTTCATCATCAATAACCTATAAAATTATATTATGAACGTACAGGATTTCACACCTGATTAATTTGCAAAAGACACAAATTCTCTCATTTCAAGTAGTTTATAATTAATGACCTTTTTGAATCACAATTTCTCAAATCCATAAGCTAAACTTCGTCACAGTTTAACATCTTTTAAGAAGTATCCGGCCTGATCAAAGTTTTAATTACAGTCACACGCAGCCTCACCTGCTCTAGCGGTAGATAAACTTGCTAATTAAACGCGGTCCGGTACTGCACTTTTTGAGCGGTAATAGCTCTTAAATCTGAACTTGACAGGAAAATATTGATACAGAAAATCCTGAGATAGGCTAATGTTCTTCGTTACACGGTGTA
The DNA here is from genome assembly GCA_030180105.1 of Hyles lineata. Taxonomy (NCBI): domain Eukaryota; kingdom Metazoa; phylum Arthropoda; class Insecta; order Lepidoptera; family Sphingidae; genus Hyles; species Hyles lineata. The sequence goes on along the minus strand of JARJEE010000006.1, from coordinate 13,170,841 downwards.
GGATGAGAAAAGTGATGCGCCTTTTTTAGCATGCAAGGAAACCAATGGTTAATTATGTCTTAATTGAATTATGAATGTAGGTGTGTTGGTCTTTGACAATCATTATTGTGATGTTGATAGGGATAAGAATTATGTTTTAGTCTGCTTTGAGATCCTAAAATCTACGTAAGAGGAATTGGTCTCAATAACACCCACACGCGAAGCTAATATTAATTATTGACTTGGTGTGACTTGGTTGAAATATGATATTTACATGTGCAACCAATCGATCACAAAGACGTGAAAATAGATAAAGCGAGACGAGACAGTACAATATAAACATATTTCAGCAGAGTTACTCTACGAGACGGAAGTCAATGTAATGTACCTTAATAAGGAGTTCGTAATGAATCTAATGTCTATCTTGCCAGTAAAAAAAATACCTTAGAGAATCCAATTGTGCAGCCAGTTAGAAGCCATCTGTGAAACGTCAGACTGCGGGATCGTTCCCCGCACAGAGAGCAATGTTTGTGCGACCCACAAATAATTCTTTCGGATCTGGGTGTTTGTGAGACCGAAAAGTCTCTCGTAGTTCCTGATACCCAGGACCCAAGACTCGATCTTAGTGTGGGGTCTGTGTATGTGACTGTTGGGTGTTATTTATTTATCCTCGTTTACATTCATATACTTCTAGACGTTTATAAACGCTATCGAATTCAGCTAAAATTTAACTAAACTTCCAAGAGTTTAACTATTTTCCCTAGTTTTTTCTCCCGAAATAGGCTAATCCTCATAATTATAAAAGATATTTTAACAGTCTACTACACAAACTGGAACATCGCACAGTAAATAATGGCACAATTAATTAAACAGTTGAAACAAGTCGGAACAAGTTGTGTAAACTATCCCGATGGCCATTTGAAGGTACTCGCTTAATCGCTAATGTTGTTAATGCTAAATAACTTGCTAACTCCACTTTGATCAAATTAATCGTTATTGAATTATTTGATATTGTAACGTTAAGTAATCAGTATCATTTGTATGTATGTATCAGCCCATATATTTTACAATGCAAGGCTCGGGCCTCCTCTACAATCGAAAATACGATTAGACCATAATATAGTTTACCACGCTGGCCTAGGGCGGATTGGAGGACTTTAAATAACATAGTATTAATTACAAACTTCTATGTTATGCAGGTTTCCTCAGGATTAAAGTACGATTCGTAAGAAAACTAACTTAAGAATATTGGAAGGTTTGCTCTTTAAATATTTATCTTTGGTTATTTTAGTACCGCCACATTACACATTATGTTCTCAAATGGCTAATCAATTGTATAGTTTTCTGGACGAGATCGCTAATTGCTACACGACTGCCATTGGTTGTGATAACTGTATTATGCTTGTGTATTAGGTAGTAGCACAGAATACTGTGGTAGTAGTATAAAAAAATGTACAAAGATCAAAAACAAATACGCAATATTTTAGTCAAGAAAAACATTACGACATGAATACTCTTACCAATTATCCATACTAAGAGAATAGAAAAATATTAGGGATTTTTCCTGTCCCTCACATATGAAAGACCTACCACTACTTACTACATACCACAACCACTTACACAAAAGTACTGATTACCTGAAAATGTTATTCATAATGTCTAGTACTATAAGAGAAGTGGTTAAAGATCCAAGATATTATCGTCGCTGATACTGGTAAAATGTTTCCCGTGAAGTACCCTGATAACACATAATACACAATGATAACAACATATTCCATAAATTGGCAGTGCATTGTAAGTCCTCGGTAGTATAGTGGTCAGTATCCCCGCCTGTCACGCGGGAGACCGGGGTTCGATTCCCCGCCGGGGAGTTTGTGGTGTTTTTTTTAACATTAACAGTCTTATTCATACAATTTTGAAACCTATTTTAATTATCGAATATTATGTCCCGTTCATACGGTTCTTAAATTCAGTTTTAGCAAAGATGACATAATATTATTGAATGTTATGTCATCTTTCTAGCTATTGAGCTAAAGTAGGTTTTGAATATGGTTTTGAAAATGTGTATAAGTAATTCCGTAAGTGTCAATAAATCGTAAATTATAACTTATACTTTAAATTTAAAAATGGCTGTAATTAGATTAATATACCTAATGATATTAGGTGCTATTACATAGTATTATTAGGCTTGTAAATAGCCTCAGTGGGCATTTTGAATATCTAGTTACTTTTCTGGTAATTAAAAAAAACTCAATTTAAGTAATAATCCACTGGAGAAACAAAGTTAATATTTCGGTCCAGTTTTCGTCTGCATATTTTGACAAGGTTAAAAAAACAGACCGTCGCACTTTTTTGTAAAACAGAACGTACATTCTTAATTCCATTTCCATTACTAGAATTTTGAAGACTCATAAAGCGAAAGCGTCTCGTATCATTCTGTATCCGAATAAATTTTTAAGCAAACATAAAACGAAACGGACCAAACTTATGAATATATTATATTTCATTTTCCAAAATGACGGCACATGTATTCGTCTTACATAGTGCCGATAAATTCCGACGTATAATCTAGACATCCATCGTGTCGGATGCTGACTGTACTTTCACACACCCATGCTGACCCTTCGCCAAGGGATTGTACCTGCGTAAATCATATTTTTTGGTGAAATATTTGGAATATCCTTGCGGTAAACGAAGTCTGGATCCGGTCCAAATTAAAATTGCTTTTTGGCCTGTATTTCCGATACTTAATTTAGGTTATATTTCAATTTGGTGATTGCCGTTTAAGAACGATTTGAAATTTAGCTGTTTTTGTTCGTTCCCACATACGCTACTTGTGGGTCATTCTTGAATATGAATTCCTTCAATGTTTTGTTGATTTAAACTTATAGTAAAAAAGGCTTTCTATCTTTTAAGAATAGCAAGTGCTTATTAGGCTTGATAAGAAATAAAATTATTTAATCCACGTCGCGCATCTATTCCGTGTTGCTAAACATCATTGATCATATTAATTCGATATTCTTATGGAAAACTCTTAGGTATAGGTACAGATGATTTTCTACATTTTATTTCTCTGTTAAATGAGCTTTATTCAATTTTGTATATAACAGTAACATCGAAATACCATAGACCGCAATACATCAGATATATAGAATGAAAGATTCACGACTTTTTTAACAGAGTTTCACTTATCGGATTTATGAATAAATGACGCCAGAAAAGCCGGTTTGTCTTGCACCCGGATGTCCGGAGCCGGGCGCATGTGCTTTTATGTGCGGAAGTCCTGCTAGGCGAACTGCACTTTATGAATTTACTGCCTTTTTAAGGGCACTACTGTAAAAATACTGAAAAATCAACTAACAGAAACGGTTTTCGTTATTTCAATTGATATACCTACCTCTTTTTCTTACATATAAGTACTAATGCGACTGTCTTTTCTTTTAAATTAATAAAGTCATTTAATGAATATTTGAAACCATACTTTTATACATCATTATTTTATTGCAATCATCTGTTACACCTGTGAAAATAAGCAAAATAATTAATTTTGTTTAATTGCGCGCGACAACACGTAAATTGAACAATCACAAATTCAGCAGCAAATTAGATGTGTGAAATGTGGAGGAAGGATTAATGTGCAAAGCGACAAATGTTGTTGATTAAAATTGTCAACGAATGTCGCTTCACGTCATGCCGGTAATCTGAAATCCTGACAGATAAAATGTACAGGGAGATATTATAAATTGTGAATATACCGTTGGAATATACGGATGTAAAATTGTTTTAATTAATATATATTATATTATTTTTATTTCATATGTCTTTTTTACTTTTTGATATATAAATAACAAAATACATTTAAAATATTGACCCTTCGACGGCGAGGCTTAAGACCCAAGCCGCCAGTGGTTGGGAACGAAAATGAATTAATAACTAGATATTATTTATATTTAAGACGAAAACCACAATAATCCATCTAACACCGTAAATGTACTATCAGGTGGCGTTTCTGTTGTTCTTTACATGCTTTCTATTCCATAAATACCTTTAAAGACAATGTCTTCTCCAGTAATAGAAAGTCAACTGTCAAGTACTGAACAAAGTATTCTTCTAGGATATATACTTCCACCTGCTGGAAGCAGCCAGCATTCTGCGACCTCTTGCAACCTTTATAGGGTCATCTGTCCAAGGTAGAGGTACAGGGTCATCTGACCATATTAGATCCTTTTATTTGTAACTTCTATATAGGTATATGGCCTAACCACTCTCAATCGTACTCTCGATTGCAGAGTAGGCCCTTGCCCTGTAGTGGGACGTATATAGGCTGATAAAGAAGATATAGGTATGAAAAATATCACTGTAAATAAATAATATTATTTATAGAATCTAAGGTGCGCTGGCAAGTTTAAGGAGAGGTGGGTGTAATATGGTTAAAATTGAACTTAATAATATCAGTGACTGGGAAAATTAAACGAATGAAGAATGTAATAATATAATTATTTCAAATTACTTAAAGTTAAAATAAATTACAAGGCTTATGAAAACAAAGTAATTTGTACCACCATATCACATACAAATTGGTAGCAAATTCGTCCGACAATCCTCTTTGCAAATTCGATCCTAATAATGGTACCAAACTAAATTGGTTTTGCTAAAGCCCCAATAACATTCAGAGATAGCAGAGCTTTACCATGGCCTATCTGAATATTAGCTCGGCGTTTTGTTATCAGCGTAGATTGGCTTTGAGCTGTTTGCTGATCCCTCCAGTATTTGCTAGATATCTCTATAATCTTTGATGATAACAATAATTACCGTAATAATCCAGTATACATACATTATACATCCTAATGCAAGAGCGACAATTCGATTGAGAGTCATTATGAAATAATCCACCACGCTGGCCTAGTGTGATTTAACGGATTTCACGTAGCATAGAAATTCTTAAAATCCGTTGTATGCAGATTGTCTCTCGATGTTCTCTTGGACTGAACATGTCGAATGTGACTGTCTAATTGTATTGATAAAAAACAGTAGTCACACTGTAATTACCCTGAACTGCAGTACTAACATACCGGCTAGCCCGGGAATGCATTGTCTCATAGAAAACCAGTGTCGAGCTAATTGCTAGCCACTTGTCTTTTGTATTTTGTATAACCGGTGAAATTCCGGACTTAATAATTATCACCTCCTTCCTTTCTTCTCCTTTAGTAAAAGACCGATGACGCATCTACGCCTGTTGTAAAACGATAGGCCACGTTCGATCGCCGCATCGAGACAAATGTTTGTACGATCCACAAATGTTTGTTTCAGTCTGGGTGTTTGTGAGACCCAAAGTCTCTTATAGTGCCTGAAATCCACGACACAAGACTATTATAATGTAGGGTCAGGATTTATGATTTTTTGGTGTATTTATTTATCTACGATTTATTTATCTAAGTGTCTATCGGCCGCACTCAGAGACGTTTAATGTCAAATAAATTGTTCCTTAGTATAGATTCTCTTTGTAAAATTTACAATATGATATGATTTAATAGATATTAAATGTCTCTGAATATGGCAGTATGTGTATCGGTCAACTTTCTATCAAAAAGCTCGTTTCCCAGTCAATGTAATAAAAAAAGTACTTTTTCCTACCATGGCCAATATACAGTCCCACGTTCCTAGAACCCAAAGGACTTCTAGAAATAGTTACCATCTTCGCCCTGATTATAACGTACAAAGCCGACACAAGTCTACTCACTTCGTTAGAAGTGTTTGTTTTGATTCAAACGCCCTCTGTTGTGAGCAAATAGAGTTGTTAGCAATAATAATATCACTACGTTTACCCTTTTTTGCGTGTGTAGAAATCTCTTGTTTCGTTTTAATATTATTAATGTTTTTGATAACTCAAAGAATATTTGTAAGTTTGAACGTATTACTACATTATGATTCTTGGAAAAATATTATACTATATTTTGTGTAATACATAGCTGTTGCTATATGAGGTCAAATCGCATAAAAGACAAAATAACAGTCATATCAATTCTTTAAGCTCACACTTTGTTATCAAATATTTAAAAAGGCAAGGTGGCTATTGGGTACAAAGTTATGTTACGCTAATCAGGGCCGGTTTTAGCACCATCAGCGCCCTGGGCAAGATTTCAACGGCGCCCCCTGTCTCCCGAAATCTGAAATTCGGATCAGAATAGAATTGTTGTGGAGAAATAACAAAAATACGATATGAATATATTTAGAGTTAACTAAACCAAATGAGTATTCACATTACCAAAATGAAAAATAATGCGTTGAACTTTGAATATAAACAACGTTAGAAAAATTACGTTGTCTTAGAAATTGTGAAATATTTTCAGTATACTTATAATGTGAACTTTCGCATAAGTAGTTTCATAAGAATATGATAATGATATGATCGATGCTAGTTTGTGCGTTGTGAAATAATATATATTATTATGCAGTTTTAAAAGCGTTCTAACACGTTTTTACTTTTTCCTATACTCCGTTTCGCACATAACTTAATTCAAAGTGTTCAGCTATGAAACAAAAAGTAATTTGTAATACTATTGTCAAGGAAAGCTTTTATTCACCTAAAAATCTATTAATTTGACATATTGTATGATGTATTTACCATAATACTAATAATAATAATAATACTTTGATATCGAAATAAATACTAATTAATTATTAAAAAGGGTTCTGATTGTGTTGCGTTGCAACTTGGACCTCTTCGATATTTCAAAGAAATCTTTTAACCATGATGGTGCCTGTACAACATAGATACTAAGATATTAAATTAAATGAAATAAAAAAGGAGATTTAACATCGTAAGGCTTTCTTTGAAAATTATAATATAAAAACAAAACAAAGTTCTATAAATGAAAACGTTAAAAAACAAACGAATACAAATATAATTCACCATAATTTCGTTCTTGTTATGTCCTAATCCCTTTTTCATTCTCTAATCTTATTTATGAATGTTTTTAAAATACAATCCCGTTCTTTTTATTATTGTTTTGATTTTTCATGTCTTCTTTCGGATGATTACAATTATGAGAATTGGTAATTCTTGTGTTTGTATAAAACTAATCGGTTTTTGTCTGGGGATCTAGTGATGTATAGGTACTTCTGGCTTGCAAAAACATTTTAAACTACATCGGCTGGTAGCATCTAATTTACGGAAAGACTCGACAAAACACCACACCGCTAACCTACATTCAATAGTTTTTGATACTAACATTTCATTACTTTAAAAAGTTTTCGATCTGGGTCATCTTCATGCCAATACCATTATTGGCCCCTGAGACTGCTTTGTTATCAAATAACAATTTGTATAATGGTATAAGCGAATTAGCTTATTCATTTTCTAATTTAGAATGCATGGGACTTCAACTAGCTATATCGATTTTTGGTCATAATAAAATAAAAGTAACAAAGCACAGATTTGACGCTTGATCGATTTGGAAATGGATAAAGAACGAATAATAATATCAGTTAAGCTACAATTATATTGCAAAGTAGGTACTATAATTTTGAATGACTGTCCCACTGCAAGGCAAGGCCCAACTCTACAATCAAGAGTACTATTGAGAGTGTTTAAGCCTTATAGTCCAACGCCCTGGTCTAGTGCGGGTTGGCGGACTTTACATACCATATAAATTTTTACAAATCGCTATGGTATGCAGGTTTCCCCACGATGTTTTTCTTTACCATTATAGTGCGTGGTGATTGACTATCAATATACACATGATTCCGAAAAGTCTAAGGTGTGCCCTATGATCCCGAATCGCGACCACCGTGGACATGTAGGTACGTTTGGTCCGTTTACAAATAGGTAACCACGCACTTCCTAAAATTAATTTAAAAAAATCTCAAGACGCACAGATAGAGAATGTCCATTGTTATAAGAAAACAAGCTATGCCTCAATATTTTTTGCTCGAGTACAAAAGCTTAAAAATAATTTTAATTTGAATTTTATTTCTTTGTGTATTGCAAGTTATAAATTTAACAATAAAATGCGAAAACTCAAAACGAAGTTTCCACGTTACGCCTGTTCGAATTAACTTCTTTTATTGTTCTTGCATAATTTTGGAATGTACGCTACAATCCTAATTTTGTTCATTGTTATAACTCCCAAAACTTATAAATATTCTACTTCATTTTGTTGCTCTGGAAAGTGTACCTAAGCATTGTAAATTTGATCGGAATAATTTTGAGTACATTCTTTAGTGCTTTGTAACTAAATTAATTATGAATCCTTTTTATAAGTACTTACTATAATTTGACATAAGTGTGTCACGGATGAAAAAAGAAGATACGAAATTATAGTAAGTACCTACTTATTAACCAAGTGGTTAGACGCTGTATGCAGATTATATCGCGAGATCATAAGAATTAGAAGACAACCAAAGAATGGGGAATGGACCGTGTACGGGCACAGAAAAAATCACTGAATTTAATCATACCAACTTATCAATACCATGTGACTTGAGAGCGATTACTTCACTTTCATTTGTTTTGCTCCAATCAGAGCCTATACGTCTGTTAGTAAATTATTAAGTCCGAAATGGCTTATTTAATTGTCCGAATTAGTAGTGCAATCGATTTATTTTTTGGACATACTAAAGAATAATAGGAAATTCTGAGTATTTTTTTGTATTATCCCAGCACACGTTTTCAATAAAGAACTCCACAGCACTAGTCACGTTGATAAAAACCGGAGCCATTCCCTGTTCAAAGCCGTGTAATTGCATCACAACCGTCTGGTCACCTACAAAAACGCTCGACGAATGCGGACAGACGCCTCTTGTTCCGCAAAACTATTTCAATCTATTCGAATGGTGAAACTTAGCCGGATTCTTATTCGCACCTGCAGGAATCGCATGCTAGTTCGGTTAATTTCATTATAAGTGGGCTATTCGCGAACGCTCACGATAATATCTCGATGATATTTTTAATTATTGTTACCTATATATTTTTTATTAACCTAAAGCCTTTAGTATTTTGATATTAAGAAGATTACGGTATAGGTAGATAACATGTGTCAAATCTTAGAAATGTAATTTATTAATCGTTTTCTTAAAAATCATTACATAATATAGCATATTGTATGCACAGAAATGTAACAGTAAGATACTTATTAATAAAATTATTTAGGAGCTTTTATTACTATTATCGGCTAACGGGTCTTCTGCCAGACAACTATAAAAGATTTATCTGAACATTTGTAAAAAATATTAAAATCGAATTACAACATACACCTCATTCCATACTCGGCATTATTCGATCTAGTCGTTCGACATAATGTCTAATGTTTAATAATAAACACCCACTAACGAATCTCGGCAAGTAGCTGTCGTCACAGGAAGACAAGCGTTGAACTCGACTCAATTCATCTAATTTGTTGAACGTTCGCTGTTCGTTCTGAGAACTGACAACCGACATACGGATGTACTGAACTTAGTGAATCAAATTCTCTAATGTTAAACTAGGGAAACCGTTTTTGATGTACCCAATTAGTTTTGAGTTAAAGTTTCAATTGTATCCGTATCTCTCAACCCTATCCTTAGACACATAAATACGTTAAATTTACGTTAATATGGGGACCCTTTTAATTTATAAGGACTGAAGGAACCGAGGCAGAAATAACCTTGTGGCTAGGATAGTAGGAATTCCCCCTTAGGTAATTAGAATTACAACAATGTCAAATGTTAAACTGTGGGAAAATTAATGCAAAAATATATACTGACTTTTTTGCATATAGAAAAAAAATAACCAACTACATTATTATTTATAATCTCAAAATAAATTATTATGACAAAACGTAGTAGTATTATTTGTACAATGTTACTAGTGGTAGGTCTTTCATACTATTATGTGAATGGACGCCTGGGTAGGTACCACCGCAATGTCTATTTCTCCTGCCAAACCGCAGTGTAAATGCACTGTTGTGTTCCGGTTTGAAGGCCACTATAGCCTGAGTAAGTACTGGACATAATGAGACTTAAAATCTTGTCTCACTTCTAAGGATGGCGAGCGCAGTGGAATGCCAAGTGTTGCTCTGTAATTATTATTATTGTTTGGTATTGCTACTATCCATGAGTGGTTGTGTCGATTACCATCAAGCGAATGCCAGGCTTGTCTCGTCTTTCATTACTACACAAAAAATCCAAAGAAATAAATTATAAAAACGCAGTAACAAACGAAACATAAACCAAATTGAAGTAGCTTAAACGAATTTTTACCCATACGAATGTTTCACTTAGGAAAGCTTCTCAAAGCTAAAGAAACGTAAAGACAAAACGATCGTGCACACGAAAAATATCTCGGAATCGTTCATTTTACGAGGGTCGACCTAAACCTTTGAACAAATCCGATCCTCCGGAATAACACGCATTCCTGGATTGAGGCATGCATGACACCGTTTGACTAAAACAATTTCATTTGCATTTAATACGTCCGTTTTCCTATAGCGGCTTTGTACGTCTTCTATTGTATTTAAGGTTGTTGAACTATTTGTGATTGCTTGGGATACTTGTATATTCATGGATATCTAATGCCAAATCCGTATTAGCCTTAAATAGACCACAGCTAAGAGCTCCTCTGTAGACAAGAATTGATTCACAAGTCCATAGTCGAGCTGGTCTATTGCAGGTTGGCGGATTTTACATTTCATAGAAATGCAGAAGCGCTGGCTTGATGTCATCAAGGAAGAATGCCGAAGACCAGGCAAAATTGAGGAGACTCAGCCAGAAGGTGGACCTTGACACCAGCCAGGATAACGTCGAAGCAGAATAAGATATGCAGACGTTCACTATACAAGGTATAAAAAGCAATAAAGTTAAACGTTTCTGATTTAGCTAGCGTAGAGATTTGAAGTGAAAATAGTGGTTATTATTGATACCAAAGAGAAGTTCAAGTACTATGGATCTCAGTTTCTATATAATAATCGCTTATTTTAGATTAAAAAAATCTTTGAAAAAAGCTAATAGAAGCTATAAAATGTGATCTGTATAAAGAAAGGCTACTGTGCAACTTTTACGCGGACAATTTCTCAGCGCTCAATATAAGCTTTTACCCAGACCCCAACGGTAAAGAAGTTATGAAAATAAAATTATTTCCCTCTGTATTATTTGTACAAGCATCGTCTTGCCATTGTAGGGTGGACGGAATCTTGTCTTTAAATATTTGCCGATTCGAAGAAAGCGACGGGCGTTTGACGGGAAATCAAATGCGATTATTCTGCGTTTTATTTTTGCATTTGAATTGAGTTTGAATACATTTGTTTGTTCAATCGTTAGAATTCTATCGGAATAATGCATTTTAATGCAATTTTTTTAAGGTGACTTATTGTACATATTCGCATATATTGTTTTATTTTTGTTTACAAACAAACTCAGTAGATAAAGTAGAAATATAGCAATTAATCTAATATTGTCTACGTGGTAATTTCGAGTAACTACAGGATATGAAATAAAAAGACAGAATTAAGATGGCAAAACCGCCTGGTATGTACAATTTTGAAACCAAATGGCCCTATATTGTAATCAGAGAGTTTACAAGAGAAATTAAATGATAGAAATTTTTCTTATTTTAATACTGTTCTATTACTTTTAAAACAAATAAGGAGACAAATATGCGTAGTTTTTTCAATAACATTTCAATTTCTTCTTTATAATATTATGTTCTCTCATTTTGCTCACATCTCGAAGACATTTGTCATGGTGTAATGAGCCGAAAGAACAAAAGGTAATTATTTATTTTCACATCTGCTACGGCTCGTGTAGTTAACGCTCGATCAAACAGCCATGATTTATTTTTGTTTAATTTGAGTTGAGCAACGGTTTTTTCTTATAACTTATATGCATTTTTCAAGTGAATTCAAAGAAATAAAAATGGTTTACTTGGAACTTGTCTACTGAGTTCTAGCTAAGTGGCATTTTATTCGCATTTGTCGCTTTTAGTTTGGCTTGTAGTTTTTGCTTTGTTTGATGTTAAACAGCCTTTAATGTTTTTCAATTATTTTTGACAAATATAAAGCACCAAATTACTTAGAATTGCAGGCATTTTAAGTACACATTTTTCTATTTACTTTTATTACATTTACCCAATTAGAGGAGCGTTGACTGAGTCTTATAAAAATGAAGTATGACGTCACAATTGCAAGCACTTTAAATGGCCATTTTTCTATTTTTTTTATTATTATACTTTTTATCTAATTAAAGGAACTATTTCGACTGTGCCTCAACAATCTTAAAGTGTGACGTCACTCGTAAAATATCACCTTTTACAAACGTCCAAAAACACGTCACAGTTGGACACTTAGCCGTAATTTATCACGACTGAGAAAAGACTCCAGTCTCGATGTTTGCGCGGAAAGGTAGGAGTGTTTGGCAAACACTACGACATGACATAGCCAAGCGCTGAAATAACAGAAAGATTAGAGATGTTCTCTTTCTAGAGAATCGATTTCGAAACGAATCGATGATAAATAAACTGGACATTTTATTTTATATTATCTATATTAAAAAGATCAATTAGTTATTTTTTAATATTACTAGTGAATTTTGTTTAATTAGAAGATTTTGATTATCAATTATATAAGTTTATAGATTGCATTATTAACTCAGGCTCAGTTTGTAGCTTTGAAAGAATTTTTGATTTTATCACAAAAAATGATATTTTAATATTCGTTGTTAATTTTGTTCAATGAGTAGATTTTGATCAACAACCATTTAAGTTACCGATTTATAGCTTGTTTTGTGAGATTGTAAAATCGATTTTATCCCAAATAATCGATTTAGAATGATGGTCGAATTTAACCGAATCGAATGGATATTCAGAATGCTATTTTTAGATGCTATGACGCGACAAAAATAGAAAGTGAATAATGTCTCTATATTTTCGCGAGGTCCCCGCTTTAAAATATGTTAAGGTGAGCAGGCGAATAATGACTGAGGTTTTATTTTTCTTAAGCTAAGATATTTATATGCGATATTTAAAAGATATTTATAGGCGATATTAAGATATTTATATGAAGTGCGTGGTGTCCTGTTGGTAAACGGACCAGACGCGGCTGCCAACATGTTCACAGTGGTCGCGGGTTCAAATCCCAGGGCACACCTCTGACTTTTCGGAGTCATGTGTGTATTGATAGTCAATCACCACGCACTAAAACGGTGAAGGATAACATCGTGAGGAAACCTGCATACCATAGCGGTTTATAAGAATTTCTATGGTATGTAAGTCCGCCAACCCGCACTAGGCCAGCGTGGTGGACTATATGGCCTAACCACTCTCAATCGTACTGTCGATTGTAGAGTAGCCCCGTGCCCTGCAGTGGGACGTATATAGGCTGATAGAGATACAGAAGATATTTATATGCGTAAGAAAATCTACATATTTTAAAAGAACTTATTGTTTGTTTGGCTTGAGATTTAGGTTGCAATTTAATGAGCCGTTATAATATTATTGTTATCAACCAACGATTATAATATGTATATTATGTTGAATAGAAAAATATGGTTCAAAATATAGTGAAAACAAAATTACCATTTTTCAATGATAATTGATCTACCAGCTCGGCCATATAAATAAGTTTAAGTTTACGTGGCTTATTCATTTCCTTAATAATAGAATCAGAAGAAAAAGAAAAATATGAATATATTACAGTGATGGCGGAAAATACAGTTTGTGAAAATAGTTTCTATAAAAGTAAATTGTAGCTGTACTGACCGCTATCCTTTATATGTGAAATCGCACAAGAGCACTTAGTATTAGTAACGTGGATGTACGAAAATATTACATTCTTCAAAATAAATATTAAGAAAGTCAGTTTAACTGTCGACGATTTTTGATATGTTATTGATATAACTATGGCGCAAAGTATTAAACAAAGAAATAAGAAAGGAAAAGATTAGATAATGTTTACATAAAATAATTTAATTTAGTTCACAATTTTGATGTTTTTTACGTAAATACTGGTAAGATTTACGCAACATTTTTACCATTACGTTAACACAGTAAGATGTCCTTTAATTTTAAAATCAAATATGCCCGACGTTATGTATTTGGAGATTCTTTTTGGCAATTTTTTTTTAACAATTTGTACATTTTATTTCTTAATAAATTATAACATAGTCCGCAATAAAATATTATTCTAGATCCCGTTACGCGGCAATATCTTAAGTGTGCCGTTTTTTAGTCAATTAATTAAATCCACTTCGATTATCCGATAAAATATAATTATCCAATAAATTAATTCAAACTATTAATGTTTGAACAATAATATGTTTAGTTTTCCATATTAAAAATGAAACTGTGTATATTGAGAGGATATTACGGCCATAAAGCAATTACACAACTAATGAAAATATTTTGCCGTATCCATTCAAAAACTATAACTGGTTCGTGGTGATGGCCCGGCATTATATTTATAAGGAAGCTATTTAGACGTCCTGTTTTAGTTTAAGAGTCGAGGAAAGATATACTCTATATTAGCTTGCACATTTTTTACTTACGTCATAGGATTAGCCAATAAGAGAACGGTCTTCTACTGCAGACAAATCAGTGACTGAAAGTTTCAGGCCAAGGTTGAATAAATCATCACTAAAATCAAGAAATAACAAAGTATAATTGTCAAAATAAATTCAATGAACTGACGACCCAATGATGTTTGCAGAAAGTCGCTGAATGCAGGTAACTTTTAAAAGGTACCTGCGAAAATCCTTGGAGGAATTTTCAGCTTCTTTATGAGGCTAAAGAGAGAAAGAGACAGATGATACTCGAAACATATCTCACAGTACCTAGCCATAATCTATCACTTCGTCCAAACTAAAATTAAAAAGGGGAAAGATTTGATTGTTTGTTTGCGTTGAATAGATTCTAAAACTTCTGAACTGATTTAAAAAATTCTTTAACCATTACCATCCTACATTATCCCTGATGAACATAGGCAATGGAATATATTCAAAAAAGGGCCGGGTCGCAGGTCATTGGTCAATCATATTTTAAACAAGTAAAAATCATGTATATGGTAAAACCCGCAATAACAAAACGTAAAATATTAATTTAATTCGCAGAACACAATTCACTGTCGACAAATATTAAATGCAGCGGGTAAATCCGTCGTCATGTCGGCCGGTTATTACACAGTTAATTCATCGGTCAAACAGCCATTCTGTGATTTATTCCACAGCCGGATTCCATGATGAATGTACGCTCGAGTTTTTGGCGCATTATTGTTATCATTAATATATTGTTTGGGCTTACAAATTCATAAATGGCTTTACATCTACATTTTATATAAGAGTTTGGTAAAGGATAATGCCAATTTTACTATGAAACTTAGTATCGGTACGAAGATTTTTGTCCCTGAATGAGGCCTACTTTTTTGCTAAAAATTTATATTTTTAATAAATATAAACATAATTGCGACCCAGGACCGAAGTTCTTGGAGAAATTAACTTGAAGTCCAATAAAAGTATTTTTTTGTCGTCGGATCTGTGAGCAAAATATAAAATGTGATGATAATTACTGTATTTTATAAAATTCTGTCGCCCGGGATAAAATAGGAAAAAAATTAAGTACAAACCTTAAAATGCAATAATTAATTTTAAGTAGTATCGGTATCGGGATCAACGATATTTTTTACCTGTACTATGAATGGGCATTCTCCTTTGGATACTTACTTCATGTAGGTATGCAATCAATAATCATACATACCCCGACTTAAGATCGATATTTATGTCCTACTAGCTGTACCCGTGACTTTGTCGCGTGGAATTTAACAAAAACTTTACTTTTCTAAAATAAAAGATTTTTCTGAAATAGATGTAGCCTAAGTTACGCCTTATTATATCAGCTACCTAACATTATAAGTCCCGTCAAAATCGGTCCAGCCATTTCAGAGATTAGCCGGAACAACCAGACAGGCAGACAAAAATAACATTCTAAGGTCATTTTCGTTATAGGTATCGTGTATATAACGATATTACGTAGTTGGACATTTTTTTTATTTTCACTTCACAAACAGACACTTAAATTTTATTTATATGTATAGATGATAAATAATGTCACAAAATAATATGCTATTTTATTCCTATGACAACTTTAATCCCTATCACATTGGAGAATAAAACATACAAGACGAAAAGTGGGTGTCCTGGCACCTCTATACTTCCATCTTCTGTGAATTTATGTAGGTATGTTACTTTACTCGAAAAAAATATGTTTTGATCGCACTAAAACTCACCGAGAGGCAGTACCACTGCAATGTCTATGGTTCTTACATGTAAATACACTGATGTGTTTCGGTTTGAATGAACTGTAGCCAGAATAACAACTGAAAATAATGAGTTTTAGGACCAGTTTCACCAGTTCTTAATAAAGTCCTAGATATGTAACTGGCACTCATCTATCAGATAAAATACTAAATTCAACCCTATTGCAACTGAGATTGATATATTATCTGACAGAGGAGTACCAGATAGCTATCTAGGACTTTATCAAGAACTGATGAAACTTGCTTGCTTAACATCTTATTTCTCAGAATTCCATGCATTGCTTTGTAATTAATGGTGTTGTTTGGTATTGTTACTGTCCATGAGCAGTCGAGTCGCTCACCATCAGGCAAAAGACTTGCTCGTCTCGCCATAAATTAAAATAAAAAAATATTTTTCACGATCTAATATAATCATAACTTTCCCTATTTCAACGTAGCATCTTTGAAATTGATAGAAAATTATCTTAAGTGGCGATACTATGAAGTCACAGTCCTCATCTTATACAAACCACTAAATAGTACGAAACTTTACGATGTTTATTTCGAAGCGTTTATGTCCGAAGCTCGGGTTAAGTACGTTTAAAAGTTTTTAAGACGTGGGTAGTGTTGAACTTTTCAAATTAACAAGTTTTAATTCATCGGTTACTGTGCTTGACTTACTTCACACAGTATTTGAGACTTACTCGGGATTCCATTTGATAAATTGGTTTAAATACATTTTAGGGCAATATTGCCATATTGAATAGAATGAGGAGATCCGTAGAAGAACAAAGATTATCAACGTAGCCCAAAAGACTAAAAAGTTGAAGTGGCAGAGGACCAGGATATTGCGCGAAGAACTGATGGCTTTGGTACCGAAAGGTTCTGAAGTGCAGGCCATGTACAGACAAGCGACAAGTAAGGAGAACGGACGACCTGATAAGGTTGCAGGAAGTCGCTGGATGCAGGCCGGTTCCAACATGTCGATGTAGAGGTCATTGCGGGAGACCTATGTTCAGCAGCAGACTTCCTGTTACTGTGTGTGAGTAGTATGGAATGGATCGTGAATTTAGATTTTTATGTGAGAAAATTTTATGTATCAGATTTTTAATTGAAAATAAAATTATCATACGTTATCACGACGGCCTAGTGGAAACATATGTAGTTAGGAGACTTTTTTATTTCCCAAATGGAGCAAAGGGTTTCGGCATGATTTTGTCACAAACAAAACGAAGGTCCTTTCAAAGACTCTACCACCAAACGTTGGTAAATTTCAAACTAAATTGTTAAATACCAAAAGCCTACAAACAAGCAAATTTAATACAGACCCTCTTTTTCAAGTTGGTTAAAAATCACAAAACACGTCTATCCTCAGGCGTTCTTACATGTTGAATAAAATATTCTAGGACAATAATCCAAGGGCTAACACGAAACAATTCAAACAGAGCTCAGTTGACATAAATGTGTAAATCAAAACGTCGTTATTCGCGGAGGCTAGGTCGCTGACCTATTTTTATTTAATAAAATAGTTTTAAAATGCCCCGAGATGCTTTTAGAATTGTTAGTGGATAATATGGTTTTATTTGAACAATATTGTTTTCAGTTTTTGTTATGCATTGGTGTTTTATAAATGTGTTGTGAAAAGTTACGTCATCTATTTTATTTATTTAGATTGTGTTGAATATACATGCAAACATATTTACTAACATTTGTAAGTATGTACTTATAACAATATGTTATCCTTATGTTTGTCTAATAACTTACTCTTCGCTTGTTTTTTTTTTCTTTTATCTTAATTCTATCCTTTACTAACATAAAAAAGTGAATACAATCCACTTCGTGATGTCTATTCGAAATGCCAATGTGGGTGAGAGATTGCATGAAGTTAATTTTAATTGATAACGTGATATGTCCTTTAGGAATCTTGATAAAATAGGAATCAAAAAAGCCCTTAACGATTCATTTTATTTGTTAGGTGGGAAACAGACAACGTGAAAGCATATTAGTTTCATTTCAACCGTACATAAAGACTGCAAACATGCCTACATATTCTCTTAAGCATGTTTAGTAAATGAATTTAAAAAAAAGCTCATATTCCTCATATAAGCATAATGTTTATTCTCAAAGTGGAGTTTATCAATTAAAGCAAAACCGGAGAGTAGAGTTGAAATTTTGGACACTTGGACAATACCGCTCACATAACTTGACGTGACAGCCTACGTGGCGCAGTTGGTGAGACGCCAGCTGTGAAACGAGAGGCCATGGGTTCGATCCCCGAACCGAGACAAATGTTTGTGTGAACCACAAGCATTTTGTTTCGGATCTGTGTGTATGTGAGACCGAAAAGTCTCTCGTAGTTCCTGATACCCACGACAAAATACTCGATCTTAGTGTGGAGTCAGGACTATGTATGTGACTGTTGGGTGTATTTATTATTATTATTATGTATAACTATATGTAATATGTATGTATTTTATATTGTAACTATATAGGCCAGTATCAATAGTGGCACACAATAAATTGATACTAAACACCGAATTTTCACGAGTATCTTAGAAGCAATATAGCTTACTTTTAACCCGCAATAAAAACAAATCATTAGGGGCCTCGCCAAATATATTATAGACGGAATAACAGACACTAAACCTTAAACTGTTTCCCTTTTTAGTATGGAACCTCAAAAATAAAATGTTCTAGATTATTCGGGATTATTTCGTAAGAAATTATTAAACAGTGAAAACATAGTTATTAGGAGTCAGTTGGGCAACAACAAAAAGGTTCTGTCCTGTTAATTTGGTCTGCAGGGCCCAAAAACAACTTCATTTGTGTAGACTTAGGTGTAGACCCATACTTAGGGCTGTATTTACACACCACCGTTGTTATCGTGACAGCCATTTTGAATTTTATTCCATCACATATTGTTTTTTGTTTCTACTGCAAAACACACATGAAAACAAAAAACATGTTTATTTTATTTTTTTTTTGTAAATTGGTATATTTCATTTTAGTAAGTTTAATATGATAAATTATAGTGATAAAGTGTCTGATAGTTGTTATAAGCCGTAGACGTGAATTCTTAAGCAGGAATACCAATAAGTGAAATATACTTTATGTGGGATTTTCATTAATAACACATAACTACTGATGGTAGGTCTCTCATATGTGAGAGGCCGCCTGTCTAGGTACCACCGCAATGTCTATTTCTACCAGTAAACAGTGTAAATGTACTATTGTGTTTCGATTTAAAGGATATAAGCCAGAGTGAATACTGCACATAATGAAAGGCTCATCTCGCCATTCATTGCAATAAAAAAGCCTAAAAGACCTCACCGCGCTCAGCTCCTACAATGTGGCATTAAACAACTTAATAATAAAGAAGTTAAAAATACTTTACAGAAAAATAACTATAATAAAGTAAACCACAAAAATGCCTTTCTCAAACAAAAATAAAGTAATTTAAAAGAAACCTAACCAAAACCACGGCACTTTACCAAGAGCACATAATAAAGTGCAGCAATAAAAAATATAGAGCTAATTCAAGTATAATTTTTCACGGGCAGTGTAAAAAAAAGGTTGAAACCGCCGAAAGGGTGCGTGTGGAATTATACCGAGTTTCCACATGTAGTGGAAAATTGGAGTGCTCTCGTTAAGTTCGCTCCATTTGTTCTGCTCGCCTTGTGTTCTTGTTCTGTACACACCACTACATTTATTGTTCTCATTATTCTAGATCCTTGAAAAATAAATATTACTATAAATCTTAGCTAATTAGTCTGGTTATCGCATTATGATTTGGTTTTTGCAATAAAATTAATATATCCATTGAGCCTCATTTTCTTATTGAACTTGACAACCTCCTTAGTGCATATGGTTCAGGAGCCGATTCGCAAAAGCAAAGCTACGGATTCAATCTCTAGACGATCTGTGACACACAGATGATGATGATGTGTGATGTGTTTGCCACGAGGTTCTGTGTGTAGAGTTTCAATAAGTTTTAGTTCCCCGAGGCAATAGACTTATTGTGGAGTGCGGGGTGCGGAGTTTGTGCAACTATTTATTTATATTTATTTTATTTTCAACACTAGACAAGTTGTGTGTAGGTGAGCTTAATGCCTGAAGCATTATCTACCAGTCGAATCTAGAGTAATCAAGAGATGTAAAAGAGGCAGATGCATTAATAATAAAAAAGGTAATAATATATTAATATGCGTAAACGTGCGTGCGTGCGTGCGTGCGTAATATAAAATATATAATTTACATACATACATATGAAACATTAAATAAATAATGCATACATATATAACTACCATAGAAAACTATTGTGTAGATTCTGCCATTCTGTTAATGAACAGGTCTATTTATGTAATTGATTATGTTATATTGGCATGTATGAAATAAATTTACTTTGAACGTTATTATTTGAATCCCCGTTCATATACGGAGTATTAAAGAAAAAGAAGAATATGTACATGAATAGGTATCAATTTGGCAAGCAACAAAAGTCAACGTATCTGCAAAACTCATAGTCAAGTGTTTGCAGAAGGAAACTATAGAAGCGAAATAAAAAATAATATATATTTTATGGACAGTGTATTTATTTCTTCACACGTTCAGTGGCGACTATTTATGATCCCTTATAGATGTCTATGAACATTGAACATCTGTGCTATGAGCACAAATATTTCGTGACGACATTGTTTGCAGCGTCACTACCAATATAAATTATTCATATTAAATATATCATATGTTCTCGCGTTTGGAGAACATCCTTTTTTCAGAGAACATCTTTGCCATGTAATCCTTGTTATATTTTTGACCGTTTTTTTTTTGAGTTATTTAAAATATTTTAATTTAATTTACTACAACAAATTAAGAAAATCTGTAATCTATTGTAGAACTACTCCTTTATTACATCTCGATTGATGGATTGTATATTATGGCATAGTGTTATAGATCGTTTAAAGGGAAAAAAAGCAATTTTTACGACAAAACTTATTGTAAAACCAACTAACGATTTCTGGATATTTATTCCTCTCTTATCGATTCTTAACCTTTTCTTTTCTCATTTCAATCACGTAATCTAAAATAATTTAACCGTATAACTTATCGGTGTATAGAAAAAATGATTGATTTCCGCCAACAATACTGACGGATCGCCGCGAAAGCGATATAAAATTTAATCAGAGCTCAGCTCCCAAAGAAGCCGTGATGAATCGGGTATCAGATATGCAAACAAAATGCAGCCAATCAATCCAGGCTTCTTAACAAGCCGCTCGAGTTTCTCCGCCAGTTAATCTGCTATAAACGATTTTTTAAAGGGAAAGCTGATGGAATTTGAGAACATTTTTGGTGGTTATATTTCAGTCGTTGATATCTTTTTTGCATTTTTAAATATATTTTTTATATATAAACACAACATTTGAGATTTAGTACATGAGGGGTTGTGTCAAAAGCGAGAAAAGATATGAATTATTCTTTCGGAAATCTCCTTCGTCGAACTCAACTGTAAAGTTAATAGTCGCTTATATGAGTATGTCTTTGAAACAACCTGTCACAACAGACCCGTCGATGATATTAATATAGTCGGCAAATTAGATTTATCACTTACAACATCGGTTGGACTTGCATCTGTATCAGCTTATATACGTCCCAATGCAGGCACAGGCCTCCCCTACAACTATAAGTATGACTGAAAGGAGTTAGACCATATAATCCACCACGATGGCCAAGGAGGAATTTACATTCTATAGAAATTCTTAAAAATCCCTCCCTATGCTATGCAGGTTTCCTCACGATGTTTTCCTTCACCGTTATAGTGCGTAGTGATTGACTATCAACACACACATGGATCCGAAAAGTCAAAGGTGTGCGATTAAACTCGAAAAGTTTTAAATAACTGTCTACGTCATTTATTTAAGAATTAATAAAATATGAACTGCACGGTTTTTACAGTCGAGCTCGATTAAAAAAAGTCGTAAATTGAAATCTGAAATTGAAATTCCGCAAAGCATATCACGAATACTGATGGATTAATTTGCATATGTCAATGTGAGGAATGCCTCCATTAATATTTATATGACAAAATGTTTCTTCACATGAAAGAATTTTTAATACGCAGACGATTCGCGGACCGAATTAATAAGGGGAGAAGGTTATGAAGTCACTTTTACAAAATCTTTTTTCAGGAATTTTCTTTGGAGGACATTCCTGACGAATTAACGGAAGAGTTGTTACTTTATTACAATTTGGTAATAAAGTTTTATATTATGACAGCTGTCGTGGCGCTGTTAGTTAGATGCCGATTGTGGGAGACTGCGGGTTCGATCCCCGCATAGATTCAGCTATTTGTGAGTTCCAAAGGTATTTGATGTGGGTGCATTTATGAGCAAATAGTTCCCCAGATTTTATCCCCACGGTACAAAACTAAATTGTTTTTAAAGTGTAGTAGTGAAGAGTTATTGCGTTTCTAAGAGGATTTATCAATCAGAATTATGAGGATTCTCTATGAAATAAGCGTTTTTATACAAAATAATTGATCAAATAAAGTTTTTTTTTTTCAAACAAGCTGTTATCTTATATCAGCAGTGCTGTTATTCCGTAGCTTTGAACAGAGATTTATGACGGATTTTCAAATAAAATTATGAAACATGTAGGAAGTAATGAAATTCATGAACACTTTAGATTTAAATATACTTCTAATAATAATGTCGACAACCAAAAGACAAACAAAGTAATGTATTATAGATTTTTTTTCTTTATTTATAATTTTTACATAAATAATCATACTATGAAATTTGGAAATCGCATAGAGTATTTTTTTTATCTGAGAGGAAAAGAGAATGTAAGAATGAACTATTGCATCGGCAACTTCTTAGTGATTACTAATTCATTGCAATTTACATATTCATGTTGAAAGCATTTTGATCTTTACACGCTCTGCTGGCTTGCATATTTTATCTTAATTTTGGTACTAATATATTACATACTATTACGTAGTCTTTACCAAAATGACTACACAAATTACCAACTTTTGACGCGAACGTTTCATCAGTTCAACGCGAGTAGGTATTAATGGCTATCATGTTTATTAAGTTGTATACGTTACGTTTAAAAGCATGATTTATTCTCGCATGAGGGCTGTTCAGCAGAATTACATTAATTATGTTGTTATTGTCCAGGGTTGCCACTTCTACGATTTTATTTTGTAATATAAGATGGGAAAAATAGAAATATAAATACACCTTGCAGCAGGGATGCCAAACCAATGACACGCGTGCTATTGACGGCACGTGACATTATATTTTGAGCACATCTGTGTCAATATGCACTGAAAGAAAAACATGTAAAATTTTCTCATAACAATAAATATATTCAGCGCTCGTTTGTATTAAAGTATGTCATTTTTTTCTTATAATATTGAATTCAAAATAATTTGACTGCATGTCAATGGTGCTATTAAACATTTTTCTTATTAAAAGGCCACGTTGATAGACATCGTTCGCCATCTGTGCCCTACAGTAACATAATAGTCCTGACCCTACACCAAGATTGAGTCTTATACCGTGTGTAACAGGCATTACGAGAGATTTTTCGGCCTGACAAACACCCAGATCCAAAACAAATACCTGCTTACTTACAATTAAGTGTCTTAAAAAATAATAATGCTATTCATTAAAAACAATCATTCATTCGAGCTCAAGTTTTTGATTTGTTCTTAGAAAATAAATAACTTTTATAAAAAAATTTGTTACAAATACTGTAATAAATTCGATAGCATAAAATCTCCGTATAGATCACCGATAATAAACAAAAAAATCCCTTTGATGTCAATAACACACCTAATTATATCCAACATATCAAGTATGGCATTTAATTTTCTCAAGTGACATCCCTTTGGTCGTAAGCAAATTGCTCCAGACGGAATGAATGACACAATATAAGCGCTCAGTGAAGGCATTCTAGATAATTACCGCTTGTGACTTGTCTTTTCAACAAAATCACACTTCTAATGTTTGGGAATAAATCCTAGGAGTCATAAGGAATGCTTTTGGGTCTAGTTCTATTAAACAGGGTGTAATGAGGGCGTTTAGTTTACATAATATTATGGTTGTATATATTTAGGGTAGTCCTTTGTATTGAGGTCTTTATTTTCTCTTGTAAGTCTGTCTGTCTGAATCAGCCCATATACGCCCCACTGCAGGGCACGGACCTCCTTTACAATAGACAGTATGATTGAGAGTGGTTAGGCCATATAGTCTACCACGCTGGCCTAATGCGGGTTAGCGGACGTACATACCATCCACATTCTTATAAATCGCTATGGTGTGCAGGTTTCCTCACGATATTTTCCTTTGCCGTTTTAGTGCGTGGTGACTGACTATCAATCAATCTTGTAAGTAGTTTCGTTGTTATCCAAAAGTATTTTCCTTTTAATTAACAAACAAAGAGGCTCTGTTTATTTCAGTAACTAAACTCAAAGTACGTTTATTTCTGTTTCATAATAATTAGTGGAAATAAATAGGTATTGGACACAAACAATCGTAATATGAACCAACTAACGCAATGATCAAAATCATTAAATTATTCACGTCAACCGGGCCACGTTGTCGACTCGATGTCAAACCAAATTAGCGGATAGATTGCTAATTATCACCGAACACGAATATTTGAATGCGCAAGTGGAATAACTTCAAATCAATCATACAATACCGTTTGCGATTGATCGCCATTCAGAATAAATGTGAACATGAGAGTTCACTCAATTGTCTGCCTGTACGAAATGGTTGATGTTTGAAATTTTAATTGATTTGTTACAACAGCTTTGGAATTCTACCTAGTTTTATTTAAGCTGTTTATATGAAATGCGTTGCGTTGCCTTTGCTCGCAAGAGCTCCGGAAATTACGAAATGAATTTAATTTGATTCCCGTTTTTCTTTTAATCTGTTAACGTATTTCATTATAATATTTTATCGAATTTAAAGATTTAAACACATAATAATATAAATTACAATTATTATTAGTATTATAAATATTTTAACGTATAAGCAGCAGACCTGGCTCTGTGGCGTACCTTGTGAGAGGCCAATGACCAGCGGTAGACTGCAACGGGCTGATGATGTTGATATCAATTTTTGAATAAGTTGTTCGAATAAGAAAAAAAATAATTTTATAGCACCGGAAACTCCGGTAATAAAATTAATTATCTACCAGAACGGTCGACAGCATTCCAGAACTACTATTTCGCTCGTATTTGTTGAAGAAACTAAGAAATTCCAAGTTGTTTGACAACTCGACACTCGCAAAGCTTTAGAAAGAAAATTAGTTCGTCCTGAAAAGACGTGCTCTATGGCCCGACGAAAGGACACTCACGTTACACAGTACGACATAAAAACGGAATTAATTAACTCATGCTATCGCATACCGAAAACGAAGCTGAGTCGTATTTTTACTGATTACAAACACAATGTAACTGTTTTGAAAGATTGTTGTATTATAAAGATAGTTACACCTGTGAATCTCAATTATTTCGGTTTTCTTCGAAAAAGAAAATATTCCTTTATAAATAAAAATAATGAATATTGTTATAAATAAAAATAATAATAAATATATAAATATTCCTTTTTCCTGGTTAATAGTTCAAAATTAATTATAGTTTTTGCGGCCAAATAGTTGAAGCCTATTTGGGTAAGTCCGAATGTTGGGGAATGCCGATAGTTACTAATAAATTTAAGTTAATTTCTCCTAAATAGGGCAGTATATTTTGATCCAACTTTCTTCTAACCGCTTCGCCAATTCGTTCGTCCCCTTTCGGTTGACTTTCAGATTCCTTTAAAGTGATTTTAATCGTGTTTTATTTAAGATTTCATATTAACATGCCAGACCTATTTCGAACCGGAAGCTTTAAATGAAGTTACACATATAAATATAGTACGTAAGCCCTAAGCACTATGAAACACTGGATGGGAATGAACTTTTATGAAATTGAGTGCAGGCGCTTTGTGCATATATAAACTCGGACATTCCAACCTTTTCAGAAACTGGCTCAGTGAATAATTGAATGCGAGTGCTCAGTGCACATCGCCGGCTATGGCAAGAGTTTTATAACTCTCCTATATAAAATTCGGCTGTATTATACAGACATTGGTACATAAACATCGCGCCTCTGTCCCAGGGTAGGCACACCGCATAGAAACTACCTGGATGTTATAGGGAGCGCGCCTACCGCCATTTCGGGCACAAATTTTTGACTCCGGGCTGGCAATAAATAGAAAAAACCAATATCACTTTGCCCTACCCGGAATGCGAACCTGAGACCTCAGCATTGTAATCGTACCGTATTACAACTACGCCACCGAGCCAAGCTGTATCATTACATTTCTTAAATGTGTATCTTGTGAAATTAATAGTAAAAAGATAGGTATTCTATTTTTTTTTTATATATTTTACCTACAGTTGAATAATGTTTAAAGTTTTAAGAGTGGTAGAGTTACTCTGTTGTCAGTTATGACTCAGCATAAATGGGCATGCTCGTCTGGGGCGGTACCACTGTCTCACAGAATATCGACGCGTTTCGTTTGGTGATTGAGTATACCGTATGTCTAATATTCCTTTCCTCGTCCCATCGTTTTTCTTTCCCCTTCCTCTCTCAATTTGATGGGCCTGCAACACATCTATAATCCCATCACTGTGAATGTTTATGGGTGGCAGTTATCACTTGCTATCAGGTGACATGTTTGCTCATTTTCAGGAACTATTTAATGAAAGATAAGTGAACTGTAGTTCGTAAAGGCATCTGAATGAATAACTGAATAAATATGAACTTATTTCGTGTGTACCATTCATCCAGATACAAATTCGTAGCACTAAGTACCTACATACTTAAGTTTGTAATAATTCGTGTTTGTGAAACTTTTAGAGTTACAAATAACGAACTCTTACTTTTATTATTTTTTTATATTGCAAAGGATTTATGGACTGACGCCTTGTGCTGAAAAACATACAAAAAAAAATAAGTTAAAATGGCGGGATGTTAGATGATTTTCTTTCTACGGGAGTTACAACGTAGTAATTATTTATCTATGCAGAGAGTGGCGGTTTCTAATCAATTTATTAATACGGTTTTAGTTATAGCTTACTAAATTGGTGGGAATAACATTGGGTACGTATATTTTAGGCACTCAATGGTGGAGACCAGATTTAAAAAGATTGGAGCGTTAAAATAATAGAGTTTATGAAGTATTATTCTAAATGTGAGTTGTATGTGCTGTTTTTAATCAATAAAGTTTGCAGATTTTAGGGTGATTTTTGTTAATTAATAATACGATAATTTTAAGTTATTATTTTTTTTTTTCTATGTTCTCTTATCCCAGATAATATTGGGACGGATGTCCTCATTCAACTATGCCTTCGGTCACCTGTTTTTACATTTACTCTAAAGGAAAAAAAAGATAAACAACATTTAATAATAATATTTTATAATTTTTAATAATTTAAATTCCAAAATAATAAAGCACATATAATATCTGTATAATTCGTAAAGCCTATAAATATAAAATGTAAATAATTTTGCGTAAATTACGTAATTCCTCTTAGATAGTATAAGCCACGAACACCAATAATGAACACTGTAAATATTCTAAAATAAGTAATTTTATTACTATAACTTAAATTTAAAGCACTTTTGCTAGGATGTAACGAAATACTTATATCTTAGTATAAAAATGATAACAAAATATAAGGGCAATCAGTCTGTTTGTTCTTCAGCTTCGAATATTCTGCCGCGAAACTAATTTATTGTGATTTGGCGCAAAATCATTACAAATCGAATAACGTGAAGGACCTTATTCATAGACAATTATAAAACCTATTTTAGTTATTGGAGACTGTCCCGCCCTCACACCCACCACTGTAACTCCTGTAAGCCAGGATCAACAGCGGCACGCAATGTTATGACACCGAGCATTAAAGCTCGGCGAGTCTCCGGGAATGTCTGACTTGTCTTTAACCCGCAACGAAATCAATCAGAAAGTTGGAAACCTATTTTAATCATCGAATGTTATGTCTTTTTCGCTCAAACAGACTCAAAAGTCGTTCAAAAACTAAAATAAGTTTTAAAATTGTATTCACAAATAATACTTTACTCAGTGCTAGAGGAATGCTACGGCATTTCTCATAGCGATCGTTAGGTCCAGCCTTTATCGAGCAATTTTACCTGAACGTTTTAAGTGAACGCATACCATGCATAACTCAAGTATTGGTTCTGAATTAGAGATTTTGTGCGTTAGGCTGCACTTTGTATCCTCATAGTATTGTTTGTGAATACGAGGGTTAAAACTGTATATAAATAAGGTCGAAAGGGGTTGACTCCTTTTAAAAACCCACGGACAACAGATTAATTGGTGGGATCTTTTTCAGTTTCTACTGTTATTAGTACCTAAATAAATTTAAAATTCGATTTCATTAAAAAAATAATCATTAGAAATTCAACCTCGAAAAACACTTCAAAAATATAAATGAGATTATTTAACAGACTTTATAACAAGTAAATATCGAAAATACGAGATTAAATTTAGTTTAGTAGAGCCCCAGCAGGCCGAGCAAGCACTTCTTATAGTGTCCGGAGCAGTCACCCTGAAAACAGACAAAATATTTATATTTATTAGTATCAACAAGGGCATTTAAGAACCTTCGCTGGTGGTTTTTATAGGTACGGTACCAATCGGGCGCTTCTATAGGATACTTAAATGACGAGACTCGCAACGTGATGGCAGTGATCATCAGACATATTATAACTAGTGGTACGATATTTTTATGAATTGTAATAGAGACGGCGACGGTATTTTAATGTCACGTATATCGTAAATAACATAATCCGCATTGCACTCGAATTGACGAGCTATGAAAAATCTCCAGTAAGATGAAAAGAAAGATAATGTAACTGTGTAGAAGTGACAAAGATAGAAACAAATGCGGTAGTAAGGTCACTCTTAATAAGGTTGTGTCTAAGATTTGATTTTGAGCAGTATGTAATGGTTATTAAAATATATCGCTTATAAAAAACATAAAGGAGAATGCCCATTTTGCTATGAAACTTAGTGTCGGTGCGAAGGTTGTTGTCCCTCGATGAAACCCACTTATTGCGTAGGTTCCATAAAATATATTTTTGTGTCTTCGGCTCTGTGAATTAAACGAAAAATGTGATGATAATTACTTTATATTATAAAAATCCGTCACCCGGGATATAACAGGAAAACGTTTAAGGACAAATCATAAAAATGCTATAATAAATTTTAATCAGTATCGGTATAAATAGTCAATGATATTTTTTATCGATACTATGAATGGGCATTCTCCTTTGAAAACAGCACTGAAATTGGATTTAAAATGACTGAGATACTATTATTTTTATTAGTGCGATGCGGGCACTCGTTGTCTCTTTCGCACGCGTGCACCTTATGGAAGATGACGTCACGCCGTGAATGTTGTATCCTTTTCTATTACTCCTACCACAAACCTATTTGACCGACTTCAAAAAAAGGAGGTAATCAATTCGACTGAATTTTTTTTTTTTGTATGTTTGTTACGCGATTTCGCCGGCAATTAGGAACCGATTTTGAAAATTTATTTTTAGTCGGAAAGCAGGATATACAGGGTTGGTCCCATAAAAAATTGGACAAGACCTGATTAATATCTTCGGATCTGCTGACGAGAACTCCTCAAAATTGAACAGACCAGCATTAATTCTTTTTGCATTAGATTAAGTATGAGTATATTATTACAAAGGGTGGATGAAAATGGAAAAAGGTGGGGGTGGGGGGTAGAAAATAAGTACAATTGTAAATACTCAATATCTCCGGCAATGCTTAATAGATTTAAAAAATAACTTTTTTGTCGAATAGTATTATATGTCAGGTTGGACAAAAAATATATTGTGAAGACCTGATAAATATCCTCGGACCTGAAGGGCGGAACTCCTCAAAATTGAACAGTATAGCAATAAGTCTTTTCAATTTAGGTTCAGTATAAGTGTATTACTGCAAAGGGGGGATGGAAAGGGGAAAGTAGAAAAGGGCATGGTGGGGGGAGAAATATAAATACTTAATATGTCCATTACATAACTGATTTAAAAAAGCTTTTCTTCGGAACAAATGGTATGTAATTTTGGTCACATATAAAATATGGTGAAGATCTAATGAATAAGTACATATCTGGAGAGCAGAACTCCTCAAAATTTTGCAGAAACGCAATGATTTTTCTTCTGTTAGGTTCAGTATATGAGATTTATTAAAAAAAGGAAGTCAAGAAGGCGTAGAGGTGAAGGGGTGGCGAGTGATTACCACGCATCGGCGTACTTAATATCTCTGGCAGGTTGACCCGATTTTAGTGTTTTTATCATAAAAACGAAAACAAGGTGGCTACAAGAAAACTAAAAAGTAATAAATAAAATAATATTAATTAAAAATTAAAAGACCGACTTCAAAGTAATAAATAACATATATTTCATTGTGCTAGTACACATTGATTGATTTTCTTATTGACTTGACTAGCCAACAAATCTTCAATACGTAATATTTTGAAGGCGGGTCGCCAAGTGATGAACACTATGACTTACACTTAAATTTAATTTGTGTAAAACATCCTAGCGAAAAATACGCAAGTTGTACACGCAATATTAATTCATCTTAATGTTTATAAAATCACGCCTTTTTCCCAGAAGGGGTAGGCAGAGATTCTCCTGGTATCAATCAGGACACCCACGGTACACCTTGTGTGTTATGTCCCTAGGTGTGATAGGGGGCGAGTCTATCGATGGCGATATATAGCCCGATATGGATCGGGCACAAATTCCAGACTCCGTCCTGATAACTAATCGAAAAATTCAATATTGCTTTACAAGAATATATCAGACCCTGATCAACACTGTTGAGCATCGAACTTATCTAAAATCGAGGGAATGATGCAAACTTAAATACCCTTCCCTTTCTTATACTTTCCTCACTATGATTTCGATCACTGTTAGTAATTCAATATAAATATACAAGTGACTCAAATAAGTCAAAGGTGTACCCTGTAATTAAAACCCTTGACCACTGTATCTTGATGTATCCAATCCATAATAATTAGACCAGACATAACATATGATTAATAAACATGGTAATTCTATTAAAATCTCAACTTTACACATAAGATGAATATGTTGAATAAATACTAATTTACATATTGACCTTACTGAGCGCCAATGATACAGGATCTACAAGTAGGTAATATTAAATTGTGTTAAATTTCTTCTTGTTCGTCACTTGGCGACCCGCCTTCAAAATATTACGTATTGAAGATTTGTTGGCTAGTCAAGTCAATAAGAAAATCAATCAATGTGTACTAGCACAATGAAATATATGTTATTTATTACTTTGAAGTCGGTCTTTTAATTTTTAATTAATATTATTTTATTGTAAAATTGTAACTTGCCTATTACTTAACGGATTTTAATAATTCTTTCTGAATATGATTATGCATAACGTAATCTTTTGATACAGACAATAATAAAAAATATGACACTAGTCTATTGTTACAAACACTGTGTACATAATGGCTCTATTCTTATATTTCATATTGACTACCTACATCACGAATTACATTACCTATCTAACTAAAAACTCTGCCACAAATGCATATAGCTTGGCAAAAAAGTGTCTGCTTTTCATGAGGGCGCTAAGATCGCATTTAAGGTTAATACGGCAACCCAATATACTACGACGGAGAAGATATAGATTCTTGTTATTTTTATTGATTGTTATTCATAGGCTCTTTGTTTCTTTTATATCACAACACAAACAAAAATCGTACGAAAATG
This sequence comes from Hyles lineata, assembly GCA_030180105.1. Taxonomy (NCBI): domain Eukaryota; kingdom Metazoa; phylum Arthropoda; class Insecta; order Lepidoptera; family Sphingidae; genus Hyles; species Hyles lineata. Next base: position 13,138,756 of record JARJEE010000006.1, on the reverse strand, counting down.
TATAGAAATACCTAGGTATAAAATTATTCAACAAACAAAAGCCATTTTTAACGGTGTCATAATAGTTTTTCCTTAATGCCAATTGTCACCGCATCTTACTCTTTTTTGCCATGCTATCATTGACGTAAAATATATGGACGGGGCGGAGAGCAAGAAAAGTGTTGTCACGAAAGTGGTCCCCAACACCAGTGCAGCGGTTGTGACGTCACAGCGCACCGGTCTGTAAGTCGTCTACAAATGTCTAATTATATTGTGCGTAGGTGCAATAAAGATGATTGAAAGTTCCGAAAAAAAAAGATAACATTTTTTATCACCGCTAAGTGAAAATTATATTACTTTAAGTCGATATTACATGCATTGTAGCATTATTGAAAACGATTTCATGGCCGCCATTGACGTAAAATTCTGACAGATGGCGCTATTTTCACAGCCATCTTTTCGACGTACCCAATGTACTGAAGGGCCTATCCTTAGTTTTTAAATCAATGCATGCTATACAGAACTACTGCGAAAAATACGCACCTCAATCCAACTCTGTAGAGTCTCTCCGTACTTGCTCTGGAATATATCGGCGATGTCTCCGAGGTCCACCTCACAGCGCGTCACCATGATGCGGATGAGCTGGCGGTCGTTGGTGCCGAGACCCCTCATGGACTTGGCAAGTCGCTCCGCGAAGAACAGAGGCTTACTACGCACCACTTTCACTGGAATAGAGTGAAAACATTTAAAATTAAAGCCCATGTTGGCTGTCACGCCCTCACACCCGCCACTGCAACTTCTGTCAGCCAGGATCAACAGTGGCACGCATTGTAATGACACCGAGCATTGAAGCTTAGCGAGTCTCCGAAAATATCTAACTTGCCTTTAACCCGCAACGAAATGAATCATGAAGTAAATAATAGGAGGAATTGGAAATATTTTTGTCCACTTTCCTCCGTAGCAAAGCGGGTGACAAATAAATGGACTAAAGAGGTAGATAACCTCTGATAAAGACTTACAACCAGAGAAGCCAGCTGTAAAGCACCACGGATTAAACTATTAAAATATGAAAAACCCACGTTGTCGGGTATTTAATCTAGTACATAGAATATATTTGAAACCATAAAAGCATATTTATTTATGTGAATAATAACATGTAGTCCTGACTTCACACTAAGATCGAATCTTGTGTCGTGGGTATCAGGAACTACGAGACTTTTCGGCCTCACAAAAACCCAGACCGGAATCAAATACCTGTGGACGTTATGCGCTGTCATTTATATATATTATATATGTCGACGCAAGGCTGATGTAAACTTCAAAAACAATTATATGAAGTTTAAATTTTACAGTTAAATATGACTGGATAGTTTTAAATTAGTTTAAACTAGATTAATGTAATCAGTTTCCTATTTTTCAATATAAAAAGTTGTGTTATGATCATGGTTATGATTTGCAGTTGCTATGACAGCAAATCATCACTAACAAAAAGGTTTATTTAAATTTAGGTTTAAAAATAAGTTATCTATTACTAAATTCATTTCATGATTAATAAACTATATGCGTTTGTTTTAAAATAATTTCTGTTTTAATTCATGTATAACAAATAGTTGATTGAACTACTGTGTGTCAAGCGCCAATGGGGCGCGCGTTTAAAATGTTTAGATAAATGTTTTTAAACTATAGAGCATTTATTTAATGTTAAATTCGAGTATTAAAAATAGTAAAACTTATTTACAAATCATAGTTTGTTACCTTAATCAATGTTAACTACAATTTGTGAAAACATAAAATGTGTAATGACTTCGCAACGACGCGAGTACGCCATCTTTCGGGATGAGAAGGAATAATATAATGGCGAGCCGCTGCGAGGTCACGTAGGCGATTTAAAAACAAATACTGTGAAAAAGTGTGTCCAAAAACTGTGTGAGTACTGTTTTTGTTGTTTGATAAATAAAGTAAACGTTGTGCATTTATTATGTGCATTTATTATGAGTGAGTTTCATGGTGGAGATAGTGGCATCAGCTCTGCTGACGCCACTATCTCCAAACCCTTAAATAATCCTGGTGCCTCGTTATATATCTTTGCTCTTTTTTAAAGCTTAATTACATCTACTATACTGCCTCCATGTATGCTTTAAGGTCGACTGGGAAAATTAATTTCCCAAACCTAGGATTTGTGCTGTGTGCTTGTGATTTTGTGTGATATTTATTAGATACGGTCCACTGCAAGGCACAGGCGAGCCCTACAATCGAAAGCATGATTAAACCATAATATAGCCCACCACGTTGGCCTAGTGCGGGTCGGCGGACTTTCATTTCATTTTACATTCGCGGCAGACTATAGAAATTCTTACAAATCACTATGGTATGCAGGTTTCCTCACGATGTTTTCCTTCATAATTATAGTGCAGTTACTATGCTAGAATAAAAAAGTGTTCTTACCAATAGCCCTCAAAGCCTTCTCAATATCGCCAGAGAACTCAGACTTGATGGCGTCATCAATATCGTGTCCGGTGAGGAAATTGTATTCGTTGAAGATGGCGGCCAGTTGAGGGAACGAACGAGAGCACAGTATACTGTTGAACATGGACTCGTCAGTTCCTAGCCGATCTTCACCTGAAATCAAAATTGATAAAATAATCTATAATAATCATTATTTCAACAAGGTTGTACATGATCCATTTAAACATCAAGTAATGGCCTGCGGCCAACGGGACGGAATGGTTTTTGTTGCTTGATAGGAGATAGTAATATGATCAACAGTTTGCTCTTTTGCCAGACCTATAATATATTTTAATAAAAGAAGGATAAATCTTTAAAATGTTACATACCAGCTATGTGCAAGTTCTTTGCGTCCTCCCTTGCCATATGTTGATTGACAGTGGGGTCTTCTGATCTATTTCCCTGATTAAAAGAAAAAATTATGTGAGACAACAGCACCACATTTGTGTAAGGCTTGGTCGATACATGCTAAAGTCATATATTGGGCGTAAATACCTACGTGTAATATGACTATTGCTTTTAATTACAGCGTATATCCAGACTACAACCGAAAACGAAGCCAGGTGGTAGTTTTATTATCTTCAAACGCAATGCAAACAATCACAAACAATAAATTCTCGATAAAAACCGACGAATTTTATTATAATTTTACTATCTACGTTTTTTATTTATTTATATATATGTTGTAAATAGTAAATATGTAGTTTTTTTATAAAATAATAATGTACGCCCATTTACTTTTAAAGACGCACGGGCTTAAATTATTATTTTAGCATAACCTAAAATAAATAAAAAAGATCGTGCCATTTTATTACGAAAATTTAAGTTGAAAATTTGCTGGTGTCGCTAAAACTACCTACTCGCTTCGTTTTCGTTCAGTCTATACAAATTCTACACACATACATACAACTTTCCATTATTTTTTACCGCGCGACGTCATAGCAGGAAAAGCAATGCACCTGATGGTTTGTGCATTACAATCAAGTATATCCCAGACGAGAGATTATTTATCTCGTCTTATTATTCTCTCAACGGTACTTTTATTCCTCCCTATTCGAAATAGCATAGAGGTATATTGGCTCAACCCAAAATAGAACATATTTGCAAATGTGACTACAGGCTACTATGGGCTAAAAATAAAGAAATTCGTACATTTATAAAGATTTAAGACGCGTTCAGAGAAGCTCGCGGTATAACAGTAGCGGCCGTATTCAAAGAAAGTTTTAAGAAATGGTGGGTCTTCTTCTCTCCAACCGAATTTAAGTCTTTCAATAGGGACAAAACATTTGGTAACCAAGATAGTCAATAGTTAAATAGATAAGCAAAGTACTTTCTACGAATAAGACCGTACTAGCATGAAGAATGAGCAAGAAATCTCTTCTAAAAATATTGTATAGTTACCATGCACAAGCTCGTCATCAGCCTCTTGAGGTTTCCAGATGTGTCGTCGCGAAGGTCGTCCTCCAACCTTCTGCCGTAAGCTGTAAACAATTAATAAACAATATGTAATGTAGTATGTAATGAGTTTTTACGAGCGATGAGTAACGCAAACTATTCTAGTATGACGATGGTGCTGGCAGTAATGTTAAGAAGAAGAATACAATAAGGATTTGATTACAGAACAGAGTTGTCATCGGTTAATGTGAAGGATGGCCAAGTCGGGAGAACTAAGCTGTGATTGTTCAAGAGTAGATATTGTATTTGCATTGGCATTTAAATATGGGAATTGTATGTTGTAGAGAGCCCTGTTTTAATGTATATGACGACAGAAAAGATTAGAAGACATATGACTACACAGCCGTCGTATTATTTGGATTTTTTATAATAAGACATTTGAAATCAGTGTTGTAGATACTATATTCGTCGGTGAGAAAAGCGACCAACTTTCATAATGATGATAAACCACTGTAAAGTATTTTATTTATTCATACTTTATTATACACCACACAATAAAATAGAAACCATACATAAAAATAAGTGAAACAATCGGCGGTCTTATCACAAAACCGCGATGTTTTCCATAGAACCTTTTGATAGGCTAGAGTTACTATAATATGGAAGAAATGGATGATGATGATGATGATGAAGGAAAAAACATGATGAAACATACATGTTATTATTACTCACGTTTAACAACATTACGTACTCGCAGTCAAACCAATTAATAAGGTTTGCGAGACTTTTTATAATCCCTTTTATAAATTTTATTTAAAAAAATAAGCAAATAAAACTAGACAATAGTTTTACAAAATGTTTTATACCATGTGAACTCCGCTAACCGGCAATAGACAAGCGTGATATATGGCCTAAGATCTCTGAATCATAATACTCTCGATTGTAGAATAGTAGTATAGTACCGTTGTTTACAATGGACGCTTACGGGCTAGTGTACGGTTTAATAACAGAGACCACGGGCCATGAAAATCACGCCGATCTAGGCGCCATTTCGGCCAAACGCGCGGCGCTCGAGCTAAATGCGTCTAGACAAAAAAAATGGATTACGTCATCCGCTGGGAATATCATAGGGAATATCGATGTCTATGTAGCCGACGTTGAAGAAATGTACTATAAAAACTAGACGCGCATAGGTCATTACGCACTCAGGTCCTATATTGAAAATTGCAAGCGCGGTTGGTATGTGAGGAAAGAGAGTGACTCCAGTCTCCAGTACGCCCTATAGTTAGTGCAAGTTAGAGAGAATATACAAATAATTCATGGACGCAATTAAGGCCTGATTGTATCCCAATATGTACAAGTAAACTCGAGACGCAATACACTTAGGTAAATATGATAGATCCTCTACTGTTGCGGTCATTGTTCAGGGAGATACAAATATCTTACCACCATATGTACATAAATAAATAAATAACACCCAACAGTCACAGGAACTATGAGAGACTTTTCGGTGTTATTAACACCCAGACCCGAAAAAAATTTGAGGGCCGCACAAACATTTCTACTGGTACGGGGATCGAACCCGCGGTCTCTCGCTTCACTGGCGGCGTCTAACCGCCTGTACCACGGAGGCTGTCAATAATATGAATCTCAATATGCTTAAATTAGACTGACTCGCGCATGGTTTGGTTTATAGGTACATACGAATGTTAATCAGTAATTTCCGGCTGTAATCAAGAGTAAAAACCCGATAACTAACGCTAGGCAGCACAAACAACGAACTATTTACTATTGAAATAATAATTGAATTAATGTTTTTTTCTGGAATTTCCTAGATTAGCAAATTAAAGTAATAAAATACTGCGTAGCGCCTTTAAATAATGACATATTGATAATAATGAACTCATTATTAAGACGTTTAAAAGTCTCTATATATTTGAAATAGATCCTTTACTTGGTTCGACATATTTTTATGTAAATACCAAAGTTACCTACTTAATTTGGAATCATTTTTTGTATTAACCAATTTATGAACACTAGTAGTATAATACAATCTACAGAGTTACATAATGTAACGATATTAACCCACATATGCTTTTTTTTTTCAGTGGAGCAATCTAGCATTCCTTTCGACCGATATGACGGCTCATGAACAGTAGCAAAGCCAAATAACACCTTAAATTATTATAAAGCAATTCTTGGCATTCCACTGCACTCGCCATCCTGAGACATAAGATGTAAAGTCTCAATATGTACAGCAGTAGATACTCTGGGTAGTGGCTACAATGTCCTCAAATCCGAAACACAACAGTGTAATTAAACTGCTGTTTGGCGGGAGAAATAGACATTGCGGTGGTACCTACCCATGCGGCCTCTCACATATGACAGACCTACCAATAGTTATTTTTATTAGCCGTTGATAAATCCATGTCTTGAATAAATAAAAGTAATATATTTATTCAAAATGTTACACAAAACAGTTGACACGAACCAGCCACGAAAGGGGCGTAATGACCTCAGAACAACTATTATATTGTTCTTGAAATCGATTGATCGATATAGTTCTATGACAAATCTCTATTTCTATGATACTCACTCGTCATGTAAGCTTGCTTGATGACGTTGATCTCATGGTTGGACATGGTGCACATGACTTCAATCAGTACTTCTTCATCTGTGCCTGCTCCTGCCATAGCGTCATGTAGTTCCTGGGCGTAGAACTTCGACAGCGGAGTCATTAGAGCCACTAGAAGATCTTCAAACCTTCCACTAGTCTCACTCTTCAGGTCCGCCACTAGATCCTAAAATATCAAGTGGTAGAGATTAGTGGGGAAATTTCAACTCAACAGTTTTGTCTACGATCCAAAATTTCAGTATGTATTTTATTTTAAAGAAATAGCTACACTTTAAGATTATTTATATATTAATTATACTTATTTCTATATCGCCCATTTTTCGGTAAAAGAGAACATGATAAGAAAGCTGGTCGAAATATTTGTTAAAAATGTAAAGGTTTAAATTCTAGGTCAGTTGGCCAGCATGGTCGACCCAAGTTCTCTCAAAAAATACAAGGATTGTTCTAAAAATTCACTCACCTTTCCATACAAAGTTTTGAATTCGTAAGCTATTTGCAGGCGTTGCTCATTGGTTCGTTTAGTAAGGACTTGGATGATGGACTTTTCGTCAGTGCCGAAACCTTTCATAGCCTTACGCAATACCGCCGCATCTGCGCGGGGTTCGAAAGGATTCGCAGGCAGCACCGTGGGTTTTGTCTGGAACAGAATGAATTTTCTTAACCTTCGATTCATTTGAAATGTACGAACACTTATTAATTTTCTGTCTTGTATAATGAAAATATTTGTGAAGTGATTAAATAACTAAGATCTGAATTGTTAAATTGGTATACGGCTCATTTGTAATTGAGGTACCTTGGATACCAAATAGAATATTCGTTTCATCACTAGTGATGTCAAGATACGATGAATATTAAAAAGACAGGCAAGTAGAACATGAGTAAAACATACCCTTTGCATTGTAGGCACAGAGGCTGATGACGAATAAGCTTGTCGACTTTGTATATTCGGTTGATTTTGAGGATATCCTTGGTACTGGTTGGGTTGCTGATAACTTTGATTTGCATGGGGATGACCACTCTGTGGATATCCAGTTTGAGCTTGAGGGTAGCCACTTGGGGCGGATTGCGGGTATCCAGTTTGAGCAGACTGTGGGTATCCACTTGGGGCATTTTGCTGGTATCCAGTTTGAGCAGGCTGTGGGTACCCACCAGGGGCGGGCTGCGGGTAGCCGCTTTGAGCAGGTTGTTGGTAACCCTGAGAGGGGTATGGAGTAGAATTTTGAGCATAACCCTGTGTGGGGTATGCAGGGTTGCCTTGCGGGTAACCCTGAGGTACCTGCGGTACTTGGTACCCAGGATTATTTGTGTAGCCAGGTTGCTGAGGTGAGTTTCCCATAACGGGGTACCCCGGCATAGGCATAGGGTTGCCAACAGGTTGCGGGGCGCCATTGCCATATCCTACATTCGGTTGCCATTGTTGTTGTGGATATGGTGACTGACCCTGAAAAGGAAAAAATACTTAAAAAATACTGACATGCAATACATGTCTTCATTATTCGTTAATACCAGATGTTGTAATAATATTATCAACGTTTGACAGCCTCTGTGGCGCAGTAGATTAGACGCCAGCTGTGAAACGTGAGGCCGCGGAATCGATCCCTGTACCGAGACAAATATTTGTTTGATCCACAGGTATTTGTTTCGAGTCTGGGTGTTTTAGACCGAAAAGTCTCTCGTAGTTCCTAATACCCAAGACACAAGACTCGATCTTAGTGGGAGATAAGGGGCAAGGGCTATGTATGTGCCTGCTGGGCGTATTTATTTATATATTTTAAAATAAAAATATGATTCAACTCATAATTTACCTACTTCTTGATTGTCCTTTCTATACCACTGATTTCTTACATTCTTCTTCATATTTTTACTGAGTTCTCAAAAATATATTATTATTCTGTATGAAATTCTGTTACCTATAAAAGTTTTGCTCATAATTGGTTCTTATCCACTACCTACTAGTGCAGTCAAGTTTATGTTTGCTAATAATAATTTGGGTACACACAAAAAGTCACTGATTTAAAGGGAAAAATCTAACCGCATCTATGTCATAAAGCGTATGATAACGACATGCTTTACCTATCTTGTACCGATATCCTATACGGATCAATGACCTTTTTAACCCCTTACTGCATGAATTACGAAGGACGTTAATAAAAAATAAAATAAACTGAAATAATTTGACAAGAATTGCTTAGTAAAGCAAAAAAAAAAATACGCATCGTCTTACGAAAGAACACTTCATATGATAACGCTTATTTAACTTTAATTTAATGATTAGTTAACTGTAAAAAATTAACAAACTGTAGAAGCCATAAATGGCTTGGTATACGGTGTGGGGTTAATTTAAAATAATCGTTAATAATAAAGTATAAAGTAGGCACTAACTGACATTGCAATGAACATAAAATTTACCTTATAAAATATAACTAAAGTATTTTAACGTACTTGCCCAGTAGGTAGTAGGTATCTCTCCTGATAGAGGTATTACATACCTACTTACAATATCATTTTCAATATTTATTGTTAACTGTTATTTGTCTGGGTAGTTGGTAGGTACATATAAAATAACAATAAACAAATTTTATTACACATACATTTATAATTAATAAAATCAATGAGTGCAATAAGAATTATTAACTATTTTTCTAAGATAAATAACTCAAAAATCGCAATAAATTCTTTTTTAGAGAGATTAACGAGACGCACAAGTCTCTTGCTTGAAGGTATAACATTTATTAAACAATTAACAATATTCTCTGTGATGGTAAGTTACGCCTGCTCATAAATATGAGCAATACTGGTCAGAAATTAAAATTGCTAAGCGGCTACGTACATCATATCAAAAGGTATTACGTTGCACTCTTCACTGGTCACCCCGAGGCATAATTTTATTTTGTGCCACGACTTACATGTCACGCCCAGTAATTTCACTAATTACAATGTAATTAAAACAGGAACATGGAAATGTTTCACAGTAACGCTTGCCGGCAGAAATAGACAAGGCAGTGGTACCTACCCAGACGGCCTCTCACGTACAAAATACAGTTTCATAAATCGTAGCTTAATAATAACATGCTCAAGTAGATAAGAAAAACACTTTACCTGTTGGTAGGGATTCATTTTTAAACTTATTTGGAGCACAGCGTTATAAAAATACTAAATATAACGTTTCTTGTAATTACAGTAATGCGTTACACGTCCACTCCTAACCACTTTTATTTCGCTACTGTTCGTTTTTTGCCGGGAGCGGCATGCGGGGATTCGTTGCCATTTGTATGGATAACGCGATGTAGAGATGGGGGAAGGAAAAACAAAGATGTACTTACATTTGATTATCTCGATATTTCAAAAGCACTATCGAGATATTATTCCATTAGTAGGCACTTACGCTTCGTCTATAAAGTACGAACAGACCCGGAGATGTTAATTCCTGATGTGTTCCTAATTAAAATTGTTTACATCGAGTTTGAAACCAAACTGATTGTTTTAATTAATAGTTTAATTATATAAAACTGTATTTAGGGACTTTTATTGTGAGCAACGATGTATATGAGGTTGTTTTTTATTTTTTATGTGGGCGACTGCTTGGCGTCCACATTAATTTGGTCACCTGAATGAGCGGCGTACCCGAGAAGCGTACCTTATTAAAATCGCGATCACAGCTGGTGTGGGATGTAGGTTTTAAGCCGCACGAAGGTACCTAAGATTACTTTAATAATATATTTTAGAGACAACGTGGGGGTGTCTTTAGTATTATCATAATCATTGGTTAATAAAATATGCGTAAGATAATTAAGCAGCGTTTGTTGGGTATGTTTGAATGATTTTATATTATCATGTTACATTTTAAAGTCAACCATAAATCCACAAACACGTCTTAGACACAAACACATTCAAACAAAGTATTTAGCACTAATATTAAACATTGAAATAATTGGGCTAAATGTGAAAATGATTTCTAGGAATGTGCTGGTCCTCAACTCTTACACATACCTACATTAAAATATTGTCGTGAAGTTACAAGTGGTTCTCTTTAACGCCTTTGTCGAGTAGTCTTTTATCACGTTCACATTGTCGCGGCCTCACGGCGCCGCATTCCTAAATCCTTTAGTCGTCTTTAGACATTCATACTGTTTGTAAGCGATATAGTAATGTAGTTAGATTGTCAGACACCATTACAAGTAGGAAAGAAAAACAACAATTAATAATAATATTTTATTATTCTCAATATCTTCAATTCCAAAAGAACATATAAAGCACGTAGAATTGTATAACTCCGTTAAGCCTATAAATATAAAATGTAAATAATTTGGCGAAAATTACAAAATTCTCTGTAATATGAAGCCAAAGCGTAGGCGTTACATGTAAAAATAAGTAATTTTATTACTATTACTTAAATCTAAAGTACAATGTCATATTTGTAGGATGTAATTAAATGCTTATTTATTGAACAATCAAGCTCTATTCGAGTTATTCTCCGTATAGAATATAATTTAAAAAGTATAGTAATTTCTTGCACACAAATAACTTTAACGAGTCAATTAAATTGACAGAATTATGTGTACTAACACACGATAAAATCAATTGAATGCTAAATTATGAAAAATACAATTTAGAATATATTCTGACCGGTCGTGTATGCAGTAGGTGGGATAATTATAGTTCCAGTAAAACTATGGAGTAGTCATTCCTTTTAGTAACTTGCAGTATTAATAGTAAAAAAATGTAAACATTATATATTTTAACTCTCTATATATTTCTGTAGTATTGGCACGTGTTGTGACCTGTTTTATTTTTATAATTATAAAAAACAAAAGCCCATTTTTAATATGAGATATTCGCATATTAACCTTAACCTAAGAAACATCAATGTCCATACTTAGAAATATACAGATTTGTAAATACAACAATAGAATTGAATGTTAAGAAATAGTCAAATTAGTGGATTATGTTAGACGTAACATTTTCTGTCAAGACTATATTTAACTAATCGGGAGAATTTATCGATAATGATTATTCCCCGATTATTTTTACATACGAGCAGCACTTAAAATGCCTCTTAAGTCTTGACTTTTTTCAGGTATTTTAATCTATCTATGAACTTGGGGCTTAATTGTATTCATAAGAAATTATTAACCTATAAAGACAGTTTTTAGGCCTCTAGTGAACATCAAATAATTGCATTCAGGCAACAGTCGAAAGGCACTATTGGGGTTTGAAGACACGCAAGGAACTATGCGGAATGATTAGATATAAAAAGTATTACTTAGCGATGTACTTAACGTAGGATATTTCCGAATTTCACTCAGCTTTACAAGCCTTGTATTAAAAAGAAAATATGCGTCCGCTGTAAAATAAATATTTTAAATAATTTTATTAATATCAATTTATTTTCAGAGTGTTATTCTGAAGGCTAACTTTTATTTGTTATTTAACAAAACAACAATTATTTATACCACTAAGACATTAGTCACAATTAATGCCTCTGTTTTTTTACCAAGTCTCTTTGAATTGGTTAAAAGGTTTGAGCCTAAGTTTTTATTTTAAGTCTAGTTGGATATAGATTAATATGTTGGATTTTTTAAATTATTTTAATTTCATCAATCTTATGAAACTAAGCCTTCAGAATAACACTTAACACATAACTAATTCTATTGAGATTAACAAACAGATCATAAGCGGACGGCGTAAACCAAAAGAATGACTTACACTACAACATGTAAAAGTAAATATCGACTTAATATTGAGAATACACGAGATTAAATCAGTTTAGTAGAGCCCCAGCAGGCCGAGCAAGCACTTCTTATAGTGTCCGGAGCAGTCACCCTGAAAACAGACAAAATTGTTTTATTTTATGTGTGTAATTCACAAATATATATTCAATGTCTATTAAATCCAAGATAGGGAATAATTTAAAAGAAAATAAACGGTGGCTGGATATCTATTACAATAATTTATCTATTAAATATAAATCTATTACAATAAAAAGGAAAAGGAGCGATTTATAAGAATTTCTATAGTATGTAAGTCCGCCAACCCGCACTAGGCCAGCGTGGTGGACTATATGGACTAACCACTCTCAATCGTACTCTCGATTGTAGACTAGGCCCGTGCCCTGCAGTGGGACATATATGGGCTGATACATACATACAATAAAAAGGAAAAGCAGTGAAGGAAATACGATTAATTTTACGATAGAATCATATATTTATTTGAAATCCAGGTATTTCTTTGTTAATGACACATGGACATGGATTGCCATAGTCATAGTTGTGCTGAGCACCAAATTCCTGCGTGGTTCTCAACAATGACCGGTTCAGAGCTGATACAGTACAGACAATTACGGTTACGAAATGGTGATTTGCATTGACAAGAACTTTTGCTTAGAAAGGGGCGTTGGTACCTCAAAAGCATAAAACTGGTGCTGCCAGGCCACCCTTTTCTGTCCTCCTATTGGTGGACATTTGACAGATGGTCCAAGACCACGAATTATTTGAAAAAGTAAATTATTTACAATAATACATCAGTGCTTGGTAGCATGCTTGATAACATTATTAATAAAAATATACATTTTTGAAGTCGCAAATGAATGTCGGCGATGCGTATATATTTTGAATATACGAAGAATTATTTTTAAAAATAAAAGGGGTACCTCAATCCAGCTCTGCAGGGTTTCTCCGTACTTGCTCTGGAACATGTCGGAGATGTCTCCGAGGTCCACCTCGCAGCGCGTCACCATGATGCGGATGAGCTGACGGTCGTTGGTGCCGAGACCCTTCATGGACTTGTGCAGCCTCTCCGCGAAGAACAGAGGCTTGTTGCGTACCACTTTCACTGGAATCACACGAAAATGATATTGAGAATAAAAACATATAAATCAATCAGCCTGTATCACACAATAGTGCGATATTTTTGGTTAGACATTGGGTAAAAAACTGTCTGCCATGGGCATATCCCAACTAGGGGGATACTCTGCACTCCGACACAACGACGAATGTTCGAACGTCGCACATAAAACTGTAGGAATATGTTCGAATCTTGTATCGTACATCGTAATCTTAGACAAGTTTAAAAAGAATGATAAGTTTCATTGAGAATAATATTGATTTTAGAAGTGGAAAACTTTTATCTCATATGTTGACGTTCAACGTCCGAGCATTTAAACTTCTTATCGGAGTATAGAGTAACCCTCCAGGACCGAGGGGAGGCAGGAGAGTGAGAATTTGAGAAAGAAGATAGAGCGACTACGGAGACAGACATAGTATGCGTACCGCTCTTTTTCTACACGAATTTTGTTTGTGCTGCCCTTTTTGAGGGTTATTAAAGTACTATGCAGATTTTAATACGATACCTCCCTCCGCTTGATCAGAAAAGTAAGAAGGTTCTACCCCCCCCCCCCCCCCCTGCTCCCCCCTCCTCGCATAAAATGGCACTAAATTTTTAACTGTTTATATTTGTTTGCTTTACACCCTAGTAAAAAATAACTTACCAATAGCCCTGAGCGCCTTCTCGAGATCGCCAGAGAATTCAGCCTTGATAGCGTCGTCGATGTCGTGTCCAGTTAGGAAGTGGTACTCGTGGAAGATGGCGGCCAGTTGAGGGAACGAACGAGAGCACAGCACAGCGTTGAACACAGACTCGTCTGTACCGAGGCGAAGTTCACCTGAAATTAAATTTAAAATAATCAGATATAAAAAAATATATGGATAGGGCGGAAAGGGGCCGTCCATTAATCAGTTTCCATTTCAGCAATTGCATTCCAATCAGTTTACACACAGTTTTATGGTCAATTTAGCCATCACAAACCATTTTTCAGTATTTTCCGTAATGTATGAAGTAATAAATAAAAGAAAATCAATCAATTAGTTACATTCCAATTATTTACCTAACAACAAATATTATTTTAATTGATATTATGTATACGCATAAACGTATTATGTCAAAAATGTCACAACTCCAGCTGTGTGAGAGAGCATAAACATCTAGTCCTACGCGTGTTGTGACGTAGTCGGTAAACCCACATTCAACTTCTGAGCAACCGTATTTGTTTACTCGCGTCACAATATTCTTTATTTAAAGGTCACTCCGGATGTCAGACATAATGACTGTGAGTCATTCGTTCAGTGCGTATGGTGACGCGGAGGCTACGTATTGATGCGTTCGGTCATTAGTGAGTCATTCGTTCTTGCTCAATGTTTATTGCTCATGTGTAAGACAGTTCTGACTTAATTTCCATACTAGTCTTTACATATTTGATGTTATATTTTGACCCTGATGTCTGCTGTTATGTAACTTCAGTTAATTAAAAATTATATGTACTCATATTTATACATAATTATACATATAAACTCATGCCATATTCCCAGAAGAGGTAGGCAGTGGTGCTAGCAGAACACCCACGTTTCACTAGTGTTCCGTCCCACGATAACATAGGGGGCGAGCCTATCGCCATATCGACCATCAATTCCTAACTCTGCTGATGATGAATAGAAAAATTCAAATATCTCTTCTGCCACCCCGGGATTCGAACCCGAAACCTCAGCTTTGCAATCATACCGTAGTACAACTGCGTCACCGAGGCAGTCATTTAGACTCACGTATTATATAAATTCTACAAAAACAAATGTTACTCTAATAAGAAAAACATAGCAAATATTTAGATTAATATACACAATAGGCGCCATTCCGTCTACATCCTTCGACAAATGTGTTACTACACTTGTCACTAAGCATTGATTTTGTATTCTGAGAATATAACATAAGTGGAATTAATTGTGATTGGCGTTCATGTCTACAACGTTTACTGGTCTCTCATATGAGGCCGCCTGGTTAGGTACTACCGCAATATCTTTTTCTCCCGTCTAACAGCAGTGTAAATACATTTTTGTGTTTCGGGTTGAAGGGCATTGTAACCAGGCTAACTACTGGACATATTGAGACTTTACATCTTATGTCTATGGGTGGCGAGCGCAGTGGAATGCAAGCATTGCTTTGCAATTCATGGTGTTGTTTGGTTATGCTACTGTCTATGAGCAGATGTACCGATTACCATCAGGTGAACGGCATGCTCGTCTCGCTATTCATTGTAATAAAAAAACTTGCATTTAGTCATTAGTTATACGTAAGGCATACGATTAAACACTGCACACATTACTGTGTTTAATTCATTGTTTCTTTGTTTCCTAAGATAACATAAGTATTTACATAATATTGCAACGTACTGCCTTATCAGTGAAGTCAATGTCTTATAAGTAGACCAAGTGTCAAAGTCTTATAGACCAGTCTTAAGGCCAGCGCAGACCGGGACGGAAAGGGATTATTTGTTTTACTACAGGATATTTAAGCGTATCTGGTGGGAATACGACATAAATTACATTGTTTTAAATTGATGTCGCGGCATCGAGAAATGTCTTTCGAAATCCCTTGCCATGCCGTCTGGTCTGTGCTAGCAATTACATGCACTTAATTGATGGATTTTGTGACATACAAATATAAAGTTTTACGGTCTTACTTTAGACATCGAATGTTTGGTGTTTTCCGCTCAAAGTAAATTCAAGTGTTTTTTTTTGTAGCAATCAATTGCGAGACGCACATACCATTCGCCTGATGGTAAGTAATACGACCGGTCATGGATAGTAGCCAAACCAAGCAACAACACGAATAACAAAGCAACGCTTGGCATTCCACTGCTCTCACCATCCTGAGACATAACATGTTAAGTCTCAATATATCCGGTAGTTACTCTGACTACAATGTCCTTGTTGTCCACAATAATGCATTAAGCATTTTAAATACTGTTGTCTGGCGGGAGAAATAGACATTGTGTGGTACCCACCCAGGCGGCCTCTCACATATAAGAGACACACCATTGCGGAGCAAGCAGTTGAAAAGGGACAAAAAATTAAACTTTAATAAATATAAATTGTAATGATTTTAGTGGGTTTTACCGTGCTTGCGGCAAACCGAGATAGTGTTTGACAATATTATTAATAAATTAAATATTTATTTTTGATAGGCCTTCACTAGACCACAATGTATAATATGCAATTGTACATTATACCGTATGTAACACGGTGTAATGGACTCGGTTTAACAATATTGTTTGACCTAGTCCATACCCATCCTTTACATTTTTAATATAATTACATATTTTATGTTTCAAAAGCTTTAGTATCGGCTGTCACGTGACATTTCGCTACCTAATACTCTTTGGCACAAAACACTATAATTAGAACCAAGTCCACAGTAAATAAAATTTATTTACTGTGGACTTGGTTCCAAGGCGGAAAAAAACAATATTATTATTCAGTTAATAAAAGTACACTTAAATATATTGGAGGTAAATTTTAATACCAACATCGAGCAATTTTCCCTTATTTGAATCAAATAGACCTTTAGTATGCCAATTATACCTATTGAGCGCTACATACCCTTTATTCACACTTAATATTTCTAACTGCATTGATCCGTGGTTGTATACGCTACATTGAATGTGTAATGAACTGGAAAACATGCTTTTTATAACATTACATAATTTCCATATAACGTAAATATTTTATAGAATAATTATACTGCCCTTGAATCAAATTTAATTAAAGATGATTTGAGGAATAGAGGCTTTTAAGAGGTTGATTTAATTAATTTATTATTATGTTTGTGGTTTTATGGAGTCATTGTTATTTTTATTCGAAAATTTTGCAATGTCCCTGTTTACTGACACTATATTTTTTTTATTTATTTTAGCTACTTTATTTTATTAAAAGTTTTATTGTTTTCTTTTTTAAATCTCAAACTGATTTTATATGTTAGCACGTAACAGACACCATTATGCACCAAGCAAGAAAAAGAAAGATAAGAAAAATGTTTTAAGTATCGCGAAAAAAAGAAAATTATTTCTCAACTCAACTATTTTAATTACTTACCAGCTTGAAGCAAGCTTCTTGCGTCCTCTCTCGCCTTTTCTTGGTCGACGTGAAATTCTTCCGATCTGTTACCCTGTGTAAAATAAACAATAAATATACTTTACAGTCACATACAATGTCTTAGCCCAAAACTAAGATACTAATTTTGTGTCGTGGATATCAGAAACTACGACAGACTTTCTTCCAGTAGTCGTATTAAGAGAAATTATTTATTTATTTTATTTTAACACACAAGTACCATCAGGAAAGGATTATTATAGTTATAATTATATACGGTTTTTTAATCTATCTACATATAACATTTAATATTTAGAAATTGAAAGTCTGACGTCATGTTTTGCTTACGGAAGCATACACAGTATGTGAATTCATGATTCAATGCCATTACTAATTACACCTTGAGTCACTAAACATTTTTAATGCTTACAGTACAGCTTATCGTGAATGTTTATTTTTATTGAATTTTCATGGAACTCAAATAAGCAATCAAACAGAACTGTCATTTATACAGTTTGTAGTGACGTGCCGCTTCCTGACTGGCGTTTGCTATCACGAAATTCACAAATTCGTAGATTTAATAATTGTTGCAATAACGTGTTTTTAAAAATTAAAATTGCAAAATCTTTTAGCAACTCGGTTCTCGGGCATTTTTTAAAAAAAATCTTTGAATGTAAGTTTATCTTCATTTGTTGACAGATCGTCAAAAACAGGATATTGTTTTTAAAACAGACTTATGTAAATTAATTCAGTTTTATCCTCGATCTTGAAAAAAGTTTATAAAGGCTAGAACGCCTTTATAAATATTATTTATAAAGGCGTTCTAACCGTGTGGTTTGGAGTGTGAATCATTGTTTGTTAAACACTCAAAAGACAAAAACTATTGAACAATATGTAAATAGGAATATAAATACTTAAATATTTGTTTTCTTTTATACTGGTTTCCCTAATGATACGCTGATTAAATTCTCATGCAAAGTATCATCGTTCTGACACTATATTGATATCAGAAAATTATTTCTATCTCTTCGTTTTACTTCAAGTCGTCTGTCCCTGTGGTTATGCCTCGATTCACTTTCCTACATAACCTTCAACATTGAACCAGTATTTAGCATCCATTTTTGTACTACTTTTAACCAGGCTTTTCTCGCGGAGCTATCGGCCTAGGCCCAAGTACGTTGAGACCCAAATCTGAATTGGATTGAGACAATTATACTTGCTATTTAATCAAGTCTTTACACAATTATTTAGAGGTATAGCCAGTGTCATCGCATGGACAATATTTGTCTACTTTATTAGTTGAATTAAGTTGCGAATTACGAGTATGTGAACACGGGCCAATTGCCAGCTCAATGACCGAAACCAAAAATTATAACGTGATTATATGTTTAGTGTCAATTTACATTAATTAAGCACTTTTAGGATGCGTTTCCAGTGGTTGAGATATGTAGAAATTGACCAATGGAAATGAACATTTTTTTGATTGTCTGATTTCTATATTATAAAAATCGCTCCGTAACGCTCGTCTACGCTCCGGTGGAATCACAGCCTTATAGTTAAACGGAAAGTTTATAATGGCAGAGTTGACATCTTTTTGTAACACTTTTCTACTGTAAATTACTTTGAAAAATGAAGTGAAATTCCCAAACAGACCCAGTTTAATGAATCTCGTATTAACCGAGCAACGAACCCCAAGTATACGTAATTGTGTAATTACCATGCACAGAGACGTCATGAGCCTCTTGAAGTTTCCAGATGTGTCACCGCGCAGGTCGTCCTCCAATAGATTGCCGTACACTGCGAAGCAAATTTCAAATATTAATAACGGGTTTAAAAAACATATGCAATTTAATTTAAAATAATCGAAATCTTAGTATTTGTTGCATTCGAAACTAATACAATTAAAAATATATATTTCCTTAAATAAATTGTATAAATCACGTATAATTTGGGTATTTTATTGGTAAAAATAACGTATAACACAAATATTATGTCCAATGGATTATGTAAAAATATAAAAAGCATTGATTAAAAAACCGTGATAATAATTTAAAAAATTAATAGTAGTAATCCTAATCCATACAAAATTATTTTTGTCTATTGCAATGAATGGCGAAACGAGCATGACGTTCGCCTGATGGGGGACGATACGACGCTCATAAACAGTAGCAAAACCAAACAACACCTTGAATTACAAAGCAATGTTTGGAATACCGCATGCGCTCGCCATCCTGAGACATAAAATATTAAGTCTCAATATGTCCAGGAGTTATTCTATTGATTCCTGATTGACTAAACGAAACTTTCAAGGTCTTGCCTTGTAGACCATTATACAATACCGTGTAGCAACAGCTTCATTTCCAACTGTTATGAAAACGAAGCGAAAACAAAAACGGCCTCGGATGACGCCACATTTCGCGTATTTGAACTTTGGCAACTAAACAATCTTTTCCGGATCTTAATATCGGCAAAGAAACATTAGACCATGACTTGCCTGATGCCTTAACATGCCTATGCAAATAATAAAAAAAGGATTTTACGTCTTGGTTAAGAGCCTTTTTGCTTGGGAAGATGACTTATCAGAATAGTTTTATTTTTTATTTATATGAATTTTGTATTATCTTTGATATTAATGATATCAAAACCGTAGTATGTTTTAAATATGTATACATGGAAAGGAAAATCTTTTGGTATTGCTATAACTTGGACGTGACAGCTAGGCGTAATATCAACTTGGGAATTCCCATAGTCAAGAGAAAATACCCGATGACAAACGTTTCATTGCACAAACAAGAACATATTTTATAAAAGGTAATGTTGCAAAATGCGTCTACATTTATCTAGTCAGTTATTTACTAAAAGTAATATCAATTACGTCGATATTTCCTGTAACATGAGCGGTTGAAAATTTACTAAAATAGTATCTATATGTAATACAGGGTATATCAAGACTGCTATGGCAAAACGAAACCGAGTACAGTGGTAGTTTTACCGACTTCAGACACAATGCAACTAAAAACGTTGCAAAAAAAGCGACTTTTTTTTGTTATTTTTTCCTATCGTCTTATTTGGGTGGTAATACATTTTTTTTAAATAATGGTGTATATTTTTAAAGATGGTATGGTACGCAAGGGTTTAAATTATTAATTTTAACAAAAGCAATGGAATTAGCAGCCAAACAGGATGTTATTTAAAAAAGCACAAAAAAAACTATTGTCGCGTTTCTTTGTGAAACTTTTAGTTGCATTGTGTTTGTAGTCACTAAAACTACCACCAGGCTTCGTTTTTGGGAACAGTCTTGATATAACCTGTATGTATGTAATTGGAAAGCCCTGAACAGTGACAAATCCTAGGATATACCTGCAAATCCCAAATGCAAATGCTGATTTACATTTGTTCGGGCTACAGAGGTATATATTTTCACTAAGAGATAGTAGGTAAGGCTTTGCTATGGACGTTTTACGATGCCCCGTCGGCATTTGTTTCCTGTCGGCTCAGCCGAGATGTAATCGATTCCGTCACTACGGCCATGACGTCATCGAAGGCGTTTGTGAAACGGGAAATAAGATCACGGAATGGCGCTTTGGGTTAATTCGAGAAAACTTGATACGTACATGTTCATTTAACATAACAAAAATTAATTGGAAGAAATCCTTACTTTAATGCGAATTGTGGGCTTATGATACGTACTTGTTTTTATAGCAAAGAAAATAAATTATCGAATCATGTTGTGAGATTGACGACTAAATCGAATTTTCTTGTGTCGTGTTAATAATTTCTTTTTAAATTATTTTACTTTAGTAAAGGCAATATATAAGACAATGTATACGAGAAGGTAAGACATATTATAGTTCATGACACCCACTACAAATAAAACCGTTTCATACTGTAAAGTTGCGTGTGTATGATTTCTAATTTAATTTATTTATAATATACGACTTTTCACTTTTCCCTTTACTGACCAGTCAATGAACAATAGACTTCGGAGAAAGTGACACGTACTATGAATCTTTTGGCAACGTGCCCTTGATACAAGGAAATGGCGAATGAATTTTCAACGCGTTATGAAAATCGAAGGAGAAATGGACCTTGCTGTATTCTTGGATCGGATCCAATGGCAACAATATCTTTTTTAGGGGGAAACAATTCTCTCCCAGAAATGCATTATACATAATATTAAGTCATTTCTTGAACTATATTGATTATTTTGCATTAATTATTTTTATTAAAAATAACACTTCAATGAATTGCAATTAAAACTTTTCAGACAATTAAAACGTGTCAAATCCTCACTAAAACTAATTAAATATTTATTAAACAAATCATTTCTATACCAAAAATGGTTTACAACTTTTGTTTTCTACAACAATAATTTATTACATAAAATTACTAGAAACGTCAATGCCAATCACTTAACAATCTCTTCTACGGCGATGTCACAGCTAGATCAAACAAAACCATTGTACGTGGGCAGGCGTGAACAAATTCTTTGTGATCACAAGAGGAAGGAAAACACGAAGAACTTGAAGTCGTGCAATCTCAAGGTTGAAAACAGTGACTATAAATATGATTAACGTTTCTTCGACCGGACGACAAGTTGCGTCGGAAACAATTCATTTAGCAATTACTTAAAGGATCATAACGTGAAGGAAGCAGTCGGAGCAATTCAAACAAGTTTCATGCTAATCGTATATCGCGCGAATCCTGGATTGTTCGTTTATTTTGGCTACAAATGCGAAAATATGCACCGAGTTTTTTCAACATGGCACGTATCGCTTTTGCGTATAATTTATGAGTTAAACACAGACATCATTATTTAGACATAATAATATAGTTTTTGTCATAAATAATAACTAATATTAATATCCTTAATGATTAAATAATTAATTTTATAAAGTGGTACACAAGTAATCATTCAAATTATACAAATACTACATATTCGAATATTTTAAAACGCTTTGTACATTTTTTATCTTTTCTAGCTAGTCTACATAATGTTCTGCTTACCAAACCGTACGTGTTCTAAATTTGAATATGAATAAAACCAACTATAATAACACCTCTTATCAGCTGTCAATCATTGTTTCAGTTCACAATAAAACCCGGATGCACACTGACTGATCCCAAAGCGATTTAAGTAAATAGGTCATTATGATTGGCATTTTTTGTTCATTTATTTAACACTAGCGGCCCGGCCCAGCTTCGCCCGGGTAAAAATAGATTTCTGTACAATAATATATACCTATTATACGTATAAACCTTCCTCTTGAATCACTCTATCTATTAAAAAAAACCGCATCAAAATTCGTTGCGTAGTTTTAAAGTTTTAATACAAAGGGACATAGGGACAGAGAAAGCGACTTTGTTTTATACTATGTATTGATGCTTAATAATAAATACAATTCAGATTTCGTCTTTCCTGGCAAGTACATCAATCTTACGTTTGTAAAACCGGTTCGACAGGGCACACAGATCGCTTGTACATCACTGAGAGTGCACACATTGCGTGTCAAGCGCACTAGTAGTGTCTATATTAAATGCTGTTGCATGCACCCACTTCCGTCCACAACGTTTGCAGTTCAAAAACCTTGAAAGTCGACCCCTCCCACGCATAAAGGCGTATCGAGATTATGACAAGTTTTCAGTACGGTCATTTGAAGATTAATTATGTGATTATTCAATATTGAGTATAAATATTTAGTTTCTTAGAACTAGAAAGAAACTAAATATTTATACTCAATATTGAATAATCACATAATTAATCTTCAAATGACCGTACTGAAAACTTGTCATAATCTCGATACGCCTTTATGCGTGGGAGGGGTCGAAGTAGGCCAGTGTACTGCAGTGAACATGTCACACGAGCTAAGCCTGTTAATTAAGTTTTATTTTGGCAAAGAATCGAAAACGGGTAACCTGATCGTGGGGGAAGTCTGCTTATGATAGTCAAAAAACTCCTAAGATAACTTAATATTTATGATATCTTTAAAAGTTAAAGAACTTTCTTTAAAGAAAAATGCCTTAGCATTATAGGGAAAAGTAAAATTGTTTGTCACGTTAATTATGGGGAAGTCTGCATTATCACTTCTACTGAACCTATAGGTAAAATCTTCGATCAAATATACACTAGATACAACATGAGCGCTTAGAAAATGGCACCAAAAAAGAGTGCTTTAAGCACTCTTTCGCCTTCAGTCACGCACCGACCGTTGCTTCTAAAACGTCGCATAACTTAGACAATATTATTTGAAAAGCTACTTTATGCTCCAGGAATAAGGTGGAATTTGTGTTAATATATTTGGAACATGTGATCTTTTTGTTTACTTTTTTTAATGTCATGCATCGGTGCCACTTTTTAATGGAACTTTTACAGGGAACTGTGTATCTAGTGTATATTTGATCGAAGGGTAAAATGGACTACTATTTAGCTACACTATTTTATAGCAACAACTGATAAATTTCGACCTGATTTATTGCAATTGTAGCAATACTTAATAACTCGTGAAAAAATCATTAAAATAACAATGAGCATATCCATTAATCCAGTTACAATGAAGGTCAGTATAATGTTATGACCAACAACAATAAAATGACGTCGATTTCCAAGCCTTAGTTACAGAGGGGTTATTCTATGATCGGAAACGAAGTTCAATGTTCGAATTTTGTGCGTTAAACTATACGAATGTATGATGTATCTAGATAATCCACAAACTGTTTGAATCCTCTATCGTACGTCGTAGCCATAGACTAAATTCGGAGAAAATGATATGTATCATAGAAATAGTAAAGATTTTAAGAAGTGGACAACTTATAACTTACTACTAACAGATCGTTCGATCATTTGAAATTCTTTTTGGATCATAGAGAAGTAAATAAGTATTTTTAATCTACGCTTCCACTTAATGTACGTAACAGTAATTCATAGAACGTAAAGGATTAAAGATATCGCAAGAAAGAAGCCTTATTCGATACTCACTCGCTGTGTAGGCTTGTTTGATGACGTTGATCTCGTGGTTGGACATGGTGCACATGACTTCGATAAGAACATCTTCATCCGTACCGATACCAGAGATGGCATCATGGAGTTCTTTCGCGTAGAACTGAGGCAGTGGGGTCATCAAAGCCACAAGAAGGTCTTCAAACTTTCCACTGGTCTCGCTCTTCAGGTCCGACACTAAGTCCTAAAAGGTAATAAAGTGTTAAAGGCTTATACAAAAATAAAAAGCGCGGAATTCGCAGCTAAGTAACCAGTTTCTGTGTGGAGTAGTTTTTTTTTTTAGTTTAAACCTTTTTGCGTATTAATTATGCTCAGGTATGCTAAAATAAAGGCCAAGAAGTAGAAACTTTATATATAAGGAAAGATTTCTATATACCTCAATCGTCTTAGACCTCGTTTAGTATCATGCATTTAGAATAATATTCAATATAATTTCATGAAGAAAAAGTTTGTTTATTTTTTTAATATGTAAAACGCGTACATAACATTTACCATTTACATTCTTATTTCTTTTCCATTTACCGAAGAGGCGTTACAAGCAACCCATTTATTACAAAGAAAAGTAAGAAAAACGATTGCTTTTGAAAAATGGTCGCATTAGTTATTCAAACCAGACATCGCGGTTTTTCGTGCTCTATTAACTCTGAGCTGCTTATTGATTATAAACTCTAACGTCTTCAAAATAAAGCCTAATGTTGTGTGCAAAATAGTCGAAAACTTCTCAATATACTTGGATGTAATAGCCCAATATGTAGTTTCTAGTTATCTATGGAAAACAAAGTGATGATTGATAGGTATTTGTCATCGCCCTACACCGAAAACATCGCGTGACAATGTCAAAACAGGTGCAGTTGCAATTTAATGAAATGGACTTATAAAGTATTGTCACAATTTGGAAATTAATTTTAAATTTTCAGCTTTATGCATAGCTCGTTTTAAACCCTATTTTATTAATCAAATATTTTGTCTCTTTCGAACGACTTTTGAATTCAGTTTGAGCGAAGATGACAAAACATTCGATAGCTAAAATAAGTTTAAAACAGTTTATGAATAAGGTCGTAAATGTATTGAAGTATATTTTCATTAGTAGCTATTGCCATTAAGCGCGTAAGGACTTTTTTATTTAAACTGTGATTGTATGATTATAATTTAATATAAAAACTTTAATATGGTACAATGGATGACCATATCGCATTTATATGATTTCCTACGAAATACATTACGATTATATAATTTAACATAATCTACTTTAAAATACTTTTGTGAGGTATATTTTTTCTGCATGGCAACAACCTATAAAATCAATTACACGGAAAAAACTTTAGATAAACATTCATCGTATCGTTGGAATGAATCCAAGAAACTATGTTTGTATTTTTTTTCCAAAATTATCTTACTTAGTCTCTCTTTAGAAGCTTAACGACGGCCATTTTGAAACTTATAAGTCTAATAGTTCCATTTATGAATTATAGTAGGACATTAACCTAAAATTGGTATAAAACTATTTTACAAATTCGAGTCTGGGCAATGCAATATTTTTTGTTTGGATAGGCGCCAAGATATTTTATTCTAGCGTACAATGTTCCACGGAGCAGCGGCATAATGCGTAAGACGTTGTTTTGCTGAATCGACGTCGGTGGTCGTGTATTGCATGTGTAGAGTTCTGAGAAGTTTTATTTTATATGGATTCGTGTCTACTAATGATGTAAACATGCCTAAAAAGTGAAAAGTTTAACCTGTAGTCGTGTCCCTATTTCCCTAATTATAAAAAAAATAATTGTCAATAAAAATGATTTTACTTTTTGATCATTTTGACAGAGGGTTATGTTGATAATCTTTAAATTAATTTGTATGTGGACGGCCTAGATATATTCATTAAAATGTAGAAAAGAGGATTGAACAATGACTTATTATGAACGTTATGTACGTTGAACGTACTTTAATTTATTTACTTATGTAAAAACAACGGTATGAAATGCCAACCCCACAATTACTTTACTATGTGTATGTAACAACAAACAGACGTTCATAACTAGAAGGTTACGCCCATTACACGTCATTACATTTCACAATCGCACATTATGTATTTTATCGTATCAACATTTATACAATGCGCTGTGCAGTCATGTAGCTGAGACAAAATAAAATAAAAAAACTCAATAATTTCTATATCTATGCAGACATGTGACTACAAACTATGTGCCTAACCCCTCTCAATCTTACTCTCGGTCGTTGAAGAGGCCCTTGGTCTGGGACATATGTTCATATATGGGCTGATACAGATACAGATACAGATATATCTACAATCCACCGACGCAAAATAACTATAACCTGTCGATAAAATATACTGACCTGATTTTTTGTTCTCTTTATTGCATAGGTCTGACAAATGAGCAAATGAGGTTTATACGGCGTTTTTTATCCTGGACGTAACGTATATCCTATCAACTACCAACGGTTTTATTCTGACAGTTTATAAACCTATTTTAAATATCGAATTTTTCATCCCTTTCGAACGACTTTTAAACTCAATTTGATGAAATAAACTGACTATGAATTCGTTAGTAATGATTTTAAAAATAGTATCCATTTGATCCAGTCGCTTTTTAATTAATCAAGTGAAGTAAGGGTGAAGGGACACGTCGCGTCGGGCAGACAGTATAAAAGCCAATTATGTTAAATTAATAATTCTGACGACCTATAAAGGTGGCTAAATATAGATTGCTTTTACCATATTGTGTTGGGAATACACAATATTTCAGCCTATAATAGTAATCAGTAATAGATTAGCAACTGTTTATGTAATAACTTAAATATTTTTTTGCATATACTTAAAAACTGAAAATCGCTTAAACTTTATTAGCAAAATGGCGGACATTATGACTAAATTAATGATATGATAATACTCATGCCATTAAAATTGCCTTTAAGTACACTTCATTCTATTTTATAATTTAGTTATTATACTAAGTATACACCCACTTTTCCTCTTATGACTGATTCTTAAGTCGATATGGTTGTCTGGAAGAGATCGCTCATAGCGATAAGACCGCCAATTGTTCACTTACTTATAATGTTTCTCTGTTATACGTGTTTCTACATTACTACGTGGTGTTTAATAAAGTGTTGTGTAACTGTATCTAAATCTTGGACTTAAATACGTTTGGCCTTATTCATAGGCAGTTTACAAATATATTTTAGCTATCGAATGTTTTGCTCCTTTCGAACGACTTTTGAATTTAGTTTGTGCGAAGAAGCGAAAACATTAGATAACTAAAGAAGGTAGAAGAAACTGGTGGTAGGTCTCTCATATGTGAAAGGCCATCTGGGTGGGTACCACCGCAGTGTATAATTCTCCCATTAAACAGCAGTGTAAATGCACTGTTGTGTTTCGGATTGAAGGGCATTGTAGCCAGAGTAACTACTGGACATATTGAGACTTAACATCTTATGTCTCAGGATGGCGAGCGCAGTGGAATGCCAAGCATTGCTTTGTAATTCAAGGTGTTGTTTGGTTTTGCTAATGTCTATGAGCGGTCGTATCGCTTAGCATCAGGCGAACGGCATGCTCGTCTCGCTATTCATCGCAAAAAAAAGAAAAAAATAATAAAAAAGAAAAAAGGTTTATAAACTGTCTATGAATAAGGCCGTGTCTCCCTAGAGTGGTAAAGAGTTTATTATTTATTTTTTATATCTATTTATTGTAGGTACATACATTCGTCAGCCAAACTAAATTGGGTTAGGATATAAGGCATTGAAACAAATCCAATACACATCATTATGTGACAGAGCAACGTTTAAAACAGACTCATGTAAAAATACTATAATATTATTTATTTATTCATATGCGCGTATGAGTTGTGTAAAGTCTGCATAATTAGAGATACATGTATTTGTGAAACAAGTGTTATAATAAACAGACCGAAATATTTCATACATGTCTCAAAAATAGTCTACGAGCCTCATGTCGTGGGTATCAGAAAATCGTGGGTATCAAATTATCGGGCTCTAAAACAATCAACCACATACACCTAAATTGGTTAAATCGTGTTAAAAGGAGATAAAACGTTCATTAAATTTTGCTATCCATCAATTTTTTTTCTATATACTTTAACTAATAAGTCCACGGACTAAAAAAGGGTCTAGAATGTTCCACGTCGCCGAAAAAATGTGATTTCATTCACTTGACATTTACATATGGGTATCAAGCGTCCAGCAGATAGACATCCGCATATTTACTGCTTAAAATTTGTCTCGGCCATTTTTAAGTGAATTAGCTGTTAATTTTTTCTTTTTTTTTTATCTGGCCCGGCAAAGTGGCGGCATTGCACCTGATGGTAAGCGCAAATGCCGCCCAGGCAATGTATCAATTCGCATCGGACGGTAGTCCCATGCTAATGGAAACAATTATGCCGGCCTGCTAAGGTGCTTCTTCACACTATGGCGGAAGGACCCAGGATTATAGGAAGGAGGGAACACGTGAGACGGCAAACAATTCCACAGCCTGACGGTGCGGCACAAAAAGAATTTGAGAACCGCTTGGTTCGCGCCGGGATGGTAGGGGCCGTCAAGCTGTGGCTTTGCAAGCCAGAAATATCTGATTAGTGATTTTTGACGTCTATGAATAACGTTCTTGAATCAGCTCATAACGGCATTTGAAAACTTCGTTATGATCTTATGGATAAGAGGACCGGACTCGAAACCAATACTTGTAAACCACATTTACGTTGGTGCGGGGATAGAACCCGCGGCCTCTTTTATCACAGCGTCAAACCAACAACGCCACAGACACCTAAGTCTAGTCAACGTCTAGTCTAGACCGTTACATTTTTATCCACGATATGGGTAATTCGATATTCCTGACATTAGGCTAGACTGTCTGGCACTGGCTTTATACATTGCTGATATAAACAGTTTCCATAGCATCTTTGTAGTGAAAAATCGGCGTAACTTAATACATGTACATAGTTACTGATATCCTCCGCGAAGCAGTTGGTTAGACGCCGACTGTAAAAGCTATTATTGTTTATTACTAGGTGGAGCGACAAAATACGTAACATGGACGGTAGCTGTTGGAGGCGAGGGGCTGAAGATCGAACCCAGTAGCATGCCATGAGAGAGGCCTATATCCACAGACCAGCAGTGGACAAGGAAGGGCTTGATTATTACGTGACGAATAAAATATAACAACCAGGATCGCGGGAACTAGTTCAGCGAGAGATAATTTATTTTGGACTGTTTAAGTACGATACATGTACCGCTTTTTATACACACTTATTGTTTGTAGTGTACTTTCCATTATGCAGTGTAGTACGTATCTACATGCTTGACGTAACCGGTTTTAAGGAATGAATACCTCGCGCCGACGCAGCATGCAGTAACAAAATTTTCCTTCTTCTGCGATATACAACCAGTTTTAACTTTTTTAATTCACGCTAATTTTAGTGTTTTTACTACGCTACTTTGCCTGTGAATTGTTATTCTTTTCGATTACCACGATAACCCGATTTCAGAGATGTAGGTTTCATTGTTTTTTTTTATTTAGTAACATATAATGTCAATATGGCATTATAATAGTCGATAATGGATGATGAAAGTAATAGATAAGAGAAGGACAGATATGGAGATATCTGAGAATGCCGCCCAATTTATTCAAATGTTACAGGAGCGCTGTTGTTAGTTTGTGTTAATTTAAGGCAACAGAATTGCTTAATTCATACGCTCAGCAAAAAAAAATTCTCAACTCTGTATTTTCAAGGTAGGTATTCCGAAAACACCGCTGCTGTGACTACTTGCCGAGATAATTTAAAGTATTGCAAGGGTCAGAACTGGTCTTGACATAACGTTGACACTCAGAACTTTACATACAACTTTGGTATACGAGTAATAAAACACATTCAGTGTAAATAATATCCCCTTTTTTCACAAGGACTTTACGAATTTTCAAATGCCCTTAATATCAAAAACGTTATTCATAGACTTCAAAAATCACTAATAAGCTAGTTAACATTATTAAGGGGGATGTGGTATCCATACAATAAACGTGTTTTTCGTAATTTTTGCTGAATATTAATAACGGTAATAGGGCGACGCTTAAAATTTTCACAGAATATATAGTTGTATTTACCTTTCAAAATAAATAATTAAATAAAAATAAAGTGAATATTAATGTAAGTAAATATACAACAAACATTATTTTTAAGCAATTTTAACTCGATCTTAATAAACAGGAACAAATGTCATTTTAGGGCTTCTTTTATAGATGATGGTACGGAACCCTTCGTGCGCGAATCCGACTCGCACTTGGCCGGTTCTTTTACGGCCGGTCTCTATATTCTATCGATCTTTAACAAGAGGTGAGAATAGTTACCATTACTATGTCGGTACAGTGCAAAGACTACAGTGCAGAATACAGTGCAAAGAAAAAAGTGACTTATACATTTATCTTGCCTAACTATCTATAGATATATCTACCATATCTATAACTCTATATATTTGTTAACTGAAACAAAAATTGCATCGAAATATCTCATGAAATCTCCAGTTAAAGATGGATAGATTATTAAAACCGGCTATTAGTCTGTGGAGTTATTAGTTAAAATGTGTAGAATAAAAACGTTTTATCTCCTCTTAACATGATTTAACTAATTTCTGTTCGTATGATTGATGTAATACGAACAGTATTGGTAGACATATGGATATGAAATAATCAATCGATTTGCTGCTATATATTATTCAGATTGCGGCACTAGTCATGGACGCTTTAAAGGTTAGGACTTTACTTGGAATAAGAAGGTTAACAAGGCATCAACTAAAAAAAATGTGGAAATCCCTACACGAATTAAATAGTTATATATTTATAAATATAATCAGATTTAATTACGCAATTCAGTTATATTAGCAAATTTCTTTGACGTAAAAACTAAGAGGAAGAACTGAAATTGCAGGCACAAAAAAGGTGATTATGTCATGTTTTAATGTTTCCTGTAAGGTTTGTATTGGGATATATGTCAAAACTTAAAAGTAATAAGTGACATTAGGAATATGGCGTTTAATTTTGGATATGGTGAACGGTTTTGAATCATGGATTATTAAAGATATACTGCCGGATTGAGCGAGTATTGGATCGGGAGAGAATAAATAATGTACGGTATGTTCCGCGGAGCGGGGGTAGAAATTATTTATAAAAGAGGATAAGACCATGTTGACTGTATTGGAATAATAAATTGTAAAAAGTACAAGAAGACTTTTAATGGAGTAATTCTTTCAAGTGAACCCCATTATTCCTAAAGACAGCATATGAATTAAAAATCCTTGCTTCTACATGCATGGAACTAAAGGAAACATTTTGAAGCGATTTTGTTTTTATTCTCAAAGCACATAATTTGTGTATGAAATTATATTAATATGCGATTCTGAATTAGTGGCGAGCAAACATTTGCTCAGTGTATTTGATAAATGCAATCACATCCTGTGGTCAGATAAAGTTTATTTTTGTGCTCATATTTGAAATATTATTAGCCTTGGTTTTATTATCATCGGTGCAATAACGTGAATTATGAAAATAATTTACTTTCTGTTTTTTTAAACTAAAGCTAAACACAAATGTCCTACAGTTATTGTCATCAACAGGCTCTAATGAAACCTGAAATGGATGGTTTGAATCTTTCAAAGTTGAGATTCATAAACATCAAAACCGTGTGTATATTTTGTACCAAATTATATAATACTTTTTTAATTTTTAAAGAAAATTCGTAAGTAAATCTGTTCATCTACGTTTTCTTTCCAATAATCACAAAGGTATCTGAAATCTACGAATCTAGTCTTCAATTTAGTAAACTAGTAGTGGACTAAGGGCCAGCGCAGACCGGGACGACATGGTAAGGATTTTAATTTTTTACCAAAGGATAATGAAACTTATCTGGTGGGAATACGAAATAAATTCTAATGTTTTAAAGTTATGCCGTAGCACGGAAAGGCATTTCTCGATAAATCCCTTGCCATCTGTAAATTGCCTCGAAAGATACAAGCAAGTAATATTATTACGACAGTAATTCTTTTTTTTATATCATAGGGGGCAAACGAGCATACCATTCACCTGATGGTAAGGGATAACCAGCGGCCATGAAGTAAAAAAAGAATTGACTTTAAAGTGGGATTTTTTTATATCATAGGGGGCAAACGAGCATACCATTCACCTGATGGTAAGGGATAACCAGCGGCCATGAAGTAAAAAAAGAATTGACTTTAAAGTGGGAACTGGGAATACGCTCGTTTTTTTAAGGTCGCTACTCGCTAGGTCGTAAAAGATAAAATAATAAATAAGGTTTTTAATTTTTTCTAATTTTTTCATGTATTTACTAGACAATGTATAGAACATTGTCACAGTCTTTTAATACTACTATTTTATCAAATTAATATCCAATAAGATATTTTTAAGATTACAAAGTGGATTGGGCGATTTTAAAGCTAAATAGGTAAGAGAAGAAAACAAAGTTTTTGCATTTTTTGTTACGGCAGTAAGAAATAGAACATTACTTACCTTTCCATAAAGAGTTTTGAATTCGTAAGCGATTCTCAAACGTTGTTCATTGGATCGTCTCGTAAGGACTTGGATAATGGACTTCTCGTCGGTGCCAAAGCCTTTCATAGCCTTGCGCAGTACCGCCGCATCTTCGCGAGGGTCGAAAGGATTCGCAGGCACCACGGTGGGTTTGGACTGAAAAAGAATGAATGATATAATTTCCCTTACTTTACAAATCACACAATTGGCTTATAAGTGGGGGTCTTATAGATATTTATCTTTGAAGAATTTCTAGTTAATAAAGTTTGAATTATCCTAAAGCCTAAGATAATATTACGTATGAGATATTTAATATGATATCAGATAGAAATTATAGAACGAGATGGACTTCAACGCAAGAGTTATTACACCAATTTGTGCTTTTTATTTTGTTAAAAAACAATATATTTTATATGTTAAAGTTTCTTCTTAGATAGGTATTGCTATTAAAATATTGATGGTACGTCATGTTTACAATGTATGATTTTAACTAGATGAACAGCAATAAGCCATAAATATTTCAGTGATAATATATCTCAGCATTTTCTCTTATCACGACTTATGCACTAGGACTTATGTTATTTATACGACTTAGCTCGGATCTAAAGACCGATCATTACAGGATAGAGAGAATACACTTATCGGCCACTGTAATTCTTGTGATTATGGATATGCAGTTGAACACATTGACATGACATCAAATCCTTCATCTCAGCGACATACTAAAGGTTACCAACTTGTGTTAAAACAAAATTAACCAGGACAACAAGCAATACAACTATAAAGTTGTCTTCTTGTCGAATGTCGGCAGCAATAAATGAAAAACAAAATTATTGTATTTCGTCCTATTATGTGATAGTTGGCGAGCCTATTGCCATATTAGGCACAAATTCCTGACTCCAGGCTGATAATGAAAAGAAAAAATCCAATATCACTTTGCACGATCAGGGATTCGAACCAGACACTTATGGGTTGTAATTGTACCGTGGTACAATGACGCCACCGAGGCAGGTATCTTGCCTAGTAATAGAATTATCAATCCCTGGTGCTGAGATATTGCTCCATACGTGAACCATCTTACACGCGAAGATGTAGTTGCTATAGTGACTCATGCTTTAAAACGCATTACAGAACCAACCAAAATAAATCCCACAACATCATACCGGAACAAAAAGTCAAACGGGCTACTGGTTATCATTTTTCACTGAACCCACCACAATTTCGGCGCAATCATCCTATAGAGCCACTATAAAAAGACCCCCTACTCTCGAGCAAATAAAAGAAGAATCGCAAATAAATACCGTGTGACGAAACGATTTGAATCCCCGCCGCAGGCCAATTGTGGCCCGATAGGCGCTGCGCATACTTGAATTCGATGTTACCGAGGACATTTCAATTGATTCCTTTACTTGTTGATATAACTGAACACATTAACACATCACCAAACACCACGATGAAAGAAATGTACCACATTTAAGGTAAAAACGTCTGGGAGGATGTTGTACGATCTACATCCATTGTAGTACGGACCAATGCCAAGACTGATCCGTTGGTCACTGACGAAGTGAACATAACAATGTAATTGCGGCAAACTGTTCCTTGAATAGAGTCAACGGCTATAGGTACCGAACTAGTCTCGTTGTGTTGCG
This sequence comes from Hyles lineata, assembly GCA_030180105.1. NCBI lineage: Eukaryota > Metazoa > Arthropoda > Insecta > Lepidoptera > Sphingidae > Hyles > Hyles lineata. The sequence continues at coordinate 13,104,117 of JARJEE010000006.1, read as the reverse complement.
AGTCATGTGTGACATGTTGTCACGGGGGAATCTTTGTTATTGTAATATGTATCACGTTTTTTTGTTAATTTGCCGAACGATTATGGAATATCATAGAACATTTTTCTTCAATTACAAAGGAAACGGATTAATCAAACAGCATCACTAAAATAGAATAATGTAATTTATTGGCACTAATTATGTGCCTTGGAATTGAATAGAACATAGAAGAAGACTCCAAGATCATGTTGTAAATTTACTATTGAAAAATTTGGCAAAATTATTATGGTTCTAAACGCCATCACCATTCCCACAACCCCATTATTCCTTACGCTAGTCAAAGACCTAATAGTATAGCTCCTTGAATGCTAACAGCTGATGGAAAAGATTTAACCCTCTGTATTGTTGCTATAGCGTATCTTTCGTTTTCCGCAATTATGGAAAATGCTTACATTACCCGGATCCTTCAAATGTCTAATGTGAATTTTCATGGGTCGGTTTCAGTGTTAATTTAAGTAACATTAGCAGCCTAGAGCAAATTGCTAGAACAATCGGAGATTGCTTTGGGGTCTAGCCTTAATTTCTGGTGTATCAATATGTATTGAATAATATAACAATTTATGGCCTGTCCCTGAATCTCTAGAAACATCGGTCAAAGTCCATCACCTTGTCGTAAAATCCATATTTACTTTCACAAAAATGCGTTGTTCATTAAATTATGATAATTATTAAGATCATTAAAATTATTGTAATTTAATGAAGAACGCATTTTCTATTATAATAAAAAAACCATTAATGAGAAACTTCACGTCATCGTTATGGCCAGGGGTCGTCAACCCACGGCCCTTGAGGCTCCTCTATGCAGTTGGCGCATATGTATGAGTCAAATGTTTTTCCCGAGCGCTACATCATCTAAATAAGAACGATAAAACAATGCCGTTTTTATTCAGTTTTCTAAGTTTGCAACACCTGCTTGGCATAAGGTTGGCGACCCCTGGTCTTGATAGTAATCACTAATCAGTCATAGTCTTAAACTGCTAAGAGTATGCTTCAACAACGAATGAACTAAAGCAGGTATTTCAAGTATACAAAAACAAATTAATTATCGAAATAGAACAAAAAAATACAACAACATGTTTTCACAACCTGCAATAGTTAGTTAAATCCACTCACCTCGGAAATTGTTCGTGATAAAATCATAATCAAATATTTACAAATTACTGCTCAAACAAAGCATTGAGGCAAATATCATGCAAAGCGTTCAATGGTTTCGTTTATCACAATACATATAAGGGAATTTCATGATATATTTTATTTAGCATATAAATGCGAAATGAGTAATTTGGAGCATTACATGGTAACATAGAACATTTCATAATGAAAGCGCAGCTGGCGCATTGTATTCAGCAGTTAGTTACAGGTTAAATATTAATACTCGGTTAAAAAGAGTACCCACAACTTGCCCATCACAAATCCTTTCATTATGAATTCTGATATCAAGGTAATAGTGCTACAATGATAGTATGTTGCAGATAATAAGGCAAGATCAACATACCTTTTGCATTGCAGGCACAGGGGATGATGACGAATAAGCTTGTTGACTTTGTACATTTGTTTGGCTATGAGGTGGATATCCTTGGTACTGGTTGGATTGAGAATAGCCTTGATTTGCTTGTGGGTGGCTGCTTTGTGGGTACCCAGTTTGAGCAGACTGTGGGTACCCACTAGGGGCGGATTGCGGGTAGCCGCTTTGAGCATGTTGTGGGTAACCCTGAGATGGGTATTGAGCAGTACTTTGAGTATAACCCTGTGTGGGGTATGCAGTATTGGCTTGTGGGTAACCCTGAGGTACCTGGGGGTAACCGGGTGTATTTCCATAGCCGGGTTGTGGTGCTGGGTACCCCATAGTGGGGAATCCAGGCATGGGCATTGGATTGCCAAAAGATTGTGGGGCACTGTTGCAAAATCCAATATTATGAAGATATTGCTGTCGAGGGTACGGTGATTGGCCCTTAAAATGAAAAAAACAATAATGATGTAATCATTAATATTTTAAATCTTAGTATAAATAGATAAAACCTATGATAAAACTTTTTTATCTTAATCCCTGTCTTAGAGAATTGAAGGTAATTATTATATAACTACTGATCACGTTTATTGAATTCCTGTATCAGCCCATATACGTCCCACTGCAGGGCACGGGCCTACTCTACAATCGACAGACCAATTGAGAGTGGTTAGGCCATATAGTCCACCACGCTGGCCTAGTGCGGGTTGGCGGACTTACATACCATAGAAATTCTTATAAACCGCTATGGTATGCAGGTTTCCTCACGATGTTTTCCTTCACCGTTTTAGTGCGTGGTGATTGACTATCAATACACACATGCCTCCGAAAAGTCAGAGGTGTGCCCTGGGATTTGAACCCGCAACCACCGTGAACATTTTGGCAGCCGCGTCTGGTCCGTTTACCAACAGGCCACCACGCACTTCATTGAATTCAGGGTAGTATAATTTTGTTTTCATACTATTTTAATATGAAATGAACCTAACCAAATAGCTACACAAAGATTTCTGTATGCATGTTTAATCACATTATAATTAAAACTAAAGTGTGTTGAATCTTTTTTATGTGAATAGCTACCTGGTATATGTATAAGTGACTCATTTAACTAGTATATTCCTAGTTCATGATATTGGGATGACTAATTTACAAATAATGAATCATTGTTTTATGTTTCATTTCAGATTTTTTGGTCTTTTACCAATAATTTAAGCAATTTTCAAATAAATTGGAAAATGGGATATTAGAAATATATTACATTTAACGGCAAAAATAAGATGTAATAAGTTAGTCTGATCATAAAACTTTGCATAATATAAAACAGATATTTCATTCCTTATACGGAATACATTTTTATTTCAATTGCAATTTGAATTTTGTCTCTGTTTTCAAGTTAAATCATAAAAGAATGTAAGTGAATATTTTTTGTTGTAAGACTTAAATTAATATAGGAGAAAACAGTTGTATAGTTTTGTTACAACATACTTAAAGTATGATATTAAATTTAAACAGAAAAAAAAAAACATATCATAAGCATGTATGAAACAAAATGTAATTTATATACTTTATTTGTTTATTTGTTCCACAGGAAAGAAACATTTAAGGTAAAAGCACCAATGCCCGACACTGAACCAATAGATGACACTTTCGAAAAAATATTTTCTTATAAGAAAACTAAATATTTTAATGACATTGCTCCTAATTTTAAAGCCACCTCGTACCATTTATGAGACATGCCCAAAAGCTTGTTTGCACTGTCAGAAGTAAATTTCAATTTTTTTGTTTATTGACCACAAACAGTGTGATTTCGCGCCATTATGCGCGTAATTCTTAGCGTTTTTCTTAAGGAACTGATTTTCAAATGGTATGGTTTTGTCTTATATTATATGACTTTTGGCTATATCGGATTTCGGTATTATATGGATATTACATTATTGATTTATTTGGACCATTTCCTTGTTATTTCGGCTTGTTTTTGTATAAATTTTAAGTGGTGTCTACTATTAGTTCCAGAAATTGATCAAAATCTAAAAGATGACATGTGTGAACTTGGTATTTTATTTTATTTATTTATGTAGTGAACACAACATTCATATCTGAGTTTCGTTTGTTGTACACTAGGCTAATTAAAAGAAGACAGTGTCAACTATTAGAGTCTACTAGATGTCCACTACTAGTATACATTAATTTCAGATTACGGTTCGAGCAATTAAAAATGATGAGATGAATTGAGATCAACTAAGAATGATGAGATGGGAAAAAGAAAATCAATAAGAAAGATAATGAATTAGAAATTGATATAGGACTAATAATAATAAATTTATATACAGGTGAAGAAAATTACCGCGAAGAAAATAAGATCACACCTGATGATAATGTAATTTTTAAGTCCTTGAAAGAAAGAAGAAGATATTATATATATTTTGTTACTTAATTAATTCTAAAGCACAATCTGTGCTCGGTTTGATTTTAAATTATAATTTTTTGATAACACATAATATTAAAATGATGTTGTAGTCATGTCTATTATTGGTGCCAATTGATGTCTATTATTGGGGCATCTGATTTTTTTATACTGTCATCTATTAGTGACTACGGCAATCCTAAGAAAATATTTTTTTTTATATAAAATAAAGCAATCTTAATTTTATTATTATGAAATAGTTAAATTCCAAATGTTGCTCTAACAGTAAAAGAAAATGTAACTTTAATTTTTTGAAAAACATTTTTGAATTTTGAGAATTAAGTTTGATTTATCCTTAAATTGTCTACTATTGGTGCTTTTACCTTAGTGCTATGTCTGGTACTTTACACGAAATATATAAAACAAAAGCAATTATCAAACAAGTAAGTTATGTGGAAGACAGAACATATTACCTAAATAAATATATTTTATGGTACAAAATATAATACAAACTAAATTTGAAAAATCTAGTACCTTCTAATCTATTACCATGATATAATACGATTAGTAACTATAGAATTTTAAAGAATGATTCGCAATAATATTCTCAAACTAAGTTAAAATGAGAATTATATGTAAACTGATGACGAAAGAAAAATAATTGAATAATATATTTATTGTGTTAAACAAAATACTGTTACTAACTACAAGCACACTATCAAACAGAAAAGATACTTTGCAGCAACGGTAAACTAATATACAAACATATTAACTTTTTAAAACAGGTTTTCTACAGTAGTTATTCTTTATTATTTCCAATATAAGGTCATATAATTGATGCAAGTATCATTCCGATCACTCCAAATCCAAAGCAAACTCAGTTTCCCAAAGGAATCACGTAAGATTTTCCTTATTGAAAAAAATCAGCAGCTTACCTGTTGGTAAGGATTCATTTTAGAAACGCGTATTGAGCACAACTAAGTATAACACTGAATAAAATGTTTTTCTAAATAATACACGCGTTCTGATGATCTAATTGGTGAAGACAATAACGTTTATGCCGACAGCTGTATCACTATTCACTACTGTTTTTTTTTGCCGGGAGATTCCGTAATATTGACGCCAACACAATGACAGATGCCGTTTGTCGTCTTTACCAGTCTATAGTCTATACTCAATTATTAAACACAGACCAAGTAGGTTGTTGGTTGGCTGTTCAAACTTAGAACATTATACCATGGAATAGTGGGGGAAATAATGATACCAAATTAAAAGACCATTGTAATTTAGAAACAGTTCCGTCTTTTAACGGCTTTTTAATTTATTCGTATTTTATGTGCTTCTAGCATAAAAACATAGATGTCGCTTGATGGCGTATATGAAATATGCGAATCTAATTAATAAAGTAGTATTTTTTTTTTAACAAATCTTTACGATTGTCATAAATTTAAATTCAAATAATGTTCGTAAACCTTTAATAAAGATTCATATTAAGTTTGTATCGTAGTGGTAATTTTGTGTTATAAACTGGCAACAAAGAAATAAGCTATCAAACAGCCAATGGCGGCGCGGCGTCATGGCCATGGTATAGTTTCTCCGTCTACGCCATGGTACGTCCATGGTCATGGCACAGAGTACCTATAGGTCTACCAGAATCTCATGGCATAAAATTTAAAAAAAATACAATGATTTTTATGTGGCAATACCATCGACGAACAGCTGATTCAAAACTTGAGTTATGTCATTCGATGTGAATATTTTAAGATTTCTATCCTTTCTTAGCGAAAAGGTACAAATTAGTTCTACAATCACAAGTGCGACACATTGTTTACAAGGTTTATCGCTAGATCCGTGAATAATTTGGTCAAATTTAAACAAAATCGTCGATTTTAAAATCGTCGTCGTTTTAACAAGTAAGTCGGAGTGAATAGTTTTGATACTTCATTTTTTTTTTGGTTAGTGTTAGATATGTGTATGTGTTTTATCGTATATTGATATCATTTTTTGAAACTAAACAGTAATGCATTAAATACCTATTTACAGGAGTTTCCAGAGATATTAGATAAGGAACGGTTTATTATTATTCCTTTATCTTCATCGTCTTCATCAGAAGATTTACAGGAACAGTGTTTAGAAGTAAGCTCTGACTAAAGTGTTAATGAAATAAAGAAGACTGGAAATAAAATTATACGTTTTTATTATACAATCTTGCATCTTTCGTATTTCATTTATCGAATCTAATAATTATTTAAATAAAACCGACTCATAATCAAACTACTTACAATTTGGAAATTGAAAGTTGTTTGATTAAGTGAGAACTAACAAGAAGAGAGAATTAAAACGAAACTGGTGGCTCGGTACCACTATTTTTATCTACGTTTTGAAAGTACCAGCGCTCCATCTATATTATAAATACTCGTAAGACTCGTATGTATGTTATAATTTAAAATTGAAACAAATCTTATTTGCCTATTTTAATTGGCTATTAATCTAAAAGTACAATTATGAAGGAATTATAATGTTTAAATAACCTTTATATTTTTACTTAAAACATTATGTAATTTATTTAAAAAGTTGTACTAAAAAATAATGCCAATTTGAAATAAAAAATAATTACAATTATTGAAAGTATCAAAATATGTTCATCCAATTACCCCAGTGTTGCAATGCGTAAATTCAAATTTCCCAAAATGCCATGAGATTCTGGTAGACCTATACCTCTAAGGAGATCTAAGATGGAGATAGAGTAAACAGTCAGATTATTGGCATTGGCGCCCTCTGTCGGTATACGACGTTCAAATAGGACATAGGTCTTATCATTATTCAAATAATTTATATAATAATAATTTCTTCAAGTAATTTCCAAAGCCCAGAATTTTCACTGAGTAACACAACAACAACATTTGCGCGTTGTCGAGAAAAGCGACATCTACAGCAAATGTAGGAACCATTCCAGTTCAAAGAAAAAACAATGGAGTATGGAGTGTTAAGCCATTGCGTCATGGCGTCATTTTCAGGCTGTTCAAACTTAGAACATTTTACCATGGAATGGTGGGGGTAATAATGATACCAAATTAAAAGCCCATTGTAATATAGAAACAGTTCCGTCTTATAATGTCTTTTTAATTTAGGCGTATTTTACGTGCTTCTAGCATAAAAACATAGATGTCGCCTGATGGCGTATACGAAATATGCGAATCTTTTCTTATTGGTCTGTGAAGTTATCAAACAGTCAATGGCGGCGCGGCGTCATGCCGTCATTTTTTCCGGTTGTTCTTGTTAATTAATTCATATTCAGCCTATTTCTAGTTCTGGTAATTAATTCAATGTGCTGTGTGTGAAGTGCTCTATATTTTGTGTTTGTAACTGTGTAAACATGTGATTGGTGTTCTGTTTTTGTTCTCTATTGCATTTTGTAACTCTGTATGTACTTAAAATAAATGGTCATGATTAGAATATTGTGAGTTTTATTGTAGTTTTAATTCCTTAATTAATGCATTTACGTTTAGTACCTACTATTAATTAGTACTAAGTGTATTAAAAAAGGAACCTTATAGTAGAAATTGTAGGTAATGTAAGTGCATACATCCTTAGCATACATCTAATTATATACATAACAGAATAGTTGCATGTTTAAAAAACCAGACGGTGCCACTAAGCGCTTTCCCCCCGAACACCTCGAGTTCCTATATAACAAAGTACTCTGTGGTCATTTTTGCCGGTTGTTCTTGATAATTAATTCATATTCAGCCTATTTCTAGTTCTGGTAATTCATTCAATGTGCTGTGTGTGAAGTGCTCCATATTTTGTGTTTGTAACTGCTGAAACATGTAATTGGTGTTCTGTTTTTGTTCTGTATTGTACTTTGTAACACTGTATGTAAAATAAATGGTCGTGATTAGAATATTGTGAATTTTATTATGGTTTTAATTCCTTAATTAATTCATAAACGTTATTTATGAATTACAGGGTTATGACAATAAATTAAATGGTACTAAGTATTTTAAATTGCTTTAGACGCATATCTAAAAGTCAAAAAAATAGTAAAAAGTCGCCTATTTCTCAAACCAGACGGCGCCACTAAATCGGTTTCCCTAAAAACATCCATTAAGTAAAGCCTCTATTCCTATATAAACTAAAAGTACCTACTCTGCATGGGCGTAGCCACGGTGGGGCAGGATGGGGCCCCACCCTGCCTGCCAGGTCTGTACTCTAAGGTACCTAAGCAAACCAAAAAAAAAAAAATTATCTGAGTAAAGTACTATCTATGTACACATATAAACCTCTAAATTGACTGATTCATAAATTAGCATACTCCCAAAGTCATAACGGCTGAAGTTAGAGACACATTTTAAGATGGAATATTTCGTGTTGTAGGAAGGAAGAAAATGTTTTTGTCAATTTGAATTACAGGGTATATCATGAGTGTTACCGAAAACGAAGCTGGGTGGCAGTTTTAGGGACTTCAGATACAATGCAACTAAATTTTGTGCAAAAAATTGCCACGATTTTTTTTTGTTATTTTTTTCTATCGTCTTATTAGAGTGGTAAATACACAGTTTTTTCTTAAATAATAGTGTACATTCTTTTATGTTTAAAGATGCTATAGTACGCAAGGCTTTAAATTATTATTTTAGCAAAAACTATGGATTTACCACCTAAACTTGATGATATTTAAAAAATAATAAAAAAAAAATTGTCGCGTTTCCTTGCGAAATTTTTAGTTACATTGTGTTTGTAGTCACTAAAACTACCACCCGGCTTCGTTTTCGGTAGCAGTTTTGATAGAACCGGTATACATAATACGGCATATCCAAACTGCTACCGAAAACGAAGCCGCGTGTTGGTTTTAGTGACTATAAACACATCATCCATCAGCCAAAGGAAGTCCACTGCTGAACTTAGGCCTCTCCCAATAATTTCCATAGTGACCAGTGGAGGCAGCGTGGATCCAGCGACGTCCCGCGAACTTTACCAGGTCGTCTGACCACCTTGTGGGTGGACGTCCTACGATCCGCTTTCCGCTACGTGGCCTCCATTCGAGAACTTCTTGGCACCATCAGTCATCAGCCATCAGTTCTTCGCGATATTTGCCCCGCCCATTGCCACTTCAACGTACTAATCCGCGGGGCTATATCGGTTACTTTAATTCTTCTACGGTTCTCCTCATATCTGATACGATCTCGTAGAGAAACCCCGAGCATAGCCCTCACCATAGCTCGTTGAGTGACTTTGAACTTCCGAATAAGGCACATAGTGAGAGGCTACGTCTCGGTGCTGTATGTCATCGTGAGTGATATACTCGCCGTTATAATGTTGAAGCCGAATCCTTTTCACTGCAAGAGCTTGAAGGCGTTTTCCAGCGCGGCAATGAACAGTTTCGGAGATATGACATCTCCCTGTTTCACACCTCTCGTTAGTGGAAAATCTGTCATGCTCTGATCTTGTACTCGGACCGACATGGTGGCGTTGTTGTATATACACTTCAACACTTCGATGTACCGATAGTCGATGTGGGACCGCTGGGGAGACTGTAGCAAAGCTCAGGTCTCGATCGAATCAAAGGCTTTCTCATATTCCTCAAACGCTACACAAAGCGGCAAGTTATATTCCTCAGTTTTTGTGTAACTTGCCGAAGCGTATGGATGTGGTCTATGATACTAAAACTTTTCGGAAGCCAGCTTGTTCGTGAGGTTGGAAGTCATCAAACTTACGTTCGAGAGGATATGTGATGACCATCGAAAATAACTTATAGATATGGCTCAGAAGCGAGATGGAACTGTAGTTCTTCAGCAAAGTGTTATCACCTTTTTTTGAAGAACAGTACCACCACGCTCCTGCTCCATGCCTCTGGAGTTGAGCTCTCGAGGAGAACGGAGTTGAAGAGCCTCTGACCGACTTTCAGTATCGGCGGTTCGCCCGCTTTTAGAAACTCTGCAGAAATTCCGTCCTCACCAGGTGCCTTGTTGTTCTTAAGTTGCTTCAGGGCCATCTCGATCTCACACAGGCTGATGTCCGGTATATCATCGCTGTAGTGTCGGATCAACTCACCTCTCGGGTCTTTGGCCGAGCTAACAATAGGTTCGGCAACCGAGGTGTAAAGCTGTCTGCAGAACCTCTCGATCTCCCTTAATACCTCTGCTCTCGTCGATACCACGCGGCCATCGTCCGTTTTCAGCCTAGACAACTGGCTTTGCCCAATAGACAAGTCTCTTGCAAACACTTTGGAGCCTCCGTTCCGCTCAATTGCCTCTTTAATTCTCACAGTATTGTGAGCACGGACACCGTGTCGCAAGGACTTTCAGATCCGTATATTGAGCAGCCGATATGCTTTGGCGTTAACAGAAGACTGCAACGTCATAGATGGACGTTCTGCCATGAGGTCAAGAGTGTGGATCGAGATTTTTGTGGTCTATCTCTACGGCGCGGTCTAAAATGCTTAAATCCCTCCGTATGGACAGCTTCTACCAAACCGCTGTTTAACTCTTCCACTGCAAGGTTTTAATTTAGATAATCAAAGCGATGTTTTAGTTCAAGTTGAAAGCTCCCGGGGTTTTGGATATGGGCGTGAATACGTCGGAGCGTAGACTTCATCAAGCGACGCCTTTCTAATTGGACATTGATGTTCAATGTGCGGCTAACCATTCGGTGATCACTGCATGTTTTCACCCTGTTGACCACAGAGACAACACTGAACATCCATTTATTCTTCGTCAAGATGAAATCTATCTTGTTTCTCGTAGAAAATCAGGACTCAGACAGGTCATTTTCTGTGAGGCGGCTTCTGGAAAAAAGAGTTCATCGCAAAGAGTCCCTCTTTCTCCAGAAAGTCGGCCAGCTCTGACTCCTGGGGTTCCTTTGCCCATGTCCAAACTAGGATAAGCTATGACCACTAGATAGGAGCAACCCTGACCACACTATAACAATGCGTTTAACATTTCCGCAAAGTAACGCGACAATTTTTTTGTGAATTTTTAAATATCGTCGTGCTTAGGTGGTTACTGGTAAAATCCATATTTTTTGCTAAAATAATAATTTAAGCCCTTGCGTACCATAGCACCTGTAAAACTAAAATGGTGTACATTATAATTAAAAAAAAAAAAAGGAACTATGTATTTGCCACCCAAATAGGTCGATAGAAAAAAAAATATCAAAAAATTCGTCGCTTTCTTGCAATAGTTTCAGTTGCATTGTGTCTGAAGTCACTTAAGCTGCCACCCGGCTTTGTTTTCGGTGGCATACTTGATGTACCCACTGTAAATCACAGTAGATACATGATGCTACATATATATTTTTGGTTGAAAAAATAACCAGGGTGAGACAACGGTAATATTCTGCTTCAGACTTCTGCCCCACCCTGAGCCCATGGCTGGCTACGCCCATGCTACTCTGTGAAGTAGTACTAAGCTTCTTGAGTATGTAGTACTAATTATTAAAGAATAAAAAGGATTATGCACAAAAGTAGCTATATATATCAAGTTATAATAGTTATGTTAGGAATGTACATTTATGTATCTGTCTAATTTACTGGTGGTAGGTCTCTAATATGTGAGAGGGCATTTGGGCGGGTACCACCGCAGTGTCTATTTCTCCCGTCAAACAGCAGTGTAAATGCACTGTTGTGTTTCGGATTGAAGGGCATTGTAGCCAGAGTAACTACTGAACATATTGAGACTTAACATCTTATGTCTCAGGATGGCGAGCGCAGTGGAATGCCAAGCATTGCTTTGTAATTCAAGGTGTTGTTTGGTTTTGCTGCTGTTTATGAGCGGTCATGTCGCTTGCCATCAAGCGAACGGCATGTTCGTCTCGCCATTCACTGCAATAAAAAAAAACACAAAGCTGACTTGTCTCTTAATGAAAGAGACAAATAATAACTCCTTTGTTTCGAATATGGCAATATTTTGTTCACTAACCAGAACCACAGAATACTAACAGAAGTCAAGCTCCATACAAAGCGCGCGAAACCAACGCACACATAGACAGCGTTCACCGACACGATATTTGAGACCAGTCGAAACCACTGCGAGCGCGAGTGTCACTCGCTTCGAACACGCATCTAGTGATATTTTTTGTGCAAAGATGGAGCGAATGAATAAAAGTTATTACACTTGTATATAAAACTTCAGATTATAATAATTGAATATTAATTTCTTTAACAAAATACACAATATTATACAAAAACGATAAAAATAATCTTAGATTATGACATACACATTCTCAACGACTATGTAAATAAAATGTCAATTTATTTATTTTGTTATTGTTTTTTTATATTGTATTTTAATAATTAATCAAACGATGCGAGTGCTATTAACACGATACTTGTTTTCGCATAAGCCAGAGTTAACAGCCCTGGCGTGAACGCCGAGCGTAGTGTGAGTGTGGCAATAAAAGTGAAGTACATACACAAGCTTGACTTCTGTTAGTATTCTGTGCCAGAACCACACTGATCAGAATCTCATGGCATAAAATTTTTAAAAAAAAAACAATGATTTTTATGTGGCAATACCATCGACGAACAGCTGATTCAAAACTTGAGTTATGTCATTCGATGTGAATATTTTAAGATTTCTATCCTTTCTTAGCGAAAAGGTACAAATTAGTTCTACAATCACAAGTGCGACACATTGTTTACAAGGTTTATCGCTAGATCCGTGAATAATTTGGTCAAATTTAAACAAAATCGTCGATTTTAAAATCGACGTCGTTTTAACAAGTCGGAGTGAATAGTTTTGATACTTCATTTTTTTTTTGTTAGTGTTAGATATGTGTATGTGTTTTATCGTATATTGATATCATTTTTTGAAACTAAACAGTAATGCATTAAATACCTATTTACAGGAGTTTCCAGAGATATTAGATAAGGAACAGTTTATTATTATTCCTTTAATTTCATCGTCTTCATCAGAAGATTTACAGGAAAAGTATTTAGAAGTAAGCTCTGACTAAAGTGTTAATGAAATAAAGAAGACTGGAAATAAAATTATACGTTTTTATTATACAATCTTGCATCTTTCGTATTACATTTATCGAATCTAATAATTATTTAAATAAAACCGACTCATAATCAAACTACTTACAATTTGGAAATTGAAAGTTGTTTGATTAAGTGAGAACTAACAAGAAGAGAGAATTAAAACGAAACTGGTGGCTCGGTACCACTATTTTTATCTACGTTTTGAAAGTACCAGCGCTCCATCTATATTATAAATACTCGTAAGACTCGTATGTATGTTATAGTTTAAAACTGAAAAAAATATTATTTGCCTATTTTAATTGGCTATTAATCTAAAAGTACAATTTTGAAGTAATTATAATGTTTAAATAACCTATATATTTTTACTTAAAACATTATGTAATTTATTTAAAAAGTTGTACTAAAAAAATAATGTCAATTTGAAATAAAAAATAATTACAATTATTGAAAGTATCAAAATATGTTCATCCAATTACCCCAGTGTTGCAATGCGTAAATTCAAATTTCCCAAAATGCCATGAGATTCTGGTAGACCTATACTAAGACCGCCCTATATATTACATCCATGGACCGCCCTTAGCCCAAAACTTGCTTTTAGGCAGTTTCTCTGACGCCATTTTGTTTTCCATTCCGAAACCCTCAGCAAAAAAACGAATAACAGATTCATAGTACGTCAATCAACAAAAAATTGGCAGGAATTTGGAATATTTGAAAACAATGAATGCGTCGTTTACGCGCTTAATTGACCAGATGGTAGTACTGACTACCAAGGGCGGATCCAGGGGGGAGGTCATGGGGGTCATGACCTCGCCCTGGGCTGGCTCCAGATTGACAAAATTTATTTATCATATTGTTGATAAAATTTAAAGCACAATTAATTCTTTGTATGTCTATAAATAAATTAAAAAAGTGTGTGTGTCTTCAACAACAAATCACAGCTGTACCAAACTTTAAAACATTATTATTACCTACTGATTTGAGTATTGTAATCGGACCCAGTGTTCTGACAAGAACTATTTGACCCCCCCTGACTTATAAGCTGAATCCGCACTTACTGACTACAATTAGTTTTAAAATATGCCACGAATTCTTATTTTATCGTTTGGTCCATTATAACAAGTGACCTTACCTTAACCCGTCTAGGCCTTTTTTATCATTATTCAGAAAAGTCAATATTACCTAATTTACTGGAAAATTCCTTTGAGCGGCAAGTCTAGAAACGATGTTTAATAAAATGTCTCTTTTCTTCTCCAATTATTTCCTTCTAATTGGCCTTATCCCGGGTAGTGCTAGGGTACACCTTCCGACTAATTCTCCTCGATTTCACGTAGCCTTCGGCATCCTCCATTGTAAGGCCATTGAGTCTCATCTTATCTTTTTTGACGGAATCTAGAATTAACATTTCCATTCTTCTCAAATTATGTTTGTAAAATAACGACTTACCTATTGTTGGAGTTTTCCTCTACAAATCCTCAATTTAAAAAATTACATTGGATTGCCGGAAAATTACAGTTATTTATTTGTTTATAATGCATTTCACGGAGAATTTTGTGCCTACTTGGACATTCAATTCGATGCCTCATGTCAACCTTTTCGTAAAATTGACAATTTATGAGCAAATAACGTGGTTCGAAACGTGAGACTAACACAAACTGGATTTCCAGCCTGGGTTTTATACCTTCCTAGGAGCGTAAGGCTCAATATCCATATTCGCTATAACAATTACGACGCAACAATGAAACGATAATAATTATGAAATCATTGTGTACAATAAAATTTACGTAATTATAATAATTTCGTTGTTAATTCATGAGATTGTTTGCAATGTGTGTGCTTCCCACAGATTGAGCCTCCGGTTTGGAGGTTCAATTGTGAATGAAAAAACACATAAATGGTTGTGGATTATCCAAGAGAACATGTTTTGTTAACTCTGTTGTTATTATTATTAAGTAATATTATACCATTACTAACAACTTCCGACAATAATTATAATTGATCTATTAGTATTATATTTCTAATTGTATTATTAAAAGAGGAAGATTAGTAAATTACACACTTACCAAGATTTTTGTATCAAGACACAGGTAAGCAGTTAGGCTTATGTTTTTCATTTATTTTTTATATATTTATTCGGTTTCCAAAACCATGCCTGTTATATCCAGGCTGCACAGAAAACGTAGGCCGATGGGAGTCTTATTGACTTTATACATAATCCAACTAAAATTTCACAGATAAAGCGAAGATATTTTTTGATTTTTTTGTATCATTCTTCCTGTTTGGAAGGTGAATACATAATATGCTTGTCTCATATCACAACTTATTACAGATTTAAGCTCACCAAAATTTTGGGACGATTTATTGTTTCAGCGTACCATAGGAGAGGCCCATGTCCAATAGTAGACGCGGATGAGCTAATGATGATGATGATAAATTATTTTTGTATTTCTGCTTATGTCTTAGGGAATATAAGCATGAACGTATGCAGTATGCATGCAGGTAATATATGTTGTTAACGGTAACGTTACCAAGTACATAAAAAATGGTTTTAATGAATATTATGTCCTTGGTTATCAAAATGTATTGAGTAACATAAGTGACTTCCGTAGTTAAGTTCTTTTAGTAGAAAGTAAGGCCAAACTAGCTAGTAAAGCTAATGTTCAGTAAAGTTGATCAGTATTTAACGCTATCTCAATGGGCTTAGATTTACAAGTCAAAAGTCCAGCATAAAAAAGCGACCGAGAGATACGTTTACCGTACGTGTACGTATACGTTACCTACATTATCATAATCATCTTCAGGCAGAAACTCTATTTCTATACATAGGCTTATACGAAGACCTGTTAGAAGCAGCCGGCACCCATCGAACCCTTGCAACCTTATAACCGATGCTCTGCATTTATCTTACTTCTTCAACCCCTGCTTTCGATTCAACAGTAATGGATTTCTCTCTTTCTCCTCGGCCACGGGAAGTCCACTGCTGGACTTAGGCCTCCCTTAAGGATTTGATTTGGAGAAATGGATTTCTAACACTATTTAATTACCTAATAGACAGGATTATCTATTTAGCTATAAAGTATTGAAGGCGTTGCCAATTTCGTTTATTTCCAAATGGTACCAGGCCAAAAACATAAGTCATGGCCTTCCATTGAAAAAACAAAGTGCACGACAATACCAAGTTCAACTTGCCTTACTGGTTTCTATCTTATCATGATTCTTGATAATACATGCCACATGTAATAGTATAATAACAGCTCACTGCACAAAGCACTTCATTTTTTAGTTGACCTGGTAGTTGAAAGGATGTATACGTGGAAGGATAAAGTTGTGATCATCACTGGAGGGGCCACTGGCATTGGAGCTGGAGTGGTGCGAATTTTGATGAATGAAAATGTTAAGGTAATAATAAATTTTATACACTCGTAATAATTAAGTTCCGAATCCTTAGATACTGTGAAGGACCTAAAAATAAAATAATAGCTACTAATTGACTTATAGTGGATAGAAGAACTGATCAAGGTAAGAAGTAGCTGAAAAATGGTCGCTTGCAAGATGTGAATATCTTTACAGGGGGTCTAAATTTAGCATTTAAATTATTTGGCTAAGAATGGTGTTGGTGATGAAAAAGAAAGCCTAAAAAAATAAAGAAGAAAATATGTAAACGAACTAAGACCTGAAACTTAATAAAATTGCATTACAATTGTATTGGTGCAAATTAAATTGTGATAAGACAAGAAGGCTTACGTCAAAATATTGCAAGTCTAATTATTATAATATTACCAAAATTATTATTTATATCCCTGAATCAACTGATATCACTAATTAAGATTGTAAAATAAACTTACATCATATGCAATGATGTGGGGATAAATCATCATCAGCCATCATAAAGAAAGAAAATAAAGTAGCTTCCTATACAACATCGCCGAATACTCACATTTTGTCTCTTCTTATTATAAAAGCGCCGTCCTGCCGTGTTTCCTCTTCAGGCACGGTTGTCTGGAAGAGATCGCTTTTAGCGATAAGACCGCAGAATTGGCGTTTTAAGTTTTAGCTTATAATTAATCTCTATTTTATGATTTAATTATATTTAGTGATGCTGTAAATAAAGATAACATAAATCTTCCCAAGAAACTCCATCGCAGCACGTTGGATCTGGGAACATTACTTAGGTAGCCTTTACACCTTGGGTTAATAAATAAAATATATCAGGCAAATAATATTTAATCTAGAATCCTCTATAAAATTCAGTTGTACAATATGATTGAAAGGCTGTGGTCTTGGGTTCGAGTCCTGGATTGTCAGCCCGTAGTCAGGAATTTGTGCCTGATATGGCGATAGGCTCACCCGCTATCACATCATGTCCCGGTAAATACACTGCGCAAAATAGGTGTCATAGTTGCACCTCTGTCTCATGTCTGCCGTTTCAGGGAAAAAAGCTTGAGTGTATGTCCGTATGCATCTTGATCTGAATTCTGATAAAACAAAATGACAAGTACGTGTTTAGTTTGCATAATTATATGCAATGATAAGTATTATAATATAGTAAGAAGTTGTTTGCGCTCTTCAAATAAATAATCTTGGTTTGTAAAAGACTGCATGCAATTTGTTGATTGCCAATCGTCCCGGTTACCACAACGACGATGACTTACGACCTAAATCTTTAAGCATGTGTGTTCCGTTTAGGGTACCGTCTATGTACAATATATTCGATTTGAGCAGGCGGCTAAGATTGTGAAGATGAAAATGAGTTTATTTGGACTACTGTCTACATCTGAAGGTAATATTAGCTGCATTGTGGTCACTGGTCAGTTCGTCGAGTAAATATGAAAATCACTATACAAATAAAATTAAAATACAAATAAAACCGGTCAAGTGCAAGTCAGACTCGCGCGCAAAGGGTTCCGTACAAGCCTATGTGATGTAACTATGTTTTTTTTTATGTTTGAGTTGATTGAATGAAAGGTAAATTGCGGTTTACGATTTATGACGTATTAAAAAGATTACTTACTAGATATGGTTGAAACTGTGGTTGAAACCAATTTTCAGTGGAAGTTTGCATAAGGTAATGTAAATCATATTTTTTTTTTTGTTGTTTTATCATTATCTTATTTTAAAAGTTTATATATTAGAAACCTCCACATCATTTTTGAAGACCTATCCATATATATCTATATATATAATTTGAGTTTCAATTCTAAGTATGGGGAATCCCCAAATTTATTGTATTATTTTTCTTTTTTTGTGTTAAAATCTTAATGCGGTTTACAGAACACATCTTTTTATCAAGTTTCAACAGAATAGTTCTTATAGTTTCGGAAACAAAGTAGCTGTGACATACGGACGGACAGACAGACATGACGAATCCAGGGTTCCGTTTTTGCCATTTGGCTACGGAATCCTCGAAATATACAATATTATATTACAAAATCTAATTTTGCTCACCAACGCGTTCATGCTATCAAAGGATTATGGCGATTATATGTACATATTTTGTGCACTTGATCTGTATTTAAGACTTACAGTGCCGGCAATTTTACTTAACAACAGTGTAAAGATAAAGTAATGAATTGCATTAAAATTTGAATGATGTTAGGTCTCTCTTAAGTTACGGGATACGCCTGGGTAGGTAGTAGGTACCACCGCAATATCTATTTCTTGTGCCAAATGGCAATGCAAATGCACTGTTGTGTTTCAGTTTAAAGAAAATTGTAGCCAGAGTAACTACTGGACATATTAAGACTTAACATGTTATGTCTCAGAATGGCGAGTGCAATGAAGGCCAAGCATTGCTTTCTAATTCAAGGTGTTGTTTGGTTTTACTTCTGTTCGTGAGCCGTCGTATCGTTTACCATCAGGGTAACGGCACGCTCGTTTAGCTATTCAAAGCAATAAAAAAAGTTTGCAGTGTTTGCAGATTACGTCCATGGTTTGCAGTGATAAAACGTCGCGCGTTTTATTATTGCTATAATCGCATAGTATATGACATTATCTTTCACATATCAATCAATCGGTTTGATATGTGAAAAATTATGTCATAATTATTCGCCTTGTAGCTCAGTTGTAGATTATGGGTTTTAGCTCTTGGTTTTAGCGATTAATTTGATGTAAAAAAAATAAAACAACGCAAATAGGCACTACAGAGGCTAAATCACCTGCAGAGCGTGGCGGGTGTTGCCAACATTCGCTCCTATGATTCTTAGGAGGTCTGTGGTTACCAGCAGACTACCTTTTGTAGAAGATGATGGGAATATACAATTACAACTAAAAAAATATTTTACATTTACCGGTTTAAGTACAGCTATGGGTGCTCGTGTTTGTAAAGGCACTGATCTTACATATTTACAACAAATTTTGCTTAAAAGAAAAGCATCATTAAAATATTTGCATTAAAATATATTATGCTTTTATAATATTATTTTATTATATGTGAAAGTATAAAAAAGAAACAATTTTTAACAGGCGCCATTTGGCTGAAAATTATCTCGATCTGAGTACAAAAATTATATTTCCATTGGCATGGGACTGCCGTCCGATGCCAATGGATACTCTGCCTGGGCGGCATTTGCGCTTACCATCAGGTGCAATGCCGCCACTATGCCGGGCCATTATAAAAAAAAAAAAAAAATTCTTACATAATTATTTGGCAGTCATAAAATTGTATGCACAAATAGACTACAGGCCCGTGGCAAAAAATGATGGGTCATATGAACAACCAGGAGAACTATTTAGTAAGATACAGGGGCATTAAATAATAATATTCAGCACTATGCCGCCACTTGTAAGCTGTCCGACTGAGTGCAGGTGAGACTTCAAAAGCACAAGGAGAGGGGTACATTTTGGTCATTTTTTTTTTGTACGGCATTCTTACTAGATCCATGAAAAATAACAAGAAAACACGTAGTGCCGTAAAAAAAAATAGTGCGCCACAAAGTCAAAAGAACATTTTCCGGCAATTTTCTCGGTAAATTTGGTCATTTGATTTTACACGGCATCGGTTACATAAAATTTCAATACCTCTTCTGACCCATAATTCCGCAACGCCGTACAAAGCTATGGGACAAGAGAGAAAAATCGGTGGTTGCAATCCATTCCCCTTCAGTGGTCCGGGGGTGGTGGTTCTGGAATGTCCTGATGATCCTCAGGCATGCATTCCCGACGTATTCCTGCGACTCTCTTAGGGAACTATTAGCACTAAATACGTATGCCTTACGCTACTGTACTATTAGCTCTAACTATGTATGCTATTAGCTCATTCTTACATGGAAATATATTTTTTGCCTTTTCCAGCACGTAGCAATACTCGACATAGCCGAAGACGCTGGAATTAAATTTCAAAATGAACTCAACTCGAAATACGGAGACGGTAAAGTCCAGTTCTACAAATGTGACGTTACCAAAGACGATCAACTACTAGGAAGCATTGATGCTGTTGTTAAACAACAAGGGACTATGGACGTCATGATTAACAACGCTGGAATCATGAACGACAGCTATGAAACTTACAGGAAGCAGATCGATATTAATGTGGTAAGTCGACTGGGTTGATTGAATCCCGCAGATTTAACAATTCTACGACACACCATTCCTTTTGTTTTTTTATACTTTAAAAATATTTGAAACATGCTCTATGCTGATTAGGTATCTAAATGTAAGGTCGTCAAGTTGAGACGTTGATTAAGGTATTATCTTGTAAAACACATGGATAGATGCATTTATTTTGATGCACAACTTTTCATATTTCAACGCAATATTTTTTACGGACGAACATCTGAAAATTGCATACCTCGATCGATATGAAAATAACATTTTTTGAGCTCCTAATTACGAATACCATATAATATAATCAGGGACCCAATCTCTTCCTCCTATGCTCTGTTTTATCCCTCCCTTCGTCCAAACAATTCTAAGGTCCAACCAACTAAATTTTAACTATATTCAACTTTTCTGTGGTTTTAACTTCGTTTTACATATTAACGTGAAGTTTGCGGCAATTTTCGTTGATATTCGTGATCAGGAGGTCAACAGAGTTTCGTATACCAAATTTCATGTCGATCGAATTTATGCGGTTAGCGGAAGTTAATCCAAATCTAACTATTATGTTATGATACAAGGAATATTAGTTGACATCCTATTAAATGCCATTCCCTTGTATCAACCTTGTTCATTTACAAATTAACTCATGTGCAAAGGAAAAACACTGGATCAATCTTGTAAACCGTTAAAATAATTACAGCATGTATTTAATTATTATAATTATTTATTCCCTTCTCGCAATTATTTATTCATGAACAAGTTATAAACAGTACTGTGTGATAATTGACAAGATGTCAAGAACAAGTGGTTTTAAATCGTAGACAGTTTCAAGTACATATTTTCGACTTTATTCATAGACAGTTTTAAAACCTTTTTAGCTATAGAATGTTCTGTCTACTTCGCTCATACTGAATTCAAAAATCGTCCAAAAGGGACAAAATGTTCGATGAGTAATGTTAGACAATAATTATGCTGTAGTAAATAAAAACCGCCGAAGGATATTTCGATCTCTATACACCAACGCCCAATTATTAATTATCTCTATTAATTATCTATTCTTCTGTTTTTGCCATATCTATTACTGGAATCAAGTGTAACAGCTTACATAATAGGTCATAATAAATATATTAATAGTCTGATCCATGGTGCTGTACGGCTGTATTTCCTGGTTGTAAAGGTCGTATCAGAGGTTATTTATCTCTTAAGTCCCACTTAGCTACGGAGGGAAGTGAACAAAAATATATCCAACTCCTCCTATTAATTAACTTCATGATTAATTTCGTTGCGGGTTAAAGGCAAGTTAGACAGTTCCGCAGACTCGCCGAGCTTCAATGCTCGGTGTCATTACAATGCGTGCCAGCGTAAGTCGTGGCTTACAATGGCGGGTGTGAGGACGATACTGTCTCCAAAGTATATTTTTTTTACAGACCGCTCTAGTCACTGGCACGTTAAAAGCGATGGAAGTAATGGGCAAGAACAAAGGAGGGAAAGGCGGTGCGGTGATCAACGTGGCGTCAGTGGCAGCTATCTCTCAATCACACCTCATTCCTATATACTTTAGTACGAAGAGCGCTGTGCTTCAGTTCTCCAATTGTATTGGTGTAAGTCTTTAAATTCATTCTGTCATATAATAATTAATACATCTCTCTCTCTCTCTCTCTCTCTGGGAGTCTACTGCCTAACATAGGTATAGCTCCCCCGAGAATCTACACATTGGACCTGTTGGAAGTGGCCTGCATTCAGCGACTTCTTCTCTCTTCTTCTTGTCATCCGTCCAACTTGTAGGCTTGGTGTCCATTCAATAAATACATAAATATACCCTATTTACTGAAAAGTATTTTTTGCTCTAAGTGAAGAAGAATGAAAAATAAAGAAAAACCGATTTACGATCGAAACATCTTTATAATTAATTTTTATAGCTATTTATATCTAAATATTGAAAAGAGTGCCTCTTTACTTCGGCTTGTCACTTTCACTAGTCAATTTTTATAGTCTTAACTCTATTTTGAAATGTTGATAAGTAAATCTCATACAACGATTGGCGTGTTCTTGTAGATGGATGAATATTACTCAAAATCGGGAGTTCGAGTGATAGCAGTATGTCTTGGAGCCACGGATACTCCACTGTTAAGCGACGAGAAACTTGGAAGCTTCGACGAAGAAATAGCAGCTACTTATCAAGATAGGCTTAGAAAAGACTACCCTATGCAAAAGTACGATTTTTTATTTATATAAACCTGAAAATTTTAGGATTACCTCTTAGTTCTACCTTGGCGATGAAGTCTTAGGTTCGAATACCAGATGGGGCAAAGTGATGTTAATACTTTCTATTCATTATCAGGATTTTGTACCTGATATGATGATAGGGTCGCCCCTGGCGCATAGTGGGATGGAATCCAAGACGAAATTTGTGAGTCCTGTTAGGGCCTCTGCCTACCCCTTCTCGATAAAAGGGTTGATGTGTGTGTTGCTGTTGGTTGCTAGTGCCTTACACTGATAAATATGACGGAGTTTTATCGATACTTATTGTAATCTTGCAACTCTTAGATGCTCGTATTACGAGAATGGTCTAATATTTTGGACTCACTGACTGCAACATGCATGATTACAAAAAAAATATCACAATAAAAAATAATAGACAGAGAAGACCAAGGTCTTCTTTATAGTTCTTTATAGTTTAATGGTTTCTTGAAATAGCAACCATTTAACTATCTAACCTACTAAACTAATCTATAAACTAATCTGTAAACTATCGAAACAATATATGAATACGTATTCAGCATAATAACTTACTAAAGATTTAATAGTAGTGTTAATACCAGATAGGCACAACATTTTTTTTTATTTCAGGTTGGAATCCGCAGCACAAGGAATGGTAGATGCGTATAAATACGGCGAAAGTGGGAGTACATGGTTGGCTAATAATGACAAACCTGTCAAAGACATCACTAAAACCGTTCAGAAGGCGTATGAGGTTCTAGCAGAACCAATATATGAGTAAACGGACGTTCACAATGAAGTAACAGAAGAAATAAAAAAATGTCGGACGCACAATACCCCTCTTCCCACCCTTTTCCCTTCCCACTCTCCTCCCGATTTAATTACCCGGTAACACATCTAAGATCTACCCGTTTTGGATTTTCATAGGCGGCAGTGAGCATTACCATCAGGTGACCTGGGGGGTAACTATATTATCCAAAACGAAGTTCAGTTGTTCGAACCGTCGAGGTCGGAAGTATGTTATAAATTTTCCACTGCTAAAAATGAATGATGGGATTATTATTATATTCTCCGAACTAAGTCTATAGATGCGTGGTTCGTTGTGGTCCGTTGGTAAACGGACCAGACGTGGCTGCCAACATGTTCACGGTGTTCACGGGTTCAAACCCCAGGGCACACCCCTGACTTTTTGGAGTCATGTGTGTATTGATAGTCAATCACCATGGACTAAAATGGTGAAGGAAAACATCGTGAGGAAACCTGCATACCAAAGTGATTTGTAAGAATTTGTATGGTATGTAAAGTCCGCCAACACGCACTAAGCCAGCGTGGTGGACTATATGGCCTAAAGACTGTCAATCGTACTCTCAAGTGTAGAGGAGGCCCGTGCCCTTACGTCCCGTATATGGGCTGATACAGTACAGTCTATGGTTACGACTTATCACGTATGATAGAGGATGCAAACATTTTGTGGAGCACCTAAGTACAGTTTTGAATACGATGTTCGAACATTCAAACTTCGCTTCCGATCATATAGTAACCCTCCTGTTTGCTCCTTTGCCGGACCAATTGAATAAAAAACATTAATGTTTGGATAGCTGATACATGTTTATTTTTATTTTATGTTGAAATATTGCAGTGGAGTCGATTTTGTGAATGGTGCAGGCAAAATTTTTAAACTTAAGGACTTGGGTGCACAAATATATCGAATAATAAACATTTGATAAATTTCCTGGCTGTTATTGAATTTACCTCTCATATTTTATTCACTCTACTAATATTTACTCTACTCTATTCGTCCCTTTATTTCTTAAATTAATTAATATTAGCTTCGATCAAATATACACTAGATACACAGTTCCCTGTAAATGTTCCTTTAAAAAGTGGCACCGATGCATTGACACAAAAAAGCAAACAAAAAGATCACATATACCAATTCGATTAACACAAATTCCACCTTATTCCTGGGGCGTAAAGCAGCTTTTCACATAATGTTGTTTAAAGTCTGAATGACACGCCCTCGAAAGTAATAAAATTTTACGACTTTAGTTGGACATCCGAATAAAGGCGCAATGGAGTCGAATGATTACATATTTTTCTATGAATTTACGAGAGTGTAATAATTATATTATCATAAATATGTTGTCCGAATATGTAGTGCATGGGAATATGGAATAGGAGTCACACACACCACGCTCGAATTGTTAGGTTTAAAATTTTCTTCGTCTATTTCTTGCGATATAATTTCACGCCACTTATTCCTTTTTATTGCATTAAGTGGAAATCTGTAAGAAATGTTTCTGATGTTAATTTATAATAAGTATACATTAATTATTACTAGTAATTTAAAAACAATAAAACTATTCCATATATTTTTTGTTCCAAATCATGACACTACTCATCTTTGTCTATTTAAGCGAGTAGAAAGGGACAACTGCGATGCACAGTTTGTTGAGTTTAGTTTGCCAAAATTATTTATATTTAATTATTGGTACTCAATTTCACATATTTATTAATGTAGAAAGCAAGTACATGGATTATAATTGCCGAAAATATGAAATCCCATGTATTTTAAGCATTGTAAGTGTTTTGTTTTTGCATTTTTTCACAGAGCTTTAGGCACTGTCACAAGCAACGGTCGGTGCGCGACTAAAAGCGAAAGAGTGCTTAGAGTAGACTGAGTACAGTTGTGACAATTTTGGCTTGTTCTCTAATAATTTTGTTAATTTATCCGATAGCTGGGAAAAAAGTAACACAAATAATAATTTATATACTCGTCTACGTAAAATTACTAATATATTGTCTTTAAATACAATGTATTAGCCATAGGATCAAATTAGATAAAAAAAGGAAAGTGTCACAACCGACCACACCCCAAGGACGGTTGTGACAGTGGTTGGGGTCGGTTGTGACAAGCATAAAAATACACGAAAATGGTTTATAATGACTTTTATTATGACAAATATGCACCATAGCAAAATATAATCTTCTTCTAAACAACATTTATATTCATATAGCAAGTAAACTAAAATCTGAGATCACTTATGTTCTTATAATTAATAAGGCACTTTAACAAGTAATATTATAACAGTTTTATTAGAATCAGTCAAAATGTTAACGAAACATAAATTTACTGTACTTAGGTAACTGGAAAAAGTGTTACTATTCCCTATACGATTTGACAGATTTAACAATAAAAATAAATCTAAACTGAAATGATGTGATCTAGTCAGATTCACTCTCCGTAAAGAAGTCCCTCATTTAACCTCTGCATAAGCACCTTCATATGTGCTTCTAGGTTTCTGAAAGCAAAAAAAGCGAATAAGCATATGTCACAACCGTACCCATAAAATTTGTCACAACCGTACCCATAAAATTTGTCACAACCGTACCCAAAGCACAATTTCCAAAACAAAAAATCGCCATAAATTTGCCTTGCAATTTATGTAAAAAGCATTGACTCGTATTTAACCACTAACTTATAACTTTTAGCAAGAAAAAATATGATACAATCTATCTTTATCCAAAAAATAGTAATTATTAAAATAAATCAAACAAAAAAACTTACTTTTGACTGTTGAAAAGCAATGTAGGCACCTGCTTATGTCAACGTCGTGCTGTGGCCGACGCAATACTAGGAAACATGTTCAGAGTGGCATGCCGCGTCCTTCTCTCCTTGCACTCTTCCTCGCATTGAGTATAGTTTCGCTGTTATGACGACTGTCACTACCGTACCCTGGCACAACCGTACCCAGTCTACCCTACTCGAAATTTAAACACTCTTTTTCGGTGCCATTTTCTAAGCGCTCATGTTGTATCTAGTGTATATTTGATCGAAGAATATTAGGCTTATTTAGTCTCGGTTTACTAGATATTATACTGGTACCTTTATTGTAAGAATTATATTCAAAGTTTGTTGAAAAAATGAAAATGAACCTCGATAAAATCCACCTATATTTTTCATCTGAGTATTTTACAAATATTTATACAAAATAGTGTGACATTAAATGTATTGCGGACGTACACTTCTTCTTCCGGGTACACCGGGCCAGAGGGCCAATATTATTATTCTTCTCTTTCTCTCGCTATCTCTCTCAGTCTCTTCAGCCACAGGAATTGTTCTGTTAAACAAACTTTTACTGGTGGTAGGTCTCTCGGAGATGTGAGAGGCCATCTACCCAAGTTACTGTCGCAATTTCTATCTCTCTCGCCAAACAGTAGTGTAAAAGCATTGTTGTATTTTGGTTTGAAGGCCATTGTAGCTAGAATAACTACTGGACTTATTGAGACTGAACATCTTATGTCTCAGGATGGCGAGCGCAGTGGAATGCCAAGCATTGCTTTGTAATTCCAGGTGTTGTTTGGTTTTGCTACTGTTCTTGAGCGGTCGTATCGCTTACCATCAAGCGAACGGCATGCTCGTCTCGCCATTAATTGCAATAATAAATAAAATAATTTAATTAAAAATTAAAAGACTGACTTCAAAATGCACTACAAAGTAATAAATAATATATATTTCATTGTGCTACTACACATTGATTAATTTTCTTATTGACTAGACTAGCCAACAAATCTTAAATACTTAATATTTTGAAGGCGGGTCGCCAAGTGCCGAACAAGAACAAATTTAAGTAAATGTAACACATTTGAATATTACCTACTTGTAGATCCTGTATCGTGGGCGCTCAGTAAGGTCCATAATATGTAAACTAGAAATAAATAATTTAACATATTGCTCCTACGTGTACACTTGTTGAGATTTAATTAGAATTACTATGTGTCATATGTGTAGTCCATAAGGATAAAAGAAACAGTGGTCAGGGGTTTAAATTCCAGGGTACACCATTTACTTCTTGGAGTCACTTGTATATTTATATAAAATTACTAGGTACTTTAACAGTGATAGGAATCATAGTGAGGAAAGTATAAGAAAGGGAAGGGTACCAGTTTAGTTTTTTTAAGGGTATAAGTTTCTATCTTTCCCTCGAATGTAGATAAGTCCAATGCTCAACAGTGTTGATTAAGGGCTGATATATTAAGTACGGGCAAAGTAATATTCGATTTCTCTATTAATTATCAGGACGAAGTCTTAAATTTGTGCCCAATATGTCGATAGACTCGCCCCCTAACGCGTAACGTGAGTGTCCTGATTGATACCAGGAGAATCTCTGTCTACCCCTTCTGGGAAAAAGGCGTGAGTTTATATACATTAAGACAAATTAATATTGCGTGTCCGTGTTTTTCGCTAGGATGTTTAAACAATTAAAATTTAAATGTAAGTCGTCGTGTCCGTCACTTGGCGACTCGCCTACAAAATATTAAGTATTTAAGATTTGTTGGCTAGTCTAGTCAATAAGAAAATTAATCAATGTGTAGTAGCACAATGAAATATATATTATTTATTACTTTGTAGTGCAGTTTGAATTCGGTCTTTTAATTTTCAATTAAATTATTTTATTTATTGCTTTTTAGTTTGCATAAGCATTGTAATGATGACAAAGGTGATCATATAATGCAAACTGGAATTAATTTATATAAAAAATGAATCAATGTGATCCTTCATAATTTCAAAATCGAAAATTAATAATGAGGTTTCGGGTCTGAAGAAAATTATTCGATTTTATAATTTTTTTTATGTAGCCACCCTGTCATTTCGTTTTTATGATTTAAAAAAAAAAACACCAAAATCGGCTCAAGCTGTCAGAAATATTGAGTACACCTATGCGTGGTAATCATTCGTCACCTCCACTCCTACTTCACTTCCTTTTTTTAATAAAACACATAAACTGAACCTAATGGACGAAAAATCATTGCGTTTCTGCAAAGTTTGAGGAGTTCTGCTCTCCATATATGTACTTATTCATCAAATCTTTACCATATTTTTATGTGACCAACATTATATATCAGTCGTTCCTAAGAAAAGTTATTTTAAATCAGTTATTTACTGTCGCAGATATTAAGTATTACTATTTGTATATATTCTCCCCCCCCTACTCCAAGCTCCTTTCTACTTTTCCCTTTCCATCCCCCTCTTTGTAGTAATACACCTATAATAAAACTATTGTAAAAAGAATTATTGCTGTACTGTTCCATTTTGAGGAGTTCTGCTCTGCAAGTCCAAAGATATTCATCAGGTCTTCACAATATTTTTTCTAACCTAACCTAACATATACTCTTCGACAAAAAAGTTATTTTTTAAATCGATTAAGTACTGCCGGAGATATTGAATATTTACAATTGTACCTATTTTCTACCCCCCACTCCCACCCTTTTCACATTTTCACCCACCCTTTTTTAATAATATACTTATACTTAATCTAACGCAAAAAGAATTAATACTGGACTGATTAATTTTGAGGAGTTCCGGTCGGCAGATCCGAAGATATTCATCAGGTCTTGACCATTTTTTATGGGACCAACCCTGTACATCATGCTTCCTGACAAAAAAGAAATTTTCAAAATCGGTTCCCAATTGCCGGCGAAAGCGCGTAACAAACATACAAAAAAAAATCAGTCGAATTGATTACCTCCTCTTTTGAAGTCGGTCAAAAAGAAACAGCCTCACACCTCAAAACTCAAGGATCTTTATAGTACCATGCCCTGTCGTTGTCTCTTCATCATAACTTTTTTACAGAAATTATTGATTTATTTTTTATATGTTAATTTCTATTGATTCTGATTTCCTTCTATATACCATGCCCAATCATTCGTGAATTTGCATCGAGATACATATACATACAATTATTTATGAGTTACAATAGTGACTATATGGCCTAACCACTCTCAATCGTACTCTCGATTGTAGAGTAGGCCCGTGCCCTGCAGTGGGACGTATATGGGTTTATACATAATAGTGTAATGAGTCTATGAGTAAATGCATTTGATTTATTGAATACTTTATAAAATTGATAAGTTGATAAGAAATGTGAGTATAAATACAAACCTATTTACAATTAAGTCATTAAAGTGTATATTGATTTCAACGATGGTGTACGAGTGGAAAGACAAGGTTATTTTAATCACTGGTGCTGCGGGGGGCATAGGTTCTAATATCATTAGATTAGCCCTAGAGGAAGGTGCGAAGGTAAATTTTACTCTTTTTAACTCTGGAGGAGAACGAAAAATGAGGGAGTTCTGGCAGGGATGTCCGCAAGGAAAAGAAAAAATACATGAGATCTTAATGGTTTTGCTTTTAATTCCCTAAAAGTAAAGAGAAGAATACATAATTCTTTTGAATTTGTATTTAAATAGTTCTGTATTCATTTACTAATTTAAATAAATATCAAATATATTTTGCCGTAAATTACTAACAATACATCGTGCGATAATGTTATGTTAAGTGGTGTAGGTATTCCATCTAAGAATAAAGAACAATGTTGAAGCTGATGGTGATCGATGTGGCATACAGTCACAATAAAAGAAATGAGACTTTAATGAAAATATTTTTCTTATGTTATCGTGGTGCAGTTTAATAATTAAGTTCGCATTGCCTTAGCACTAAACTGAACTGGTAACTCTTCAACTCTAGGCAATGTTGGCAAAGATGCCTGTGTCTATCCTATTATCAAAATAGTAATTATTCGTCAATGTTTTCATATATCTATGTTGAATTTAAATTTAACACACGAATAATGACTTTTTTACTCCGCTCAGTTCATCTCTGCTTCAAACGAAACACAGCCTAACACTGTCAACTGTTTTATACGTTTTCAGCAAGTGTATATCATAGACATTGACAAAATCAACGCAGTAGCCCTACAAAATGAATTGAACTATAAATATGGCGAGGGAAAAGTGAAATTTATCAAATGCGATGTAACAAATGAGAGGAAACTAATTTCCAGTTACGAATCAGTATTGGGGGACAAAAACCGCGAATATGTAGTTATACACTCCGCAGCTATCCTGAACGACAGATTAGAAGCTTACAGAAAACAAATTGATATTAATGTGGTAAGTTGATTGAAGAAATTGATATTAATGTGGTATTAAATTTTAAAGAAAAGATAATATCCAATTATATTTAGTTTCTTCTAAGTGAAACCTTATAAAGTGCAGTCCTAAGCACTTGTTGGGTGATTCGTACTATGTGATTCGTTTTACTTCGCTTTTGTTTTCGATATACAATTTCAGACCTAATACCAGTTGGTGTAGTATGGCAAATACATAGAATACATCCAAAATTGTATGCGTTACAGCAATTAGTTTTCCACTAGATCATTCTAAACGACTACCGAACCGTTTAACTATTCAAGTGTTTACTATTGAATCGGGCTTAAGTGATATCTAAAGAAGCAATTAAAGATAGTAATGTGCCATTTAGTGAAACATAGTCATGCTATGGTAATCGATAGATACTATTTATAAGGCAGTGTAGTCAAGGGCGGATCCAGCTTTTACGCCAGGGGGGTCACATTATAGTTCATGTCAGTTTTTACGCCAGGGGGTCATATAGTTCATGTCAGAACACTGGGTCCGATTTCAATACTACAATTCGTAATAATGACATTTTAAAGTTTGTTACAGGCGTCATTTGTGAACACACACATACTTTTTTACTTTATTTATCGACATACAAAGAATTAAATGTGCTTATAAATTGACCCCCATGACCTCCCCCCTGGATCTGCCTTTGAGTGTAGTAACTATAAAGTGTAGTCTTGCGACATTGGTGCAGCAAATGGGAAGAGATAACATAAATTACATTTTTATCCCTTATTAGGCAATACTTGGTACTACTGATTTCAGTAGCTTTAATATTTTATCGTTCACAGTCAATAGATGTATCTTTATACAGGTTAGAGTATTTTTACCAACAATGAGAATTTCATCGAAAAAAACAAACTTATGGCTCATTGCATATGAAAAATAAGTATTTCTAAGCACGAACACATCAATGAGGCCTTTTGTAACTTAATAAAATATTATGTGTGTGTGTTAACATTCATTTAACAAAAAATTATCATATAGAATACTTACTAAATATGTCAAATTATTTGTATAAAATTAGTCTGAAAGAATATCATCATCATCATCTCAGCCACAGGAAGTCCACTGCTGAACATAGGTCTCCCCCAAGGATCTCCACATCGACCTGTTTCTGAAAGAATATATATTGTGTTAATTTTCAGAAAGCCCTTATTACTGGTTCATTGACGGCCCTCGACTTGATGCGAGCTGACGACGGGGGGAAAGGTGGTGCCATCATTAACATGTCGTCGGTAGTGGCCCTCCATCCATTGCCTTACACCCCCATCTACAATGCAACTAAAAGCGCTGTGATGCAATTTAGCGTTGGAATTGGGGTAGGTATATATATAACCATTTTTTAACGGCACTGCATAATGATTGCACTGCACTGATGGCAAGCGCAAATGTAATCGATACAATTATGCCGGTTTGCTAAGATTTTTTTTTTCATTTCCTGACTAAACGTTTAGCGAAGATAGACGAAGAAGTTTAGACGCCCATGTCTAAGGTGGATAGACGGCCTGGTTAAGGTTGCCGAAAGTCGCTGGATGCAAGCTGCTTTTATCAGGTCGATGTGGAAATCTTTGGGGAAGGCCTAAAATCAGCAGTGGCTTTTCTGCGGCTAAAGACAGAGAGCGAGAGAGATGATATAGATTTTTTATAACATTCTATGCAGTGTATCATCCGTAGGTGTTTTGCTTCAGGATTTGGCGATAAGACTAGAAGGAATTATGTCTTTATCTAATATAGGAAATAATGTTACGGGCTGGTTCATGTCCGGTGCAAATTCATTGAACATATTCAATCTAACTCAAAAAAAGGTAAATTTTAAACTTATATCATGCTCGAAAGTCGAAAATAAGACTACATATTTCGAGGTAATAGTAGAACTCAAATTTAACGCCGTCTACCCTGGCTACAAGAAATCGATTTTCTCGGCTTAGCTCTCCTTAATATATTTCCACAGCTATTCATAAAAAAACGTTGCATGCAGCAATTCTAATCTTGCGATGCATTTCTTAAGATCCATACACTTGGAGAATGGAAATTATAATAATATATGTCAATAAACACTGAATGAAACACTGCCTTGGCGGCGCACTTGTATTACGGTATGATTGCAATGGTCGGAAAAAGTGATATTGGATTCTTCTATTCATTCATTATCAGCCCGGTGTCAGGAATTTGTGCCCCATATTGGGCTCGCCCCCCACCTCATCGTGAGACGGAACACACAAGGCGAAATTTGGGTGACCTAGTGGCACCTCTGCCCCTTCTGGGAGAAAGGCATGAGTTAATGCAAGAATGTTTTATTACATAAACAAATACACCTAATAGACACATACATAATCCTGATCCTACACTAAGATCGAGTCTTGTGGCGGAGGCTGTCAAATATATAAACAATTGTTTGTTTTTATTAGGCCAAAGATTACTACGAAAGAACTCGCGTTCGGGTGTTGACGATGTGCTTCGGCGCTACAGACACCGGCCTGATTGCGTTTCGAAATATAGGATGTTATGATGCAGTCATGGAAGCCAGAATAGAAGAGGCTCTCAAAATTTATCCCGGTCAAAGGTAATTAATAAATTATTTCAAATAGAACAGTAGGTAGAAGTAACAGATGCATGAAAGGTGCTTATATGACGAAAGAGCTTCAAAGAATCTAATGGTAAATCTGTTCAAAGCTAAATATACTAGGGCCAAATACAAAAAGAGGAAAATTGCTTTGAAGTACTCGGTGACGTCGAACACAAAATGTCCTGAATTTAAAAACTTAAAACCAATTTATAAACCAATTTACAAAGACGAAAAATAAACATAGCATTAACTTTAATTGATGATTGTAGTATCTTTGAAAGATTGGCGACGATAAATTAGTACTCGTAGTATCAAGAATACTAATTACACTAACTAAAAAAATCATGAAAAAAATTATGTGAAACATGTTTTAAATGTATCTGATACATATTTTATTTTATTTCGATATATAACGACAACATAAGGGGTATGGAAGTATTTTTTTATTTGATTAGTAAATTGAATGTTTTTTTTCAGTCCCCAGTCTGCAGCTCGCGCAGTAATAGACGCCTACATAAATGGGGAAAGTGGGAGTGTATGGTTGTCCAGCTCTGACAAACCAGTTGAAAACATCACCGAGAAGTATTGGCAGGCTTACAGAATATTATCCGATCCTATTTTCAGTTTGAATAATTAGATTGTATTGATAAATGTATTGTATTGTATTAATGAATGGAAATATATTTTGTAAAATTTTAATTTATTTTGTTATTCGTTGTGAATATTCCTTCGAACTACTATAAATATATAAGTATAAATATATAAGAACTACTATCCCAATCGTCCTAATGATTAGATTTTTGAGTTCATTCATTTTAGATTTTGTTTTCAAATCGACATACTGAGGATGGTTCATAGGAGTAGTTCAGTAAATTTCTGGTACCACTGCCTTAAACAACACTTCACGAAAATAATAAATAATGATGGAGATAAAATAAGAATAAAGTCAAATACCCCCATATGGATTTATACAAAGCCAAAGAGCGCCTGTAAATAATTTCATAGAATCTTTTGCATTCAGTAAATGATGTTTTTTTTTATTGCAATGAATGGCGACCCGGGCATGTCATTTGCCTGGGAAGCGATACGACCGATAATAGTCAGTAGCAAAAACCAGACGACACCATGAATTACAAAGCAATGCTAGGCATTCCTCTGCGCTCGCCATCCTAAGACTTAAGATGTTAAGTCTTAATATATCCAGTAGTTACTCTAGCTATAAAGTCCTTCAAATCGGAACAGTATAGCGCATTAACACTGCTGTTTAGTAGTGAAATGTATTACTTTAATATTCGGTTCCTTTAAAATTTATCGCAGCAATTTCATATCTAAGACTGATTTACGGCTTTAGGAGTGCCTCCCTGCGAATTCGCTACTGTGATAATCATATTAAAATTCACTGATAAATGCAATAAAACATCAATCTACGGCTATCTTATCAAAGGAAGATAGGTGCACGTAAATTACCCACTCTAATTCGTTTTCAATAAATTTCTGAATGTTCTGGACAAAATAATGTCATATACTTTTTAAATGATTGTATTGTCATCGGTCCTGGATACGTATGCTATAGGAGAATGCCCATTTTACTATGAAACTTAGTATTGCTGCGAAGATTTTTGTCTCTCGATGAAACCTATTTTTTTGTGTAGGGAAAATACATATTTTCAAATACCATAAACAAAATTGCGACCCAGGCCCGGTGTTCTTGGAGAAATTAACTTGAAGTCCAATAAATATACTTTTTTAGCCTTCGGCTCTTTGAACAAAATGTAAACGTGATATATTTTCACTTTATTTTATAAAAATCTATCGCCCGGCATAAAACAGGAAAACGTTTAAGGAAAAACCATAATAATGCTATACTAAATTTTAAGCAGTATTGGTATCGGGATCAACGATATTTTTTACAATTTAATCCGACGTTTTGAAGTGCTCGAAAATCGACTAGATTCCGTTACATACATACACACAGGCGAATCTAATAAAAGCGTTTTAAAAACAATGATGTGGTTTTATTATTATATGAAATCGATAACTCGATAAGATAAATATATTATATTATATACGTATGCATCCACAAATTAGTTATTAGTGTATGTTTTAGTTTGAACAATGGTGTACGAGTGGAAAGACAAAGTTATTTTAATCACTGGTGCTGCGAGAGGCATCGGTTCTAATATCATTAGAATAGCTCTAGATGAAGGCGCAAAGGTAATATTTTGTATAGCTATGGATTCTACCAGATGAATCCAAATTGCGACCTAGAACACCGTCAGGTGAAAGTGTTAGTGACTTAAAATACTGTATCAGCTCATATACGTCCCATTACCGGTCACGGGCCTCCTCTACAATCGAGAGTACGATTGAGAAGAGTTAGGCAGTATAGTCCGCTACGCTAGCCTAGTGCGGGTTACTTTTATTATCCATTTAAATTAAATTATACTTCAGACACACTGGTAAAAAATCCCATAGCAAAACTAAAAATATTGAATGCTCTTTATTTAAAAATATGCAATAGTACGCAAAATTCGATTATTTTTATCCAATTCAAAGCGCAAGCTATAACATAAAAACCATTTTGCTTTTTATAAATTAAAATAAATATAATATAATAATTGTTTTATCATATTCACTTACTTAAAAATAGTTAGGTTTGCATTGCCCCAATTGGCTGGCAGTATCACAATGGTATTAACCTTCCATGGAATATTAAGCATATGTAACGCTATCACGAAAGTGTATTACAACTGATTAATGTGCTTTATAAAATTACTATATAATACAGTTCTTTTCAGCATGTATCTATTATAGATATAGATGAGACCAATGCAGTAGCACTACAAAATGAGCTGAACGCTAAACACGGTGAAGGAAAAGTGAAATTCATCAAGTGTGATGTAACAAATGAAGCCCAACTAATATCTAGTTACGAATCAGTATTAGGAGATAAAAACAACGAATATGTTGTTATAAACTCTGCAGCTATCCTGAATGACAGCTTGCGAACTTACAGAAAACAAATTGATATTAATGTGGTAAGTGATTAAAATAATCAAAATACTTTAAAGTAATAAGTTAATAATAAAAACGGAAGAGACGGTAGAGAAATTTATCTGACCTAGTCAAGGGGTAGATCAGAAGCAATGAGAATGGATGAAGTGAGTGATGAAAATGTATTAAGCGAAATTTGAGATCCATAGGCTCTACCTACCTCGGGAGGTTACAGGCTTGACATTATGTATGTAGATATGTAATTTTTGCATAAATTTAACATGTGTCATATTTTATGTCTTTTTATACAAAAAACTCAATGAACACTCAAATACATGAAATTGTGTGATACTTCCACAATATTTTGTTTTTGCCATCAAACGCCTGACGAAGCAATTTAGCTTATGTGCGTCAATGAGGGATAACCATATCTTGCTATTCACTACTATCTATCACTCATTGGGCTTACAATGAGATATATTGTTAATCCGTAAAAAAGTATTTTTATATGAATGTGTAATATTCGCGTAAATTTATGAAACCAATTGTGCGTTGTAGTCATTAGGTTGTGCTAGTTTATATATTTTTTTAAAGAGTATAATCAAAACTTAGTCACTGGTTCCAGCCCGCTTTGGACAGGTTTCTTTGGAAACCTTTACGGAGCATTATATTCAGCATTGGACTTGTCGGGGAGGAAGGGAGATAGAGAGAAACAAAACTTGCAATACGTAATATGTAAAAGGTGCTTCCATTATTTTTCAGACGGCGCTCATAACTGGTTCATTGAAGGCCCTCGACTTGATGCGAGCTGACAAGGGCGGGAAAGGTGGTGCCATCATTAACATGTCGTCGGTAGCTGCTCTTTCCCCATTGCCTTACACCCCCATCTACAACGCCACTAAGAGCGCAGTGATGCAATTCAGTGTTGGAATTGGGGTACACATGTTTTTAGATGTATTTTAGCTCATAATTTTTGTAAGTTAAGTCTAGAGTTCGATAAAAATGGACAATGTTGACTCTGAGGCAAAAAAATGTGATCTTTTCATTTTTGTGACATCATTCAACATCCATTTTATTCTGGGCTTTCTGTATCAGCCCAAATACGTGTCACTGCAGGGCACGAACCTCCTCTACACTCGAGAGTACGATTGAAAGTTGTTAGGCCGTATAGTTCATCACCCTGGCCTAGTGCGGTTTGGCGGACTTTACAGTTCATATACTTATCATAAACATTCTTACAAATCACTACGATATGCAGGTTTCCTCACCATGTTTTCCTTCACCGTTATAGTATGTGGAAAATAACAATCAAAAAACACATTATTCTGAAAAATCATTGGTGTGCCCTGGGATTTGAACCAGCGACCACAGCACGTACTAACAGGCTACCGCATACTAATTTAAAATTGAATATACATAATTCAGTCGATCTCCAAGTTCTTACAACTAGTAACATAATAATATTTTGGATCAAAAAGTCCATGTATAGCCTTCGATATTGGATAGATCAATTTGTCGACTGTAAAAATTAGAATTGAAAAATATTGCCCGTGTCAGCAGAAGAGCTTGCTGCCCATCTGAAAGCGATGAATTAATAATTGTTAATGTGTCTGTGATGCGTCATATTTTTTGTTTATCAGGCCCTGGATTACTTCGATAGAACTCGCGTTCGAGTGTTGACGATGTGCTTCGGCGCTACAGATACAGGCCTTATTGCGCTCCAAAATATGGGCAGTTTTGATGAAGTCATGGAAGCGAGATTAGAAGAGGCGCTCAAGATTTATCCTGGACAAAGGTAATTCCTATGTATTAAATAATTGATAATTTGAGAAGGTGAGGAACCGAGTAAACGTTGCATCATTGAGTTGGAATAAGATTATGGAAATTGATATTTCTAATCAAGAAAGAGTTTTTATTATTTGTCGAAATACAGATTATAATTTCTATTATAACCATACAAAATGTATTTTTTGCAGTCCCCAGTCTGCAGCTCGTGCCGTTATAGACGCTTACATAAATGGCAAAAGTGGAAGTGTCTGGTTGTCCAACGCTGATAAACCGGCTGAAGACATCACCGAGCAATACTGGAAAGCTTACAAAATACTATCCGATCCGGTTTATGCTTGAATTATTTAAAATGAAAATTAATTAAAAACTTATTACAAATCGCCGTATTTTATTTGTTATCGTCGAAATAAACTGCTCTCTTTATTTTACTATCGGCTACCTATTGAGTAGGTTTACTAGCTGGCCCGGCTCCGCGCGTGCAGATACACTTTACTACTACTAGGTACCAACTACACTTACTTACTACTACTACACTTTGTTATTTACTTATTGGGATTTTTTAAATAAGTATAATTGATTGTCAGTATTCGTAGAATAAGTAGTACAGAGGTTTTTTATATACTTAAGATAGGTTTCTTGATCATTTATACTATACTAGCTTTTGCCCGCAACTTCGTCTGCGTTATTAACTTTATTTACAATATGTTTTATATTACGTCCTCATTTCTCCCCTAAAACTGAGAAAATTCTCAAACTCCGAATTACGTCACTATTTATTAGTGAGCATCCTGTTGGCAAATCATGTGGCTATGTATATTACTTACTTTATCAACAACGATTTCCTGCGTTAACTCCATTTAAAACATAAAAAGCCAAAATCTTACAATTGGCCATTATTTATTTATAATAAGTAAATACTATTAAACATAATAAATTCCTCCCTCTAAAATTTATAATCCCAGAACTACGCACAATTTTACTTATGAGTATTATTTGCGCGAAACCCATTAATGGATATTTAAAATGAAAGTTGCTTATGCCCTATATTCCAACACAACCTTCCGTCCATTCCTTTCTTTTCCCTGACCGTAAATGTGAAACTCTTACACTCATGAACAACATACAAAATTAGTAAAAATTAAAATATTGCTTTCCCTGTCCAGTTCTTGAATTAAACCATCAACCTCAATTTTTATGGGTTATTTTGTACTCACGGAACCCTAAATACTTTTTATAACATTTCATCCCCTTCGTGCCATTTTTCCAAAATTAGTGCATGCCAATTTCTTGTGTTTATAATAGGTAGCTGAAATACGAATTTTCGTACCAATAACAGTGGTTTCGATTTTGTATACAAAATTACAACCCTTATTTTAAGCCCTTTGAGGCTAATTTAACTAAACTGCCAAGTTTGAAATCTGTACCTTTCACGGTTCGTTTTTCCATACAACACAATTTCACCCTTTTCACTCCTTTAGGGATTGAATTTCAGTAAATCCTTCATTAGCACTGCTCTACATTATGATAGGAAGCCCCGTGTAAAATTTCAAGTTCCTAACTTCAGTAGTTTCGGTTGTACGTTGATGCGACAGTTCGGTTCTACAAAAGTTCAACCCTTATTTTAACCACCTCAGGGTAAATTTTAGAAAAATTCAATATGTATCTATGTTTGTTTTAGATCGATTTACTAAAGGGCAGTTTGACAACTATGGCTTTAACGGTCTCGATTTTTTATACAACCGTTTTTAACCATTTTCTTCTCCTTAGGGGTTGAATATCCATAAATCCTTCCTTAGTGCTATCCTATGCCACAATAGGAATCCCTGTGTAAAATTTCACGTTTCTAGCTCCATCAGTTACGGCTGTGCGTTGATTAGACAGTTCGGTTCTACAAAATTTCAACCCTTATTTTACCCACTTTAGGGTTAATTTTAGAAAAACTAAGTATGTAGTTATTTTGGTTTTTGATTGATTAACGAAAGTGCAAAGTTTGACAACTGTGGCTTTAACGGTTTCGATTTTCCATACAACCGTTATTTACCCTTTTCACCCCCTTAGGGGTCGAATTTCCAAAAACTCCTTCTTAGTGCTACCCTAAGTCACAATAGGAATCCCTGTCTAAAATTTCACGTTTCTAGCTCCAATAGTTTCGGCTGTGTGTTGATTAGATAGTCATTAAATCGCTCTAGTCTCGCAACACTTCAACCCCTATTTTAACCCCTTTAGGGTTAATTTTAGAAAAACAAAGTATACAGTTAAATTCCTTTTTAAATGACTAACTAAAGTGCCAAGTTTGACAATTGTAACTCTAACGGTTTCGATTTTCCATACAACAGTTTTTTACCCTTTTCACCCCCTTAGGGGTTGAATTTCCAAAAATCCCTTCTTAGTGCTCACCTACGTCACAATAGGAACTCCTGTGGAAAATTTCACGTTTCTAGCTCCAATAGTTTTTGCTGTGCGTTGATACGTCAGTCAGTCAGTCAGGTTCCTCTTTTATATATATAGATTAGAAAAGTCACCATATTATGTGATAAATTGACAGTTACAAAAACATAACAAAATAAAGTTAGGATGCGAGAGATAAATAATTTCATGACGCATTACCATCGGGTACGTCGTATAGCGAGCATGTATGATTTAAAGGATAAAGTTGTGCTTTTAACTGGCGGTGCAAATGGTATCGGAGCTTCGATAGTTAAACAATTCTTGAAAGAAGACGTCAAGGTATGTGTTACAGGTTCTTTATATTCTTTTTTGTTTCTAGCGAAGGTTTCTAGCTCCACCGTTTAAATATTATTTCATATATCTATGATTATCGATTGTCAATGATTAAATGACTTTATTTTAATGTGTATCAACCAGTATCAACTGGCTTTGTTGTTTACATTTATCAGTATTATAATCATTATATCTGTATTACTAGTTTTATCGTTACATAATATATTTATGATATCTTTATATTTTGGCACGTGATATAGTTTATTATCTATGCGTGTAGTGTTAGTTTCACATGATTTGCATCAGAGGTACACAATATCTTTCCATTGTTTATTAGAACATGTTCTTTTTCAAGCACTTCAGAGTTATAATAAT
Organism: Hyles lineata; assembly: GCA_030180105.1. Lineage (NCBI taxonomy): Eukaryota > Metazoa > Arthropoda > Insecta > Lepidoptera > Sphingidae > Hyles > Hyles lineata. The sequence goes on along the minus strand of JARJEE010000006.1, from coordinate 13,063,007 downwards.
AAAAACTATAATACAAAGCAATTTGATTTTCAATCCAAACTTGTTTATTTTTATCTTTAAAATACTAAAATTACATTGTTATCTTGAAAATAAATTAACCAAATGACCTTTGTTTAGAATAATTTATAACTCATTGTATCATTTATTTTGTTTTGAGTATTTTGGTAAGCCTTAATTAAGATTCGATTGTAAATGTCATGTTTCAGCATATTGCCGTACTGGATATTGATAATGAATCTGGAATTATGTTAGAAGAAGAACAAAACAAAATTTATGGAGAAGGAAAAGTTAAATACTACGAATGCGACGTTTCTGTAGATGAACAACTTATTAATACTTTTAAAGCAGTTTATGAAGATAATGGGTATATAGACATAGTTATTAATAATGCTGGTCTAGCTGATGAAAGCAGCACGAGTTCAATAAGAAGGGAAATTGAAGTAAATTACGTAAGACATAAAAATAATTTAATGAATTAAAACCAATACCTACTAGATCCATAGATTTAAAAGTATGTTAAATCTATTATAAGATTTGATTGCTAATTATAAAATGTTTGAGCCTAAGAATTTCTTTCCGATACGAGGATAGGGCATCAGCATGTAGAAATGCCATTAGTGAGAGCAAACCTAGTGTCTACACGAATGATTCGGCCTAAAATTTGATTACCGATTGTTCTTACTCCATGGACGCTCAATATTTTAATCTTGGAAAGGCTTATATCCTGTAGTGGATAAATACTAGCTAATAGATCATTGGGATAGGCTTCACATCTATTACTTAAAAAAATTGAATTAAATTCAAACTGTGCGTGGTATTTGTTGTAACACAAGCGCAAGCTATTTTTCTTCATACAAGTGGTACTCGTAATACAAAATGCTTGAATGTATGTGACTGTTTGCGAAATGAAATCCAATAAAATATTCATCGGCAAGTAATATTGTCTCTTAGTACTAGATAATTATACCTTATGGAAGGTGGCAGAAAACCGGGAGGCGAGTTTAGATGTGTTTATTATTATTATATTTTTTCTATTTTAAACCAAATTATTCCAGATAGCAGTAGTTAATGGAACGATCAAAGCCTTGGAGATGATGCGTGTAGACCGCGGCGGCAGGGGTGGTACCGTCATCAATATATCGTCGATCGGATGCCTGTGTCAGTTGGCGCCAGCGCTTTTCGTTTACATGGGGACGAAGAGTGCTGTTCTGCAGTTCAGCAATTGTATTGGTGTATGTACATGATCTCTTATTTTTTACTGCTTTTGTTTTTCTTTCGACTTGCCGTAATCCCTCACTTGCATAGAGTAAACGCAAAATTCTTTTTACACGTTTTATATTAGCACATTATTCACTTGTATATTTGTAACCGACTCCTTTGGGCTTAATTTTGACTCACGTTAATCGGTCAGATTTCATTCAGTGTAGATTTTTCGTGGACCGATGACAATACAATAATTTAAAAACTATATGACATTACCTTATCCAGAACCCTCAATTTTTTTTTAAAGTTTAGGTCGTAATTTACACGCAGCTGTCTTCTTTTATAAGATGGCCGTAGATAGATGTTTTTAGTCAAAACCATTAAATAAATTGAATTAAAATACTAGCTAGGTATAATTTATAAAGCGGGGGGTGCTTACAACTATTACTTATCCTCAAGCACCCTAGCTTTTTAACCATATGATGAATGTATTTCACGCCATTTTCTAATCTTAAAATCCTTATCAATTATTTTTACTTGGGTCTTTTATTAAAGCGACTAATTTTAGTTTTTTAAACTATTATTTATTCTTCTATGGCGTACAATTATTTAGCTATCGAACAACTGTCAATACTTTCGGGACTCGGGGTCGGGAGTAAACTTTTTACGAAGCTGGCTTAAATTGCATTGAATTATAAAAAAAAATGTATTGCAAATTCATTACATATCTAATATTTGATATTAAACATAAATGAATTAACAAACACTCACTTGTAATATTTACAGAGAGAAGAATATTTCGCCAAAACCGGTGTAAGAGTAGTAACAATATGTTTTGGAAACACAAATTCTACAATTATGTGCAAATTGAAAAGTTTCGACGAGGATATTGACAAAGAAATGCAGAAAATCATTAAGCTCTATCCCATGCAGTCGTAAGTAGTATAAAAAGTAATAAATGCATTTAATAGAGAAACAAATAATTTGATCCCACAGTTTAAACTGAGATGCAGATCTTGTTTAATGGGTATTAGAAATAACAAGAGACTTTTCGGTCTCTCAACCGACCTATCTGTTTAACGCAGTCGGGTTCGACCAAAGAGCACTGACCTGATACCGCCGGAAAAGAGATAAGTGTCAACGGCTTCACTAAAGCAGTTAAATAAGTTATAATTATATTATACTAAATCAAAAAGAGTTTAGATGAAATGTTGCTACATAAAACAATTCTTCGCGTTAAGACGAGTAAAGACTGCAACATAATCATCTTCAGTACCTGGTGACCTTACGTCCTTGGTTACTTCCTTCAAATAGACTTGGGAGACATCGACTATGTAAATACAGCCATTCAGAAACGATAAATTTAGCTAAATCCATTGTTTAGTGAGGCCAGTGAAGGAAAGCGCACTCTCATGTGCCCGCCTACAAGGTGGATGGACGGCCTGGTTAAATTTGCAGGTAGTCGCTGGATGCAGGCAGCTTCCAACAGGTCGATGTGAAGATGCTTGAGGAGGCGTATATTTAGCAGCGGACTTCCTATGGCTGAAGAGAGAGAGAGATAGAATAGAGAGACCTAAGATTTAATACTTTACGACATTGATATACTTTCAGGAAAGAATCAGCAGCTAAAGGAGTAGTAGATGTATTCCGAAAAGGCGAATCAGGTAGCACGTGGCTGGTAGCAAACGATAAACCAGCTGTGGATTACTCAGCTCATGTTAGAAATGCATACAATGTTATGGCAACACATTTAGCTGATTAAAATACGCGAAATCATGATCGGGTTTTATTTATTCCCTACGAGTATTATGTAAATCACATTCATAATTTATGCGTTTTTTTTTCTAGAAAATGCGTCACAATTTTGGTCGTCTGATGTTAAGCGTCAGGCCTACCCATAAACAGTGGCAACATTCACCCAGAACCGATAATTTAAAGTACTGTACAACACTGCATTGCGTTCATCATCTTGCTCATACTGGTACCAAGGGAAGTTCCCTGTTGAACATAAATTTCTCTCAAAGATTTACACATCGTCTTGTTAGCCACCTACTTCCTGAAACCTTTACTGTGTCATATATCCTTACACATCAAATGAAGACAATACCTTGTGGTTATGGTATTCATTTGGTGTGTACTCTCATAATACCAAATGATAAGGGTTAGTACATACCTTGTAGTATATAGAAGTTCCACAACTTACATCTTCGCCGCCTCATTAAGCTGTGGTACAGTTGGCCGGAGATAATTGTTACCTCTTTTCTACAATCCTGGGTCCTTCCGTCGCAGTGTAAGGAAGCTTTATTGCTTCTTCCCCAATTGTTTCAAGTGACTAGATACGCTTTTATTTTTTTACTTATCACTGTTGGTATGTCTCTCATATGTGAGAGGCCACATGGGTAGGTACCACCGCAAACAGTAGTCTAAATGTATTGTTATGTTTCGGTTTGGCGGATAGGGTAACTACTGGACATGTTGAGACTTAACATCGTACACATATGTATCAGGATAGCGAGCCCAGTGGAATGTCAAGCAATACTGTAATTTGTGTTGTTTGGTTGACAAATCGAAGTTTATTCTGTCGGCTGTTTAGCATCGCGCTTCCTACTCGCCCGGACAAAAAAATGAGTAAAAAACTGCACAGCATTGATCACTCGATGGAAATAAACAAAGCGATTATACTGTCAAAATCGCTAGGTAATTACAGAATTATTACTAACTAATTGCGGTACGAGGCCTGAGGATATGTGAAGGATATTTCGTCACACCTACTTGTTGCTAAATCAATTTACATTTGCATTACAACTGATGACGTCCCGTCGGCGTCGCGCTGCCGTTTCGTTCCGCCCGCTGTTTGACGACAACTTAAGTGACGTCAGCAATTATTATCTCATACTTAATTAATTTTATTTTATTTATTTATTTTATTCTTTTTTGTACACCAGATAATACTTAAACTAAAACTTATATTTAACATAAAAAGTACAAATGGCAGTCGTATCGCTCAAGGCAATCTCTTACCGACTACCATGGGATGGACATAATTGAAGGAAAATGAAGATAGGGCAGAAAAGTGTACCTTTAGAATATTGCTTGAATTATATAAATATATATATATATATATATATATATATATTAATTTTTATTCTTATATTGTCCTACATTCTTTTTTTTACTCTCAAGGCTATATACTACCTGGTAGTTATGTTGACGAGGTCGTCAATACTTTTTAGAGGTCTAAAAACTATGCAGGCTTACTGAATAATTCAATGTTAGAATAATATTTAAAATTCAGATTTCTTTCGCGCTTTCATATAATAAAAAAAAAAATATCTCTATAATATGATTAAAATAAATAAATATCCAAATTATTGTCCCACACATAATCTTTGAAAAGCGCATAGTTCAAAGGTTCTATTGCAAGGTCAGAAATTAAAACATTTTGTGGGGAAAAATAATTATTGCCATAATTTAATTTCACAAACGTCAGCGTAGCTGATATCACTGGATTTTAGAAAATACCCGTCCACTGGTTTTTATTATATTTTACTATTTAATGTACTAACCTGTCAATGGAATCAAATACAAGTTTACTAGATAAACAAGAAGACGACGCGTCGCGTCGTCACAAACCATAATACTGGAATTTATGCCAATATTACTAAATGTTAACTTACACGCCGCAGGTCAAGGCGCCCAGCGTAGCCTTGTATCACCTAACAGTGAACTGTTGAGCAATCCTTTTCATAACATTATCCAATTTAATACTAATACTGGTTAGTTCATTCACGCACACGCATGCGTGTGGTAAAACCTCTTTATTTTAAATATTTTAAATATTAGAATATCAGCCAGTATTTACATAATATGTCACGTATTTCTTTTAATTTATGTTTCTTTTTTCAAATATTAAAGCATCAGCCAGTGTTTAAATAAGTTGATGAGGTTTTTATCTGTTACGATTAAAATATTTGCTTAATGTAAACAATTAGTCGTTGTGTTACATCTGAAGAGGGACCTAACAGTCACACAAGTGTTTTAGTAACAGTAGGTCGTCTTAACGTTTTGCAATGATGTATGAAGTTAAAGATAAAGTTATTTTGGTTACTGGAGGAGCTGCGGGTATCGGTGCTGGAGTGGTGCAAGCATTTTTGGAAGATAATGCAAAGGTAGGTAAAAATAAAGTTTGTCATACTAATATGATCTACGAGTAGGAATTTAGATCGGACTGATTAAGTGTCATTATTTAACTCCTGTAATATGCAGATAAACAAATTAAGTTTTGTAGCCGACTCTTCATATTTTAATCCTTTCTGATTAATTTTTGGAGGTGAAACGAGTAGTTCGGAAAAATACCCAAGTTTCTAGTTGGTGTCATTTCGTGCATGCCACAGCAGATCTTGGGTGATGGGTATTATGGTGGTTGTCATACGTGACTGTCTCTCTTGAAATCAAAACAAAGTTTATTTATTGATGTTCCCCTGTGGAAAATACAATAATAAAATGAACTTAAATATCCATAAATTTTACTGATTCTTCTATTATAGTTTATTTTACTTCTTTATCCAAGATGCAAGGACCATTACTAAACGTGTGAGATTTTTGTATCTTTTAATGGCATAGGTGATATTATAGTTAGAATATGATAATTACATAGTTATGATTGGCCTAACCACTTTCAATCGTAGGTACTCTCGATTATAGAGTAGGCCCGTGCCCTGCAGTGGGACGTATATGGGCTGATACAGATAGTTATGATTGAAGTATAATTATGATTTATAAAACTTTGAAATTATTATCTATCTGTTATGACTGTAATAATATGATACATGCATCTTTATAATAGTTATCTAAATATAAACATGAGATATCCTTATCGCATTTGGCTCCCCAACTCTAACAAATATTTAATTTAGTAATTGTCTTAGGGCAATAAAAATAAAAGTTTCTTATTTGCACTGTTCATCACAATAGCCTAGTTTCAAGGAAATTATTATTATTAACAGCCTCCGTGGCGCAGTTGGTTAGACGCCGCCTGTGAAACGAGGCGTCGCGCCGCGGGTTCGATCCCCGCACCGAGAGAAATGTTTGTGCGAAATATTTCTTTCGGATCTGGGTGTTTGTGAGACCGAAAAGTTTCTTGTAGTTCCTGATGCCTATGACACAAGACTCGATCTTAGTGTGGGGTCAGGACTGTGCATGTAACTGTTGGGTGCTTTTTATTTATTATTAAGATCTTTAAATCACATAGTGTTAAGCCTTATAAAAACGATCTCTAGATAACAATAATAATTTACAGCTAAAAAAGACCTGAGTTTTGTAGTTACCCCTTTTTTCTCGCAATAAATGTCGTGACGAGCATGCTATTTGCCTAATGGTAAGCAATACGACGGCTCATGAAGAGTAGCAAAACCAAACAAAACTTTGAATTCCAAAGCAATGCTTGGCATTCTACTGCGCCATGTCCAAATGTCCAATAGCTCTAGATATAATCCCCGTCAAACCGAAACACAACAATGTAATTACACTGATGTTTAGCATGAGAAATAGATATTGGCGTTATGAACTTGAAATGTTTAGGGCGCCTGTGTTCAAAAGTGGCCGATGAAGTCTGATGATTATTTTCTAAAACATTAATAAAGACTTAAAATAATTTGTTTATATTTCTAGCATGTGGCAGCGCTGGACGTCGACGTCACCAACGGCCAAGCATTGGAAAAAGAATTGACAGCCAAGCATGGTGCCGGTAAAATTAAATTCTACAAATGTGACGTGACTACAAACGACCTCGAAGATGTATACGAGAGTGTTATCAATGAATACGGTTACATTGATATCGTTGTAAACAATGCTGGAATAATGAACGACAGACCTAATGCATATTTGAAACAAATAACCATAAACGTGGTAAGTATTCGTAACCACATTTTGCTAGAATATGAAACACCTATTACGTTTTAGAAGAATATTACAGAGGAATATTAAATATAATGCGAAATGTGGATGTCCTGGCACCTCTAGGGAGAGGGGGTAGGTACTCCATCTAGTAAAATAGGCGTGAGTTCATGTATGTATGTAATATTGAATAGTATTTTTTTTAATAGACTAGATCCGCGAAATGAGCAAAAAGGTCATCTGGCAGTAAGTGAACACTACCAAAAATTAACACCCATAACATTTGGATCATGCATGTGTTGCAGGCCTATCAAATCGGGAGGGGAGCGGCATGGATAAAGGATGGGAAGAGGGAAAGGGTATTGGGCAATATTTATTTGTTTGTGTTCTTGTTATAGACGTTTTACTGGTATTACATTGTATCTTAGCGTAGCTTTAAGTATAACATTCTATCTACCAGCTCAAAGATTCTTGTATTCAATATTGTTCTATAATTGGTTGCAGAAACGCACTAGATACAACAAAAAATTCCATACATCAAACTTCTGGCATTCTGTCAAGTGTGAAGCATCACTTATAAATTATAATTATTTGTTATTACAATGCACAAAGGTCTTGTTTATACGGATGCTAAGTCTAGATCTACTGTTAGATCATAATAGATTCATATCACGATTGTGGACTTTGAACATTATACTTAGTATATGATTATTAAGACTACATTTGTGATCATTAGCATATAATGTATATTAATGATCAGGATTACCTTTTTATGCACCAGCGCTAAACATATAATATTTTTCTTAGCTTGTTGATTTTATAAAATACTAGCGGCCCAGCCCGGCTCCATCTGGGTGCAGATACACTTTTTTGATAAGTTAAAGGTAATGTAGGATTCTAATGGTGGAAGGATTTTTCAAATCGGTCCAGTTGTTTCAGAGCCTAATCAAAACAAATAATGATATATTTTCTCTATATGACATTTGTATAGATATATATGTTTTGTAACTGAAATGTAAATAATGATTAAAAAAACATTATATCTCGATTGAGATACTATTTGACGTAGATCTTTAGCATAAACCTTGCTTTAGTTAAAAGGCGTTGACCTGCTTTTAGAGACTTCGATAATTTTATCTCGGTTAGCCGTATCAGTAACACGAGTGGATGGCCCAATTATCAATGAATGTTGCAAAATTAATGCCCATAAACAATGACAATTAACAGTTCCGTTTTATTGATTAGTTTATTGTATTTAATAAAACAGCCAGCCTGCGTTTTATAGTAGATATCCTGTCATTAAAGCAAATGACGTATGATGTGTCAATTCACACATAAATGATCTCTTAGAATTTTTCGTTTGTTTATTGATGTCATTACTGTAGAATTTTTTGTTTCTTTAATTATCTCATTATTATTGTTTGTCTCAAACGGGAGGGAATCAAACTGTCTTATTTCGGATCAAGAAAACGAGTAATTTATAAGTATAACGCACAAAGTATACTTATGAATCAACGATTTGGTAATTACCTTACGAAATCTCTGGATGGAAATTCCTTCTAACAGATGCTGTGGTAATTTTTGAGAGATATCAAGATCAAAGCCAAGATCCATGAGAACCAAGATCTCCACATCCATTTTCTAGAGACAGCCTCCGTGGCACAGTTGGTTAGACGCCGCCTGTGAAACGAGAGGCCGCGGGTTCGATCCCCGCACCGAGAGAAATGTTTGTGCGGCCCACAAATATTTCTTCCGGGTCTGGGTGTTTGTGAGACCGAAAAGTCTCTCGTAGTTCCTGATACCCTCGTGGGTACACAAGACTCGATCTTAGTGTGGGGTCAGGACTATGTATGTGACTGTTGGGTGTTATTTATTTATTTATTTATTTATTCTATGGCTGTAAATAATTTATGTGTGTCTTTCAGTCAGCGCTGATTACCAGTTCGCTCAAGGCGTACAACCTGATGCGCAAAGACCACGGCGGGAAGGGCGGCACTATCATCAACATATCGTCGATTGTTGGGCTCTTCCAAGCTTCATTACTACCAATATATGCGGCTACGAAGAGCGCTGTCTTGCAGTTCAGCAATTGCCTTGGGGTATGTATTTTATTGTTTTGTTCAAGGTGGAGAGAACTTAGTTAAGTTTGCAGGAAGCTGTTGGAGGTAGGCCGCTTTAAGAGAGTTTTGGAATCCTTGGGGAGGCCTGTGTTCAGCAGCGAACTTCCCGTGGCTGAAAAGAGAGGGAAACAGAACATTAGCATCAGTTTCTTTATATTACTAAGTTGGCTAACAAGCTTACAGTCAGACTAATAGTTAAGCTTTTTTGACAAAAACAAATATACCTATATGTGTAGAATTTGACTATATTGCATCTGAACAAAACATCATGGGGCTTAGCCAAGTTGACTCTCTACAATCGAATCGCCAGCAAAAAACTAAAAAAAATGTATGGTAGTAACATTTAGCATCGATAAATCACGTGGTCAAAGAAAACGAATAGAAAAATCCTAGCCAAAACACAACATTTCTATTCCTTATGAGAGAATAAAATATAATCGTTTTCTACAACGATGTTCTAGATATTAGTCCCCGGTAGTCAGGTAAGCGAGAGTGTAAAAATCAGTAACTCAAGAAATATGTGAACGAACCAGGAAATCGCTAGCATACGGGTATCTTCAAGTAGTCTAGTAATCTATTAGGTGCGCATATATTTTGAAGTGATCATTCTATTTTATTTATTTCTATTTTGCTCCATATGTTTATTTAGTTAAATGCAAATATTTGCCATCGTATTTTTAATGACAATTAAGTCGATGGTTTTAATGTTCTATAAATTTTAATTTATGCTAATTATGAGTTTATTGCATGAAGAGGCGTTGTAGGGGTTAAATAAATGTTATAAATTACGTTTGCGAAACATGGCTGATAATGTGATATCTTGATACTAAATATTTATTAAACTAGGTTTTTACTGCAGGCTATATTACAAGGTGGAGTGTTATTTATGTCGAATACTAATATTACTTTATTAGTTGACAATCGAGAGATAAAAAAGTAATAAGTCAACTTTATATTTTATTTGAATTAAAAGCACTGCCTATGTCTCCTGTTTTGCATTTGCTGGTGGTTTATTGGTCTCGAAGAGATCACTCTTAGCGATAAGCCCACCTATTAATTCATGAAAGGAGAAGGGGCAAACATGTATGGACTTCAGCCTATCGACCAATAACGACAAGCGATATGTCAATGGAAAGGTCTTTTCAGATGCTACAACTTCTTCTATGGCAACAATACCCAAATCGCTGTATTTTAAGAAATACAGCTACTTCAAGACTGCACGAAAATCAGGCGATAGGGCCTCGGCATAGTGAGTAATAACAACAAGCGATACGTCATTGGAAAGGTCTTCTGAAATACTAAAACTTCTTCTAAGGCAGGAAGTATCAAATCTGTGCGTGGAAAAAAATATCGCTGCGTACAGGTAGTGCAAGGATGAAAATATGTATATGGACTCATAGCCTATTGACCAATAACGATGAGCGATACGTCATTCGAAAGCTCTCTTAATTTTCTACAACTTCTTCTTTGCTAAGAAATCCCGATTCACTGTATGAAAATAAGTATATCGACATAAAGATATCGCGAGGCTCATATGTATGGACTCGAGCCTATCGACCAATAACGACGAGCGACATGTCATTGAAGAGATGTTTTTTGGTGCTACAACTTCTTCTATGGCAGCAAAACCCAAATCGCTGTATTTTAAGAAATACAGCTACTTAAAGACTGCACGAAAATCAGGCGATAGAGCCTCGGCATAGTGAGCAATAACAACAAGCGATATGTCATTGGAAAGGTCTTCTGAAATGCTAGAACTTCTTCTAAGGCGGGAAGTATTAAATCTGTGCGTGGAAAAAAATATCGCTGCGTACAGGTAGTGCAAGGATGAAAATATGTATATGGACTCATAGCCTGTTGACCAATAACGACGAGCGATATATCATTCGAAAGCTCTCTTCATTTTCTACAACTTTCTCTTTGCTAAGAAATCCTGATTCGCTGTATGAAAAGAAGTATATCGACATAAAGATATCGCGAGGCTCATATGTATGGACTCAAGCATATCGACCAATAACGATGAGCGATATGTTATTGAAAAGGTCTTTTCTGGTGCTACAACTTCTTCTATGGCAATAAAACCCAAATTGCTGTATGGACCTATAATGGGGTCGAGTCAAATCTCATCTAATCTTACGTTGGAGAGAGGGGGGGTCTCGGCAAATATCACGCAATTTTTTTTTCTGATTGAAACAAAAAAAAAATATACTATTTTGGTCTATTTAATCCAGATTGTACATGCATAAGATTTAATCTTAAGCGTAATCGTAATACGATAAAGATCATTCACTAATTCGTTCAATAGAAAATAATTTCATTCATACTTCGACGTTATACATTTACTTACTGTCAAACCACCATATTTGTTTTATATATAATTCAATCTGAATTCACGGTACAAATTTCCAAATTTACAAAGAATTTAGACAGCAAAGTTAAACCTGTTCTTATAATTTCAAGTGACGGTGGGCCTGACGAGAATCCGCGATATCGCAAAGTGATCGTACACGCCATAGAGCATTTTAAATAATATGATTTGGACGCAGTATTTATTGTGACTAATGCCCCTGGCAGGAGCGCATTCAACAGAGTAGAGAGACGCATGGCTCCACTTAGTCGAGAACTAACAGGCGTTGTTCTTCCCCATGATTCTTTTGGGACACATCTTGACTCCAGCGGCAGAACATTAGACGAAAGTCTGGAAAAGGATAATTTCAAAAAGGCAGGGGATATTTTGGCTGAAATATGGTCTGCAGTTTGCATTGACGGGCACGAAGTTGTTGCTGAATATATAGACCCGAATAATGACACTTCCAGCGTTCCAGACCTGCCAGGCGAAGAATGGTACACTGAGCACGTTAGAGAGAGCCAATATTTACTTCAGGTACATTGGCAGTTGGTTTATATCAAATTTTTATGCGTGCCTATTTCATTTTTTTTTATTTTTTAACGAGCACGAATATTAACAAATTTTTATTAAGAGTTACAAAGGGAAATTGTTATTAATTTTTTCTAGGTTGTAAAATGCGATGACCAGAAGTGCTGCAGCCCACGCCGGAGTGATCTGCATATGATTCTTCACGACCGTTTTCTGCCACCTCCGTACCCTATCACTCAAGTTGATGGACATTTGACAATTCCGGACTTTAAAGAGCATGACGGAAAGTCATTTGCTCCATTTCTAATACGCCACTGCCTACCGATTCAACCGCTGAATGCCTTCATCAGCACGCCTTATGATCTCTATTGCCCAAGTGTACGTGATGATTTAGAGAAAAGATGCTGCAGTACATGCGGTATTTACTTTGCATCTAGCACAAGAGCTGCAGAGCACAGACGATCAGCCCATATTGCACCAGCTAAGCAAGCGCGTATGTTCCGAAAAGTGCGACCCACACGGATTGTCACAAGACGAGCTAATGAATTACTTTGTGCAAGTGCCAATGGCTTAGAGTGGCTAGATCAGAACGAAGTTGAAGGATCAGATGATTTTACTGAAAATCATATGGACATGTTGGTTCCAATAGTCTCTCTTGAGACCGTGCATGATTCTCCATGGACTGAATTAGAGTAGATACTCTTTTTTAATCTAAGTAGTTACGATTTAAGTATTCTATTGTTAAATTTTTATTACACTTATAATTAAACTCTCAGCAACATTGATTACTAGTCATAACTAGTCGTAAATAAAAGCACGAAGCAAATTTGTTTTTTTCTTTTTACAATAACAATCCAACACGTTTACGTAAGAAACTCACATTTTGAAAAATCTCACGTGAGATTGGGAGATGGGGGAGGGGATTGAATAAAATCTCACGACATCTCACCAGGGGGGGAGGGAGGGGCAGAAAATTAAAAAAAACACCTCACGTAATTTATGGACGCCCCCTAAAAAAAAAGATAATGTGAATTATGATAGAATTTTAATTTGAGGAAAATAATTGATTGATTGCCAATCACCACGCACAATGCCGGTGAAGGAAAACATCGTGAGGAAACCTGCATACCATAGCTATTTCAAGAATTTCTATAGTATGTAAATCCGCCAACCCGCATTAGGCCAGCATGGTGGACTATATGGCCTAACCACTCTCAATCGTATTCTCGATTGTAGAGGAGACCCATGCCTTGCAGTGGGACGTATATGGGCTGATGCACAATGCAGCAAATAAATGTCTCAGAAATCCCTTAGTGAATTAATAAGTGATATTGGATCAAAATGACATTATTTACGACACCAAACCCATGTAACTGTAAGTTATATTTATTTATATGTAAACAGCAATCTTCAGTTTAATTAATGTTGTTTATTCAGATGGAACCACATTACACGACCTCAGGAGTGCGAGTGATCACTATTTGTTTTGGATGCACTGACACCACATTATTCAGTTCAACCAAGATGGGCGCGTTCGATAAAGAGACTGATGTACTATTGGAGAAAAGTGTTGGAGTGCTGCCCATGCAAAAGTAAGGATATAACATTATTTATAGGTTGCAAATAAGCTTACGGTCTGCGTGATGGTTATCAGATACCGTAGAATGGACGTCTGCAACACCAGAGGTATCTCCTACGTGTAGCCGACTTTGTAATAACCTTAACATGTTTTTACTTATACAGGGTTGATACACCGTGGGGGCATCAAATCAAACCACATGCACTATGCATCTTAATATCTAAGCTGCGTACAAAAATCAGACAAATCTAAGCAGTTGTGTAGTCACAAATCAGGTTTTAGGTTTTGGCATATTTTAAAAAAATGTGCTCTTGCCTTTACTTGTATTCATGTAAGGTTCTTACTCTAATGGCCTTGTGCTTACTCTTGTCGGTCGAGTTTTATTTAGTCACATTTACTGGCTCCACAAAATGGCTGCAATTTGCTTGAAGGTAGTCCAATTAGAATATAAAAGTTGAACGACTGAAGTTATTCTATAGGTTGATACATCTGTGAGACGAGAGGCCATGGGTTCGATTCCCGTAATGAGACAAATGTTTGCTCCCAAAGTATTTGCTACGAGTCTGAGAATTTGCGAGCGAAAGTTTCTCATAGTGTTTGATACCCACGATACATGACTCGATCTTAGTGTGGGATCCGGACTATGTATGTGATGGTTGGGCGTATTTTTCAATTAAAATAGTATTGAATAGTAAATATATATTTATATTATTTATTTCTAGGCTTGAATCAGCTGTAAAAGGTTTAATGGACGCGTACAAGACTGGTTCCAGTGGCAGTACATGGTTGGTGACGAGCGACCGACCAGCGCAAGATATCACGGAAAACGTTAAAAAAGCATACTCGATCATGAGTGAAGGCGTTTTCACGTAACCCGTTAATTGTAACAATACTTTGTTTTTTTAATATTAATTATTTTGTTAATAAATATGGCTTAATAAGGCGAGCGCGATTTAAGAACGATTTTTTGTTTTACTAAAGGATATTGAAACCTACCTGGTGGGAATATGATATGAATTCCATTGTTTCAAACTGATATCGCGGCATCGAGAAATGGATTTCGATTGTGTTATTATTGCTTTCCAATTATCCAGAGAGTTGGGGCATGAAGTAGGGAGGGGTGTAAAAATAATTATAATTTTGTTGCACAGGGTAATTGACTTTTTAATATAAATTTCGTAATGTTTCTCTAGTAAATAGTGAACTACAAATTTTATTGGATTTAAAAAGGATTGTGCTACTTTTTATTTATAGTTATTGAAGTTAATATATCTTTCACAAGTATCAATACTGCTCCTTCTCAAAATACGACCGAGACGGCATATTTTTTTATTGCAATTTATGGCGAGGCGAGGAGACCGCTCATCAACATTAGTAAAACCAACACCTTGAATTACAATGTATTTTAAACCGAAACACAACAGTGCATTTATACTTCTGATTGGCGGGAGAAATACGCATTGTGGTGGTACCCACCCAGGCAGCCTCACATATGAGAGACCAGTAATTAATGTATAAGTTAGAATTAGTTTATCAATGCTTATATGCAATATATTTCACGATAAAATATCCATCATTTTCACATTTAGCGATAGAAGGAACCAGAAATAAAATAATATCAATTTCATGCAGTAAATAGTTTTATTTTAAAAACTTTTGTAATATTATAACTCTTCGTAATCATTGTTATGAACGTAAATTAATCTGCTTACACAGCTATTATCCATCATTATTGTCTTCCGGGATAACCTGGTTGGGTTAAGGGCGTCCGCTTCACACATCCTTTATACATTTTGATATGGCGCAACGTATTGGAGGAAAATACAAATATTCCGAGTTTCTCGTACATTATTGGAAGACGATACAAACGCGCTACTTCATTACTATTTATATTACATTACTTAAAACAATTTTAACCAACGTCAAACTTCGTCAGTCGTCCGACCGATAGCCTCAAAACTTAACTAAAACATAAGTATAAATTACATTACAAAGAACACTTCAGTATTTATGTATTCCTATCTAAAATGTATCTCTATAACGATAGAGAATGTTATATTTAAACAGAAAATGTCTTAACACTTAGCCAACCGGGGTTAGTTTTTTTTATTGCAATGAATGGCGAGACGAGCATATCATTCGTCTGATTGCATTACGATCGCTCATGGACAGTAATGATACCAAAAAACACCATGAATTACCAAGCAATGCATGGCATTCTACTGCGCTCGCCTGAGACATATGACGATCGTAAGGTCTTCGATTTTTTTAATAACTCATTGTTACATTATTATTTCTCGCAATTATTCTTAAGACATCCCATATTATCGTATTTATAATTTTTCAGCATGATTTTTACCAAGAGCGATAAAGAAAGTAGAAATTTCATTCCAATGTACAGACTTTACTCGAACCGACATCATTAATGCATTTATCCAAATTGAGATAAATTAACTAATAACCACTTTTTGGTCTACATGATTAGCATGTTTGCAAGGTCACACATGAAATAATAGCCAATATCCCCAGACATGAAGCTAATATTTTGAAATAACATAATTTTAACGACGATTAAAACTGTTTCTGCGACATAATCCTTTGCCATAAATTCTCATCAGCAATCCGTTCATCTAAGGGATTATTAATACTTCTAGCATAATATTCCTACGTAAATTAGTTGCCCGCTACGCCACGTCATCATCAAATGTACAAAAATACAACGGCAATTTATTAAATAGAACCACTCACAGATTTGAAAAAAAAACAAACAAGGTAACATGCTACATAGTTTATGGGGTAATATACCAAATTAACAGGTATCACATCAATTTACCAAATAATATATCAATTTATGTTTGTATACAGAAGATATTTTTAAAGCCTCGGTACAACCGAGCAAATAGGAAACCTGATGGTAGGTGATCACTGCCGCCCATGAAAATCCACAATGCTCTCTCATGTGGGACAGTGGTACCGGTCCGGACGAGCCTACCCATACAAACTGAGTCATGACTCACAACAGTGTGGCTCTACCACTAATATGTAGATTTTTTGCCAAAAATAATTACATAAAACATGTAAGTGGTCCAAATTATTTAGCCAGTGTATGACGAAATTACTTATATAGAAACGGTTGGCTAAACGTCAAGTGTACTAAACTTTTACAATTATTTAGAATACCGCCCACGCTAACCAATCGCCTACGTTTCCACTAATTTATAACGCGATATAATAAACTTTAATAATTTCCTTTGGAAACAAACACATATCACTTTAATACGTTACTAAGATATGAATAGTTTTTTATTACTTATATTATTTACATCGCATTTCTCGAATATTCCACGATGTCGAAATTACTCTGATTTTTAGGATTACGTAAAATATTTAGATAAATTAATCTGGAGATTCAACATATTTGCAATAAATTTTAGTTTATATTTTATATGTTATGGGGTAGACAGGAGTATTTGATTTTTAAAATTCATTTAGAAAATTAATATTTTATTAATATTTAAAATATAAAACGACTTTTTCTTTTTACAAAATCGATAACGAATAAAACAAGCTATAACATCAGGAAAAAAATTGTTCTCTATTTAATATTTTTATGACTATATTATTATTGTACCCAAAATAAGATGAACTGAGAACTCAGACCGAATACTGTTATTTTCTCTACACAGCCGGCAGTTATTACAGCTGCGTACTTAGAAAATTTTCTTGTCTTAAGTCCTGTCTCCCTATGTCCACACAAGTTGGTTAGAAATTTATTTCATACAACAGCATCTAATTTTAATTGATCGTGAACGTTCTTACAAAAATGGCAGTATCATATCACGTATACGAATCTAATATTAACATTTAGAACACAGATTTATAACATTTCTTTATACGAATTTAAAAAGAAAATATTATTGCCGCAAATATCGACTAACGCTTATTACTTTTTTTATTTAATGAATAGAAACTACCAAATTTTATTTACAACATGCTTTAAGTCGAATTCAACTGAAATTGTGCCTTCAGTCGACCGGCTCGGCACAACGAACATATTGTGCGCATTGCATTTTATATATAATAATTTATATTTTTATTTAAATATTATTTACACTATTTAATAATAAATCGAATACATAAGAAAACCACCAAAAAACTTAACATCTGTAACAAATAAATATCCAAAAACTTACATACTCAAGGAATGCATTTAGACAAACAAGGAAAACAGCACCTGTATTTGATCAAACATCATACCATACAATTGAGCTTGGATTCCAAGTTGACCACATCTCGGCCACCGATCGACTGCGCTTGGTCCAAAATATACACGCTTCGATCTAAATTCACCTAATTCGTATTTATTATTTACATTTTTGTAGACGTCGCAACATTCGAATGAACTATCAGTTACTAAAGTTACAATTAGCATTCAACAATTCTCCAACTTTAGGTTTGGTCGAATAACACCCTGAGACAACAATCGACCAACGTTTGGTCGAGCTTCGCCGAAATGTTTGTCGTGTGGTAGCCACATTTAAAGGCAGTATTTGAGGTAGGACTCTGTGCTGGAGGCCGGTCACACTGTGGTGACTCGGTCGATCTCCACGTATCGCACAGAGTCCTCGCTTGGTCAGCAAATCACTTCTTTCTCGTCGAATATGGCCGTGTCTGAGGAGAGGCTCTTCAGCCGCTGCTGCAGGGCCGAGCGACGTCGGCGACACGACCTCGCTGCCGCTATCTGTAGTTGGATAGAAAACTTCGAGTTATCTTGTGTTTGTTAGTGTGACCTTACTGACGTGCAAGAAGTAAGAAGTTGAAGAGAAAGTCGCCTAAAAAAATATTTTGTCATTCATGCAAAAATTAAGCAGTATTATGAGATTTGTCAGATGAGTAATGCAAACATTTATTGTATTCTAGTAGTTCATCATGTTTGGCGATAGTTGTGTCACACAAACTTGCTCATTAGCTGCTTCCAACACATAAAAACTAATATCCTGCGTAAAATATATAACTAATATGATGCGTCATTCTCCTCAACTCAGAGGTTTGTGACCTCCTCTAAAAAACGGATATATCGATAGATTATCTTTGTCAATCGAACTCTTTTTTGTAGACGAGTTACATTATCAGCAATGGGCGATCTAGTGCTGATGTAATGCCTACCGTACAAATAGAAATAGAGATTAGATACAAAGAGAGATCAGAGGAACAGACCAGTGCCAACGCGGATGTAATATCTACTAGTATAATATCTAAAGTACAAAGTAGATATAAAGAGAGATCAGTAATATCTACTAGTATAATACCTACAGTACAAAGTAGATATAAACAGACATCACAAGACCATACCAGAGCGAGCGCAGCGAGTGCAGCAAGCGCGATGAGTGCAGCGGCGTAGTGCGCCGGCACGCGCAGCAGGGGGGAGCACTGTGCGAGGCGCTCGTCGTCCGCGTGCGGGCAGTGCACCACGCCGTCGCACCACAGCGCCTCCGAGATGCACGCGTCCAGCGACGCGCAGCGGTGCAGGCACGAGCCTGATAGAGCGAACACGCCGCCGCCTGGACGTGCACTGCTGTAAGTGGAACGGCTGGTTAGGAATCTGTATACATATCCATCCAAAGGTTGTCTAAGAAATCGCTAGCAAGACCCTGACAGAGCGAACACCACGCCACCTAGACGCGCACTACTGCAAATGGACCAGCTGGTCAGTAATCAGTACACATATCTATCTAAGGTTGTTAAAAATTGCATATAGCGATAAGACCGCCAAATGTACTCTTTAATATTTGTAAAATAAGGTATGTTTTTTGTTCTTTTGTGTGCAATAAAGAATAAAAAAAATATATATACTGGCATAGACTTGGGTCTGATTTAATACGTTATATTGGTATTCTAAAACTTATGTCAGAAATAGAATAAGAACAAGTCACACAATTACTAACATTTTCATTTGGAATTTGATTATCTGCAAATTAAATAATTATAGCTCATCTATCACAATAGCCTTTTTCTTTGACGCACACACTCATAAAATTCTTGTAAGACAGAATCCATAATACGAGCCAAATTATTGAAACTGAAGACTGAAGCAGCGTAGCGAGTATATGTAGATCGTCGTGTTTTATAAGGCCATTAGCTTGTGTTACATTCGGAATCGGAACTGTCGTAACTTATGGTAATATTTGACGCCAACATTGATTCTGGATACAGGCACCTAACAGGTCCTGTCTATAACTGAAGAGAGAGATATAACCATTAATATATAAGAAAAATAAATATGTTACCTTCTAGAAAGTTCCAACCACGTAACATAATAGGAGCCACCTTCAGCTGCAATAAGTTCTACAGCCAAAGACCGTGGCCAGTCTAGATCGAACCGATCCGGGGCCGGCGCGGGCGCCAGCACGTGTCGAGCCAGTTGATCCACATCCTTCGTCCAGCCTTCCGAAAATACTTCCACCATGTCTTCTTCAGCCTGGAAAGTAGACATAAAAGTGCTATAAGAAAGTAGAATAATGATGAACGACTGCCTCGGTGGTGTAGTTGTACTAGGGTACGGTCACATAGCTGAGGTCTCGGGTTCGAATCCCGGGTTGGGCAAAGTGATATTGGATTTTTCTATTCATTATCAGCCCGGAGTCGGGAATTTGTGCCCGATATGGCGATAGGCT
The DNA here is from genome assembly GCA_030180105.1 of Hyles lineata. Taxonomy (NCBI): domain Eukaryota; kingdom Metazoa; phylum Arthropoda; class Insecta; order Lepidoptera; family Sphingidae; genus Hyles; species Hyles lineata. The sequence goes on along the minus strand of JARJEE010000006.1, from coordinate 13,042,658 downwards.
CGCCACCTATCACATAATGGGACGGAACATACTGGCGAAATGTGGGTGTCCAGGCACCTCTGCCTACCCCTTCTGGGAAAAGGTGTGAGTTTATGTATGTTACATACATACATAAACTGTTTAATAATGATATGTAAGATATTGCAGTGGTGGCTACCCAGGCGACCTCTCACCTAAGAGAGACCTACTATCAGTAAATACAAATACCTAATTTTGGAAAAAAAAACTTTGCGGCAATAGCTTTTGTTATAAATCCACTGTTATGTCAAGAAATTAGAAAACAAGTTTTTTACAAACCTGTTCCGGAGGGTCCGGGCATATAAAAATCGGCTCCAAGCCTCCAGCGTATACAGCTATACGATTCGTTGTTCTGCACAGATGCCTTAGATCTGGTGCTACTGTGATATTATTGAGTAATGTGAAATTGTCCAGCACGGGCTCTTTGATAATACTCCCCCGAATTTGAAGGTACAGGTACCGTCCAGGAGATGGATCTATTAACCACGGTCGACGATCACAGCGACTCTGAAAAACAAGATGATGTTTATCATTAATATTGTCTTCATTAAAGTAACTGGCATGAGTGACTACCGAATACAATAATCAACAGTCACAGGACATCAAGTCCTAAACATGGCCCTATCATAAATCAACTAAAATAATTTAAAAGAATTTATTTCAAAACTTCGTACGGAATCCTAAAACAGGTGTGGAATTGTTTGCTGTCACACGTGTTCACTCCTTCCTATAATCTTGGGTCCTTTCGCCGTACCGTGAAGAAGCATTTTAGCAGGCTGGCATAATTGTCTACACTGCCTGGACGGCATTTACGTTTGCCATCAGGAGTAGTGCAGTCATTACGCCGTGCCAATATAAAAATGGTATTTTTGTGGATTGTAAAAAAAATAATCATATATTTAAAATTCAGTGTGAACTTACCGATTCTGATTTCACGGAAGACACTAGTTTTAAGTCGCCACTAGCACCGAATACTCTATGTGAACTGTCGCATACAATGTCAAATCTGATGAATTCCACTGATGCTTCGAAGCCGAATGAACGGAAGTCGTCCGATGCAGACATATTGACCACGTCAAACTTTAATTCAGCTACCGTCGATACTGATACGAATTCATAGTCGCCAACGTCGCTGAAAGATAGAAATAATATCCTATAAATACTCGTAGATCATTCTAGAATATTTTAATTCGATAATGCATAAAAGTCATGGACTACTGACTGATTGGATATACTGGGTGGAATCGCTTATCGTCACGAAAAAAATTGTGCATGGCAAGTACATGATTTAGAACACTTTGGCATACTTATTTTAATTTTTTTATGTTTTTGTTTATGTAGTGTAAAATTAATTTACCACTATTAATTACTAATTTAGAATAAGTTATTCATAAAACAACGTTGTTTAGAGAAAGATGACATAAATGAAAAAAATCTTCATAAATACACATTATTGTTACCCTACTTTATACAATATTAATTTGAGTAGAAACTTCTAAATCTAAGTAATAAAATCCTTCGATCGCGCCGCCCTCACCGCCGCGCCGCCGCAAGCGCAAGTACAAAGCGTGCCGCCGCGCCGCGCCGCCCGCTCCCGCACCGCCGACACCTTCAAGCACTTCCTCAGTCGTGCGAAATTCGGTACCGAGTGACGTTGTATGAAATTATTTTGGTTATTGGTTAGTTTCTTGCGGTCAAAATGAGTGATTACACGAACAGTGAGTATGTGACAATAATGACATGCTATGTTCGATCCAATGAAAACTTGGGTCATGCAAGAAGGATGTATGCAGATCCAGAACATCTGCAGCCTTTGCGTAGGAATGGTATCATGAATGATGAATCCACGAGTTCCCAGCACAAGAACTATTTTAACGACTTATCCGGGGCTACTCGATAATGGTAAGTTCAGACTTCCTAATCATGCAGGAATCCGTGACCTTCGACAGCGAAGTCGTCCATTCTCGACTTTATTAAAACGTTTAAATAAAAACATATGCAGCTTTTTCTAAGGTAGTAGGTACGTTATAAAAATAATAATGTAAATCTTAACAACTTAGCAACAACTACATTTACTTAAATGATCCTAACACACTAAAATTCTAAATAAATCAAAATGTTATATGGTAATATTTAGAGTAATAATACCGATAAATAGGCGCAAAGTAAGTTCAAGGTCGATGCGCGACAGTCAGCTGTTGTGTGGCGTGACCCATACACTCGCGCGCCTGAGTATTGACATGTCGTTGCACTTTTAAGTGTAGGGTGATTTAGATAATATGTGTTTTGGGGACATCTTGTACTGATGTTGTTTAAGGGATAGTTTGTAGTTTTTAATGATAAATCTCGTATATAACGTTAATGTCACATACACAATACACTATTAAATTTTCCGGACGATAAGCGATTCCACCCAGTATAATAGTATTAAGATCTCAGTTAGTATAGTTTTACGTAAAAAACTAAGTTTAGGTAATACAAAATAGAATAAATGTATAATTAGTACATCAATAAAGGCATTTTCTATTCTATTTCATAATACATAAGAGCCATGGACTGCAGTTCATCACGCCATTTATAACGATGTAGAACGATAATGGATACATCTGCAAACTCAGAACAGTTGATTTATAAATTCCTACGACTTCGGCCCAAAATGACTAGGGCAGATTTTATTACTGTAATGCCTCAATATTGACATACTTGTACTCCAATAAACCTTTACGCTTATCTGATATTAAGATATCTAATACAAATAATAATTTATTCATCTCACTTGACATCACCGCTAGATATAAGATATCTTCTATAGGCGGAAAATTATAACAATAAATAAAATAAAATAATATCAGTTTCACTCTTTGTTTGACATGTTTTTATAATACAAATAACATGTATTCATATCCGTGATCTAATGATATTAATATCTCCATTGTTATAAAATGTGAAGAGAGAAATACTATTTTTATATTTTGACAACAGCGCTTTCGACGAAAGTATATCGCAGACAGCCTATAAAACAGTTTCAAATCAAAATATATCCATACATCCTTGTGTAAGAAGTACATTGAAAAACTACTAAATGTACCTGTAGTAAAACTACCTGCATAAGCAATCTCTGGGGACTCCGGAGCCAAGATTCTTCCAGGGTCTGTCGAAGATCCTGACAGCAGCAGTAGGGTCACCAGCGCAGCGGTACCAAGGAGAATGAGCTGAGTGGACTGATCGACACAACCTGCCTCCACTGCGCACGCCCCACACCCGAAGTCGAACCACTTCCCCAGGGTTAGCTTCGAAGCGGTAGGTGCAACTGAAATGATTGAATAATGGTATTTTAGTAACTTAACATGTGTATTAAACGTTAAAAGTATAAAATAAAGTATGCAAGAATATTTCCTTTTTAAAATTGTTGGTGTCTTTATTGCTAAAAGTTAATAAGTGGGGCATTCCACGCGAAGCGGACAGGATAAAAATCTCGATGTTTCTGATTTCAGAAATATTTGAGTATGTTATACCTATATATGTCCTTGATTCGTGTATCAAATATTTTTATAATATAGTGACTGGTTAAAGAATTACGGAACTTTGAAATTTTGGCCAACTGATGGGCATACAGTACTTCAAAGTCGATTATCTAGTCAGAAAATTATTGATTAAAATAATTAAACCACTGGATTTAAAACTTCATTTAATGAGCTATTTAATTGCATTTTTGGATATTAAAATAAATTATTTTTTTTCACATTTTTTTTATTTTTATTTTTTTAACTTCGATTTTCACAAACTTAGACCATTTCGATTTTTTTTATTTTTTTTATTAAAATAGCTAGTATTGTATAGAACATCCTTGCCAAGTTTTATAATGGGCGTGGAAGTGGTTCACGAGCTACGCTGGGAATACTGCCGAAGCGCGGCGTCCTGCGCGAGTTACGTGAAACTATCAATAAAATAAAATCACTTCCGACCGAATAGTTTGCATATTTAAAACGATATAAATACATTTTAAACACTTTTTAGATACCGTAAAATCATACAACTATAGTCCTATAATACAAATATGGTCCATTACCATACTTTGACATTTTGTATTATTAATGGGTAAGTAACTCCATTCAGCGATTTTTTTGACAACATTTGACTAGAATGGATGTAGGCGTTGAAATTAAGAGCAAATGCGATAGCTGGTAAGTATGTGAAATCAACAGCGAGCGGTGCGGAATTAATCACTTATTGTGTGTATTCAAAACTCCCCTAACTTTTATTTAAAAAAATAAGTATATGTAGCTGCCCAGTCCTACAATTTGTTTTTTTTTAAAGGTAATATGTTTGTATTTATTATATTATAGCTGTTTTTATATCAGTTAATTATTTTAATACTTGGGCAAGTTTATTCTAATCTTCATACTTTGTTTAAAACAATAGTCCAACGGTTTTCTGGGATAATAATTAAAAACCAATTAAAACAAATTTAGAATTACATCAGGGATTTGAAAACAATGTCAATATCAAGGAGGAAGCCAGATCATATAAATTTTATTCAAATTGACAAACGTAATTATGTCTTTATGATATTAAAAACAGAAGACTGACTTAGCAAAAAGCATCCCGAAAATACACAACCAAACAAACAGGGATATACCATTGCAAATTCAGCCTCCTTAAACACGCAGCACTAAGAGAGCGCTTTTTTAAGTTGCTGAACTGGAGAGTAGGGGGTCAAATGCAAAAAAAAATAGCAATTGTACCCGGTGACTTTTTTAATTAAATTGCTGTACTCATGGACTACTGATTTAATATAAAAATATGTTACGTAAATGTAATATCATAAGTAAAAAGTGATTTATTAATCCATAAAAGACATAAGGGAACGAACAAAATGTCAAAGTATGGTAATGGACAATATTTGTATTACAAGACTATAGTTGTATGATTTTACGGTATCTAAAAAGTGTTTAAAATGTATTTATATCGTTTTACATATGCAAACTATTCGGTCGGAAGTGATTTTATTTTATTGATAGTTTCACGTAACTCGCGCAGGACGCCGCGCTTCGGCAGTATTCCCAGCGTAGCTCGTAAACCACTTCCACGCCCATTATAAAACTTGGCAAGGATGTTCTATACAATACTAGCTATTTTAATAAAAAAAATAAAAAAAATCGAAATGGTCTAAGTTTGTGAAAATCGAAGTTAAAAAATTAAAAATAAAAAAAATGTGAAAAAAAATAATTTATTTTAATATCCAAAAATGTAATTAAAAAGCTCATTAAATGAAGTTTTAAACCCAGTGGTTTAATTATTTTAATCAATAATTTTCTGACTAGATAATCGACTTTGAAGTACTGTATGCCCACCAGTTGGCCAAAATTTCAAAGTTCCTTAATTCTTTAACCAGTCACTATATTAGAAAAATATTTGATACACGAATCAAGGACATATATAGGTATAACATACTCAAATATTTCTGAAATCAGAAACATCGAGATTTTTTTCCTGTCCGCTTCGCGTGGAATGCCCCAAGTGTAAAATTGTCAATACGTAAATGAAGCTCTTTGAACCCTTCATTCAATTTAAAATGCCTGTGCATTTCTTAGACTGCATATAGTAACAATTTGCTTTATGATCCGTGATACATGCTTTGTAGAATAATAAGCATAAAATGTTCACAGGTTATTAGAAATATTTAATATTGTACTCGGGAAAATAGAAATTGAAGCAATAGCTTGAAATGCAACAACTTGGCTATTTTTATTTCATTAAACAGCATATTACATACTTATTACTTAAGGTATAACACACTAACCTAATATTCCTTGTTCCTCCTCTGCCATACAAAAACACGTCCCGAGGCGAAGAGAAATTGATAGGTGGGTCTGGTGGGGCTTCAGGAAAAGAACGAGACGAGAACCTTCGCGAACACGATCCTCGACCCCAAGGCTCGCCGTCTTGATGGAGATCCACAAACTCATAGAGCGCTTTGAAGAATACTGGCCTGAAAAATAATACAGTAAATTTATTATTATAAATCTGACATTGTATCATCACTTCTAGATAAAGAGATTGCAATTTCATTGATATTTCATTAATTGTCCGGAAGAAAAATTTAATAGTAATGATTTTATATTTTTTTTATAATAGCACGAAGTATTTATTATAATGGTAAGTGAAATGCAATTCTAAAAGAGTATAACCAACTCTCGCTGACCAACACTAATGTCGGTTCGATCAAAACCATAATAGATTTTAAATTGAATATAGACACTAAAGACAATTTAAAAGAATTAGAAAACAGAATAGAGCTTATAGAAAATATTGAAATGGAACTTACTTCAAAGCCGTTCCTTGAGTCAATTTCAATTCCAAAGTCAACGAGTCACCTTTGGACAAGAAGCTCTCAGTCTTCGTGCAAGCCCTGGACTTTTTCAACAGCGCATGCTCACATGTACGAGGTGCTCGTTCCCGGCAGAATCTGGCGATAAGTGTCGCATTGGTCGGCGGACGACCCACGATGACTGACTGTGGCGATGTTGCCCTTGACATCTGGACTGAACGCTCTTTGTCGCTGAAAATGTGCATTAAGTAGGGAGAGTTACTGAAAAGCTTTTATAGATTGGAGGTAGATATATTTTGTAATTTTAGGTGAGAATTTCATGGTTAGGCATAAGAGAAAAGTGAAAAGCAATAGATATACAAATATAGTGATGATAGAATCTTAATACAACTGAAATAAATTATTTTAATATATTTTTTTATAAATTCATCACTATATATAAAATCATCATACACATTTTTTTATTTGGCACATGACACGTCTCAGCTATACTATATTTACTCGTATAGCAATGAATTTTAATATAGTCGCCTAGATAAAACATCAGAGCAACTTAATGTCACCGCTCACCGGACCACATACGAGTATAAAAGACTGACTTAACGTAGATGAACATTAAAAAGCTAAAATTACAGACTCCAAACATATGAATAGCAGGAAAATAGTAATTCACTAGTCAAGTAATGAACAACTTTATTTCGAGTTACGAATGCATACGAGCCACTTTTGGTCAGGAAACTGAAATTGGCGTTACGTGTGTTGAATTTAATGTAACCAAATATATGCAACTCTTAACTTTTGCGTTTTATCATTATAATTTTTACAACACTGATAATACCGGTTTAGTTGGCGTTTATTGAGTATTTATGTTTTCAATAAACACTAAGAATTCAAAGTTTATTCAAATGGCATTAACGAGATAGTAAAATATTCAATAAGTTATACCGGAGTGTTGTCTAAGGAGCATATTAATAATAGAATATTTTGTATTCTTAAGGCCTTTAACAGTTTTAAAATCTATCTGAATTATCGAATATTGTGTCCTTTCCGAACGACTTTTGAAGTTTGAGCGAGGAAGATAAAACACTGAATAGCTAAAATTATTTTGAAAACTGTTATTGAATAAGGCCATTAATCATTAAATATTAATGGCGTATCAACTCTATTATGAGTAAAATTAGACATAGATGTTATAAAAAAATTCATGCAGATAAAACAACATACCAAAATATATCGCTGCAACCGGGTGATATCCGCATAGGTCCATCCCAAATGTTCAGATGACTGCCACAGTACTCATCCTCTGGCAAATTAGGGTTCAGAGCATTAGTCACGTAGAACTTCAGTACAGAGAACCAGACTCTAAACCTTGGAGCTGAGAACGACGGTCTTCTGTAGATGATGTTTCTTCCCGAAGGTCCTGACGTGTCGATCCCTTGCATGTGGTAAAGACATGTGGTGTTAGGAGGTAGGGAGTGTTGAGGATGCTCAAGGACTCCCCTCCCGGTGCCTCGGATCCAAAATTCACAGGCTCTTTTGTTCTTCGCGTACGTTGGTGACTGCTGATCTACGAATCTCACCTGAAATAGTTATATTAATAGCGATAGTTGAAATAAATGACCTAATAGGGAGTTAATTTCTCCTGGTTGCTATTAGGGGAACCTTTGACTAATCCTTCTGAAAAAAGGCGTGAGTTTATGTAATATTAATAGAGTTTGTTCGTAAGAGTAGTCACCCTTTACACTTGTATTATTATTAATAAACATGAAGAGTAACTAATGAAATACGGAATTCAATTTAGTAGGATTATGTGATAGTTTCAGTTCCCGGTATTGTACATTAATGATTAATATGTATTATATTAAAATATGTAAACTTAAGCTTCTAATCTAAATCTGCTTATATCCCAAACGCATTAATTCGTACTAAACATTTCAAACGTTTGTTCATACAAAAAATCACCAATTCTACATGACTGTTCACAATTGTGCCTAACGTTACTTCTTTCACATTTTAAACAGCACCAAACTCTTAAATTAAGGCTTCAGCGACAGAACTAAATATAACATTATTTTTTATTTCCCCGCAGATCCTCTAACAACAGAACACGCCCTCGTGCCATGAGTGTGCACTTTTAAAATCCTTTCCGTGCGAACAAAAAGTCGTGGGTCGCGGCCTAAATTCATAAGTTGAAACAATGTAGGCGGGTACCGTTTCCATTATAGTAACCGAGTATATGTTACTAATTACAGTTTGGCAAAGGCCCAGCCAACGCCTCCCGGCTACGCTTGATTTATTATTGTTCATCGGGTACGAAACAGTTTAAATAACACTCCGTGATGATACATTAGTCCATTAGGCAAATTTTAGGATGCAGATTAGTGATTGGTGATTCTGTTTCTTTATGCACGCCAAGCAGAGCTAGAGTTTTTATTTCAAATCGTGTTTGAATTTCTTTTAAATTTAGAATCTGTATCAGCCCAAATACGTCCCACTGCAGGGCACGGGCCTTCTCTTCAATCTAGACTACGATTGAGAGTGGTTAGGCCATATAGTCCACCACGCTACACTGGCCTAGTGCGGGTTGGCGGACTTTACATACCATAGAAATTCCTACAAATTGTTATGGTACGCAGTTTTTCTCACGATGTTTTCTTTTACCGTTAAAATATTTATTTAAAGGTGAATTTAAAATATCATCATGATAAAAAGCGACAAGCTTTATAAAAATGTTAAAATAAATAAAACAGCAAAATAATTTTATATAATTTGAAAAACGTTTGAAGTATAAAGGAAAATTTCTTTCAGATTCTCAAAGTTTTTCACAAGAGTGTCCAAGAAACATAAACAAAGTCAACGCAAGCTTTTACCCATTCTGAGAATGGAATGAAATGGAAGCTTTACGATTAACTGGTGGCACTTGCTTAAATAAATTTAAAACTTATTATTAAAAAAAAGTGAAACAGAGTGGATTGCTTTAACGTGAAATTAGACTAATTCCATAAAAAAAAAACTGCCAGTCGTACCATAAGTTATGTTAATAGTAACTTCTTAAATATGATCTAAAATCTGTTACAAATACTTTTCATACGTTTTTTTCAATATTACATACAGGCAATGCCTAATATCAAGATGTTATAGTACCACTCTCAATCATACTGTCGATTGTAGAGTAGGTCCGTGCCCTGCAGTGGGACGTAGATGGGCTGATACAGATAGTATCAGGACTTCCTAAATATAATCAAAATCGATTACAACTACAACTGTTTCTCAGACGTTTTCTTGAATATTACATACAGGTACCTATATAAACGTTTACACTAAGCGACTGTCAGCGAGCTAAAATAGAAAATAAAAGCGAGGAGATTAAATTAACGTGATCCTAGTTCGTAATTACAATCCATTTAAAAGCACCTACGCTTAAGTCTTAATGGATGAGCTAATCTAATCTTAATAATGAATAGCTCTTACTTACTCTAACACGACAATATAGCAGAAATAAAAATCCCATTTTAAAACTCAGTATACATAAAGGGTTCGCTTAATTGCAATTTGGCTACACACCAAAAATGAGATGCGTCTAAGGGTGCCTCATCAAAAATAGGATGGTGCATTATTAAATTTGATTTCACTTAATTGTTTTGTTAAGTTGAAACTCTATACATCATAGCTTACATCTTTTCATCTACTTCCACTAACTTTTGGTTCCTAGTACAGTCTCATGGTTATCAAAATACATAAGGGATTTTGAATCACATAGTAGTCAAAGCCAACATAATTTGTAGGACGCAACAAAAAAAAACTTGCATTTGGGATAAAAAATTTGAATAATTGTTTTACTACCGGTTCTTTGCGTTGACTTTGATTTTACATAAACCATAATGTTGTTTTTAACCCTAATACTAATTATAAAACAAACAATAAAACTTCAAAATGTTAAAAAGTGTGAAGATTTTGAATGCCTTATGAATTTCTAGTGAGGAAAGTAAAATATCTTTGCATACATTTCTGCAATTTATCTTTTTTATATTACGTAGCACACTCGCAATGAAAATTAATTTTGTCCCTCATAAAACTAGTTCAGAATGAATCCTGCAACTATAAAGTGCAATTTTAAAAGGAGTTTTTAATTTCAGTAACTTTCGCTTCTATTATCAGAAGTTTCGTTTATTTATTTTAGAAGAAGTGACATTACTTTCATCATTATTCTCGGTCATCGAACCATGATTATTTTTCTTCTCCTGCCCTTAATTCACACCTAAAGTAAGATTGATTCTACACAACTACACGTTTGCAGCATGATTTACGATCGACCGCTAGTCTATCAAGCCTTTGGGGAAATTATTGATTCCCGAGCAAGCTAGTAAATTGTGTTTCAATAGAAAAAATCATACTCAATTTGCTCGACCCAGTTATCCAAACCAGGACTACATATTTACGTAGCCCTGATAATACGTATATGCTTCTTATTTTCTAATGAGCATTTTAATCATGTAAGGGCCAATATACATTTATAGAGAAACAAATAAAACTATGAAATTATCCACCAAACCAATATAGCTTGAAAGAAACGTTTCTTTTGTAAGGTTGGATTAAGAAGTAGTAAGCCTATTTACGGAATGCTTGAATTAGTATCTTTTCACAGATTATGTTAACAATAAAACTGCATTTTAGTAAGAAAAGGGCGTTGAATATAAAGCGAAAACGTTTATATTAAAATTAATAAACGTTGTCAAGCATTGTATTGTATAAAAGTTGTAAATTGTATTAATGCCTATTATGGAATCCTATTATTTTTCTAAGGCCTAATCCTCGCAAACAATAATATTCATTTTAGCAGATTTATATTTAAATAAAGACTAGATTTAACTTGGAAACTTTTCTCCCGCCGTGGTGAATGAAAATCTAAATCAGCATAATCGTGCAACTTCAAAATGCAATATCAGCACGGCGCGGGCTAGTAAATATTTAACTTACCTCGACCTCAAGTTGAAACCCGTGTAATGACTGCGACGTGGCCGGTTGTAAAAAAGTTCCAAAGGGCGATGTGGTAAACTCCACCAACAATTCAGGGCCGCTGGAGACTGCGTCAGGTACGGCAACGCCTCCGCCGCAAAACCTCAAAATTACTGGGTCCCTGGTCGTGTAACCGTCGTAAACTGTCACATAATCCTGAACTTCGTCGCATTGCTGCCAAAATTTCAATTCTCTTCCGTTGTTCCCTCGCTCCTGTTGCGCCGCGTACAATGCTTTCTGGCTCCTGATCGAAACTAGCTGACCGTTTGGCTGTTTCACTACTATCAATGCGTGTTTCCCCTGTGGCACTTCGTGTTGTCGCACCGCGTAGTAGCAAGTCAGATTCCTCGGGTAAACGCCGGGGAAATTCGGTGACTGTAACCTACAGTTTTTACGATCGCAATCGCTGAATATCCGAGAGCAATAAGTCCCGGAGATCAAATCCCCAAGGTAATACTCGGGAGTTTTTGTCGTCCTTGCGATGCTCGTATCTTCGCCGCGTGATATGTTTACAGGGAACGGTATTGGTCTGAGTTTGAAAAAGGGTCTTTCTGTAATGGAAATTCTTTATTACATTGACATACGGTTTTATAACGCGTGATGGGCGAATTTTATTCAAAAGCAATTTGTCTAACATCAAGTAAGGTAGGAAATGATGATTGTAATAATTTCCTTTTCTCGTTCTCATGTTTTTTATGATGTAGGAAATATGATTGATGTATGCAATTTTTTTTTCTATAAGTATTTAAAAATGAATTCTAAAAATATAATTCTTGCGCCAAAAATACAACTATAAGTCTGATCCGGGTTGTTAGAGGAAAGAAATAAATGAAATACATGGAGGCTTTAACAATTGCTGTAATAACTATTGTAATTTCAATAAAACGATTTACCTACTACATAAATCAACTTACCCGATGGAGGCGTACCGCCATATCTCACGGTAGCGTGTTCTTTCCTCAATACCTTGTACGCCATACGAAAGTCAAAATTATAGTTATTCTGTTCTTTAGATAGGTGCAGTAGTCTTATGATAAGTGTAATGGATTTTGTTTCGCTGTAGTATATGGAAGGGCCCCATGAGGTCCCACACCAGGAACCTCCGACTTGTGGTCGGCTTGCTTCTTGTATTTGCATGTAGCCGTCGGGACACCCGTCTTCTGTGAATGATGTGAAGCGACCCAATGTGAAGCTGTCGAATAATACCTGTAACAATATAAAAATTGCGTTTTTTAATGTTTTACTAGCGGTCCAGATCCGTCTGGGTGCAAATACACACACACACAGATTTATGTTGCAATTAGATCTATCGTGAAACATATTCAGACTAGGTTATGCTTCGTTACTCAAATTACAGTCAATTTACACTCAGTTTATCAACTATAAGCTCCTAATTGTGGCTGATATTAGTATTTCATAATAGACCATTATGTCCTTTAACTAACTCCGACTACCCACGAAGATCGTTGAAACTGCAGCAATTTCAAATATCAAATATTGGATTTAAGTAGAAATTCTATACTTCCAGCGGTTCCCGATCGCGATCGCGGCGAGTCATGTTGGCTCAGGGGTATCGCGCAAATCAAACAGTATTGAACTACTCGATCTCTCAAAACAAAACATGTAAAATTTATTGGGAAAGTCAAGGAAGCGTTACATTGAATAGAGTGATGGAAAAAGCCTTTTCACGCTTGGATGTTATTTCCGATTCATATTCCGGGAATCGTAGTATATTTATACGATATTTGATTATAATTTCCTAGTTTGATTTGATCGGTAAATGAATTGGAAAGCTGGTTTTGATGCTGTTTGACGACTGCTACAACTACCGTAATGATGGTTTTATGTCTTTTCTGAAGCAAAACTTAGGATATTGTAAATAAAAAGGTTACTTCCTATATTTTCTGAGTGGATATCTTAATTTTACATCCAAAATCTAAAGCGCGATACATCTCCGCTACTGTGTTGTGCATTCCATCATTGTGTGCTCATATTGTCTTTCTAAATACAATAAAATACACGAAGTATTTTAAAGACATATTTAAACTAAGAGGGTTCATTGGCTTACAATAATCTTAAGAAAAAAATATAGCTAGTTCATCTCAGTTTAGCAATGTACTTTTCATAATACTATTTATGTTTTATTCCACGTTCTAAAGGAAGATTTTTACCACAATGTCTCGTAAATGGGCGTTATCAGTTTTCTTAGTACAATCTTTATAGTGTCATTTTGCGACAAACGCTTGACTTACTTTTTCTTCCGAGAGAAGCTAGGTTAAGTGAGGATTACTGATATAAATTCCCGGGCTATTTTATTTTGCAGTTATGCTGGCATCTGGAATATATTTTGTAAATTTTTAGAATGAATTTTAGCTTGATCATAATTCTTGCTTAATGTTTTTAGGATCTTAATGACGTCATATCTGTCCCACTATTGGTATTGATTGTACTTCCCATAGAAATATGTAGAGTCCTTGTCTAAACACTTTACTTCGAATTAAAACCAAAACTGGCCCAATGCCAGTGGGTGGACAGTGGACAGATACATTTTATTACACTTGTGGTATGGTCGCTTAAATATTTTTATTTAAACCCTTGGTTATCGGTTATTTAAAATTCAACTTATTTATATATCCCTCTTTATTATACATACACAAAAAACACAACAAAATAATTGTAGCTTTATTTAAAGTAAGTACAATAGGCGACCTTATTGCACTGGGCAATCTCTTGCAAGCAACCATTGCATGGAGATATGAGAAAGGAGAAAGAAAGAAATGGTGGTAGGTCTCTAATATGTGAGAGGCCGCCTGGATAGGTACCACCGCAATGTCTATTTCTCACGCCAAACAGCAGTGTGAATGCACTGTTGTGTTTCGGATTAAAGGACATATACACATATAGCCAAAGTTACTACTGGACATATTGAGACTTAACATCTTATGTTTCAGAATGGTGAGCGCAGTGGAATGCTAAGCTATGCTTTGTAATTCAAAGTGTTGTTTGGTTTTGCTATTGTTCATGACCGGTCGTATATCTCGTCTCGCCATTCATGACAACAAAAAAGGAAGAAAGATAGATTTCACTTCTGAGTCCAATTTGATACTTCCAGACACAAATGATCACAACGCCACACAAAAACTTTCCCAACAATATCTCAGCATTTACGTAACAAGTTTCATTTTGAATTTCTGATCTAGTTTATCTAGGTAGCTCTCCGAAGCATTTGACCGAAATGGAACTAGGCAACGCGGAAAACGCAATTTGAGGCTGCAAATTGCATCTCTGCGCCGTATCTACGGGATAAAGTGTCGATAAGGATTCTGCTCCATTGAGAATTTATGCCCTCGTGTGACAAAGAGATTCTCACCCACTGTCCTCATTGCCAATCGGATTGCCTTTTGACAATTCCATGTATACAGCAGACAGTGGCAGTTTCTCTCTCAGTTTATTTGAGTTCAAATGCACTAAAGACTGGTGGTTATTATACCGGGTATATCCAGGCTGCTACCGAAAACGAACCCAGGTAATAGTTTTAGTGACTTGCAACTTAAAAATTTGCAAAAAAGGCGACAATTTGTTTTGGATTTTTTTACCTATCATCGTGTTTGGGTAGTAAATACTTATGTCCTAAAATAATAAAATACATTTTTTTTATTTTTAAAGCGGCAATGATACCATAGTTTTTAAATTATAATTTTATCAAAAAAATCGTATTCCCCATACAAAACACGACAAAAGTTATAAAAAGTCAAGATAAATCAAAATAAACAAAGTAAATGCAATATATTTCGTTGTATTGTATCTGAAGTCGCTAGAACGTCCGCCTGGATTCGTTTTAGTTCGCAGTCTAGACATACCCGATATAAAGGAAATGTAGAGAACACTATATTGTTGTTTTCATTCTAGGGATGCTAGGATGCTTAAGGCAGGTTGTTTTACATTGGTCTGGTTTTCTTTTCAATGGACGTTCGCGTTATTTTGATCAGTGATTTAATTATTCCTGCTTCCTAATTAATCTAATTTTTAATTGGGTGGGTGTACCAGTAAGAACATTGATACTTATATTTATTTTGGTGTTATCGAGCGACCGTTTCTTTGGTATCGCTATAGTAAACATTATACGTAACAAATAATTTTACCTAGTTTCGTTATCCATGACTAAACTACCGTCAACACAATCAACGCAGATGTCATTATCAGTTTCATCACCTTCATGATTTTTTACTCTTCAAGTGCCTCTTCAGTTTTGAAGGTTGATCAGGTTCTTATATTCACCATTCCGGTATTATAATAGTTTTCTTGAATTGCACAACAACCAGTTATCATCGCCTTCACCCCTCCATCTCCGTCTAGTCTGTTTGCGAAGGTCAGTCTACATAGCTAGAGGCTTCGTTTGCCGAACAGTTGTTATGTTGCATCGGATAGTTAATTTACATACAACTGTGCAATCGTGCATCGTGTTTTTCGTAGTGAAAATCTTAATAATATTTATACCGTTTGTTGGAACAGAAGATGCGTAGTTACATACAAGAACAGACATCCAGATACGAATTTGTCAAATCATTTAAATTTACAAGAAGAAAATAAGAAACTGCAAGAAGCTATGAATATAAAAGTGCCTTAGAAATTAAATTCATTTCTTACATGTCAACAGAAATGAAATACGATTCGACAGGGGAGACAGAAAATTCTGGGAACATGTCCCTTCATATTCACTCCTCTCAAGCATAAAATACAATTTTCGTACCGCTTGGGATGTTCCGCGGGTCTTTGATGAAATTTAAATGTGCCGTCGCCCGGCGGAAACACGTTGTGGCATTTCAATTTATGCGTCGACGGTACATGTGCAAAAAGCATCTGTGTCTAGACTTATTCAGAATTTCATAAAATTCCAACCGGCTACAGCAAATCGGCCTGAATTTCACGCTAAAATGTTTCCGTATTATGTTGGATGTATTTAATTAATTCGTTCGCTTAGTGAATTCAATTTGTTTCACAAATCATGTTTTGTAGGAACGTTATGTACTTTAATTACTTGTTCTATTTGAAACAATTATCTGGGCGGAGTTTTGTTACGTTTAATACATTATCATTGGATGCATGGTTTTCCGAACGTGCGTGTTATTGTTTGGTTAAACTTTAAGTATCAATTCAACTCTATTTGACGATATCCTTCAGAAGTCTCATACAGAACGATGGCAATTTTATCTCGAATAGTAAATCTCAACGGTAAAATGCGCTTCACTCCACATATTCTCAATATTGGCGTGATGTGATGCCGCATGGAACGCAATAATCGTGGAACCGTCCTCGGTGAGATTCATACTCGTTAGTGCTCTGTGCGGCGGCCGGTTCATATCCACGATTGTTTTAGACGATGGCATTGTTAACACAGCGTTCATTTGACCCAAGAGCGAATGTTTTGCAACATTCCCAATTGATATTTTCCGCTCATCACTTTCGGAATGAGCTCTTTATTACATTCCGATTGGATGCAACAATAAACTAAAATACCTAGTTTTCATTACAACACATAATGTGTAGTGTGTAGGTATTTTACGTTTTGTATATTTTAATATCTGACATTATTAGTGTATTTGTGTACTATTTCTCTAATTTATGGATGATATAAAAAAAATATGACGTTATCTTATAACATGGTCATATTATTTTAAAAATCCCTCGTCACGTACACGGTTTTACTGGTGGTAGGTCTCTCATATGTGAGAGGCCATCTGGGTGGGTACCACCGCAGTGTCTATTTCTCCCGTCAAACAGCAGTGTAAACGCACTGTTATGTTTCGGGTTGAAGGGCAACTACTGGACATATTGAGACCTAACATCTTATGTCTCAGGATGGCGAGCGCAGTGGAATGCCAAGCATTGCTTTGTAATTCAAGGTGTTGTTTGGTTTTGCTACTGTTTATGAGCGGTCGTATCGCTTACCATCAGGCGAACGGCATGCTCGTCTCGCCATTCAAAGCAATAAAAAAAAAACGTATTGTTACTACGAAATAACACCATTTTATACATATTTTATATGGTTTTATACGAATAATGAATAATTGACATTGATGATGACAAGCCAACGAACGCGTGCTAAAACTGAAAGCTGCTCTAGTTATCATTATTCACGGCATTACTCAATTCTTTAGAATTTCAGAAGAAGGAAAAAACAAGAAAAGGGGGAACAAAAGCAAAGACTCCAAGGTACTTACGTAACACAAAGCCTCAACATTAATTACATCGCTAATGACAAATTCTATTATCACCACTGCAACACTTAATTCAGACAATGCTATTTACTCGCCTACACATGTTCACATATACGAGACAAGAGCGCTCATTTCGCAGTGTTTGCGGAGCAACCACACTACCTCTGTTTGAAGCCGGCTCAGTGCTCCAACATTATTTGAACAGCGGTGCTACCTCTGTAAAATTAGTAACCGTATACCACACCACTAAATTTCTACCAAGAAGTTTACTGGCAATAGTTGCTCTTGGAACACAAGTTCCTTGCACCGAAATACGAAGCGAGCTCATATTTGAACTAACTAGACTTCGAAATAAACGAAGTTCTGTTGCAAGCATCAGACAGTATCAGAAACAAATTAGAAACAATTTGCAGGAAATGAAGAACACTAAGAAACAACAAAGTGAGCGAAGAAGTTTACGTTAAAATTACGTTAATAAAAAATGTAGACTCGTTATTTTTTCTACGCATTTTTTCATCATTCATAATACGACTGTAGAATCAAATACATTTTTTTAGCAATTAGATAATATCAATCACAATCAATAGTTCACATGTGTATTTTATTTTCCAAGAATGAGAAACAGCTTTTTTTTCGTCGTAATTAAAAATGTTTCTAACTCTAGTTAAATGTTGAACACAAAAATTCAGCACCATACTGCGGAATATACAGGCCTCATATTTTTCATTCAAATTTAAATTTTGACGAGACTACGAATGCGACTCTCGCGAAACTTTTGCGCGCGGAACACTGATTAGTTGGTGACAGATACGTGTGCCCTGTGACTGTGCCACGTGCCTGTCTGTCAAATCATGGACGACTAACGGATTTGTAACATTTCAAATTATTGTGTAAAACAGCTATTACATTGATTTTTATTTATTGCTTCCTGAATTTATACTGATTACCGATTGATGCTAGTATAAAATTATCTACTTCCTCCGCACTTCTTCGCCTGGTCTTTTGCATCTTCGGTTGAAAGACTATTGGCTCGTATTGATTATTCCATCATTGACCAAGCAATTTGTGGCCTGTATTAGGGCGTCTGTACATCTATATTGACGACCAAGCACATTACGTTGCCTGCCTAAATACACCGTAATCAATCTACACACATTAACGGTGAAGGAAAACATTGGCAATGCTTGGTATTCCTAAAGGTGTTAAGTCTCAATATGTCCAGTAGTTACTTTGATTCTTTGTTTTGGATCTTAGAGTAAACCCCTGATACAGTACAGTGTTCAGCAAATTATTTCGTGGATACAATTATACCAGAAATCTCATAATAACTACCTACATAATAAACTTCGCCAATCATTAGAGAAATTGCGTAAGCCTTGGTGATATCATAGACTGAAAAAAGTCCTATTGTGTTGCACTATCGATTGATAAAAAAATTCTGCCAAGTCATGTTAGTATATTAGTATATTTTCTCCTAATCATATGTTTCATGAAATCGATTCGTAAACAAATGGCCTCCATGACTCAGTTATGGTTCAATCGATATTTTACATTGGACACTGATTGGCTGAGTGAAGTTTTATGGATATGTCAGGCTACGGTTGATGTTATATGGCTCGATATGATAAATTCATTGTCTTTCTCTTTTAAATTAAATAAAAAGGATAAGTATGTTTATTGATAATACAAATGCGTAATTAACAACTTTACCATTTCGGTCAATCAGGCCTATTTTTTGTTAAAGTCGGCATGTCTTTTTTCAGGTAAAAACGTATTCAATCATTACAC
The DNA here is from genome assembly GCA_030180105.1 of Hyles lineata. NCBI lineage: Eukaryota > Metazoa > Arthropoda > Insecta > Lepidoptera > Sphingidae > Hyles > Hyles lineata. The sequence goes on along the minus strand of JARJEE010000006.1, from coordinate 13,023,287 downwards.
ATGTTATTGATATTATCTATATATAATAAATGCAGTATCATATAGTATATCTTTTATATACCATATGTCATTTATATTTCAGCAAAATTCCTCTTAACTATCCGAAGATATTCTAAGATCTAAAAAGTATATTTTAATAATCCAGCACAAAAAATACTGCACCTTTGCGTTCATAATTCCAACATTTCTTCACTAGACGTCTATTGAAGTCCTCATTCTATTCAACGTAGTGGCCCTCAGTCGCTCTCAATATAAGAATGGGTTGCTGTCCAAGTATCTATTCAATTAGGTGTCTCTATACAGGACTGTTTGCTTTTTATTTTACTTTAAAATAGTTTTCTATTTAACATTCCGAGATACCTTTGAAATGTGAGAAATAATGTTGCTTGTTTTAGAAAAATGTTTTCTTAGGATGCGAGAAAATTCTAATATATTTTAATAATAGGTTGAGTACAAAATATGTGTGTTTAGCATTAGCAGTTCGAAATTTTAAAAGTGGTAAGATACATTTTCATAATTTTCGTGGAACGGAGAACACACGAGGCTAAACGTCAATGTCCTGGTAAAACTTCTGCCTACCCTTTCTGGGAAAAAGGCGTGGGTTTATGTATGTATATAAGATATATTGTCTTTTAAATTCAATCAAATGATTGGGGCATAGAAATAATTTAATGTTTTCTTGCATGCTTAAGTAAGTTTTTTTATTTTATTTTAATCAAGTTAACTCCTACTTCAATGTATAATATTATGTACTAATAGATAATAATATGGCGGTCCCAAATCGATGACACCAAAAATCTTTTCAACCTCACGCACTGGTATAAAAGCTCTAAGAATATTAAAAGCGGAATAAACTCTAAAAATGATTTACGCTCAGCATTTTGCAAGGCTCGGGAGTTTCAAAAAAGCGTCGTCGAGTCCCCCCGCTATTAGACGTGATTGTTGCGTAGTCAATGGTTGCAGCACTTGACAGCGCTTTTGCCGCTTCGCCGCGTCAACCCTACAGAATGAGTTGCCGGGGGCGGAGGGTCCTTAGTACCACACCCTGGCATTGATACAGGGTTACAATCACCACTCTATATTTAAAAACAACGCATTCTACAAAACATTTTGATAAAAAATATTTTTGTTTTTAATTTATATTTTTTATGTTCAATATGTTTTTGTTTTGTACTTTATTTCGACCGTTTATGTGATTTTACGGGTTTTATTAATCATTTATCAGACGATTATGTTATGTCATACCGTAGTACGATTGCCTCAGTGACGAATTTGTACTGAAGTATGATTGCAAAGCTGAGGTTTCGGGCTCCAACTCCGGGATGGGCAGACTGATAATGCATTTTTCTATTGATTTATCAGCCCACAGTTAGGAATTTGTGCACGGTATGGCGAAAGTCTCGCTTACTATCATATCGTTGGATGGAACACACAAGGCGAAACGTAGGTAACCTACCTGGTAAACGAAGAGAACATCTACCTCTTCTGGGAAAATGGTATGAGTTTTGTACCGTAAATTTGTACTGCACTTGTAGATATAAAGTATACTATTTAAATTTATGAAGAGTTTACTAGAAGTAGCATGTATCGGGCTTTAATTTTTGATGTTTTTTAGTTCTAACTTCGTACTCAATTCATAATATTTTCCACAAATAAGTTGTAATAAAATGCATGAAATGAATTTACTAACAAAAGTAGGCAATATTATTTATAAAATACAAGCCAGTTAAGTTTGCCAATAACTTGTGGGCATCGGGAACGAACTACGAAGTAAATATTTCTGTTTGGAAACTATTTTAAAGAATACCGGCGGGCGTACAGCTTTCATTGCAAATTTTTGCAACTTGGCAAAAGCATTCCACATCTTCCGAATTCTTGGAACGAAGAATTTAAAATACAAATTTAACAGCGCTGTGCAGTTAATTAGAAATATTCGGAACTGCACCGCCAGAATATGTTGAGTATGTTAAATAAAATACAATATCCGTTGTGCATGGATTTCTAAAGAAAAGCGTTTCTTGCATCGAGCAACGCCCCTGTAGGTTCCCATATCGAGAAGACAGTTGTAGAAGTTTTGATTCTAAATATATTATTATAATGTATTCCGTATCAATCTTATAATTATTTTTTATTTTTATTTTTTTCCCTATACTGTGACCACTCATTCCTTCCCTGCTTCCATTAATTCCAGTCCATCTTAAGGTTGTCTAAAGGAAATCGCCGACAGCGATAGGATTGCCTTTTGTTACACATACTTTGTTTGGACTTTGTTTTATAATGTACGTTGGTCTGTTTGGTGTACAATAAATGATTTATATCTAATCTATATCGGTCCATATACATGCCACTGCGGGGCACGGGCCTCCACTACAATAGAGAGTACGATTCAGAGTGGTTAGGCCATAGCCCATATGGTCCACCACCCTAGCCTAGTGCGGGTTGGCAGACTTATTTACAAATATAAATAAAATAAATACATTACCTATATACCTTCCAGAACAATTGAAATCATGCTAAGGTTAAACGGAGAGGTTAAATAATATCTAGAACAAGTCAATAAAAATAAACGTTCAATTGCATCAAAATAAAAATCGTAACAACATCATCTATCAAAAAGGTCAATACCAAGAAAAACATTCAAATGTAATTACCGCGTCGGTCGTAAAATCGGCAACAATCACTGAACGCCTTTTATCTGCTGATAACACGTATCGGGAGGGCAAGCAGAAATTAGACTGATAAACGTTTTGTTCTTCACGGTGCGTGGGCTGGCTCAGACATTTAGTAATGCTTTAAACGGTATTATGGCTGCTAGTTTAGTGAATCGTTCTGTGCATATAGATGATAAAGTGTTCTTGGTGACTGGTGGGGCGGCAGGCGTTGGAGCTGGTGTGGTCAGGGCTTTACTGGCTGAAAATGCTAGGGTAAGAATTAAGATCATATGTTACGTGTAAAAAAATGTTCGGATTTCGGATAGAGATAAGGTAATAATTACGAATGCTGATGATGAATGCGGCACCAAAGAGTAAATAAAATTTAGAATAAGTTTTAACGAAGAAATAATAACCGAATGGCGTATGAAATCGTAATAAGAATAGCATAAAATAACTGCGAAATATATTAAACTTGAATTTTTAGCAATGGTGGAACTGTTTATTGTTAATGAGTGGTATTTATTCAACAATCTACCTACATCTAAACTAATATTATAAAGAGGAAGGATTTTATTATTGGTTTAAATTGAATAGGCTCTGCAACTACAGGACTGATTTTAAAAATTGTTACACCATTAGAATCTTACATTATCCGTGATGATCGTAGGCGGTAAAATACTTTTGAAAAACTGTATCTACATTCGGGTAGAGCCGGGGGGACGGCTAGTTTTATATAAGTCAATAAATAAATAAATAAATAATAATAATAAATACACCCAACATCACATAAATATTCCTGACCCCACATTAAAATCAATTCAGTCTTGTGTCGCAAGTATCAGTAACTACAAGAAACTTTTCGGTCTCATAAACACCCAGACCCGAGACAAATACTTATAGGCCTCACAAACATTTCCCTCGATGGGGGCATCGAACCCGCGGCCTTTCATCTACCAGCTGGAGTCTAACCAACTGCACTCCGATACTGTCAACTATTTGTATGTCAACTATGTACAGTCGATATAATAACACTATTTTCATTATTACAGCACTAACACAATCAATTGCCAAAGAAAGTTAAATTGAGCAATCCAATTCAGAATCTAATGGGAATTGTTGCCAACTGTAGTTGTATATTGACATTCTTGAATGTGTTCTGCTACTGTTATTAGCTATTGCGTGCACACTATTGTTCCATTATTAAATTCTATGGTTTATATATCACGATAAATTAATATTAGATTATTATCTAGATAATTAATTTTCAATTTAATTTGACAACCTGTGGTGCAGTTAGTTAGACGCTGGTTGTGAAACGAGAGGTTGCGGGTTTGATCCCCGCATCGAAACAAATGTTTGGGTGATCCATAAGTATTTGTTTCGGGTCTGGGCATTGACTTATATTCTACCGATAGACGCGACGCGTCATAGAAACTGTTTGTCCCATATTTCAATAAAGCTCAGTAGCGACATCTAGTACGTTTACTTGAATATTACAAATTATGATCAAAGATTATTAGACAGAAGAGACAGTTCAAATCAATAATAGCTTTTCCTAAGATACTGGCTAAGTATGAATGCCGTCATAGCAATTATATATTTTGTAATATTTTTTATTTATGTGAGTAATTCATGAAAGTTATCTAAATTAAACTAAAAACTCTTATAAGTGTACAAGTTTATCACTGTTTTACAATAAGATAATGAAACAACAGACAAATATTATAGAGATCTCCATCTTTTGTAACGACGCGCAAGAATCTAAAACAATTTTTAGTGATATTAGTCTTTAATAACATTCAGTGGGTTCGAAATTTCAACGTAGTCCATTAGGTATTTCATATAAAGAAATAGGGCGTAAAAACTGTCCACTGTTTCAAAACATATATACAACACATATTTTGTTTTATTAATTAACAACATAAAATTAAAATAAAATACTGAAATCAATTTTTACCTACATTCTTCCTACATATCTGTATTTGTAATCTATTTGAATAGTTTATGCCTATTTGGTCGTCTGATATGAATGCCCCATGAATAATCTATATCTAATATAGTTCGTCTCTCTCACTCGACGGGCAATTTTTATGCGCGGGAATGAGACATACGATTAAGAAGCTCACCTTGTATTTGTAATGAGCTATACAAATATTTAATCGAATAATAAATAAAATATCTGTATTATCGGCATTATACTGCAATATTTTATCACTTAAGTTGTATGCTTTAATTATATTGTAATTTTAGAAAATTTCGCTATCGGTTTGACGGGGAAAAGTCAAAATAAATTACTTATAAATATAATCAAAGAGGCATGCTGCTGCGTAGCCGTCACGCGGCAGACTGATTCGTGTGCGGTGCATGCACCGCACTTGGGTGGGACACGTTTTTTACAAAGAACGTCTTATCTAGTGTAACATTGATATCGATGGGTCTGGGTGTTTGTCAGATCGAAAAGTCTCTTGTAATTCCTGACAGCCACGACACAAGACTCGATCTTATTGTGGGTTCAGGTATTATTTCTGCTAATTATAATTTCTTTTAATTCTATCAGATTTTGCCATTGTTATTAATATTAGGTTTGGGTGGTATTTCAAATAAACTCGTTAGAATTCGTATAACTGATAAAAATATATTCTCGCAATGACGTTACAATTACATGACCAAGACAAGACAGAATAGAACACATAGACACCTCTACCGACAGGAAACGGAAACTCAATTTATTCTTTTACGAATATAGTATGCAACAAAACGTTTACAAAGATAATCGAATTACTTTATACATTTACATTTTATTCAATAATTAAATTGCGCAATGGCCACGGTGGACGTGGTGAACGCGGCTGTCAAGACGGTGGTTGTAGGTACGATTGTCATGCTCTTACTTTTCGGGGTTATGTGTCATTGATGTCAAAAATTATCACACAGTTGAATAAACATCGTGTGGTAACCTACATACCATTGAGATCGTACAAGATATTCTATGGTATATGAATCTACCAACACGCACTGGGCAAGTAAGGTTGATAATGACCTAAGCCTTTTTAACCGACCATTCAGTTGTAGAATAGTCCTGCGAAATTAAAAATTTAGATACACAAATATTATAGGTCCTCTATTTGTCATCATTTTATGCTCATTTTTGAAGTTATTTATGTGCTTGTATGGTTCCAATCTTATCCCATGTATTAATGACTTGTCGTTAAGAACTCATTAGACTCGTGTTCTAAATAGCTTTTGAAACACTTAAATAAACATTTTATACATATAAACATACTTGTATAATATGTAAACTCATCTGTCTGTCTGTATCAGTCCACATACGTCATTCTCTACAATTGAAAGTATGATTGAGAGAGGTTAGGTCATATAGTCCATCACGCACGCACGCACGTATTGCGGTTTGGGTGGAGACATATCATAGAAATTCATACAAATCCCTGATATTCCTCGCGATGTTATCCTTTACCATTTTAGCTCGTGGTAATTGACTATTAAACACAAACATGACTCCGAGAAGTCAGAGGTGTGCCCTGGGATTTGAGCCCGCGACCACCGTGAACATGTTAGCAATCGCGTCTGGTCCGTTACCAACAGGCCACCACGCACTTCAACTAAACTCATGCTTTAATTCAAATTCAGAAGGAGTAGGGGTGTGACGGGTCTACACTGTTTTTTTTGTACACTAAATAAATCTTAAACTAAACTAAAATTTAAGATACAATGGCAACAAATGGCAGTTGCATCGCTCGAGGCAATCTCTTACCGACTACCATGGAAAGAGAGAGAGAAAGAGAGGGCAGTCTAAAGTGTTCGTGTAGTGTGGACTTTGTTCCGCTTCAAATATTATGGTAGAATGGATAACCGAAGCCAAATTCAAGTCCTCAATAACTCTTAAAGAGATTACTTAAATCTAAAAATTGAATGTGATTTACCCAATTTTAATTTGTAAATCAGATCCCTACAATTCATTGTGCATATAGGCTACTTGTAAAATGAAGCGAAGTATATATTTTGTGTATGACAAATAAATGTCGTAACGTGATTATAAGTAGCCGATTACTGGTCAATATAAACAAGTTGACAGTGTTTAATAAACAAACGTAACCTCTGATAAAACTATTGTTTCATTATTAATCTAAACTGTAAATAAATTGTTATTGTGTACTTTATTTATTTACGTGTATAAGGTACTATAAATAAGCTTGACTTTTAAAAGTGTTATTGTTTTGAATGTTACATCAAGTTTCATATTTTATAGAATTTTCAATTAGAATTTTATGAAATTGCACCAACCATAGCAATTTGTAAGAATTTGTGGTATGTTAAGTCTGCCAACCCGCACTAGGCCAGCGTGGTGGACAATATTATGACCTAAGCCCTGTCAATCATACTCTCGATTGTAGAGGAAACTCGTGCCCTACGGTGGGACTTATGTGAAGGGATACGGTGTAGTACAGTATAATTTGCACACGTAACAGCGTATTTATAAAAGGGTTTACACTTTCAAATGACTAACACCCGAATACTGGAACGCCATTCAAATAATAAGTTGCTCTTAACAGCGCACGGCCCACTTAGCCAGTACATTTAAGCGGGATTAACGCAATTAAGCGCAATTTATATTTAAGTTGCGTTTTAGTAGTCGGGCGTATGTTACTTTATGCATGCAGTATGGCAAATGTTTTAAATATTTGTCATCGTCATCATTATCATTATTTAAAGTCATAAGGAGTCTAATGCTGAATACATTACACCTGCAAGGAATCTCCATTATTATTATATGAAATTATTATAAAATAGTTATTGATCGTAATCTATACATGCCAACACATAATGATTAACTGCTGGCAGAAACCTAACTTGAATTTAAGTTACGTTAGCATAAAAATAAGAATCGTAAGAAATTATTTCAAGCTCACAATGCAAGACTTATGTACGGGTAGAATATAAGGAAAACAAAATTATGATGAAATAGTGAATATGATACTATCTACTCGTACATGTCAGTAATATGTTCTTCGTACAGTTTTATGAAAAGACAAATTTGATTGTGCTATAGTAAACATTATAACGGATGACGCAAATCAGACTTCATCACGACTGTACAATTTTTTCTTATCAGTCTTAATTTGATAAAAAATTGCTCAACTCCTAATTCTAAAACCATTTTAATCTCACTAAAACTCGACAGCACTACCGGAGCTTGAAATTACAAAACTCGGAGTCTCTATGCTACTGTCATTAGCATTACATTTTATTACATGGCTGCAGAACTTGCAGCGAGTTCACCGCCCACGAAATTATCTAGCACAGGGAGCACTTTAACAAATCGATTGTTCATTATTGCAGCACGTAGCGTTCCTCGACGTGGCGGAGCGCGAGGGCGCCGCTCTAGAAACTGAACTGGTAAATAAGTTCGGCCCCCTAAGAGCCAAGTTTATAAAATGCGATGTCGCCAACGAAGATCAACTTGCTGCTGCGTACTTCCAAGTTGTAGACAAATACAGAAGGCTGGATGGTGTTATTAACAACGCGGCAGTTCTCAGCGACGACGACAGCCATTACAAGAGGATGATCGATATTAATTTTGTGAGTTAGAAATGCGTGTTGAACTTGCGAGTTCGGTTATCGGACTTTACGATTCGATTATACACGAGAGCCGTTTCGTGTTCCGTGTACATTTGCGAATTTTGTTGAGCACTTGAGTTTCTATATCCGAGGGGATACCAATAAATTTTGTTAGTTAAGAGGCTTTTTGCGAGCGAGGGCGGCAATGTAGTTAAAATGTATTTTTATACGGAAAAGGTAGACTTTATTTATAAAGCTGATAATATAAAAACTGTCTCATAAGCTTGTACTTAATAATAATCTGTTAAAGTGAATGCAAGAAAGCTTGCAAATTACAATCTAAGCTTTAAAGAAAGTTATGTGAAAGCCCGAAAATTTAACCCATTCTTAGACAAAACATGTTCCATCAACAAAATACTACAATTTGTAACAAAAACCTTAAAAATTCCAGACAGCTACGGTTAGCAGCACTCTGAAAGCTTTAGAAAAAATGGGAGTAGATAAAGGAGGGAATGGGGGCGTAATCGTCAACATATCTTCGTTATTAGCGCTCGACCTTACCGGCTACTTGCCTGTATACTCCGCAACTAAGACTGCTGTTCTTCAATTTAGTATAGCGATGGGGGTAAGTTTCTACATAATATATTTTTAGTGTTACGCAAACTACAGGATATTTTTTCATCATTGTGACGTCATTTAACGTAAAATTGTCTTTGTTATTTAATTAAATGTATAAGTAATGATGGTTAAAGAAGTTTAAAGCCCTACAGCTTTACTTTATGAAATTGAAATAGCCTAGCAAAACACTAATTATGTAAGAGCCAAATGACATTATCGCTTAATATAAAAAATCATAATAATCATTTTAAAGGTCCATACACAAGTATGGAGCAAGATTTAGAAGCTTCATCTTCGAAATTCAAATCGATTACCACACAGCCAACTTCATGACTCAAAAGCATTGTTGAATAAAATATTCCAAATAAAAACACATCAACGAAGTAATCTTAACACTTGCAGGGAAAGGAGAATTTCTCGAAGACGCAAGTTCGGGTGGTGACAGTATGCCTCGGCCCGACAGACACGGCGTTACTACACAGGAGAAACTTGGAAAACTTTGATAAAGATTCCACGCAGCACCTCACATCGCGCGTTCCCGTGAGGCAGAGGTAATATTCTTGTCATAGCTATAATATTTCCTAGCGTTATAAATGTCGTATCACGTATTTTTAGCTTTAAAAATGATATAACCTCCTTCGTGCTGCAATAAGGAGGTTATTACGTGATAATATGTTAAGGCCACATTACGATTTTGGTAAGGCTGAGAGAGCATTTTACAATGGTGTACAAAATTTTGGAATGGAAGTAATAACTGATTAAAATCCGCAAATTTGAAGCTTATAGTATGGCTTAAACTAAAGGCTTTCAAAAGTATTTCTTTAATTAAAATATTACGTGAACTTTCATTGAATATTGATATAAAATAATTAATTGCATGAAGTTTACTTCAACAATTAAATTATAAAATAATGTTCGTTTTAATACGCGATACTTTGTGGTATTTATTAATAGATCTAGCACAATTTATATTAAAAAACTGTCCCTAATCGAACTTGAGATCGCTTAATTCACAGCTCATTAACAAATATTAATGAGCTATTCAATTTTTACGTTCGTTAATTGGCCTTTAAAAATATATAAATTAATTTAGCTTAACAATGAATTACTCAACCTAATGCTAAGGATTTTAATTTCTTTATTTTATTATATTCCAATGAATCACGAGACGAGCATGCAATTCACATGAATGTTAAGCGATACGACCGCTTTGGTACAGTAGCAAATCCAAGTCCTGAGACATAAGATGTGAAGCCTCAATATGTCCAGTATTTACTCTGGCTACAATGTCCTTCAAATCGGAACACAACAGTGCATTTACACTTTTGTTTGGCAGGGGAAATAGATGTTGGTTTGGTGTCTACCCAGAGAGAATTGTCTTGAAATAACTGTTTTACAGTTATTTTCCTTGATTTTATAAGATTGTCAAAAAACATATTTGGTGGTGATATACGTATACTTTTAGATAGCAAATATCGTAAATGAAAGAGTAACGTTTATTATGATAAACGGCGATAGGCGACAGCCTCCGTGACGCAGAAATGTGAGGTTGTGGGATCGATCCCCGCACCAAAACAATCATTTGTGTGATCCACAGGTATTTGTTTGAGAGACTGAAAAATTTCTCGTAGTTTCTGAAACACATGACACAAGACTATATATGACTGTTGGGTGTATTTATTGTACCCCACTCCAATATCGCGTTTTGGGGGTATATATAAATTTCGAGCATGCCAGTGTAATTATGTAAAAAGGTAAAATATGTAACGCTAATTAGCTGTGTATTGTCATCATACAAAACCCTACATACTATACAATACAATACACCTAATTGTAGTCATCTTGTCTTGCCAGTATAAAATAAAAACAACGCGGATTTCTAAGTTCACTCTTAATTGATTCTTTTTTCCAGGGTGGAGTCGGCAGTTAATGGAATAATCGAAGTAGTCAGATCAGCGGAAAGCGGTGCCACATGGATAGCAACAAACGACAAGCCCGCTTACAATTGTTCTCAAGACATCGAAGAAGCGTACGCGGTGCTCTCCAAAGCGCAAAATTAGAATTTATTGAATCAGTTTCAGTTCGCAATAATTTTCTAAGTATTAACCTTTTTTACAATATTTTATACTCCAATAAAGGCGATTTCAATTAAAAAGTTCCTAATTGTAACTGCTGATATGTTATAAATTTTATATTCTCGTTTTTATAATAAAATAAATTAATATTTTATTTTATTTCTTTGAAACATGCTAGAAGATTATATATTTTTTGAGCTACAAGGATTCACAATAGGTGAAATTAATGCCCAATTCGCTGGTAATGTGTACGCTGAAATTTAGGTTTGCAGTCTTAAATAATTTGGTGCCTTACAAAGCATATTAAAGTAATTTGGAAGGATACGTTTATTCAAAGTTTATTAACCAATTACCATCAACTGTTTTATTATAAGTGTACGAATCTGTATTGAAACTCTACGAATATTAAAATCGCTAACTGAATGACTGAAGTTAGAATACGCATACATATATTATACGAAACAGGTATTATAAAGATTGGGTAGCATTCAAATTTACATTAACTAAATTGCTGAAGACACACATAAACAAAATACCCATCGCAGATAATAAGAGATGGAAATAGTATCTAACTCTACGTGAGAGAAAGAGTGCAAAAATATAGTACATGCAAACTCGTACAATCCTCAACTGTTGAATAGGAAGACTATATACTGCACACATGACGCGTGCAGAAAGAATAATTTAATTCATGCCACACCCACTCCAAGCGGAGTAAAAACGCACTACAGGTGCCAAGAGGCGTGCAATTATTTTCATATCCACATTTTATTTATTTTGTTGCCTAAGTTATTATTAGAATACAATTATTTTGTAGGCCGCTTCCAACAGGTCGATGTGGAGATCCTTGCGGGAGGCCTATGTTCAGCAGTGGACTTCCAGTGGCTGAGATGATGATGATGATGATGATGATGATGATGATGAATTATTTTAATTAGGGTTAATAATGTTCTGTATGTTTTAGTTTATGATAAGCTATTGTTAAGAATTTTCTACAATCGAGGGTTCGTTAGTAAAGCTTCATAGTTCACCATGCCAAGGTATTGTAGCTTGACGGAATTCATAAATCATAGAAATTATTGTGTGCAAATCTCTACAGATTTTTCAATGTTACTTATGTTGGTTTCTTCAAGATTTAAAATTTTTATGTGTTTTAAATAACTTGATACTTTTACATTTATAAAAGGGCCCACTGAAATGTTTATTTGCTCCGCCAAAGCGCAGTGTAAATGCACTGTTATGTTCTAGTTTGAAATAATTGTAGCCAGGGTAACTAGACATAATGAGACTGAAAAAAATAATAACAAACTATCTTTTCAACTCAGCGTTACTCAAATTTAAAACCATACATCTCATTATTTGCATCCCCAGCGTCAAAATTTAAAACCACATTTTCAGTAACGCCAATTTAACAAGAAATGTAATCATGGCCGTAATTATCTCCGTTCTCCATCTAAACCGCAGTATGAGCACTTGGCAGGCAAAATGCAGTTGTCTATGTCAGACCAGTACTCTGGGATTTAGCTAATTTATGCGCCCGGATTCGCTTAGTTTGCACTAGAATGCGTCGTGTGGCAGCAAAATAGCGCCGCATTTTAAAGTGAAATTTTAACGTTCAAAAGGGTATTATGGCGAGGAGAATTTAATGAAGAATAGTGTTTATTAAAATGCGAATGGTACTTTGTTTCATTGTGATTTGATTACAAAGACTCTTGACTTAGATCAGGTGATGCACAATGTAATCATTTTCTCTGACGCTATTTCGCAGAGCCTGTGGTAAACTGTCAATCCTGATGTTTTATTGGTTGACAAGAAACCTTTAATATAATTTAAAAAACTGCCGCTGAACTAGGTATTGCTCTTACGCAATTTAAGAGCTCTTATGACAAGTCAATACACATAGAACTTAATCTCTATATACAAGAATGTTATCGAAGATTCAAGCTACCTCACATTACATTGGGAGAAGTCAGGTATACGGATTATATCAAAATAAAAAAATATTCTTTATTCAACTAGTCTTTCACAAGATCTTTTCAGGAAGAACAAACGGCGCTAGAAACTCCCTCGGCAATTACACTGTCTTCTTTATTTTTTGTTTATGTTGTATACATATAATACTTCGATCAAATATACCTACACTAGATTAAGTAACTGCCTAAAAAACGGCGCGAGAAATAAGAGCACAAAAAATCGTGTGGTTTTATTTGATTTTCGTATGGTATGTGATATAATACAATTTTATTAAAGGAATAAGGTTTATTTTTGCCTGAAGTTGATTATAGTTTAAGGAATTTTGGTACATCTCGAAGTTCGAAATTCAAATGTATAAGCAACCTCGGCCACTTTTGGGGTGTGATTTTGTTCCGGACACTGAATCTGGTATATATTTGATGGAAGTATAAATAAATAAAAATCCCAATGTCGTTTAAGCATCGGTTTGTTGGTACGTCTGAAAGTCCTAAGAAGATTTAACTCACTCCGTGTGAGAGCCAAATACGCGAGTTGAAGCGTACTCACGTACAAAATGTTCCCAGAATATGAGGTACACTTTAAATAAATTTCAACGGATAGGATTTCTGAGTGAAGCCATCCGTTTTTCGGCATACTTACTATTTATACTGAGGAGAAAAGATTTAAGACTTTGATTATGCAATCTATTGGAAATTAGAAGAAAGTTTACTTTAAATTTTGTCATACTGTGAGAGTTGAGACGCTTTATTGAAAATAACTTATAATGACTAGTACGGTCACGCAGTTGTATTATGGTACAATAACGACGCTATGGTCTCGGATTCGAGTCCCGAGTTGGAAAAGTGATATTATATGTTTCTATTAATTAATTATGAACCCGGAGTCAGGAGATAGCGCCCGATATGGCTATAAGTTCGCCTTCTATCACATGGTGGGATGGAGCAAAAAAAGACCAAAAGTGGGTAGCATCGCTGTCCACCCAACTAGGGAAAAGGCGCGAGTCTATGTACATACCTACAATCTATTATAATAATGTCAATAATATTAAATCCTATATATTTTCATGTCAGTCCTATGTCACATCTATTTGAGAATGAGGGAACTACTTTTTATTTCGCAACTACGGCTGCCTTCAATACCCTACGGGACTAATCCAATCCCGTGCAATTCCTGTTTTCTCGACTCCAAAACTAATAAAGATTACTGAACCTAGAAATTAAACGCAATACTGTTGCTCCCCCGAGTACTAAATAGGACAGCTGATATTTATGAAACTAAAACTCACAAATGCATAACTAAACCCACATAACACTACCATTAAACAAGGATTACCCAACATAACTACTTTATAGTACTAATTAATAATTCAACAGCATTAAGTCAAAGCACATCCAACTACTGAGGATCGAACCCGAACTCGCGCCAAATCCCATCCGCCGTGTTTAACTATTCACCCCAATGTTTTATCCAGTCTAAATTAGAGCACTGATTCCGCATAAATAAGAGGTTTTCTTTAAAAATGTATAGAATCGGCGTTCGGATTGGAATTGACGTTGGAATCAACATTAGATTCGAGACTGTTGGTTGCAACGACAAATCCGCTGAGGGGACAGATTATACGACCCTTCGTAGGGGAACTTCTTGGTGTATGAAGCTATAAAATATAATAAAAAACTCCGTCTGGCTTTGCTCTGTTATTGGAAAACCTCTATAGACGTTGCGGTGATATTACTAATGGATCGAGGGATGCTTCTTGTTATGTATGCAAATGGATATTAGAATATATTCAGAATCCACGTTTCATGAATATAATATTTATCATATTATATTTTAAAGGGTATATCAAAACTGCTACCGAAAACGAAGGCGGTTGGTAGTGTCAGTGAGAACAAATACAATGCAGCTAAAAATTGCGCAAAGAAAGGCGACAATGTTCTTTTTTTTTATTGTTGTCGTGTTCGAATAGTAAATCCATAGTTTTCGCTAAAATAATAATTAAATCCTTGCGTACCATAGCGTGTTTAAAAATAAAATGGGGTACACAATTATTTCATCCAAATACGACGATAGGAAGAAATAAAAACTACGCTTTTTTGGCAAAATTTTTAGTTGCATTGTGTCTAAAGTCACCAAAACCCTTCGTTTTCTGTACCAGTCTTGATATACCCCGTATAAACGTCAGAAAACGGTGAGCTTACTGCAAATAAGTTAGTAATAAAGAAAAATACACTCGACTGTATGCCGTATCGTTTGGTTTAAAATTCTGCAAACAGACAGTTTACTAGTATTACAAAAATAATTTGCCTATCAACTCGAATCAAATGGCACCTTGCGTACTACGTAATTACCGAAACAGTGCTTCTTGTCCTATTTAAAAAAAAACATTAAATAAGAAAACCGTAATACTTTTTCACATTTGCGGTATTAAAAAGCGAAAATACAAAATGGCTCTCAGACAGAATGTAGAACAAAAGAAGGATTGAAAAAAATAATTTAATCCTCCAAACGAAAACGGCACTTTTATTTACCTGCGAGGGGCGAATAAATTTTGAAAGGAAATAGGAGCAAGGTCGGAATGTTTTTTACGATTCCATCTTTTTTCAACGGTTCGCTTTTACGCTTTATGGAAATCAATAAAAGTTTTTTCGTAGTTTTCACGGCCTTTCAATGATGGAACTTGCTAGACCACGCCAGGCCGTTATTCAGATACCTTCTCGGAAAAATGTATGTTCAAAAAGCTTTGTTCATTCATGCACAGTTTTTTCGCACCTGTAGTATTCGATTTTTGTTTTTATCAATTTTTGCATGAGTTTTGTAGTGTATTTTATTTTGGAAAAAAGAGACCATTTGTGTAACTCACGTTTGAAGTAGAGTTGTAAAAAAAGTGGGTTTTGAAAAATTCAGCACACTTTTAAACAAGCTTTGTCGTTTTATTTCGTTTGTAAAAAAAACTGAAATATTACGCACAACGCTTGTATACACAAAAACACATAATATAACGGATAAGTTATGTACTATTACTTTTAATAGAGATCACTGTGGAAACCTTTGAAGGAGGCCTGTGTTCAATAATGGGTCAACTGTGACTAAATATGATTCCTATTCCATAAAACAACATTTTACTCCAAAAGCAAAATACACCCAACAGTCACATAAATAGTCCTGACCCCTCACTAAGATCGAGTGTTGTGTCATGAGTGTCAGGAACTAGGAGAGACTTTTCGGTTTCCCAAAGACTAAGACCTGAAACAAATACTTATGATTCACACAAACATTTGTCTCAATTGGCGGATCGAATCCGCGGCCTCTCGATCCATAATCGACGTCTTACCAACTGCGCCACGGAAGCTAACAAAAGCATGAACTACAAACTCTAATCTATAACCATCATCTACCCAAATAAATAAAATTAAAATATTTATTGAATCTATAAAATGTCATACATTATTTAGATTGAGTTATTTTTTTCCACTACCACCAGGTTCACAAGGCCGATTTCGCCAGAGAAGAACGGGCAAGAAACTAGCGTTGCCCTTATCAAAATAAGTTTACAATACAGTGGGTAAAATTATTTATAATAAGAACAAGAACAAACAATCAGAAACAAATACAATTCCAGCTGATTACAATACACGTATTGACTAAGTAAACGTTATCGAGCATAAGAAACAAACACGGTTTCCGGTCACCGCGTGGTCTGCACAGCTGACCTGTTTCGACGCGGGGACAGCGCACAGAGACCTAACTTGCTCCCTGCACACCTGTTCCAGTTTATTTTATTGGTTATTTATGTCAGGTACATATACTGTACCTACTATAACCGTATTAGCCTATAATTCACGCACTGTTGTTCGATTATGAAGGTGAAGCCAGTATCTTCCCGCAGAGTGTTGAAGGGAACTAGATCATAGTTTAATTAAATAAATATATACAGGCAACAACCATAATCATGACCTTTATTTGATTAGTCTTATTGATCGAATCACAAATCTGCGAAAAACCTTTCATATCCTCAACCCTTAAACACAAAAGAAATGTTTTTGACCTGCACAAACATTAATTTTCTCGGTACTGGGGTCGAACCAACCGTGAACCAGAAGTTCCCGTAATCATATTAATTTTTTTATTCTCGAAAACATTTTAAATCTTGCCGTCACTTTACTTTGTAGTCACAGTTCTTTTGCATAGAAAATGTGCGCTTTAAGTCCTTCTGTTATTGCACTCTTATTTGGTATTTTATTTCTTTTTCTTTTATTTTTAACTAAAACATTGTTGTCATTTGGTCTAGTAAGATATATCGAACCTGATAGAACATCAACAAACAACAGATATCGTGACAAAATCTCATCAATCAGCATTGCAGTGACAGACTGCATTGTAACTGGATATGCACTACATCGTGTTGAAATGTGATCAATCGGCTGTCGGTTTGATTAGGAATTTTTCATGCACGACAGCAAACTAGTTGTACATGCAAAAAGCTATAGCATAGTAGATTAAGACCTACTCCCAAGAGTTAATGTCAGGCAGACAAACGTTGGTAAAAATGTAAAGAAAATCATCTTGAATCATTATAATTATTGATCTCATGTTGACTTGGGAAGAACGATCAATATAAGACATGTATTTTGTAGTACATCATTACGGTAGTCCTTTAGTTAATTACTGTGAATAGAAAGAGATGGATAACAGAGAGAAAGAGATGCAGAATTGATGAGCCTACTGCAACCACTCGATGAATTGCGTATATGTGGAGTACAGCATAATCACTTTTTAATTTAGCAAAGTGATACAAACGACCTTTGTAATTAATTATTATTGTCAAGTTGTTAATGTAAATACAAGAGACAGATTCTAGTACTTAGTTCGTGAAATAGATACATCATTACTCTAATGAGTAATGGTATGCCATTTCATGGAAGTTCGTGTAAAACTGAATGTGTGAGGTTGTTAAATTTATTATAATTATTACTTAATTCGGTAAATTAATTAATTGGAACGATTAAGATATATATAGGTTGTATTGATTTTTGCGTATTTTTTGGAATGTATACATTTTAAATGATAAAACAAATAATGCCTTGGTTTATGGGCTTTATTCCATAAAAAGATAGATAAGAGATTGCTCGGAAAGTAAAAAGGTTTTTTTCTATACACCGCTCCAAATCACACGTATTTTTAGAAGATTTGATCTTTTTTTTTTGTAAAATGCAATAAAACGTTATAGCCCGTAACTTGTTAATTTATTGCTCAAAAAGAGTTAAAAATATATATGTACACGCCGATCGAGAGCTCCAATTTTAAATGCAATATATATTTACAGCGCTACTTTATTTAAACCATACAAATAGCACCGCATGGCAGGACATTTTTTAAACGGAAAAGGTATATTTACAAGAGTAATAGGGATGCATTTGTAAATTTAAATTTATCCGCACGGAAACTCTGAAATAGAGCGTATAAAAAATTCACGTCAGCTTGAAAATGCAGAAAATCTTACACCGTAACCTTACAAAATATTCCGTGAATAATGGTCGCCATATTTTAAATCTCAGATTTCGTTGGCTTGCAAAAATATTCGTGGCAAATCTGAAAATTGCGCAATGTTACAGTACATATAAAATAAATCGATAACTAATTAAAGTGGCTCTAATTATATGGAAATTGAACGCGTAATGAACGAGTGGTGAAATTAAACAGCGGATAATGAAGAGAAACTTGAAAACAAAATGTTTCGGAACGCTAATGAGAGCGCAGTGAGGTCGGTGGAATTGTATGCGCCGTATTACCGCGCAAAAGCTGCGTTCTGCCGACCCGTCAGCATACGTAATGAGCCGCTCCTGTGAATCCTAGATAGTTCGAGAAGGTTCTGGAAATTATTTTTATTAAATCACATACACAACAACTCAGACGTGGAAAACAAAGAAATTGTGAAATGAAAAACACCGCACAAGTGATTTTCTGTCTTAGATTTTTAGAACTTTGATTCATCATAAAAACTTATTCAAAGGAAATAAATACAAACATGTTCCACCTAAATGTCCAATGAAGCAATTTTGCGAAAAACATTTCGGTATTCTTTAAAAATCCCTGGAAACCGTCCTATCATTTTATTTTTTTTGAAATAACCGCGACTTGAATTTCCGGACGAATGGGAAGATTTAAACGGACTGAAAAGTGTTCTGTGACCTAGGTCTCGTCTGTTATATACAAAGTAGAAGTAGCACGCTCGTTTCATTCGACTACAAATAGCTATGTAACGAAAACTACGCAGCGAATTCAGAATTAAAACTGATTTCAAAAGCAAACATTAAAAATGTTTGTATATTTATTTTACTTTATTTAATTAATAGGGGTAATCGCGCTTAATCCCATTTAAATTAAGTAAAACAAATGGATTTTCAATATTAAATTAACTTCAGATCCATTATTATTGAAGCACATTAGCAATAAAACGCTTTAAAAATAAACTTTATTCCGAGAATTCGTTCGAAGTTATTAATGGAATGGAATAATAGAATATGAAGATGATATACGAAGGCTATGTACTATATTTATTATTTACGGACGTAATTTGTAAAGAGAGTAAAATGTAGAGTTGTGACGTCATACTCGATTGGCATAATTACTCGGGTTAAGGGCCAGGCGAGTTTATTATAGACTGCGGGGGCAATCCGACACGCTAGCATAATTGCACAATTTTCCCACAAAGTAATATAGGTTATTGAATTAAATTTCCATGAATTTCACTAACTATTGACCTAGAGACTAAGCATTTAGATTTGCCTATATTTATGGTAATATGGGTGTGTTTCCCGCGGCGAAGAATATTCCGATGGTTATGTACATATTGCCTTAAGACTGTTAGTTTATTTTAATGTATAGGTCCGGCAAACGAGCAAACACATCACCTGATGGTAAATAATCACTGCCGCTCATGAACCACATCACTTGGATCGTAAATGTGTTGTCGGCCTATCAAATCCTGAGGGTAGCAGGAAGAAAAAAGGACGGGAAAAGAAATACTATATTGGGCCGATCCGACAATTTAACTCACCGAACGAAACGCGGCAGTAATGCTGTCGCTTCACGTCGATCTCTTGTGAGACAGTGGTACCGCCCCAGAAAAGCCTGCCCATTCATGCTGAGTCATAACTGAGAACAGTGTGGCCCTACCACTTCCAAAAATGTTTTTAAAATAAATTATATTATATCAATCTTGATTCCGATTATCAGGTCAATTAGTATAAATTAGTATCACTTAATACCTTAGGTAAATCTTACAATCTATTATTAGCTTAGTCCATAATTTGTGTATTAATAGTTTACAAGTGAAGTGTTGTATTTGGCAACGGCAATGCATTCAACCTGTGTGTTCAAACATTAATGTATTGTTCTGTTATGTTTAACTGCGGATAGTAACTCCAGTTAATCTGGGGGCCTACTACAACAACTATATTCGATATATCGTACGATTTCTCATTTTAAAATCTACTTCTCTAGCAGCATCCGTGGCGCATTTGCTTATACCCGAGGAACAAGCTGCTGAGGGTGCGACCCCACATCGAGATTTTTTTTTTGGTGTAATCCACAAATATTTGCCTCCGCCCTGGGTGTATGTAAGACTGAAAAATCTCTCGTAGAAAATACACGACTCAAGACTTATTTGATCTTAATGTGGAGTCAGGACAATGTATGTAACTGTTTGTATTGTATTGTATTTTGTACTTCTATTGCCTTCGTTTTCACCCATATCGACTGTTGAAGTATTCAACAGTAATAATAAGCATAGAGAATATTCATCAACATCATAGTAAAAAGAGAGTAACTATGAGCAAGTTTTAATATGAAGAATTACAATATATATCTAATACCGTTATTAGCAATAGCCCCCCCAATTCGAACTAGTATTAGTGTCGAATATCTCTTTAGTCTTTACGGATATGTTTTGCAATAAATTAATACACCTAGTCGAGTAACCTGCACTAGTATTGGAAATTACGGCGGATTTTAATCCCGTATTGAGAAATAATGTTTTGCCGCAAGCACGAAAGATAATATTTTATGTGTAATCGATACAGCTGTGGATGTGCTGCTTGGCGGCACTTGGCTCTATCAAACCGTATTGTTCTAAATAACCATTTAAGGTAATGTCGCGGTGGTCGCGGGTTCAAATCCCAGGGCACACCTCCGACATTTCGGAGTGATATGATTGTAATGATAGTCAATCACCACACACTATAAAGGTGAAGGAAAACATCGTGAGAAAATCTACACACCAAAGCGATTTGTGAAAATGTATATGGTGTGTAAAGTCCGCCAACATGCATTAGGCAAACGTGGTGGACTCAGTAGCCTAACCCTTCTCAATCGTATTTTCGATTGAAAACGAGGCTCGTACCCTGCAATTGTACAGAGATATCGCTATTATCCTCAATACATTACTGAAGGTAACAAAACTTTCAGATTTCACAACGAAATAAGTAATGACACAATACCTAAAAAGAACATACATTTACTCTGTTTTTTTTTCCAGATTTTTACATAATTATTAATATAATTTCAGATTAATTAGTTTCGTCAACTAAATTACGAGCCTAGTAATTCAAAATCAATGGGCCCAAATGGAAATATTATGTTCTGCTAATACTGTTCGCCTGCTGAACTACCAGTCCGTTACGAGCCTATAAATTATAATTGAAATATAATATAAACAAAATAAAAATATAGTTCTTTGTGGCTGGCATAATCATAGACTGGAGCGTATTATTTTATGACATGATTATAATAAATGTCTTCGTACTTTAGTGATATCTACTAGCCTTAGAATAAATATTCACTAACCCAGACGTAGGTACATGGTTTAAAATAAATTTACTGGTGGTAGGTCTCTCATATGTGAGAGGCCATCTGGGTGGGTACCACCGCAGTGTCTATTTCTAACGTCAAACAGCAGGGTAAATGCACTGTTGTGTTTCGGATTGAAGGGCATTGTAGCCAGAGTAACTACTGGACATATTGAGATTTAACATCTTATGTCTCAGGGTGGCGAGCGCAGTGGAATGCCAGGCTTTGCTTTGTAATTCCAGGTGTTGTTTGGTTTTGCTATTGTTTATGAGCGGTCGTATCGCTTGCCATCAGGCGAACGGCATGCTCGTCTCGCTGTTCATCGCAATAAAAAAAATATATTTTATAACGTTATATATAACTAAACATTATATCATATACATGATGGAAATATTTCGGATGGATGGAGAAATACAGTGACGCACTTCGTTTGCAGACGCAGCGTCTGGCATTGACATCTACCATATTGTGGAAATATTTGAATAATATTGAAAAGGATTGCAAAACACTTCGAGGACTCAAAAGAAAAAATATAAAATTCATCCCTCGCACACACAGATTTTATAAGATAATACATTTTCTTAGATTCTGTAAAGTTACGTTTAAAAAGTTGATTTCATATCTACATCAAATTCTTTCCATTCCTACGAAAATTCGCGAGAGTGCGGCAAGTCACAATGGGTACAGTCGCCAACACTTCCGAGGTACCTCTAAAAGAACTGCCTGACAGCACATTTCTCATACTCGTTTGTGTCTTGGCCCTTGAAAATGGCTCAACTATATTTTTCCTTCATTTTGGCACGGCCGCGAGATATATTTTCCACGATATTACGAGCGCGGATGGGGTCAAAGAGTAATTATGTGTCTAAACAATTCTGCGCCATGATGAAATTGGGGAAAATAATATCGTAATGGGTGCTATTATGTGAGCACGTAAATGTGTGGTTCATTTTTTAAATGGTTACACTGGAGTTATAAATTTGATAGGTTTTTATCTGTTTGAAATAATTTAAGTTTATTATAGATATTATTTTTTTATAGACTTTCCGTGTCATGGATATCGATGCGATGTTCTTTCATTGCCTAATTCTCTACCTTTTTTGTTAGTGAATTTATAAATTCGTAATTATGAATCCACCACTTAGTCGTTTGATCGCGGCTTAATTGACCTGCGTTATTATTTACTTAGCATACTGTTATATATGTGTGCATAACGGAACGTCGCATGCTGCGGGCTGCGTCCCGCACCCCGCGTTCCGAGTCCGCTCCCCGGGTCCTACGACCGAGTGCCTTGAATAAATCAGTGTGACTGTAACCCGCTTGTTTGATTGACGTATTACCTTATAAGAATCCGTACAAGTATATAACACGTGGCGACGACCGGACTCATTATTTATCATGTCTACGGGTATTACTTTTGGCGTTTTATCCACCTTTGACCACCTCTTACAAGATTGGAGCTGTTATAAGTCGCGTTTAAATCAATGGTTCATCGCCAACGATGTAACGGACGAAACCGACAAAACAACCGTCAAACGGCGAGCGATATTATTAAGCGCTTTGAGTGAATCTACTTACAAGCTAACAAGCGACCTGGCTTTGCCGAATAAAGCAGAGGACCTGCGGTACGAGGAAATTATCGACCTCCTCGACGGTCATTTCACCCCTAAAAGATTCGGCTTCGCGGAGAAATCGGTCTTCTACTCCGCATTCCAAAAGCCAGGCGAGAGTCACACTCAGTGGGCGGCAAGATTAAGAGGATTGGCAGCGCACTGTGCATTCAAGAACTTGGAGGAGGCCCTGCTGGATAAATTTATCATGGGCATGGCGGCAGGACACGAGCGGGACAAACTTTTTGCCCAAGCTCAGCAAGACCTGACCTTGGCGAAAGCTATCGATTTGGCGGAGAGCGTGCGTTGTGCACGCCAGGCTTCGTCGGTGGCAGCGGCGGGTGAAGCAAGCGCCAACGCATCGGGCCTGGACGGCGTGTTCAATATCTCCAAGAAGGCGAAGTGCAGTGTGTGCGGGTTTACCAATCATAGTTCTAACCAGTGTCGTTACAAAAATTACAAGTGTAAAAAGTGCAATATCAAAGGACATTTGCGTAGAATGTGCCCAAACGAGGGTAAAATTAAATTTGTGGATGAGAGCGCTGTGGACAATGGAGACGACGGTGAGCGTTTGTTTAATATTCGATGTGTAAAAGGGAGACCAATGACGGAGCGCGTGATGATCAGTGGCCTAGAATTACAGTTTGAGATTGATAGCGGTTCTGCTGTTAGTGTTATTTCTGAACAAACATACAATACCTACTTTAAACGGTTACCATTGTCAGCCACCAAGAAAAAGCTTTTTAGTTATACTGGTGAAAAGATTGAAGCGATCGGGGTCGTTAATTTGTCAATATGTTATATGACTCAGACGCGCGTATTACACGTGTACGTGGTACAACACGGCGGACCGCCGCTGTTAGGGCGCGATTTTATTAACGCATTCGACCTTGAGCTAGCGCCGGCACCGGTATACTCGGTGTTCGCGCAAAATCTCGAAAATCACACTAGTATCGTAAAGCAATTAATAAAAATGTTCCCTAACGTATTCTCTAGTCGTCTTGGATCATTTAATAAATACAAAATCCAACTACACTTAAAACCAGATGCTAAGCCGATTTTCTATAAAGCAAGGCCTGTGCCCTACGCGCTTAAAGAAAAGATAGACAAGGAGCTGGATCGTTTATTGGCATTGGGAATTTTGAAACCTGTGGAGCATTCACAATACGCCTCTCCCGTGGTTCCGGTGTTAAAAAAAGATGGTAGTATTAGGTTATGCGCAGACTATTCGGTAACGATTAACAAACAGTTATTAATAGATCAATACCCCTTGCCCACCGTTAATGATTTATTATCTAAATTACACGGGGGCGAACAATTTAGCAAAATTGACCTCTCAATGGCATATAATCAATTTATTTTAAGTAACGAGTCCCAAAACTTAACCTGTATAAATACTCATCGTGGCCTTTTTAATTTCAGTCGGTTAGTTTTTGGGTTATCCAGCGCGCCTGCCATATTTCAGCGCGCTATGGACTGTTTACTCGCAGGTATAGACGGAATTATTTTTTTTCTAGACGATATTCTTGTCACGGGGAATAATAAGGAACAACATAGACAGCGTCTAATTACGGTGTTGCAGCGATTGGATGATGCCGGGTTAACTGTTCAGACTAAGAAATGCGATTTTTTCAAAGACGAAATTACCTATCTTGGCCACATCATTGATAGATACGGGGTTAGGAAATCACAGGAGAAAGTAAAAGCTATTTTACAAGCTCCTAGACCGACTAGCGTGCCTCAATTACAGTCTTTTCTAGGCCTTACGAATTATTATCGCAACTTTGTACCCGACGCCTCTTCCATATTAAGCCCTCTATATAATTTATTAAATAAAAAATCAAAATGGGAATGGAACTCAGAACATGAGAAAGCCTTTAGTAAAATAAAGAATATTTTAGCGTCAGATAACACGTTAGCACATTTTGACCCACATGCTAAGTTAATTTTAACGGTTGATGCATCACCTACGGGGCTAGAGGGGCGGTTTTATCGCAAGTAGACGAGCACGCGCTGGAAAGGCCTATATCTTACGCCTCCCGAACACTCACGCCCGCGGAAAAAAACTACGCGCAAATACAGAAAGAAGCGACGGCGATTATATTCGGCGTACGGAAGTTCCATCAGTATTTGTATGGTCGATCACAACCATTTGTGTTAAGAACGGATCACAAGCCTTTGCTATCTATATTCGGACCTTATAAAGGCATTCCCGAGGTATCCGCGAATCGATTGCAACGTTATGCTATATTCTTAGGGGCTTATAATTATACTATAGAGTATATAAGTAGCCGAAATAACTGCGCGGATTTCTTATCTCGTGCATGTGAAGGAAGGGAGTCGCAAAATAGGTTGTCGGACGAATTCGCCGACAGTGTCGAGCAAGCGGTGTACGTTAACTTTGTCACTGACGGAACTCTGCCGGTAACTCTGAGCGACTTACGCAGAGAAACCGCGGGTGAAGCCACATTGGCAATTGTTATGCGATACGTGTTAAATGGTTGGCCTAAAACAATAAACGATCCGGATTTAAAACCTTTTTATCTTTGTCGTTCACAGTTGTCTGTGGAAAAAGGGTGTTTGATGCGTGGACATAAAGTTGTAATTCCTACCTCGTTGCGGGAATTAATTTGTAAGGAATTGCATAGTTCTCATTTTGGCATAGTCAAAATGAAAGCGCAGGCTCGCGAACGGTTGTGGTTCCCCGGCGTGGACGCTGCGCTAGAGCGCCTGGCGGCGCAGTGCAGCGTTTGCACACAGCTGCGCCCCGCGCCGCCCCGCGCACCTCTCGCGCCTTGGCCGCTACCGCCGCAACCGTTTTACAGAATCCATGTCGACTTTCTGGGACCTTTTCATAATTATATGTTTTTTATTATTGTAGACGCTTATAGCAAGTGGACTGAATGTTATGATTTGACCTCAACATATAGTTCGAAAGTAGTGATCGCTAAACTATACGATTTCATGTCACGTTTTGGGATTCCGCACACGTTGGTGAGTGACAATGGTACCTCTTTTACTTCTCAGGAGTTTAAAAGTTTTTGTACAAGTATATAACACATACTTAATAGAAATAAACAAATTTGACCAAAAAATGTATACCTCGATCAGCCTGTCTGGTCTCCGGTCGCGTAATCAATACAATTCCACTCTTACTCTAAGGAATAATGTATTAATTTCTCTTACCTGCACCAAGTCACCATGAATGCCACCAGCAGCAGCGATGGTAAGGAGACATACGTAAGGCACCAGGTCTTCTCGAGGTCTATGCAGTTCCAACTCGTATGTGCGTCCGATGTCTCCGTAGTATGTTTTGTTGCAACCTGTGGACAAACAGAATAATAGTTTAATTTAGCAATTTTTCATAGACCATTATCAACAAAATCATTATTAAATTACATTGCGTATTATAATACATTGAGCTTCTAATCTGTTACAAAATTTTGATAAAAGCTACAAAAATACACGTACCAAAATATGTCAGCAATTTTTTCACACGGACTTTAGTCCTTACCGAGCGAGTCAGTGCGCACAACCGACACAGTCGAGGGCTCAGTAATAACTGAATCACATCGCACTACTGACAGGCTTATATACCCTAGAACCAGTCGGTAAGTTACAACTACCCACGACCTTGTGTGGGTATTTAAAACTATACACAAAATCGCGTGGAATTCGCAAATATGGACAAATCTTACTTATTTGACACAGAGGGTCTAACTTAAATAATATTCTACGAACATCCTTGAATCACTCTCCGAGATATATTTATACAAAGAAAATGAAATTATGAAGTGTCATCATCATCTTCGTATATACCTTTATTATTATATTCTTAAAGCAAGTCAAAGCACAGTGACTGAAGATAGTAACCACATCCATACACGTTCCAATACTTTTCCATTTTAAGAAGTATCCACCTAAAATATTGATATTATGGAGCGTCGAACGTAAAATTCCGGCCGTCTTAAAACCCTTCTCTCGTTACTTTATAACCCTTTATGCGCGTAAAAAAACATAATATTTTATCCTCACATAAAGATGAAACATAAGTACGTAAAAATTGTATATCTACCTTCGCTCCAAACATGTGTAAGTTAGACAAAGCAAAGTTCTAGCATGTCGTAATAGCAAGTTTGTATACCGTAGTTTAGGGAAACTTGTCAGTCTCGCTGCAACAGTGAGCTTTCAAGTTGATTGCCCAAACAAAGATTTTTTATGTATTACTCTCACATCGCCTTTCTTGTGACTGGTCTTTTTGTTTCGGATTAGCTGAAGTTGAGCTCTAAATGACAACTCACCTAGTTATTTTATATTAAGACTGTGGCGGCGCCTGGCATAAATGTGAAAAGTTGTTTTACTTTGTCTTCCTTTTACCCTACAATTGATATGTAGTTTAGTATATTTTTACACGCATTATATTCGTTTCACTTGTATGTTTGTTGTAAAACTTTGTGGATTTGTCAAGGACCGATAACAATACAATAATTTAAAAAGTATGTGATATTAGCATATCAAGAACCTTCAGAAGTTTCGAATCCATTATTAGTTGGGCCTTTTATTAAAGCTTGTGTTTTTAGTTTTTTAAACTATTGTTATGTACAAGCAATATGTTTGAAAAGCGATGTGATGATATTGTTAATTTTTTTGTGGAATAGTTAGGGTAAAGTATAGGATGAAGGATTCCAGGCTGCGGATAGAAACAGGTTTAAATATTTGAGCTTGTCTACAGTGTTACGTAACTTGAAAATAACAATGACTCACGTAATCTTTAGGGTCCATCTTAAGCTGTTTAAGAGGTCCGCCTAAGTTGAAGGCATATATTCGTACCTAGTTGATTTCAGGCGTCGAGCACAAAAACTTTGAAGACCGCAATTCTCTTAGTAGTAGCGTATATAGAAATTTTATTTACAACTAAAGATAAATTTGTATGTTCGCCTAAAATAATACACATTCTGAATGGAACAAGTTCTTTTCCACGAATAATGCAAACTGATATTGTGCGTTAACTACCGCGATAGTGTAAAACTAAAATTATTCAGGTATTTCGTTTTTGTTTCAGGTATTTCTATATATTTTTTTATGGATAGTTAGTATGTTCTTTTTTGTGTTGCAGTTGTTGTTTATATGTATGTTTTTTTAAACAACTATCGAATGTCCGTCTATAAGGTGGATGAACGACCTCATTAAGGTTGCAGAAAGTCGTTGGATGCAGGTAGCTTCCAAAAGGTCGATGTGGAGCTCATTAGGCGAGGCCTATGTTCAGCAGTGGAATTCCTTTGGTTGAAGGGAATGAGAGAGAGTGGAAGAGAATTCATTAATATTACTAACTGATTCATTCTTATGGCATAATAAATACATGTTTCAATGCTTTTTATTATTTATTCACAGGAAATCCAGTGGTAAACATAGGTCTACCCCAAAAACTGTAGCATCCTGTCGAAAATTGCCAGCATCCAAAAATCTTCTGCAATTTTTATGCAATCATCGTCGTTTTTTTATAATTATTTTACGTTTATTTTCACGTTTGAAGAACATTATGATATACTTAACTTCTTATGGCATTTGCCAAGCATTGCTTTCTGTATCAGCCCATATACGTCCCACTGCAGGGCACGAGCCTACTCTACAATCGAAAGTACGATTGAGAGTGGTTAGGCCATAAAGTCCACCACGCTGGCCTAGTGCGGGTTGGCGGACTTACATACCATATAAATTTTTATGAACCGTTATGGTATGCAGGTTTCCTCACGATGTTTTCTTTCACCGATTTAGTGCGTGGTGATTGACTATCAATACATAAAGCATTGCTTAGTAATTGAGTATTTTTTATAGTATTGGACTATACAGCCTAAATCCGCTCAATCGTGCACACGATTGTGCTGGAGGTTTATGACCTGCAGTGGGAAGTATATGGGCTGATTCAGTATAGTAAAGTACCATCTTTATATTCCATGTAGTCATACTTCATAGTACTTCATTGTAGGTATATACCATGTAAATAAATTCTTGCAAAAACAAATCCCTTCGTAGTTTTTCATTCAACAACGTAAGTGTGTGTGCATTTTAACCTCAAAATTCAGGAAGTAATCCGTAAGCTTTTGCCAGTTGCGTTTTTACCCTGAAATTCTAAAGTATACTTCATCTAAAACGTGTATTTGCGTATTAATGCGAGTCTGAATAGCAACACATCAAAATGTCTTGTGGCATGCGAAATACATGCATTCTTGCATAAATTAGGGACCTAACCCGGTATTATCAGGACACCCTTGTTTCGCCTTGTATGTTCCATCCCTCGATATGATGGAGCCAGGTTATTGCTATGTCAGCCACATTTTTTTTACTGGGTGTAGGTCTCTCATAAGTGAGAGACCGCCTGGATAGACACCACTGCAATGTCTATTTCTCCTGTCAAACAGCAGTGTAAATGCACTATTGTGTTTCGGTTTAAAGGATATTGTATCCAGAGTAACTACTGGACATATTGAGACTTAACATCTCAGGATGGCGACCGCAGAGGAGTGCCAATCATTGCTTTGTAATTCAAGATGCTGTTTGGTAATGCTACTGTTCATGAGCAGTCGTATCGCTTACCATCAGGTAAATGGCTTCTTGTCTCGCCATTCATAGCAATAAAAAAAATTAATTGACTCCAGGCTGATAATGAATAGTAAAATCCAATCTCACTTTGCTCGACCTGAGATTCGAACCCGAGACTTTATGAAATAAATCACAATAAGACGGAGACACTAGCATAAAAAAGAACAGGCTGCGAACAAGATTATGCGAATATCAGGGCGAGTATTTATTGCTTCAAAGTATTTTTTTTATTATTATAGAGCGATGAATAACGTTGTTCGCGAAGCTAAACGAATTACAGCAAGGAAATATCAGATCCAATCGGAAATTGTGATTTATTTCAATTGGATGCGAAATCTAAAACTGCAGTTCATCAGTTTTATTTACAATAATATTGTAATAATACTCTCTTTAGCGTACCCTTTTTAAATACTTTTATCAAAAATATCTAAACTATTATTGAGATTTTTGTTGTGTAATCGTTGGATGAAATAAAAATCTAGAACTCAGACTCAAAACGTTCTACTATGTAGACAGACAAAGGCACAAGAACAAAATAAATTGTATGACAAGTTACATCACATTACAGGCACATTACTTAAAAACAAATAAAACCAATACAACCTATTTATGATTTATGTTGCTATTTCCCAACACCTATTTTGAATATACTAGGCTTATTTCTTCGATATAAATAATAAATGCTATATGAAAATAGGATTTTTTCGGTGACATTGTTATCAATATTCCCATATTACATTTCAGCAATATCGTTTAGATTTATATTAATATCAAAAGAGATTTTGGCACTCGTTTCGCCAACGTAAACACGAATTTTGTGTATTCCCGAATGATAATTTTATTGCTTATAATGCTGCGAAATGAACAATACGGCAATCTCAAGCAATTACTGCACAACAGCGTCGCTTTGACGAAACTAAATAAATTATTCAAATTTCTCCTCAACAACTTCTGTCTTTTGTCAAGTACAAATTATGTTTAAACTTATTAGACAGTCACCGTGGCGTCGTCAGTTAGACGCTGCCTGTGAAAGAGAAGCCACGGGTTCGATCTTCGCTCCGAGATAAATGTTGATCAGAAATATTTCCTTTGGGTCTGGGTGTTTATGAGATCGAAAAGTCTCTCGTAGTTCTTGGTACCCACGACACAAGACTCGATCTTAGTGTGGGGTCAGGACTGGGTATTTGACTGTTGGATGTTATTTATTATAATTTATTTTCTACTGACGTGTGGCGGAATTTGAAACAAAAAATTTAAAACTGCCTACAAAACGCTTAGTTTGCTATATGTTTTCATAATATAAAAAACAAGCTATTATGATCGTAATCTAATAGTATTAACTTGTCCAACATAATAAAATATGACGAGAAAAAACTGTTCCGTTTAAGCAATATCAATAGCAAACAATTTTCACTTATACAACTTATAATGACATCGAAATGTTAATTAGGCGTATTATAAAAAACTAGGATGATATTGAAAAATATGAGATATTTAAATTTAGAATAATACAGATACGCAATTAATTTCAGCAAACCAGGAGTTTTCCTGTTACAAAAAACGAGGAAGCTGAATGAACACCGGTTTTACACGATAAATGCTCAATTTGCTCGGCGACTATACAAATTTATATTTGTACACGCGCTGAATCATTCGAACGTGCTCATTACGTCTCCCATATGCCGTGTCACGAATTTCAACCAAAAACTCCGTGTTCCTTTATTGCCCTTTAAACGGGAAATTGTCAAATAATACCCTACCAAGCACCAAATTCACTGGTGGTAGGTTTTATTCTATTATATTCTCTTTTGTTCCGCAATCGAGAACAGAGAAAAATGTATTTGTGCTTTAATTTCGACCCAGATATCCCTGCCTACTTCTTGCTATGTTGGTACCAGCTATTCATACATACAATCGTCACGCCTGTATCCCATAGGGGTAGGCAGAGACTATAGACCGCCACTTTGCTCGATCCTGACATACTACTTTCGCTTCATCCACCCTATTTATATTATCATTGCTGTTACGTTCTTTTATACTGGATAGTTATCTTTATACGTGGATGTTTAATTTTTTCTGGTGGTAGGTCTCTCATATGTGAAAGGCCGTCTGGGTACTACCACCTAAATGTCTATTTCTCCCGCCAAACAGCAGTATAAACGCACTGTTGTTTTCCGGTTTGAAGGACATTGTAGCCAAAGTAACTGCTGGAAATATTAAGACTTAACATCTTATGTCTCAGGAAGGCGAGTGCAGTGAAACGCTAAGCATTGCTACTCTCCATGAGCGGTCGTATGTTAGTATCAGACGAATGGCATGCTCTTCCCGTCATTCATAACAATAAAAATCCTATCTTTGAGTAATTAATTAATTTGACCTTATAGTTACTAAATTTGTAAATCAATCTAATTTACTGAACTGTTTGTACACATTAATAAAACAATTATTCGAAAAATTTTCGTATATCAGTCCAATTTGTTCTCGAGCTATTTATTTATAAAACGTTCGATAATAGCACTGAGATGGAATTGAATGTAGAATATACAACGTCACAAAGCGTTCCCATTCACGTAGCAGAAACAAAACGTTAGACAGCGGTAACTTTTGGTTTCCGACATAACTCTAAAAGCTCTCTCTTTGATTGCTGCGATATGATACTTCGGTATACAGGGCGCTCCGATACGTGTGTACTGCTAGTACTTAATACAGGGGGTTTCAGTGTTTGTGGGACACGACGCGTCGACTCTTGCCAGTGGAAGGACCCTACAGTTGATGCATTTCGGTACTCATCTAGCATTTCCGCGCTAGTTTATATTCAGTTTATTTTCGCTAAGTCGTGCTTCTTGGCATTTAAATTATTTATTTTGTCTTACTGGAACAGCCTATTTATGTCCTACTGTAGGGCACATGCCTCCTCTACAATCGAAACTGGTAAGGCTATATAGTCTACATGTTTTGTCTTACAATTTTGGAATTTATATTAAGGAACAGCACCCAGTTTAAGTAAAGTATCATAAACCCAGTCTCCAATCTTCGTGTAGTTTGTAATTAATAATTTTCAGCAATTTAATGAAGATAAAGTACCGTTTTATTTACTATCTTAGTACTTGTTCGAAGGAACTGCAAACAACATTATCCTTTATAATTTGTTTTCTCCATTCAAGTTATAATAAAAATGTTACCGACATCAATACTGTTGCATGCGAAAAATGAAATGACATCGTTTTCTGTATTTTATTATCGGTTTTATGAGACTATTTGTTTACTTTTCCTCCTTAGCTCAATAAATAGAGTATAGAAGGAAACAATTTCATCCATATTATTATTGGCGTTCTCCGATATGTGGCTTTGTGCAATTATATTTCAGACTTGGCACATGCAGGCATATCTCTATGATATTCCAGATATCAGCCAACTAGACTGAAATAGTCTTTAATACAGACCACATATCGAAATGCCCCCAGGTATTGAACAACAGATACCCGCATCCAATCAAATGTATTCAGTAAAATAGACATTGTATGCAAGGAACCCACAAATATACGACTGCAACGTGCAATCTTCTATTGTTTTGAATTCAAAGAAACTTAACCAATCCACTGCAACGGAACAATAGCTGTTTGATCCAATATCACACTTCATCCGTCCCGAGTGAAAGTATTGTATTAGTTAAATAAACAATTTTCACGTATAGTTTCGGAACAATAAATCTACTTCAACAGCTAGTGGATTTTATTTGTATTCGCACTGTGTACGCTAAAATATTTAGCACTCCCAAACTCGTTATGCGGGATAACAAAAATACACAGCATCGGGAAAAAGTCCGTAGTGTTGAATAATTCTAACACCTAACAAATGTTTTAACTCCTTGAAACTGTCGAGCACTGTCCGGTGTTATGAATTTTTAAGTAAAACAGCAATTTCGTGGAAAGGATAAACCTCGCAACAGAACATCCAAATCGCATCAACCCCTTTGTTATTTACGGTTTCGTGTGGAGCAGTCAGGACTCGTTGGCACCCTTTGTTACAGCCAAGTTTCACTGTGCCCGGAGAACTGAATTTACGAGGCAACGTACTTCTTGCTAACAATAAATGGTGAGTCTATTTTTCGTGATGATTTTCAGTATATTTAGGTTAACACGTTCAAAGAGACGCCTTTTTTCAACATATTTTACTCTGTCATTCCGTTCTTGTGTGAAACTAAAAAAGATTGCGGGGAGATTTCAAGCGAAAGCTGGGTTGGCAAAAATATGGCACAAGATTGTAGTAATGCGCAGCGACTTTGTGACTAAAATGTAGGTGAACGTCGTACCATTCAATTTGTTTGTTATATAATCGAAATAACAAGTGATAATAATGTTTCATGAAATTGAATGCATAATATAAAACTTGAATATGATTGCTCTAATGTAGAGAAAAATAAACGAAATGTCCATGTTTGTTTATTCTTATGGATTATTTCTGTATCTAGGTCATGCCCTGCGGAAAATGAATATGACGATGATAATGTAAAACTTCAGTACATACGATAGTATTTTAGAATGCAGTAAAACATGTAGACGTTTTAACCATAACTATTTGCGAAATACACAAACGCCACAAATATTATTTGGAAGTCACTTCAAGACTTCTCAGCTCAGCTCTTGATTGTCTATTCAAATATTTAATCGTTTTTGTCACATCAACGAAGCGCCAACCCTCAGAATGGCCGTAGTTTCGTCGCTAATAGATTTGAACACCACAACATGTCAAGAGATTGATTCAAGATGGTTGACTGAGGTTAAACCCGTCTGAAATATAAATCAGATCCTTTTTTTTTTTTTTTTTTTGTTATCGCGGGGAAAAACGGTTTATCGCTACCGCTGCCTGGGGGAAAGGCAGGCGGTTATGTTGGTTTCGCCGGTCTTACGACTCAACGCTGAACCACCCGGAATGGATGTTAACATCCAGGTGACCGTTGAGTCGCGTCCCTAACAAAATTCCTACACCGGCATACCAACCAAAAACCCCACGGTGAACCTCTTCAGCGCATTGGAGCGGGTCCGGGTTCCTAAGGCTTAGGCGCCCTAGCCTCGCCGGATCCGATCCTGCACAATGTCGCGACACGACGCACCCCACATATTTTTCTTCACGTAGTCGCTATTAGTGGACGTTACGCAGCCCCCCGCTGCGTGCCCGCGACTACCATTGCCCCCATTAGTCGCCTCTTACGACAGGCAGGGGATACCGTGGTGGAATTCTTAAAATAGCCCCCAGTCCACAGGGCAGGAGTCACCGGTTAATCGTCCCCCCGGCGTCTCCTATGTCTCCTGGTACGACGAGAGGGATCGGATCGATCTCTCTCCCTCCCTGCTCTTTCCTTCTGCGAGATCACCCTCTCGCAAAATTGGGACATCGCCCTCCAAGATCTCGGGCTGCTAACCATGGATGCCACCACGGCCGGCAGCGAGAGGTCCCGACCGACGATCCCAACGAGAGCGCTGCGCTCACCGTCCCAGGCTGGACACACCTCCAAAGTGTGCTGAGCCGTATCCCGCGGACAGTTGTCACAATGGTGACACACGGTTGACGATTCCACGCCGACAACTCGACACAGGTACTCGCCAAAGCATCCATGGCCTGTAAGTACCTGCGTCAATCGGAATGTCGCTGCGCCGTGGCGCCTGTCTAGCCACTGACTAAAAACAGGGCGCACTGCCGCAACCGTCCTCAAACCCGCAGTAGGGTTGTCCAGCCTGAGACGCCACTCCTCCACGGCATCACTACGGAGGGAGTTACGAATAACTTCAACCTCTCTACGGGCCGGTCTATGCCCACGCCTCAGAGCATTCTCTCGCCAGTTAAATACCCTGGCGAGAACCTTGGCTTCAAGGTCCCAAGGTAAATAACCGGCTAAAACACAGGATGCTTCAAACGAGATGGTACGGTAGCCCCTGATCGCTCGCTGCGCCGCTACTCGCTGTGGCTTCCGCAGGAGAGCGGCGCATCGGTCGCTCAGAGACTCAGCCCATACAGGACTACCATATAGAGCTATGGACCGTACAACTCCAGCATATAGCCCTCGGCAAGAGCTGCCAGGACCCTCCAGGTTGGGCAGCAGGTAACTAAGTGCACCCGCTGCCCGGGACAATTTTGTCCCCAGCTGTTTGAAGTGGGCATGAAATTCCCATCGGCCGTCGAGAACTAATCCTAAATATTTCATTGTAGTACCGATAGGAATTCGCACACCATCCACAACAATATGGGCACCATCCGGTGGCCTCCTACGAGGCCCATAAAAGCAAAGGGCCTCGGTCTTCTCAAGGGCCACCTTCAAGCCAAGTCGGCGGATGCGATCGACTATTTGGCCGGTACCGACCGCCGCCTTCATTGCAGCTTCCTGGAAAGATCTGGCAGATGCTGTTACCAGCGTATCATCGGCGTAACATATAACGTGGACACCCCAGAGATTTGCACCACGGAGAACCCAATCATACCCGATGTTCCACAAGAGAGGACCCAGAACAGAGCCCTGTGGAACACCGCATGTCATGGCTCGTCGGTGCCACCCGTCCGTGCCGGGGTACACCACGTCCCTACAGGACAAGTACGAGTGTATCAAACGCCTCAAATAGGGTGGCACCGCGTGGTACCGCAGTGCTTCATGGATGCAGGCCCAGGGCAAGGTATTAAAGGCATTGGCGATGTCGAGGGATACCGCCAAGACGACCTTGCCCCGCGCAACTGCTTCCTCTGCCTCCGCTTTAACCCGCAAAATCGCGTGGATGGTTGATCGGCCTCTTCGAAATCCAAACTGGCAGTCGGCCAAATCAGGACCAATCCTCTCTAAGTGCTCGACGAGGCGTGCGTGAATAATTCGTTCAAAAAGTTTACAGATCTCGTCGAGCAACACTATCGGCCGGTAGGCCGACGGCGAGTCTGCGGGTTTTCCCGCCTTTTTGAGCAGGACTAACTTCCCAGTTTTCCACCGAGACGGGAAGATGCCCTGCTCCAGGCATGCGGAGAAAAGGCCGCGAAGCCTTGGACCCAAGTGCTCGAGGGCTAACACCAAGACCTATAAATCAGATCCTATCTGTCCGTATTCTTCGTAGTAAATATTACGAAAGCCTAACCTTTCGAACTTTCTGTTAAAGTTAGAAGTCACTCTTGTTTTATTATGGATTCCTCATTTGACTTCTCAAAGTGATAAGTAAAATTAAAATTACAAATATGAACCACTTATTGGTAGTTGAATATAATATTATGAATAAAAATAATATGTAAGAGAGTAATACATCTTCTTAAGGTATCAAATAAAATCAAATCAAATCAAAATATTCTTTATTCAAATAGTCTTTCACAAGATCTTTTGAATCGTCCTTTTCTGCTACCACCGCTTCGGAACGTGTTGTAGCTGTGAAGAAGAAGCGGCGCAAGAAACTCCCTCAGCAACACGAATCGTCTTCTTTTTTCTTTCTTTTTCTTTTGTTTTTTTTTATATTGCCAATTACAATTACAATAACAATGGTTCATGTCATAAGTAACAATAATGTCAATTTGATGCAAAACATGATAAATTTAATAAATTATTCCCAAGCAGTTTTGTCTTCCACATAATCTGTGATTCTATAATATGCCTTTTTACACAGCTTAACTTTTATCACTTTTTTAAACTTATTAATTGGAAGTTCTCTTAAACTGTTGGGAAGCTTGTTATAGAAGTGTATACTTTGACCCATAAAAGAATTATTTATCTTGTGGAGACGAGTAATGTGTGAGACAAGATTATGTTTGTTCCTAGTGTTCTTACTATGTATGTCACAATTACGCTTAAATTGAGTTATATTTTTACGAACATATAATAAATTTTCATAAATATATTGAGATGCAATAGTAAGAATATCTACTTCTTTAAACTTTTCTCTCAATGAAACTCTTGGACCAAGTTGATAAATGGCCCTAACAGCTCTTTTTTGTAAAATAAAAATGCTATTTATATCCGCAGCATTTCCCCAGAGAAGAATTCCATAAGACATTATACTATGAAAATAGCTGAAATAGACAATTCTTGCTGCTGCCTCATCCGTTAAACGCCTAATGGTTTTAACTGCATATGCCGCTGAACTTAATCTACCAGATAGTTTATTGATATGCCACTGGCACTGCCCACTGGAGTATGAAAAGTCGCATATCAAAAACCGCATAGCGCTCTTAAATTTTCCAATAACTCGAAACATTTTAGAGAGACACATCTTTGAAAAGAGGAGGTTAAAATAGCGAGCTATGGTCTTATAGATTTATCATGAACAAAACCACTATTCCGTGTTTATGTTAATTGATCTTTTCCCGTATTTAAAATGAAATCAGCATACATAATTTAAATGAATAGAACTGTCAAAATTTTCACATTTTCACATAAATTTTCAAATTCGTTTTAGTTAATTGAGCAGCAAAACTACATTCACCAAATGAACAAAATTCAAACTATTCATCGTTTTATAAATTTCAATTTATCGGTGCATTGACGTTGATTGGGAATGAAGTTTATGAATGGATATCTAATTTATAATTTAACGCCGTGTTTTATGAGTATAAAAGAATCATTCATCATTTTCGTGCATAGTAACACTTTTGTATACTAGTTTATCAAATCAGGGCATTCATGTTTACGCTTTTTAGTATAGACAATATAACTCTTTTTGAATCTGGAATATATTAAGTGAGATCTAAGCCCAGCCTCTGTTACAATCATGAAACCAGACCATTTCAACCAGTCCAGTGGAATAGTTATAATTAACATAATTTATCAACTGTTTCCATAAAAACTAGAATTCATAATAAATTTCTTTAAAAATCATGATTTAAATTTAAACATGAGCCCCTTCAATTGCTTAAAGTGCATCAAATTCCTCTTTAAGACATGACCCAGAAAGGCCAATATAGTTATTCCGGTTCGGAATGTCACACCCATTGAACATGTCGCCGCAAAAACAAGAGAAGAAATTGGCTATCACATTAGCATTTGGACCGTGGATTTCGATGCAAGATGTCTAGGAGATAGGAGCCGTGTTTACAATCAAACAGATCGCTCGGCTCGAGCACAATAGACTTGCACTTTGTGTTTGACAGACCTTTGTCAATACACTCACACGTATCCGGAGGGAGATGTTTTCAGATATTTCCAATACCAGTTTCGGTGTAAAATTAATAATCGGTTTTGGGATGAAATTCGGAAGCCTTTGTTCATTTCGGATACAATTTTTGATTTTTTTTGATCTATTATACATTTTTATTTTTATGGAATCTATTCTTCTAATCTTAATTCTAATCTATATTGCCTATAGATGAATGCTGAATATATGTCCCACTCAAAATCACTAGAGCGGACTGATGCTGCATAAATGACCTGCAATATCCTTCAGGCGTCCGGCTGTATAATCAATGAATATCCATTCCTTAATAATTGCCTAAAAATACACTTGATTGTCCAACTGCATATTGAATATAAATAATAAATCTGGCAAAAAGTAAGCGGAAACATTGGCACAAACAAAACCAACGAACACGATCTGTGGTAACAACTCGGTTACATTCAGCAAACTCAAAGATCCCTATCACGCAGGGGCTTTAAAACTTTCGCCAATACGGCTTCACACGACGTGATAGGCAAAACATTCGATATCTATTTTTACGTTCGTCGGTCCCTATTCATCTTATCGCATCGGGTTTATACGCAGGGTCTCGGTAATGGTGTTTACTAAGACCAAGCAAGCCTCTCCAACATGGGATGGCGAATTTTTCTATTTATTTATTTGTAAAGTGTCTTCATTATTCGGGGTCCCACTGTTTATCTCCACGGCACGCTCTGCTTGTGGCAGTTTTATTTGATATCGCCCTAATAAAATGTCAATTTCGTTCTTTTATTTATTTACGTCCCTTTATTGGAGCTTCTTCAATTATGTGGTGTCTCCGGAAGTGATTGTGAGATTGTTGCTTTGCTACGACCTATTTTTTTATTTAATACGGCTTTGCGCGGCTTTGAGTGTTGGCAAAATGCAATACTGCTTTTCTAATCTGTGGTGCTTGTTTTTCTTTCATCGTGCGTTGTTATCTTTTCATCTTGCTGTGGCTGTTTTATTGAAGATTGTCTGTTCTAGTTACTGTTACGTAGTAAATAAGTCTTGGTCATCTCATCCCTTTTGATCCCCTGGCAGACTTATGGTAGAATTATTTATCCATGTTAACATAACATGATTTCAGTTAACTCCAATAATACAGGTAATTCTACTGTTGAACATACGTGTAACCTTATGGATTTCTAGAGTATCCTATTGGAGGTATTGCATCCAACGAGTTTCTGCATCGGATTTTATACACCACTTTACTGATAAACTTCCTTCACTCCCACAAATTAACATCTAGCCACGAACACACGCAACCTATGCAATGTTTTGGAACTAAATACGTACATGGTTATACAAATAATACAATTAAAAAAAAAGTAAATTTATCAAGCTTCACACAAATAATAACACTGATATTATTTTCTCCATTAAATCATAACAAAAATGTACTAACATTTACATCACAGTATGGGGAAAAAGAACATTCGTGTTCTATATTTTCTTATTAGCTTTACGGGAAAGTTTCAATGTTTGCCAGGAGTTCAGCAAGCCGGGGCGACTTCATTATCCAGACGAGATTCTAAGGATATTGTGTTATGTGCGTCAGTATAACTTCACAGGATCGATGTTAGAAGTTACATTTCTTATTTGGACGCGTAATAATCTCGGCGTAATAATCTTGCAGTACTTTTGCTATGACTAGTGCCCTAATATGATTTGAAGTCTGGTTTTCGCATTGTTGAAGCAAGTGTTGCTAATGATGTTGTAATTTTGTGGAGATACGTAAGAATCGTCTTAGAAGCGCACTCAGGAGTTCAGACTTCTTAGATGTCAAGCCTTGTAGCAAAATCAATATAAATACTTCAGTTGCATTACTATTTTGTTTTCTATGTTCAAGAAACGAATTAATAAATTAGGTATAATTTAACTTTGTCGATGTTTTTTTTGCTCTCACAAATTATTAGGAAGGAACTTCAATAAAAATATAGTAAAAAGTGGTCTAACAATTAATAAATAAGAAACACAGGATAAGCCATATTTATGCAGGTTAAAATGACGCCAATAGACGTTAAAATAAAAAGCAATAGCAAGAACAATTCATGAATGGATCCATAACCGTGCAAAAAGCCAGCGAGGGTTGTGAAACAAAGAGAAGTTGCTTTATTTTTTTCCTATTCCACGAGATGTAATAGGAAGTAAGACGACAGAGAAAATGCTACATTTCTCCAAGGTTTTTTAAAGTAGGACAATCGGCGAAGAGTTTAGCTTGCAGTAGCAAATATTTCTGGAACATCTTTTGTACGGTTATGATTGTTTAGATGTTTACGATTCATGTGTTTGTATAGAAATATGAATGCAATAGTAGTTTGCTGGTTATCAAATACATTATCAACCAGAGTCTCTTCTGATTGCATAATCATTCTTCTCGTATTTCTAACGATATTGATGGTTGCCTTCGTTAATCGTCAACCAAAATTAGATTCTCAATTTTACTTTCTAGGTGCAAGTTATTCTAGAATTAATTCTCAAATATATCAAGTCAGCCAAGTTGGACAAATTACACTAATATCAAGCAAATAATCAACTTTAAATCAAAATTTCACCACTATAAACACAAGAGATCTACTTAAAGATAAAATCGATGATATCAATGGAACCAAAGTTTTGACAGAGCGACCATTCAAAACAGAACGCGTTGACGTGACAAACACCGTAACAGCTGACCAAGAAATTCGTGTGGAGCCGGTAATATGCAAATATGCGGCACTAGCGTGGTTTAACCGATGTGCATTGTAAATAGACCCGGCGAGACTTTGTGAGTCAGATCGTTTGCGCTTAACAAGTTTGATCGGGGTTATTGATGACTTCGCTGTTTTACTTGGAAATTACGAAATGTTGGACGCGCAAAATTAATGTTGTATCGGAGTTTCGAAAATGTCTTTGGAATTCAATTTTACGCTTGTAGACGTGCGAAAGAAAGTTATGAATGGTATTTTGAAATGGATAAACGAGAACTAGCGAAGCGGCAAATCTTTTTATATACGACGAAAATATTTGGATGACAAAAGTAAGAGATATACATCGGTTTAAACAAAAGACGACCTAATTACAAAACACTCTTGTGCCAAAAGCAGAAATATAAAAATGTTTAGAAGCACGCCAATTTAAAAGAACAAAAATATTCCCAAAGTTCTCCGGTCGTGAAGGCGTTTTTACAATGGCTGAAACGAAACACAAAGCTGGAATCAATACAAAAAGTTTTGACATACATCTCGACGAAACTTCACAAAAACCTCAAAAATGCTTCAAAGAGAGCAGCTTGGCGAGAACAAAAAGCCTATTAAATTATATTCCACGACAAAAGTAAAAATTAAAACGATTCTTAAAGCGTTTTTGGTGAAATATGGATACAAAACTTCGGTACTGCTTACACTGGGCGCTGTAAATACAAAGTTTTTCCTCTTAAATTGCCGACAGAGCTGAATAGGCGTAGGTCTTACAGAATTTCAATTTAACTTGTAATAAGTTGGAGTAACTTGTCGAAATTAGCTCGAGGGTGAATTTGTCGAATTTACAAAGAAGAAAATGATCCACCGGCTGTCCGAAATACTTTGATAATGAAATATTTAAAGTTTTAATGTTTTTATGCTGATTTTTCAATTGTAAATTTCTTTTGCATTTGGGGATGAATATTTTATTATTATAATTTTATCTTCATATTCTTTTCGTAATCTATAACATTTTATAAAGAATTATCTATTAAATTTTAAGGACAAAATTGAAAATATAAATGGCTAAAAGTGATTGGTCTAAAGGCATTATTTCTTTTAGTTATGGATACATAGATAAATTACCATGCAAATGATGATTAGCGCAGTGAAATCCTGCGGACGAGAGATGTTGTCTCTTACCAATCTGCATAATTATTACGACATTCTCGACAAACATAGATATATAGACCAGATACATTACTTTTTCCATCATCTTGAAAAAATACATATTTCTGTTCCTAATTTAAATTTAAAAAACGTTCTTAATTCAAACTAAATGAAAGTGAAACAAGGAATGCAGTAATTTGTAACATCCACTCCACTCCGATACCCTTACAATTTACAGAGCAAGTGACCCAAGCAAAGAATGATTGCCTGCGACAAATATATCGTAGTTCCAGAGGAAATTCGAGAAAAGTAGGTTAGGCCCGACAGACCTTCGTTCATGAACAACGTTCATATTTGATCGCTTTTATTCTGGATCGTTAGCCAGCTGTGCGACTAACTTCAAACAATAAAGGAAGTAAGGAATATCAGCCAACTTAGTGACTACGTGATCTTTATTACCAAGCGGATATACAATAAAATATACTCGGTATTGTTTTCGGAATCGAGTTAATCCTGCGTTCGATATCTGGCGAATTGGGTTATTGTTTTCGATTGAAACGATTTGTACAATGTAAGTTACAAAGGTTAATAGGGTTAATTGCTCTCAAAATACGATGACTGCTGTCTGCAATCGTTTACCATTAGAAAACCAATATTAAGTTATTCGATTCCAACTCATATTAGAAAATCGTAATGGTGTAAGGCTCAAGAGTCTAGCCTCTTTAAATACATATAATAAGGCATACTTATTTATGAGAGAGGACCACGCTTGATACTTAGCTATACTATGCGCTTCTTATGGTATTCCCATCCTTGAGTAAATAATAATTTTTATATTTTAAATTTGAATATATAAACTCGTCTTTATCAGGTATTCGAAGGCCTAATACTTCACTAAAGATACGCTTCGACTCCACCAATCTATAATACAAAATAATCATTTTAGACCTTATAGCCCTCCACCCATTTACAGTCGTCCCAACTTTCAGCTACACACAAGCACCCCGTATTTCCATGCATATGCACATTTTATATTCCCAGCATATGCACGAAATAGTACGAGCGTTGAACATTGGCCGCTATCGTTCACGGGCAGTTAGACGCAACACGCCCGCGTGCCTAATGTTGCATGGCTCCGACCCGACCAAATAAATTAACGCACAACAGTACTGGACAAATGCGGGGCAGTTTATTTACAAGTATATTTGGATTTATTTTGTTTTTGAAAATTTGACCAATATTTTATTAAACTAAGCCTTGTAATAAGGGTTTCACTACATCATTTTATAATACAACGTTATAAACAGCAATAAAATATCTAAAGAATATCCGTATGCTGATAGAAAACGAGTTTTTTTTCTATCGTGTTATTGGTAAATATTTACTAGTTAAATACTATACAAGTTTAATTTTAAATAAACTTACAAATAAACAGACCATTTTTTTAAAGTATTGAAACACCGATGCAATTAGTTTTCAAGTAATTATCTCGAAATTAACACAAAAATTCGCCAACACCGGTAACACTCCCAAGAATATAAGCTAAACCCGGCATAAAATCCCATGCTTTGATTCACTAAGTAAAAGCAATAAGAACTTTCTGTTAATCTAAATGCAAAAGCAGGAACTAATCCGCTAGCTTTACAGACTACAATAACGTACCACAAAAGTTACGTACCAACTCCTAATGCCGTAAACATTTTACATCATAAGAGGCAATAAACATTTTCAGAGAAACGAAAG
The DNA here is from genome assembly GCA_030180105.1 of Hyles lineata. Classification (NCBI taxonomy): domain Eukaryota; kingdom Metazoa; phylum Arthropoda; class Insecta; order Lepidoptera; family Sphingidae; genus Hyles; species Hyles lineata. The sequence continues at coordinate 12,978,607 of JARJEE010000006.1, read as the reverse complement.
GCTTTTATCAAACTCTAAACAATTTTACAGACTACACAAGTTTTAAAAAAGAAAACTAAACAATTTGAAAGACGCTGACCGCTTTTCTAAAAGACTAAATTCATTTCGCGAGTCTAGACGTTGAAACGACATTGTCGTGTAACACGGAGTGCTGCGAGCAAAACTAGAAGACACGACGCAAAATCGAAATGTTTTCCCGAAGACAACTCGATTCGTTTCACCGCAAACTTAAGGAACTTAAGTGCAAAGTAGAAATCCCAACGGACGATAGATAGTGTTGAAACAAAGAGTACTCAATCCTTTTCGCCTTAGAGAGAACTTTATGGCTAATCTCATTGGATATCTCTGGATAGCTAAGTGTAACGTTACAGACTAACTTTTGAATATAGTGGAAGTTTAGTTAGTCAGAGTTGCCTACGTCGGCGTCTTGCGAAACACTATTATGCCAAGGTTTAACAGGTAGTTTGACGTCATAACTTTTGAAATCAAACGGGGCATTTCATTTGGAAACTTTATGTGCTGTGTTGTTTACATTATATCAGATTTCCAGAAGACTATTACTGCGGCAAATTCTGTCACACTATTATTTTATGAACTTAATGTAGAATATTTCAAATAATGATCCAGCAGTTATTGATTAATATAAGAGTAAGTTTCGAGCCCGTTTCTGTCCTTCAACTTATATCAGCAAAACGTACAACCTGTACATTATAGGGTCTCGATTTTTATCATAATTGAGGATCTTGAACTCTTATAGAAGATTCAATTTCTGCAAAGAACATGAAAACAGATAATTAATTACTATAACGTGTCATCACCCGAAACATAATTAACTTAATGTCAAACTTAAAAAATAATCAATTGAAATTGGACATTTTTGATAATATGCATAAGCGCGTTGTCTATGACGTCATAGAAAAATTATCCAAGCAAGTGAAAACAAGATAGTGTCATAAAAAAGTCATAGCAAATAAAAAAAGCCGTCAGTCCAAGTGTAAAAACGTCAGCTGCATTAAATATAAATTCTTTGCTGCTCATTCAAAATAAAAAAGAATTTGCGCTCAACTTTCAGAACTTTATTTATTATGAAGCTATTTCTCTTTGCGTCTTCAGTTTCTTGATTGCTTAATTTCATAATCTACTTGGGAAAATAATAAAAGGCGACGCTTGATGCTCGTTAGTATTCATGTTTATAATCTCTGCCATTTTAAATTACACTCTATGAAACTATTTATTGTTGACGTTAATTTTAAAAGACCTTCTCTAAACATTAGACAATAAGTTTTATGAAGCAATAATATTTTGATGTCATTCCTATTCTACTGTTTACTTGTCTTTTTAAATGTCCTGTTTACTAAATGTCCTCGAAGGTTAAAATTATTTTGCCAAACGTAAAAAAATTAAATTTCGCTCACTATTCGACGGAACACATCGGCTACTGTGTTTTTATCATTTAGAAATCATATAACATCTCTTTTCTTTATTATTTCATCGCTATTGAGACACGATCCCGGACTGCTGAATATAGAAGGAGGAAATACGGCTTCAACTAGAAAAAAATAAAAGAAACCTAGTGGAGAGCCATTGAATGCAGGCGGCACAGTTATGAACGGTTTTTGGAAATCTCTTGGTTGGGGCAGAATCGTATAAATTTGCTAAAAGGTCGCCCATTTTCTTCTACATCACAACTCTTAAAATAAAACTGCACATTATTTTCCGTTTGAATGATTATCAGATTTTTTTTCCTGTGAGTTTAAAAAACTGTCATTTAATTAGGAGATATCCCAAGTAACATTTAAGCGGAAAAATATTATATTTACCAGCGCATTACCAGCTATAAGCTTAAAAAATGTTGTACAAGAGTGTAAAAATATGTTTAGAACTGGACTAAAGTATAACTGTACAACTGTATACAGTATAGCTGATTAACGGCTGTATAGAGCCTAAATTTTTACCTTTAGCTTTTAAATAGCATTGGAAAACGCTAAAATACAGACCGCGGCGTAAAAAACTGCGTTCAGCAACTTTATACGACAATAACTGTATATTGCTCTCAAATTATACTTTTGTATAACCTACTTCTGTACAAGAGCATTAAATATTGTTATAGCCTGAATATTGGTGTAAAATTACTCTGTTGTTCAGCCTTCAAGTTAAGCTTGATAATAGCTGTACAACGGAAATCTAGGATACTCTTACCAAGCAATTCCCTTTATAATAGTGTAATACAATTCTATCTCATGTAGAAGAGTTTAGATTTACTCCTTTTTAAAGCCAAATGCGATTGGCGTACATTTTTCCCTTTTTACAGTTTTTCGTGTTTTAGAAGATTAAAGTTATTATTATAGTGTTGGCATACACAATTATCCAGCTTATAGATTATTTTGAAACTAATATAGCCTTAAAATCAGTCTATTTATTGGATACAACTAATAACAAAACGGAGTCATAATTTTGATCATTTGCCAATTTGTTAAGTGGTTTTTGGTCATAATGAGGTTTTCTATATTTTCAACTGAACCCTAATTAACTGTATAAATGAACATGAATAAGACTTTAAGACAGCTTCTACAGTACTTAAATAGTAATGTACAGACAATGTTACTCTTTAGGCTGAGATGCGTTCTTAAATAACGACTCTGTTATGCAAAAAGCTGCATTAAGAGGTACTAGAAGAGCAAGAGCTGTATAAACTAAGGACGCCATTTTATCATAACCTATAAATTGCTTTCCAATTTTACGAGATATTTTTTTGTTTGTTTTTGAAATTTCAGTACAAATTTACAAAGGATTTTAACTGTATAGTACACACAATTACGTTTACTATCAATAGAACAGTCCGGGTTACTCTTAAAACTGCTTTCAGATATGATCACATATTTGTTGTTACAGAAAAAATGTATGTATATCCTTTATTTCGAAGGGGCGTGAGTTTTGAGCTTTAAATAGTATATATATTCACATAAAAATATCAGTCGCAAGCATAATAACAACGATAAACAGGAAAGACCACTTAGTCATCAAATATTTTTTTCACTTATACTTCACATATGGTCTCTGCCTTGGCACATAGTAAATTAAGAAATAAAATGGAGAATGGAAATGGAGAAACGAACACAATTATAATATATTTATTCTTCTATTAAGATTTTCACAAGCCTGATTCTGTATAAAAGAATAAAAAGGAAAATTAGAGAATGGAAGCTGTATAAAAGTATCTAAATAGTATCTTAGCCAGCCAAATAGTACAGCTATTATGCAGCTGTTATACAGCAAAATCTACACTTAAAGCTGTATAATTTTGGGGCCCATTTCAGAGTTATAAGGGCTGTATAGCTTGCTATACAGTCTTTATACAGCAACGTTTAACAGCCTGTAGAAAACAAATAGTCTATAATACAGCTTTTATACAGTTCAAAATGTTACTTGGGATGTTTTGTATTTTATAAGAGTTGAATTTGTTATTACTTTCCTTATTTAACCTTTTATTGTACACTTTATTGACTGCGTCGGTGGCGTAGTTCTACCACGGTACGGTTACAAAACTGAGGTCTTCGGTTTGAATCCCGGGTCGGGCAAAGTGATATTGGATTTTTCTATTCATTATCAGCCCGGAGTCAGAAATTTGTGTCCGATATAGGCTCGCCCCATATCATATTGTGAGACGGAACATATAAGGCGAAATATGGGTGTCCTGGCACTTCTGCCTTCCCTTTCTAGGAAAAAAGGCGTGAGTTTATGTATGTTTGTTTTGTACACCAACTAAATTACAAGTAGACAATATTACACAAGAAAATGATGTACAAGTGGGGGTGTTATTGCTCAAAACAATTTCTGCCAGCACTGCTGATTGGTGAGAGAAATAGGCATTGCGGTGGTACCTATCCAGGCAGCCACTCACATATGAGAGACCTACCACCTACCAGTAAGTGAATAAAAGGAAAAACGAAATTTGGGGCAGCTTCAGGTAAAATTTTCTCTATTCTGTGAGTCGTACAACAGTATTGCTCCAATATTAACATTTCGTAATTAGATTTACTCCAAATTTTGCTCCTGTTTCGTTAATTTTCACAACGGAATTAATGTTTATATTATGTTGATTGATGTTCGGGTCTAATGACGTCGCAACTACTGGGACTTCTCCAGAGACCGTTTACATCACGTAATTGCCTATTTCAACAACCTTTTGAGTAGTAATGTAAACGATAATGTGTATTTTGATTAATTAATATAATTAACCTATTTAGATTGAAGACGTCTCTGCTATTACGTAAGTCGGGAAGACGGGACCGACGAATAAGATAGGTATAGACTTGTAGACTAATATTTTAATATTCTCTTGATTAAAATGTTGAGTGTTTTCTCGCGTCTTGCTCTGATATTACCTGTTAGCGAGAGTTCATAAAATATGAGAATATACACCAAAAAGAAATATTAACTTACTTAAATTTAGAAAGTAATAATTCCTAATCTCACTCCTTATTCCCAGAAGGCGTAGGTACAGGTACTACCAGGACAGCCACGTTTTGTCTTGTGTGGTTCTTCCTACGACGAGATCGAGAGAGGGGCGAGCTTATTGCCATTTCGGGCAAAAATTCCTGTCTGATAATGATTAGAATTATTTTGGTCCGACCGGGCATTCGAACCCGAGACCTCACTATAGTTATCGTACCGTACTACAACTGCAGTACCAAGGCAATTCATTCAAAAAGTAATTTAGATCAATAAACAATAAATATGTTTTTATACAATAAATTAGCTAACGATGGAAGTGTTCGTATACATTCAAACCACTCAAAGACCAATAATATTTAATTAGCTCTCAACTCACCGAATATAACATCAAAAGAGCTGAAATCTAAAAGAACTGGCAGAAAAGAAGAAAAGTTTGCAAAATAAAAGAAATACACGACAAAGTTTCCAACTCATCGGTTTTTTTGCTGAACTACCCAAAACTGTGCATCGGTGCGGCAACCGAGAGATTTGTCTGGATACATCCACATTTACAGAAATACAAGTTGTGTAACTAAGTTCAGGTGTTTTTACTTGGAAATAAACAGACTCGAGAAATTTAATCTTGGCTCAGAAAAGAACTCTAAAACTTTTGCTCGTTTGTGCAGACAGTATCTATTTAGTAGTGGGTAGTTTCACTGGATTTAATTAAGTGTCGTATCGATTATAAATAAAACCAACAGTAATATGTATAGTCCAGAACCGACACTAAGATATAAGATAAGTATATCGCGTATCCGATACTAGGAAATACTTTTCACACACGCACACTCTACTAAAACTTACACAGATATACGTACACAAGTATACTCTTTTTGGATAACATTTACCACATACTTAGTACATGGCTGTCACTTTGTTTTTTTCTATAGCATCGGTCCGGCAAACGAGCAAATAGGTCACCTAACGGTAAGTGATCATTGCCGCCCATGAACATTCATAAAGCTTGGATCATGGATATGTTGGCAGCTCATCAAAGCGAAAGAGGAGCGGAAGGAGAAAGGGTGATATGAAGAAAGGAGGATTGGACCTCCAAGTCTCCAACTACTTGCACTTTGTCTTACTGGTATTAATAAGACAGAATTGTTTCTAAGTGTTATTAAACCAATTTGATAGTATCATTGTAAATCACTATGATGGAAAATAATTCAGGCAATACATTTCGAAATAAAGCGGATGATATTTTGATAGGCACATAAATATCAAGGATTAATCTGCTGCAGGGAGCAGAGGATGTCATCAATTGTTTTTCATCAGCCGTCAATCATTTTTATAAAGGATAAATGCATTGAGCTCTGCTCTGTTGACTGAACGCAGCGAGAAAAATCCAATCTAGTTTCATTTTATTTGTTTTCGAAATAGTATTTTGGTAACTATTAAAACTTATCTTTTTGGACCAGCCGCTTGTAAGAAACCCACAAGGCCTAAATACTAGGGTCGAAGGAAAATGAAGGGACATCAATGCAGAGATCAAAGTTCCTGCTATTCCTTCGAAGGAAATTGATGAGCAGACGAAACATGATGACAAATTATGTAAATTTAAAAAAGTACTGAGTGGTCGGTAAAAGTTTTCTCAACTAGATAACCTTTTTGGCCATAAGATTTACGCGGTATGTGTCTTGTCTATTGCTACTTAGGCGCTTAGGAAACTGTATACATTGTAATTACTAGCTGTCAATAAAAGTTGCCAGTTGCAGCAACAGTTTTCAGTTGCCACGATTGCAAATTTCACAGAACTTGACAGGTTTCTTCAAGTAAAGTTGCTCTGTGTGCACGAAGGTCAAAAGGACGTTTATCGTTGTTTGCGGACGCTATTTTGCAATAATTTAAATTAATTATTATTAATTTGCGATTAATTTGAAATTCATATTCTTCAGTATTTTTACGTAACCTATATAATGTTTGTTTAATTCGTTTTCAGAACAAAATGTAATAACGCCTCAACTACATTTAGAGCCATATTTATATTTAAAACCAATCCACCAATATGAATCTCGATGCTAACACCGATACCCACATTTAATTAAACGTCACCAATTTATTAAAAGCTAAACAATGTTATCAGCGAACAATTCATTTCATATAATTTCGATAAATTTCACGCATGATTTGTTTTGACATATTAATATTTGGTTTAAACTGACAGTCATTGGGAAATATTTGTATTGGCATTATACGGGTGTTAATTTAATTCATATATTCGATTACGTAATTTTGGTTCTATGGCAGCGAATATGGGATTTAAATCGAAAATTGTAATTTCAAGCTTGGACACCTTACTTTGTGTAATTCAATATTTCAAAATTTTATGAGTTGCATAGGACTACAATTATATTACGAATATATGCCCGGCACGAGATTTTGGTTAAGGATGCGGTAAATTGCTGGATGAAGGCCGCTTGGATGGAAATCCTGGAAGGTGGCTTAAGTTAAGCTATAGAGCTCCCAAGGCGAAAAGAGAAAGCAAAGTCATTGGTGCCGATGAACCTAAGAGATCAAGATTCTCCCCTTAAAGTATACAGGGTATATCAAGACTGCTACCGAAAACGAAGCCGGGTGGTAGTTTTAGTGACTACAAACACAATGAAACTAAAAATTTTGGAAAAAAAACGCGACAATTTTTTTTTTGTATTTTTTTTATATATGGTCGTATTTGGGTGTTAAATACATTTTTTCGTAAAATAATAGTGTATACCCTTTTATTTGTAAATACTCTAAGGTATAAAAGAGTTTAAATTATTATTTCACCAAAAACAATGGATTTACCACCCAAAAATGACGATATTTAAAAAATTATAAAAAAATATTGTCGCGTTTTTTAGCAAAATTTTTAGTTGCATTGTGTTTGTAATCACTAAAACTACCACCCTGCTTCGTTTTCGGTAGCAGTCTTGAGATACCCGGTATATAACATAGAGGGAGCGCTTGTACTTCAAAAACGTAGTGAAAAATGGTGGTGTCGGACCTTTTTTTTTCAGCCCTTCTAATGGCTGACATTTGACAAGCTGTCCAACATGTACAAATTATTTGAAAAGGAAATTTAAAAATATAGTTTAAGGCTATTTAATTCCGTTTTAGAGGGATAATAACAAAGTTAACTTGCGGTCAACGGAATTTATAGTAATTTATTGTTAAATAATTATTTCAATTTTCACTATTATTCGCATAAGACCGTTGCCAACATTACCATCAAGAGAATCGTTTTAGAAGATGCAAATGTATGACAGATCTATATTAAAATTATACTATACGTCTGCGAAGGTTAGCGCAGCATACTATGTACGGTACTAGTATCAACTCTCTACCCTCTTGAGGATACATAAATTTAGCATCATGTGTATTCGAATGTTACTAATTGGTGCGTGAATTCTGCCGGGTTATACCAGCCACTCAAAGTGCTACTGCATTTCCTGAGTATCAGCTTGCTCGTATTGCGATCGCCAACACGTATGCTTCATTTCAGTTGCAAATCGCAAATAAATAATGAACAAAATTGCAATGAAATTAAGCACACATTATTGGTAGCAAATTATTTATTAATTGTGAAGTAAAATATCGTGCGAAAATTTACACACTGAATCTTTAAGAATATAAAAGGTGTATATAAAACACACACACTAAGTTACATTAGACTGGACTTATACTAAGTCTACTTTAATCATAGAGCAAGGCTATGCCCAACGATGGTAGTTATATGGGATCGTCATAATTTGTATGTCCACTTCTACTCAAACTATCTCATACTCCTCGCTAATAATAATTATTCAAAACAAATAAATTGTCATTTTAAGATTGGGTATTTGACTCATTTTTTTATCGTTTATATCGAAAGGTATACAATTACATACGTTTTAGTAGTAGTAGTGGGAGTAAAAGAAAAGGGATGCAAAACAAAACTAGTGACGTCACTGGACTTACCATGCATTACAATGTGCGCGTGTGAAAGAGACGGTAAAATGTCCCCACTACACTCCCACCCTTTAATTTAAATACTAATATTTGCCTCAACTTACAAGCTACTTGAATATTATTTTGACAGAAATGTTTTATTTAAAAGGTCTTTGTATTTATACTCAAAACACAACTCAAAATCATACAAAAATATTATGTAATGATGATTACCGATATGATAATTGTTTCGTTTTCTCAAAGGGATCAAACAATACATCATATTGACTCGAAATCATAGAGAGATTAAACACACAAGGTGGTATAAGGTAGTAATTCTACGTAATACACGTCAGTATAATTTGCGTATTCAGTGTTCGAAGAATCAGCGCCTACACTCAATGTAATCTAAAGCCCACATTCTAACTTTGATTACGTAGGTGGCTAAAATAATTAAGGGAATATACATATATGGAGCATAATTTTGTAGATATAAAATACTTAATTAAAAATACTATATGGTATATTAAAATCAAAGCAATCGCGATCTGAACTTCGAAATAAGTGATAGTGTGATGCCATGTTAGAAGCAAATGCAGACAAACTTTCAGCTGTAATAATATGGCGAAACTCTGGCGGCCGCGGGTTCTTGGTCTAATATAGGACAAGGAGGGCAGAGAAAGGGCAACACTAGCCGGTCACCATCATAATGTCAGCCTGAACTTGACTGGCTAGACCCGGAGCTAGAAGCCTTTGCGTGAATCACGGTGACAGTTTGGTGACCATCGTGAACGAAGTTCTATTTTTTTATTGCAGTGAATGACCAGACAAGCATGCCTTTCACCTGATGGTAAGCGATACGACCGCTCATGGATTTTACACTGCTGTTTGGCGAGAGAAACAGACTGCATGATACCCAAGCGGCCTCTCACATACATATGATAGACTTTATCCAGTTAAAAATTGCCATGCGGGCGCCATATATATCGTATATTATTATAGTGCCAAATTATCTACTTACAATAATTATGCTGACCAGAAATGGAAGAGTCATTTGGACATCAATCTTGATTCCAGCATATTATTCGACAACACTATCTGTAAAAAAATATGCCACATATTCGAAATTAAGATTCCCAAGATCCAAGTACACATTAACAAGGCACGAAGCGCACCTCTACCAAGGCGCTATAGCATTTAACACCCACAATTTTCCACCACACAAGCCATATATACCACTAGGACCGTTCCATAAAACCACATGATTAACTGCACAATCAATTAGCAGTACAGAGAGCCAGCTCAATCAGAGCGCGAAGAACTATATCCATTAAAGCAACGTTAAATAGTCCACGCGTCCCGGGTCAGCCGTCTGTAATTGAATTAGGCCAGGACACGCGACGAGCCGATGTACAAAGCGTTCTTTCGATCCTTCTGTCCGAGCGAGGCGCAATCGGATTACTCTCGCGGATTTGAACGCGGCCTAGTTGATGCCACCGTCGACACATTTCACGGTTCAAGTGCTCTGTGATGTTTACCTGACCGTAGCTTATAGGAAACGATGTGGTTATTAAACAATTTATTTATTCATATATTCTTTATTGAACACCACATACAGTAATAACACAAACAATATGAAGACACGTTTAAATAAAGGTGACAATTGGCGGTCGCTTAACGCGATTTCTTCCAGACAACCATTAGGTGGACTAGATTCACAAGAAGCTAGGAAGAAAAGGGTGCTCACAACAAAGGGAAAACAAAGAATAATAAAATAATTTATGTTAGTATCCTAAGTTCATCCATAGTTATCCATACATTCAATTCGTAACTACATACAACGTTATTTGTAATAATAAAGTATGTGAGGATTTTTAATTATCTATTTATTTTTTATTATAAAATTGCTAAGAAGTTGTGTAAATATGATTTAAGATTACAATTGTAGTCTACATGTTTGCTATTGAATATAGAGTGCAAAATTTAAAATGTAACCTATATAATGTTATTTTTTTATTCTTATTTCAGACATTAAAAGTTTTTATATATTTTTTTAAATATACTTAGCAAGCAATCAATATATTTTTTATACATTATATGTTGGTATTATTATTTCAAGTCGTTCACAGACGTTCCAATTGATTTTATTTTCACTATGTATATACTTAAATGTCTAGAATTTTTATGCTGACACGATATAGTTCCAAAAGGTGAAGGTAAACATCGTGAGGAAACCTGCATACCATAGCGATTCATAAGAATTTCTACGGTATGTAAGTCCGCCAACCCGCACTAGGCCAGCGTGGTGGACTATATGACCTAACCACTCTCAATCGTACTCTCGCTTGTAGAGTAGGCCCGTGCCCTGCAGTGGGACGTATATGGGCTGATACAGACAGATATAGTTCCAGCTATGCACCATTTTGTGAGTTCAGATAAATTAACAATCGGCAAGAGATGCTAATAGACCGAATTATGTTGGGTTGCTCGAAAGTGGATATAAGCTAAATCTGAAACGCGAGACGCTTTCCCGAATTACTATGATGAGTTTGAGTCTTCCATCTTTGTTTAGAGTCCGCCGTAAGGACAAATCCGAATAATAAATTATTGTACCAGCAAGTCTTAATAATCTTTAAATCGCAACATATCTATCAGTATAACTTCAAACTGAGAACCAAAAATACAGGATATATTAAGACTACTACCGAAAACGAAACCGGGTGGTAGTTTTAATGTCTTTAGACAGAATGCTACAATTTTTTTATAGGGAAAGATTATTTTGTAATTTTTTTCGTATCGTCGTATTTGGGTGGTAAATACATAGTTTTTCTATATTAACAGTTTATACCCTTTTATTTTTAAAGACGCTATGGTACGCAAGGGCTTAAATAATAATTTTAGCAAAAACTATTGATACCTACTACACAAACACGATGATATTTAAAATATCAAAAAAACTTTGCCATGTTTCTTTGCGAAATTTTTAGTTCCATTGTATGTAGTCATTATAACTGTATATATATTGTTGTTGTATATATATTAATATACACTGTATATTATTGGTTAATTAATAATATAAGCGATGATGTTCCTAAATCTCCGTCGAGCCGGTCCCATGTAGGTAATGTGTTGATTTTGCGGAAAATTGATCTGAACTCTCCACATATACCCGTGAGTAATTTCCCGATAACATTGTACCACAACCGCAAATAGCCTTAGGTAAACACAATTATAAATTATGCACCGTATACCACAGACTTTTAATATTCGGTTACAATTTTCATCTGTATCAGCCCATATACGTCCCACTGCAGGGCCCGGGCCTACTTTACAATCGACAGTACAATTGAGAGTGGTTAGGCCATATAGTCCACCACGCTGGATTTTTATTTTCATGCAATTTTCATGGTCGGAAATAATTATATAGGACAATGGTACTCAGATTGTAAATTCCTAGGCTCGTATATGATTGCTCACTCTGTGCAATTCTCATATTTCCATATCTATACTACTGGACATATTGAGACTTAACATCTTATGTCTCAGGATGGCGAGCGCAGTGAAATGCCAAGCATTGCTTTGTAATTCAAGGTGTTGTTTGGTTTTGCTACTGTTCATGAGCGGTCGTATCGCTTACCATCAGGCGAACGGCATGCTCGTCTCGCCATTCATAGCAATAAAAAAAAAAAAAAAAAAAAGTCTATTTTAACGGGGTTAAAAATACGCTTTAAATCATGAAATTTATTGAAATATTATTGCGAATATAATTATTGTAAGAAGATAATATATAAAGTGCGTGGTGGCCTGTTGGTAAACGGACCAGACGCGGCTGCCAACATGTTCACGGTGGTCGCGGGTTCAAATCCCAGGGCACACCTCTGACTTTTCGGAGTCATGTGTGTATTGATAGTCAATCACCACGCACTAAAACGGTGAAGGAAAACATCGTGAGGAAACCTGCATACCATAGCGGTTCATAAGAATTTCTATGGTATGTAAGTCCGCCAACCCGCACTAGGCCAGCGTGGTGGACTATATGGCCTAACCACTCTCAATCGTACTTTCGATTGTAGAGTAGGCCCGTGCCCTGCAGTGGGACGTATATGGGCTGATACAGAAGAAGATAATATTACTGGTGGTAGGTTTCTCATATGTGAGAGGCCAACTGAGTAGGTACCACCGCAATGTCTATTTCTCACGCCAAATAGCAATGTAAATGCACTGTTGTGTTTCAAATTGAAGAACATTGTAGCCAGAGTATCTACTGGACATATTGGGACTTAACATCTTATGTCTCAGGATTACGAATGCAGTGGAATGCCAAGCGTTGCTTTGTAATTCAAGGTGTTGTTTGGTTTTGCTACGGTTCATGAGCGATCCTACCATATATGTTTACCATCAGGTGAACCGCATGCTTGTATCATCGATCATTGCAATAAAAAAAAAACAAGTCTACGTCCACTACGACGTAGCATACTACAACCGTGCTACGAACATATTGCGCAGAAAATTATATTCTTACAAATACCAAGTGTAACTTCGCCGATTAATGGCGAAACTGTACGATAGGCATAATAGCGTTCACGGTTATATGGAAATGCATAATCTCTGCCTACCCTTATGAAATGTAGGAGTGACGGTTACGTAGTTATGTCTGTATCTCCATAATATTATGTAGGCGTGGCGGTTAGGTATGTGTGCATTATAGAGCGTTATATGCTATACGTATTAACAAAGAGCCTAAGTTGCTATTTACTTAATATATTAATGATACATAGTAAAGACTGAGCGGAAGTAACGCAACATAATAAAACGAAGACACTTGGGAATCCCATTAAAAGACCGCGTGCATCGTAAACTATAAAGTTGCCGTACCCAAGTAAACAGTGTTTTCAAACTGTATCATATTGTGTTTATTTTCCTATTTATTTACCTTTCTAACTAATTTTACGTTGAGAAATGTGACCGCAAAGATTTCGCATAGCTTTAGAGTTTGGAGTTGCAGGAATAACAAATGGACATATTGCATATACAAAGCGAATTCTTATCTATCTATAGCGGCCATTGACGACGCAATTTTTATTTATTGACTAAAAAAAACTACAAAAACTAAAAAAAAACTTCTAAGTAATTTCCATTTGACACAAAAGAATCCATTATTCATTAAATATAGCTATACCGAAGTCTGTCATGCTATGGTAAAAATAGACCATGAGCCATAAAGATTGAACATATCGTAATATTCAATAACATGTAATGTTGCCAATGTTATAGTTTAAAAGCTGAATTTCATATATGTTATTAAGGCAACTATCAACAATTTTTTTTTTGGTATTTAGACACCTTTAATGGTTCTTTTATCTTGCCCTGATAACTTCTAAAGCAACGATCGGAACTTCATAATAGTTGATCGTGTAATGCCTATGTCCGACGCATGCGCAGACAAACTTTCAATTTTTATAAAATGACGAAAGTCTGGCGGCCACGGGCTCTTGTTCCAAAAGTTTAGTCTTGATATTTTATATAGGTATTTCGAAATTTCAATTCTAAAACATCCTCATGTTTGCCTGTCACCAGCAAATTCCATTGTACAAACACCATGGAACTAACACAGCCCTATTTCAAAGTTTATTGGGAGTCATAACTGTATAGACGGGCGATCGTAAACGAGGCACGGTTAACGTGCCTCTATACCCATACGTAGTCACCGGGTCACGTGATACGGCTAGAACGCTCCATTCATTTTGGGTCAGATTTTTTAGTACAAAATAACGCGCGACCTTGTGGACTCGGCTTTACTATGCGGTATTTTAAGGATGTTACAACGCAACAGGGAGTATAAAAAAGAGTATTTTTTAAAAGGGAATGAGGTTTTTTTTTATTTACCCTAAACAGGTCACCAGGTTGGTCAGGTTGGGCATCAATAACTCTTGGATCATGGATGTGTTGTCAGGCAATCAAATCGAGAGGGTAGTGGAAAGGAAAACGGAGAGAGGATATTGGGCAGCTGGCAATGTTACTCACCGAACGAAACTCCTGTGAAACACTAGTATGTTAGAGGTAATCTATTATTCAATACCTTCATTAATTCTTTCGTTATGATTAAATAACAAACTTATTTTATTTCGATACATATTATTTATACATTCCATTTATCAAATAATTTTTCACTCTAGCGAACAATTTAACAGGCCATATATTTTCGTTTCTACTACGTTAATCCTAATCCTATACATCATCTGCAATACCCAAAATTTACTGCAGTACATTAGTGTTGGCACCAGATATTTGGTAAAATATTACAGCAAAATACAAAATTATTTATAACGTAATCCTCAAAGACGATAATTATAATAATTACATTTAAAAAATCCTCATACAATTTTACTAAATCGTTTTGTTCGTTATTTCCCCATAAAATAATAAGAGTTAAAAACCCTTATAAACACCCTAATAAGAAATGTCGAAAACCCACGCACAATTTGAAATATTAGCGCCTCTTTACACTCACTCGGGCCCACTTCTGGCAGACCATAAAACTGACAAAGTTTAACGATTAACAAGCAACGCATGACGCCTCGGGGCTGTAAATTCAGCGCGTTTTGCACCGCTGAAAAACAAGCCCGGAGCTTCGGTATCGGGGCGTGAAAACGCTGCATTCACGCCTACCCATGTGTGGATACTTGAACTTGAACACTTGCAAAAATACCTGGGTTTTTCCTTGTAAATTCTGTCTGTGTCTGCCAATATTCTGCTATATACTCAGCCGAATATCTATGGAATATTTTTGGACAAAAGAGCAAATGCATAGGAATAAATCTTCAATTCTTGTGAAATTATATCTTTAGGTTTGGACAGCAAATAAAATAAGGAGGCAGAAACGTTGGGGAAATAGGGAATATTTAATTTATCATATCGGAACAAATCATACCCGAGAGTAGAATTATTATTTCCAGTTAATTGGTCTATAAATTGTACAACATGAAAGAAACTTTGAAAACGTTATTGGAGGATCCAAAAATGTTTTAAACTCCACAGAGTTCCGTAGAATATAGTATATTACATTTTACTTATTACAAAAGAATATTCATCATATTATCAAAAATCATAATAGGTATAACCAGCACTTAGCTCACTTATTATTATGTATTTCTGTTATGTTTGTCTCTTTTTTTTTAAATTGTTTTTGTTGCATTTTGGGATAGCTTTAAATGGTGCTACTTTTATTTTAATATCTTTTGTTTTCTTTTAGTTAGTACATGACCACCGCTGGTTACCCTGAATAAATAAAATGTCTGCAATAATCAAATAAAAAAAGTTTAATTCACGTGCGTAAGGTAAAAACCAAAGTATTATTTCTAAAGAAGACTCCATTATAAACTTTAGTAATCCAAGCGTAATGTCTAATAATGCCTTTAGTAAACAATTTGAAAACTCACATAAGCAAATACTACAATGATATATAATCAATGCGATAAAAACTTATACCTACCAATAAGCAGAAATGTCCAACAGAAATATTGCAATCACTATCCAGGCCATAAGAAACATCTAGGTGTCTGAATTTACTAAGGTCTATGTACAAGTGTCCAGAGTGGGACTGAAAACGAAGCCTTCAGACACAATGCAATTAGAAGATTCATCACCTTGTTTGAGCAATAAATACATAGTTTTTTATAAAATATTTTTTACATCTTCAAGTGCCATTGCGCCTTTCAAAATAAAGGGTGTGCATTGGTATCTCGAAGGATCAAATAGGTCGAAATAATATTGTATATTTACCAGCCCGTGCTCAGTCTGGAAAGCTTTACAGTATCCATTTATAGCAGTACATTCACTTCTAAAAGTGCAAGTATGAACATAAAACAAAATAGAACTGTAAAAATGCTACTCCCATTACTCACTCCAGATTCAATATCACAAACATTGGGTATCATTATGATATAGAAATCAAAATGGAATTTAATATCATCATTTAATATCGGTCAAAGAGTCTGGCGCAGTCGCTTCGCAAATTAAGTTGTGATGAAAAGTATTAAAGAATAAAAGCTCTTAGTTGCAGCATTGGCTTAATGCCAACGCAACGCTCTGCGGCCAACGATTATTCCCATTTTGACTTATTATCCTGCCGGAGACCGTTTTAATAATTCTATTCGAATTACGAAATAGAATATTGAACGCCAGAGTGTCTTTATTACGTGCTGAAATTCTGTATGGTAGGCCAAGTCTTGGTTTATGGCGATTGAAACTGCTGAATGCGGTATTGTTTTACATTTGCGAATTGTAGTTTTTGAGTTTTTTATGTGTATGAATTGTCTCTTACTTAAAATGGGCCTGTATTTGTCTTAGAGCTTCCACGCACTGTTTAATGAAGAGATAATAACTTAAGTAGAATCAACTATATTTTTATAACCTGTGAATAAAATGTATTGTTATTCTGCCGCCAAAATAATCTAAATCAAGAAGGTCAGGCTTATCACAAATATTTTGTACTAAATGTCCATATCATATCGCTGACAATAATTCAATAATTCAACGCATAAACTTCAATATTGATCTGGAGGCATGATAGGGCTGGTACCACAGAGTACAGACATAAATCTAAATAGACGCCGCAAGTATTTACGTCTCACCAAAATTTACTGTTTCTTTAAGAATATTTATCTAACGTTTTTTGGTGTTTTTATTAGATTTCAATGCGATTGTCAAATTATTTAAAATATAGTTTATCAATAGAACATAGATAATTTCAGGAATGGCGTGTCGTGGCACAGAACTAACTTATGGTGCAATTACAATGTTGAGATCTCGGGTTTGAATCCCGGGTTTGGCAAAGTGATACACAAAAAATAGTGGGGTTTTTATTCATTATTACCCCGGAGTCAGGAATGTACACCCGATATGGCGATAGGCTAGCTCCCTATTACGCCTTGAGACAAAAAACATAAGGCGAAGCGTGGGTATTCTCGTAGCACAACAACTAACCTTTCTGAGAAAAGGCGTAAGTTTATATATGTATGAAATACGTCGAACTTCGACCGTCGGATGACCCTAATAACAGATAATTTCATCAATAACGGCCGTTCTCTATAATCTATCTATCTTTAAAAAGAGATTTCATTAGTTATTTCGATGCAATTTATGATTCAGTTAACAAAGAAAAAGAGGTATAGATATGGTGTATAATGAAGTGTAGAATTGTACCGATATAGTCATGGCAGCTATTTTAACCCCTTGTTAAAGATAGATAGGATAGATAGAGAACGGCCGTAAGTCACTGTTGTGATGCTGTGATAGCAAAAATCATACACACTTAGTATATACTGCATTTAGCACCTTTCTAATATACCATTTCCATAAGTTTTTTATACCTTACAAATATATGTTATTACATGCAACTAGCGGCATCTATAGATTCATGTCTATGGTACTAACTTGAACGCCTGAAGGAATTGAGTGGGTTGAACTCGCCAACTTTGTTTGCTGTTATCTGTTCCGGGATATGGAACCCAATCAATGTTTACGCCCTTACGTCTCCGACACTCGCAGCTAAATTGTAGGGGACTCGAGATGGTCTAATAGAATATATTGGGTAGGCAGTATGGAGAATGACGTTGTGGGAATTAATTTATTGATAGTGTCTTGTGTAGGCTCTTAGAGTATAGCCTTTTGTATTTGCAATATATTTTACATTTAATAGCATTTGGGTCATTTAATTTATAACCCCATAACGATTGTAATGTATCAGTATATATAAATATGAAATAATTATTCAAATACAGAACAATTATTTTTTGTATATTTTAATAAATTTTTTTAAATAATGATTACCCTCAACTTTCTGCGCGACAAAGTGTTTAATTAATGTTGCAAACAAATAGGTATTCATTCATTGCAAAAGTAAATAAATGGTGGCACAAAGGCAGATTTAATTTTTATTATATTGTTTAAATTTGAAGATTGTAGCACTACGATTGTCATAATTATTTTCAATGACCTTTAATTTTATTACGAAACAATTGACTTCATTCGACGATAACCAGAGGCGAAATATGGCTCCCATTATTGTAGAATAATAACACACATATATTCAAAATATGTAAATTAAATTTAAATGTAAAATAAAATAAATTTATATTTTGTTTTGTGTAACTTAACGCTTAGTGCTGTCAACTTAATAGCATCTCGTTTGTAACTGTACCTACTACTTAGTAGCTTGGAAAGCAACTAATTCTTATGACAGGTTTACCTAGTTTAAGAATTATTGAGCAAATGTAATTGTATCCAGCAAGTGTTCATAACATGAATAAAGAAAAATATGTACACAAACAACCGACCTTAGTTTTTATGATCGCTATCGATCCTACCAGGTCCCAACCTTCAAAGCAATTAGCAAGACACATATCAACTAGAGGAACACGATCACAATCACCAAGTCCTGCCCGACCTCTGTTATATGTAAATTAGTTTGTTACCCATCTGCTTGAGTCGATCGACCGACGCGCTTCGTATTAGAGGAAATCCCATTTACTTTCGTAATCACGTCTCCAGCTAATTACGAAAGGCTATTTGTGGCAAATGAGGTAGCGACTTTGAATTTAGAACAATTTGAATTAATTACATTATATATATTTTTGAATTAAAATTAAATTTGGAACGTATAATGATTACTTATTTTATTCCTATTTTAATAATATCGATCCAAACTGTCAGCGTCTCTTTTGTATTGATTATTAGCTGCATACGTTTATGATATATTTATTCAGGAATTTTAATTTGATTTCCTGTTTTAATTGTTATACAAAGATTATTACTTCTTGGTACCCACGTGAATAACCAATTATTTATAACTTCTTACAAGATAAGTTAGTATTTAAAATATTTAAGCACTGTACTATATTTCATTGTAATTAAATGAATAGTGTGGGAACCATTAAAGGACAAATAAATGGCACGATCACTTTTAGAGATTTATATAAGCCGTTATCGTTTTTTTTCTTATTATTATTTAAAAGTAAATGAACGTTTTCAAAGTATGCGCTATGACTCTAGGAATTAAATTTAGCCTTCACAGCAGCTGCTCCTTTTCCTACTAAAACACTTTCATCTACGATTATCTTAAATGTTAAAAATGGTCTTACATTTCTGGACAAAAGGCACTGGTCTATCCCATTAATATTTTGATCATATTACATGCCTTTGTTCTATTTTAACGAGCGTAAAATTATTCCCACAATTTCCACTAGCTTCCTTTGCAAGCGTGCCCATTTAACCTTTAAAATATTATTTTAATACAAAACTATTCAAACAATGGCACACGTCCTGGTATTCATCAAAGGAAAAATGTTTCAACCTGAAATGTTCCAAGGAATCCCTTTTATTCACGTCGGAACCAAAAAGTACGAGGCTAGCAACATTACTAGAATTCCTAACGAGATGTACACGCGTAGAATTATTTACATTATGTAATCAGAAGGGAGTCATGTGTACGGAAAAGGAAAACCGTGTGGAAACCTGCATACCTGACAGATTTTAACAAGTATCTATGGTATGTGAAATTCTCCAACCAACACTCAGCCAGTGTGGTAGACTATAAGCTTTAGGTGATGGTAAGTACTAATGTTAATGATGACCAAGCTGGAAGGGAAGAGTCAGACTGGACTAAGGAAAAAATCTTGGCTGCGAAAGATCCGGGAGTGGGCCGATATCAGCGCCGTTGAACACCTGTTTCACCTGGCTAATAACAAAGAGGTTCGTACAAGAAGCTGACGGCCAACCTTCAAAACTGCAGAGGCACCTAAAGAAGAAAAAGCGATCACAGTTGCCCATGAACAAACGCTTGGATCGCAGCTTTGTTGCCAATCTTCGTGGGCCTTCATTGGATGGGGAGCGGGAAGGAAAAAGGATGGGAAAAGGAAATGGGTTTTAGGCCTCAATCAATCAATTGTAGACAATTCCCAATATTGCCTGTTTTCCCTGCAGTGCCTTGTTATAAGCTGTTTATAAAGTTTAGACATACGGATAAAACTATTCTTGCACCTAAGTTGTGTGACGTCAATTCTACGTCACAAATATGAGCCGCGTGTGACATAATTACTTAGATGTACAGTACAGTACCGCCATACAGCGGCGTAGTCGAGACATGATAGCATTATTTGAAACCGTAATATGATACAGAGTATAACATCAGGTATTCTAACGCCAAAATATTAAAATTATGTTGAACAGTATAGACATCGCAAACTAATGTAATAGATATACTTTTAAAATATTATGATAGATCATTTTATTAATGTAGGTTGTTATGGTTATTATTGTGGTACGAAATTATGTTTATTAATGTTTAATGTTACGTTAATTCAACCCATCTATACTTATATATAAAGCTGCAGAGTTTATTTGTTTGTTTGTTTCCTCTAATCTCAGGAACTCTAACTATTGCAGGGAAGCAGTAGTGAAAAATCTAGCAAATACGAGGAAATGTTATTCGTTTTCGTGGTCCTATTGGTCGATATTCTAAATTGATAGTCAGAATTGAAAATGTTGGCCGCCAATTGGAAAAATGTGTCTGTACCCGGGCGGAGCCGGGCCGGACCGCTAGTTTCATATATTGTTGTGATTACTTAATAAGTAATTTCATGATGCCAAAGGTCAATATGGAAATCCTTGAGGGAAACCTACGTTGAGCAGTAGATGTCTCATATGATGATGATTGTAATTTTAACAGGCAATGTTTCTATCATCCATTAATTGAATGACATAATTTACAGTGTGGGATATGATGAAAAATTTACATTTAAAAAGCAGGAAAAATGAAACAGATTTTTATCAATACCATAAAGCATGTTGTGTAAACATAGCCAGTTGCACTGATATGACGAAATAACCCGTTCAATGAAATTGAAAATAAATATAATGAAATGCGATATGCGGTCAAAACATTTCGAGAATTTCAGTGAAGTTCAACCACGCGTGAATTTCGAATGGCATTAATTTATTGGAATATATTGGTATCGTGATAATCGAGATACAAAAATCAGCATGTTTTTGAAAATAGAACGCGTTTTTTCGACCAATGCCGTCCTACTTTTCTTTTTTTATGGTTTATCGTGCGCCTCATGGGAATCGGTTCGCAATAAAAAAAAATAGTTCTCTTTATTAAAAACAACTTTAATAAATTTCGCTCCACGTGTTTTCATGGTAATGCATACGCTATGTACTGTGGATATGAATTTTGTTTTATACAGTGATACAAAATCAGTTATTTTATTTAAGTAAGGATTACAAATCTATAATGTCACAATTATTTTTATAAGAAGCTGTAATTTCTTAGATTTAATATACTTGTTCTCTGTTAGTCAAACTGAAGACTTCTTAGAAGCACATTTCCTTCTTAACAAATACTTAATGTAAATACTTCATCCTTAGTTGTAACTTCGGAAGAATATTAACATAAAGCACAAAGTTTATCTCATCAGAATTAATCAACTTCCTCGAATTGATCTCAATAAAGATATGATAACACATTGTTCCGAGCGTATTCAGCGAAGCAATAATGGCTTTATTGTAAACAACTTACAAAACTACTCCCCACGGTACAGTTACTAATTAACTCATTCGAAATAGTACAAACGCTTTCAAGCTATTTACTTCTACTTGGAAAATACAATTGCAAAATTTTGAATTTAAAACTTTCAGCGCAACCATCGGAGCTGTTTCAAATTGTATGGAACGAAACGCTTCACATTCAGATTGTAATAAGTTTGTTGTTCGATCAAACGGTAGTTTGAAAGTAATTTTTGTTGGTATGGATTGCAGAGCTGCGCTGGTATTTTATTTGTATGCACACAATTGTTGAAACGTTGTAGGGGAGCCAGATCTGTATCGATATTTTAAATTTAAACACCGATTCGACGACCACGATCCATCGGCTTCGCTAAGATTCCATTTGAATCGCCTTCAAAAGGTATGTCATCTCAGCAGTATCACTGGTTGTATAATACAATATGACTTCCTAATGCATTGACTAAAATTAACGTTGTATGAAGTCGCTGGATGCAAACCTCTTCCAACAGGTCGATGAGGAGATTCATGGGAGAGCCTTATTTTCAAAAATTCCTGCCACTGAAGGGAAATAGCATAGATGTCTAGTGATTATCTGAACTTCTTATGAATTCTTAATGTGTTTTTAAATAATCTTACTTAACTTCGAATCCGATTGTAATAAAGCTTATGATATTGATAAAGACGTGTGACAACCTATATTCTATATGGCTATAGCTATATGGTACCTAATTTATATACAGGGTATCTCAAGACTGCTACCGAAAACGAAGCTGGGTGGTAGTTTTAGCGACTTCAGACACAATACAACAAAAAAAGCGACAATTTTTGTTGTTATTTTTTTCCTATGGTTGTATTTGGATGGTAAATTCTTTTTTCCCTAAAATAACAGTGTATACCCTTTTATTTGTTAGGACTCTAAGATATAAAAGAGTTTAAATTATTATTTTAGCAAAATCTATGGATTTACCAAAAAATTACGATATTTAAAAAATCATAAAAAAAAATTGCGGCGTATCTTTGCAAAAATTTTATTTGCATTGTATTTGTAGTCTCTAAAACTACCACCCAGTTTCGTTTTCGGTAGCAGTCTTGATACACCCAGTATAGTTTATTAACACAATTAGTATTCCATTAAACTCAATTAATAATGTAACAATTTAATTAAATTCCAATTCAAATTAGCATTCAATTTAGCCATGGAACTTTGAAACCACCTCCATTAGTAAAGTTATCATTCACTCGCAACTGTTTAACATCAAACGTGTCGAATGCGATGCTATAATCAAATCAAGTCATGGTGAACGGTTCACGGTCGCTACTACCAATAAAGTACGAATGGAAACAGCTATAAATGATGGCACTGAATGTCATGATAGTTTTACGAGTACAGTAAACACGTAATGTCGACCTGGTTTAGTAAGTGATTTGCGAAACGTAGACATTGCGATCGATGCTGCTTTGTATTTCAAGTCGATGTCCTTAGGATATATGTAGATATATCTATTAGGAACATTGTATGTTGCAGTATCAATATCTTTGCTTAATATTCGTCAGACAGGGATCGATGTACGATTTTTGGATATTAATGAACGACAGTGAGTTTAGTGATTCATAATAGTAATTCTAGTACTAGTAGTAATCTGTTTTCTAGTTCAAACCCCAATTATTTATATAATCATGAAAATAGAATGATTCATCACTTTTAATTCGTAACTAAAACTACTGGTATCTCTGAAGCAGTACCCAAAAATATGGAAAGAAATTCCGAGAAATTATGCCATGCGATAGTCAAATTAAAGCGCGGAATTATGACCGAATTCCCGATCTCTGATCTACAGTCGTATCGACAGATCCTTATCTCAGCACAAAGGAATTATAATCAACCGAGTACCGCCCACGGCCATCATTCGGTCACTACGAATTGGACAAAAATAGTGATTCCAACGCGTTCAGATAGAAATTCATTTGTAGCCCGCTCATATTTAATTTCCCCGTCTACAGATTACATTCCAGGCTCGACCTGCTACTGCGGTTATTTACCTTATTACTAGAGACACAACGGCTATTATCCTTTGTTTATCGCCTCGGGCCCAGGCATTGTGGCAGACGTCATTAAAACTTAATAATGGCGGATTCAATTCGCCCTAGGCTGGGTTTACGCTCGTCGCCCATGTGTTTATTGTTAAAACTGAAGGAAACCCTTTGCGGTATGTTTGGCCGTTTTTTCGTAGATTACCGGATGGACGACCGGCCAAGCGAAATTATCCACTACGGGTTTAATCTAAACTTTTCTTTTATAATTACAACGTGACCGCCTCTTGGCTGTAATAACGTTGGACAAGATAATTTTTCGTCGTTTTCTGAGCTAGTGCGGTTAGCTTGATATTTTACTGCGAGCTAATTTGCTGGGTAACTTATATTTAATAGTATCTGGCAAAATTACAAAATGATCCCGTACAAAAACGCGTTTCCTTTGTTGTGCATAATGAAAGCTAAAATTCACGAACTATTTTCCGCCCCATAATTGTTCGACCCAAATTAGATTTCGTCATACTCATTTGTCTCATACTAACGGCCGCAATCAGTGTTAAATATCAATTAAATTGTTGCTTGTATAGATTCTCTATGTAAAATCTATACCAAGTAATTATTTACATACATACATACATAAACTCATGCCTTTTTCCCAGAAGGGGTAGGCAGAGGTGTCATGACACCCACATTTCGCCTTGTATGTTCCGTCCCACGATGTGATAGGTAGCGAGCCAATGGCCATATCGGGCACAAATTCCTGACTTCGGGCTGATAATGAATAGAAAAATCCAACATCACTTCACCCAACCCGAGGTTCGAACCCGAAACCTCAGCTTTGTAACCGTACCTTAGTACAACTACGCCACCAAGGCAGTCAAAGTAATTATTTAACCAACATGTAATACCTCTGAGTACGGCAGTAAGAGGAATAGAAACATGTCAGCAAAATTGTTAGCTCACAACCGGCTGCTGCGAGAATACGGCATCACCTAGGTTAAGCCTGCCCATTCATACAGCGGAATTAAAAATATTATGAGAAAAGTTTTGGGATACACTAGTGAAATATAATATTATCCTTCAATTTTAAAAGGATTAATTTTGCTGGCGAGATTTCATATAATAATTAAATTTATCTGATTCAGGTTCTTTATTTGCTCGTATTAAGAATAATTTTATTTAATGAAATGGTTTTCATTTTTGTTGCTAATAAAGTTAAAGTTTATTTTAATCAGTCCATACACATCTCACTGGAAGGTATAGGTCTGCTCTTTTTTATAAAAAAGAATTTGTTTCTTCCATTTTATCTGAAGTAATCGTTTGGGACGTCAATGAAAATTAAAATAATTTCGAAATTCTTTTACAGTATAAGATCTTGGAAGACACATGTTTATCCGACTATCATCGAAAGATTTTTAATTATAGAAAAATGAAAAATCAACAGACCAAAACATTGACCTCCGAAGTGCCAGTCCATTTCACCTTCACCTTTATTCTTCATCTCTCGAAATAAAGTCAAGAAATCAGTAATTACTTGCACTTTATGCCATTTAAAGTTCAGCTCACCTTTTGGTAATACAGTGAGACGGGTTCGGTGTAAATTAACGAACCACGAAATCTTATTAGCCACCTCACTCAAGCCATTAGGTTACTCACGGCTGAAGCAGCATTGTACCCTACCGGTTCAAATTTAATAGCGTTCTCTTTGAGAAGAGTAAATTCTACCGGATTGGCTGGAATAGATAAAGGAAATGTGGATTTTGATGTAATTTGTAAGCTGGCTTGATGGTTATTAAACTTTGTAAAATTCTCATCGAGAGTTAATCGAATTTGGTTGCGATTAATTTTGCATGAGAGCCAACTTTGTCTATAAAATTAAATCATAGTTTAATCTAATGTTTTGTGATGAAAATATCTCCTAAAGTTAGACTGTTTGATTGTGGTTATTATGTTTTATGAATAGTTCGAATCTTTGGCGTCTTTGATGAGTCGCTACTGATATGACATTAGAGCCTTTTGAGAATAACACATATTTGGTTTACCAATCATTATATTATAATTAGCAAATACACATTTTATGTAAAATAAATACAAATTTTTCAGGAATATTATGTCTACCAAAAACATATGCCAACCCTACATTTATGGGATATAAAAAACTATTTACAAAGTTACATGTAAATGTAAATGTTACATGCTCAACCGTGTTACTGACTTCAATACTCGCTAAGAAAATAAATACAACACAAATTCTTACCAATATAATGTAATTATTTTCATGTCACATGACAAATCCGTTATTGGGAATGGCAAAAGTATAGATGTAGGTACTGGGACCTCGCGTCGCAGTCCCAAACTCAATTATTATATTCGCTGTAGGTCGCAGAGGCTCTGAGGAACCGAGTACTTCATCTTTATTTGTGGCCTCCCGACGGAACGGAGTCACAAAGAACACAAAAGGGTTT
This sequence comes from Hyles lineata, assembly GCA_030180105.1. Lineage (NCBI taxonomy): Eukaryota > Metazoa > Arthropoda > Insecta > Lepidoptera > Sphingidae > Hyles > Hyles lineata. The sequence continues at coordinate 12,952,145 of JARJEE010000006.1, read as the reverse complement.
TGTATAATTAACTTATATCTTACGTTTGGCTTAATTCCTAATGCTGAAAGGGACTCGTAAATTGTAAGCATTGTGCGTGGGATGTCGTATGATGAATGAGATATTACGGCAGATAATTTTGTTTGGTTAAGACATATTTTTCTATTCCGATGTCGTAAATTCTCTTTTGTGTCGTTTAGGTTTGTTGTGTACAATGAATAAGATTCCGAAAGTAAGATGTAAATGGTGAAATAATTCCAAGGAAATTGCGAAAGTTGTTGTACCGCTATAAGATTTCAAGACGTTTACAACTAAATCAAATTTATTTTTCAATTCTTACAAAATTTAATAAAAATAAGAAAATTCGTTACTACTACTACGTAGACGAGGAATATCATTTTGAACAAACTTTATGAATGCATTTCAACAAATACCAATATCAGCCAGCTGACTAACGTCAAAGAACCTGCCAGCGGAGACAAAGACATTCGGCTGATAAATTACCTGAATCACATTAGGAATCATTGAGCTTTTTCAATAAAAGTGGAAGGAAAGTGAACCATTACTCTCTGGAACGATCGAAGGTTACCGTAGTTCTGCGGATAGCGTAAGGAACCGAGATCCACCGATTTCCTTCTTATTTCGCACCGAAAAGGGATTTACTTAGGGTCGTATCGTTAAATCTACTATTTTTATAGGTCTCTCTTGTTAGCATGAAGGTCGTTTTTTACTTCATGTATATAGTAAAGTTTTGTTACTTTTTGGGGTATACTTAACTGTGACCTCAATTTAAGTTACGAAGTTGGAGCTCAGTTGATTGAATAAATTTTGTAGTATTGTAGTCCTGAAATTGCATAGGTTCGGTATGTTTTGACAATTTCAACGATTGCAAATGAAGGGCCTCTACTCTCTTTTATGTACTCCTATACTATAAACTTATCTAAAAAAACTAAAAAGACTATAATGACTCTAAAAACATTTAGCGCACTCTTTACATTTTATAAAAATTTAAAATTATCAGTCAACACTGATTAAGCTTATTTTCCATGAACTCTGCAATGGCATTAAGCGACGGCGCTCGGGTTAATCCTATCGACACCATAAAAGGTTAGGTCAAGCTATTTAGGTTCAGGTCTCTTTAAAGGCTAGTGTAGAAAGGATCTGGATTTAGATCACGTATTTTAGTTAGGTACAGGCCTAAATATCAAACCTTGCACAGAGGTAAATTATTTAGCATTTTAGCAACACTAAAAACGTATAATTTTTCCCTGTCTTAAGATGTTAAGGGGATGGTAATAGTTTCAAAAGGATTTTAGCACATGTTATATTCAGCAATCATTAAAATACTTATAAACCATCAAAGTACATAATTTTACTATAATATTATTTTGTCGTCTCTTAATCTTCTTTTTTAATGCACTCAAAAATAAACGCGGGTGAATCTAGGAAATGCTTAGAAATTATACCGTACTACTTTAATTTTCCTTTATCTCACCCTTTTCCTACAATTATATTGTAATAAGTCATTATTAATGACTATTATTTCTTAAGCAATACTTCATCTTGTTAACGATCATAATCTCAAAACATAAATAAAATAATATATCTACCAAAGCAACAACGTTCCACAGCGTTAACAAAATTAATCAGCGGCGTGAAAAACCAAACATTATATCTTTTCCCCGATTTAATCCCGCAGCGGCCGATTTAATTCCTGAAACTTATAGTCGTAAATCATCAGCCACCACCGCAGTTTAAATCAAAGACCGGGAATAAATTTCCATTATGCGATCATGAGAGTTTCCGGACGAAATGGCCGACCGACGCGGCGCGGCGTTGGGACACTGGTGTGAGCGGCGAACATACCTTACCGTGGAATTTAATTTCTGGAACAGCCTTGCTGGGGATATTTTAAACTGCCAGATTGTTTCAAATATCCTTAAGTTTAGATTTATAAAGCAACAAAGGCAGTTACCTCTACTGGCTCGGTGGTGTAGTGCAGTAAGTAAGTTGCGTTATGGTTGGTTAAAAAATCGAAAACAATCTTGTAATTTTTGATGCTTTTGACATTGATACTCGTATCTATGTATGTGGTTCACTGTTAAATATTTTTTTTCTATTATGAATATTAATAAAGTTTTAGTTTTGTATTTGTAGTTAGGTAAGTGAAGAAATTTGTTGTTAATTACTTTTATATTTGTATAATAGTTTTAATTGTAAATTATTTTTATATCAATTGTACGCCTCTGTGGCTAAACATCACTGTGTGTATTTTACGTTATGTAACACAATGCACGCTTATGTGTGTATATTCAAAGCTTTACAAATAAAATATATTCATTCTTATGAAACAATATTTGAATTTTTCCATATGGATAAGACGGAAGTAAAATAAACAGAATAAACATTTCGTTCCTTGTTGGTTCAATTTGATTCGTGGATGTCCAAAAGATTTCTACTAAGCAACTTGTCTAATTCCTACAAATACGCTTTCTTTACTCAGCACTTCTTAGCGACAATACTCGTTTACTTTGTTTCAGAATAATATCTATTTTACATTTTAAGGGATGGGAATGGTTCAAGACATCTATTCCTTATTCTACCCAAATTAAATCGTTGTTAATTTTAAAGAGTCTTAAATTTCTCCAGGCGGAGTATTCAAAACCCGATATCATTATATTAGGAGTTCCGAAAATGGCGACCGTTTAATAAAATATATTTTTGAATTATTATTTACAATTAAATATATTTTGTTTGGTATTATTACTTACTTTGATATTTTTAATATTTTAAGAAAGGAAAGGTCGAATGTAGCACATGTTGAAGCATCTTTATTATAATATACATTACATACGTGCATTTTATGGACCAATTTTAATAACTGAGAAAACTCAAATTTATATAACACAATAAAAAAAAAATAAAATAATTTCCAAGGACAAATCCGAAGATATTAAAGCCATTTCCAGCGTTACATTTGTAAGCCACAGCCGTCCGCTGCAGAAGGATAAAATAAATCTTCACCTTGCTCCCTCAGCTGTTGCCAACTCATGTAGGAAGCAGGTTGTACGAAAAAGATTATGAAAATACCAAAGCTCACTCTTTTTTAAATCCACGATGGTTCATATTTCAATGGTGTTTGTGAAAAATCATATTTGAGAACAAGTGTTTGCCCGTAACTTCGTCTGCGTGATTAACTGTACTTCACAATATGTTTTATATAGGTAAAAATTGATAGATACCCTAAACCTTATATCGTATCCATTTCTCCCCTCAACAGGAGAAAAGCCTTTAACTACGAATATCGTTATAATTTATTTGTGATTTTTCCGTCCCGTCCCGTTATATCCACGGCGTCCCGTCTTATTCTCACTTAAGGCATGTAATCCAGTCCCATCACATCCCTTTGATTACAAAAAAGTAACAAATATATCGGAATCCCATAAGAATACTACATTTTTCTGGATAAAAAGTAGCCAACGTGTTAATCCAAGGTGCTTAGATTAGCTACATTCACACCTAATTTATTTGCAATCCTTTGAACCGTATCTGAGTTCATCCCGCACAACCGCACAGACAAATAGACAAAAAATCATTGTTTTGAGTTCTATTACGTTAATATAGTCTTCCCGTATTGATTTTTTTGTCATTTATATTCCATGTACAGACATCGATCGGTTACAAAATTATATGTATGTTTTGTCATTTACCTTTACCTTTAACCTTTTTAATCTGTGTTCAAAACTGAGCCTGTTTTTATATGAAATCATCAAAGCGGAATAATGATGTTAGTAACAAAACTTTTACGTTTAAGAAATCACAATCACAGGCACAATCTTTTTACTATTTTTGTGTTCATTACCTTTAAATGATTTTTTTCACGTTAACTTTATCTAATTTCAGGACCAGCTTCCATTAATATAATTTCCCTTAGTAAAACTTTTCATTTTTAAGCAATCCGGTTTTCTTATAATTGTAATGATAGAGCTTTATTTTAATCTAATCTTAAAACAACTAAGGAAAAAGAACCCACATTCTACACAGCACACATAGCCATACTTCGGTTTAAACTAAGGTTTTATTCTGAAAGCTGCGGAGAAGTAGAATGGATCTTATTTAACTCCATTATTATATTATCTTCGCGCTTCATGCGCCGTCATCAAATCGGTTACGAGAACTAGCGTGTTCTGAGTGCTTTTATTCTATGAGCAAAGAAATCTTATTATATGATCCACTTAAGTTTCCACTTTCCGTTACTTTGATAGTAATGCTCTCGTGTGTAGCTATATTTGATATATTTCTACGTAGTTCGGTATTGTAGTGCTTTAAAGGTTTTGAGAGCGCCGATACTGTTAGTGTTTAGTATTGTCTACGGATTTCTGCCGCCAAAATTAGTGTTTAAACTTTTCTTTGGTTCAGTTTTAATGTTAAAATGTATGCCAACTCTTATTACTTTTATAATTTCCTTTTGTTTCGAAAACCGTATCATTTCTTTTAGTGTCCGAAACATAAGGCTGCAAATTCCTAATAGATTTCAATGTACCCATATAAATATACCTAGCGTTGCTTATTATATTTATAATAGGTATATTCCATATCTTAAAATACGACGTGAACAAAACACCTGTCCTATATAGTGTATTATCTATGAAAACACCATTCAAAATATGATTTATTAAAAAAAAATAGTATATACTCACGCGTGCAATGCCTCGGTTCGTCTGACGCGTCGCCACAGTCGTTGCTCCCATCACAAAATCTGTTTATCGGTATACACTTCTTATTAACGCACATATACTCTGAAATGCGACACCTGGTGTCATTTCCGTGCAACACTGGCAGCAGTTCCGGCTCAGGTATTTCATTGGATAAAGGACTGTCTCTCAAATATAATTTTCCATCCTTCCTCGGTTTTTCGGTGACAACGTCACAGTCTGTTAGTTGTATGGTTATAAGTATACCGATTGCTATTGCGATGTGGTCAGCCCCTGGAACAAGGAAATTATATATCAGAATTGTTGTTTAGGTCATAACATTTTGTGATGTAGAAATAACATTTATTTTCTCGCACGAGTTAAATGGTAGATAAGGATTCCATAACAATCTTGACGACGATGTAATCCTGTTTAGCTCGACGATGTTTTAAAACTAGCACTGGGCTTAAGACAATATTTTTTAAGGCTAGTTGTCTAATACAAGGTCTATGTACATAGCATCAAGATTTTCAAGCACTATCCAGCGTGTTTCTGAGCTATTTTCGTAACTGCAAAAATTGCTACTGAGTCTTTATCTAGACTGAAAACTTAGCATGATATTTAAAACGCACTATTTGATACTTTATTACCACAGAACCAAGTATCTGAAGTAAAGTTATATAATCAAATAAAAAATTATGACAATTTTACATACCTAATGTACATAGGACTTATTCTCACCAGGACACGCGTTTCGCCTTGCGTGTTCCATCCCACGATGTGATATGTGGCCAGCCCATAGCCATTTTTATCAGCCCATATACGTCCTACTGCAGGGCACAAGCCTCCTCTACAATCGAGAGAATAATTGTTAGGCATTACGCCGTACAGTCCACTACGCTGGCCTAGTTCAGGTTGGCGGACTTTAACATCGAACAGTTTTACTCAAGATGTTTTACTTATCTTAATAGTGTGTGGTGATCGACTATCAATAAACACAAGACTCCGAAAATTCAGAGGTGGGCCTTGGGATCTGAACCAGCAACCACCATGAACATGTTGGTATCCGCGTCTGGTGCGTTACCAACAGACCACCACACTCTCTGCCATATAGGGCACAAATTTCTGACTTCATGATAACGAATACCTAAATCCAATATAACTTTGCCCTACCAGATTAGATTTTTATTCAACAAAGTTACTACAGTAATTTCAGTATAATCAAAACAGACTATCCAGACACAATAGATTTTCTCTCGCCGATTGAAACAATTATGCTGGTCTGTTGGAAATCGGATAAACACAGCTTGAATCTGAAATACGATCTATTCGACTGCGTCACTAGTATGTATCGCGAAAGAAATTAGTATATTATTTATGAGTAGGTATTGTTAGATATTTCCTAATCGTCTTGAGTTGATTGTATTTGCTTATATAAGTTTTTTGCTAGGGAAAATCACAATAATAAAAAAATATCAGCCAATAATAAAAATAATTCATACTTTTATTTACATTAAATTGTAACTTTAAAATACAAAACTTAAAACTGTATGAAAGTTTTACTAGAGCTGAAAACGAAAGCTTTGCTTTTAAATCCGTCGAGATCGAAAGTAATACGGCACAAATATCTGGGGCAACATGTGGGGTTACAGCAGTTGATTAGAAACGTTAGCTAACTCGACGGCTCGATTGTGTTTCAGTTTCATTTTCACGTAACCTTTCAACAACATTCACTGTTTTCTTTTAAAAGAGCACAGATTCTGCCATCACAAAATACTAATTAAAACAATGATCACTTTAAAAATAATTAAGATTGTCTCGGATTATTAGCTACGCTTATCACATAAATATGTGTCAATGTAATTAACTTTTAGCCATATTTGATAAAAATAAAGTTTATAGCTTTTAAAACACACACAACGATTCTGACTCGACAGAAGAATTCACGGAAAAATTGCGGCGACAAAGCCAGTAAAATTAATTTAAATTAAACGGCACTTTTAAAAGTGTTGACGTCAAAAGTGTTGCTTTTAAAAGAGCGCAGATAAAAAGTAATATGGGCAACAAATATCAGAGGCAGCACGTCGGGTTACACTAGTTGATTAGAATCGTAGGTAAACTCGTTGGTCCGATGATGTTTGTCTTTCATTTCCAGACGTGATACTGTTTTTGTTTACCCACCTTTTGTGTAAATACTTGGGAAAATACGGCTTTTTACGTACATTTTTATGTTCATGTTCTGACATAACAAATATATTGTCAATATTTGGTTTACGTTCGGAACTAAAACGTTTATTATTTGTTTGGTTAGGTTGAATGTAAACTGGAAGTTTATGAACGAATGCCTATCAAAATGTCAAAAAGGTTCCATCAGAGTCCATTCAAAGGACATGTTAAGCTGCAAGTCTAGGTTTGCCATTTGGGAATTGCAGTAAAAGCAGCTAAGTTACGTTAGAATGTCAAAATACTGACATTAATCTTGACTGGCACAATAGGAAGTTTCAAACTGTAGTGAGTCATGTGTCCAGCAGTGGGATTTATACAAACCAATAGAGATAGATTAGAGCATAGACAGTTATCGAGTCGAAACTAAAAACGTAGAAATATGTTGATGTTAAAAATAAACCGTAATCAGAAATAAAATAATATAAAATTTCATTTAATACTCGTTCATTTCATGTCTTGCCAACTATGAAAGTTTTTATCCCCGGGGTGTTTCATTTCAATGCGAGTATTTTAGAGCGGAACTGTCATCAATCTTGCTTGGGCCTGTCTAAATGACGCCTTTTCATGCTTTCCATCTTCCTGTATTGAACAAGTTTGAATAGGGCTAATAATAAATTTAAAACGGGACAGCTAAGATCCCTCACGGCCCGTCCTTTGCCGGCTAAGGATGTGCCTTCTATTCTGTTTATGATACGTGAGGAGGGATAGATTACCACAGGGTGCTCGGTAAACGGTTTTATAAATATGGATAATGGTTTTTACGAGGCTGGTTTATAGTGGAAAATATGTTTTTAAATATGTGTATTATACACAAAAAAAATTAAGAACTTTTGTGATGAGTACAAATTTAATTTTAGCGCCTGGTACTCCAAAAACAATACCATTACTACTGTATAACGACATAATAATTTCGCTCGTCTCATTTCAAAGGCATCGCCATTCGAAGCAATAAAATAAATATTTTATTAATCACTTTGTACAAACATTTTAAAGTCTTCTACATAACTACTTCGATTGGGGTACAGAAAAATAAAAAATGGTAAAATGATTTTTTTAAATCTACAATTCACATCCCGGTATATTGTACACGTTTCGATGTAAACAATACTTAGCGTTAAACACAACCGGTAGAATAAATGAAACTTCCCATAGGTTTAGTTGGTATGAGTCGGCAGTTCCCCACAATGTCGTTTAGGTAGGCGGAAAAATATCAATTAATCACCGCCACTCTGGCATTGTTCGACGCGCCGTCATTACAGCGGATACTGGCATCCGTTGGACTAGAAATTGGTTCAAATGTTGGAGAATGTTGTCAGTTTAGCATAAATACGAGTAAAAAATAGGGGTGTATTGTTTTATACAAATATGTGGGAATAAGATTAACTGGGATGCTTAGTTTTATAATAAAATGTATCGTTTATTATCTTGTTCACGACGTAAATGTAAAATAATTATAGTCTCACGATTTTTTCTACTAGTTGCTCAATATTTTTATAGTCAGTTAATGATCAAGTACTACTTTTTTATGTTCAGGTTTTAGTAGTCTCGTACAACTCCTTCTGATTTTATTTAGGCTTATTTTCTTCTTCCCACTATTTGCTACAACAGCGTGTCAAATTAGCCCTCCATATTCATTCTTTCTTTTCAGACACAGAAAGTCCACTGTTAAACAGGCCGCCCCCAAGCATCTCTAAATCGACCTATTGGAAGCGACCTGCATCCATCGACTTCCTACAACCTTAACTTGGTTGTTCGTCCACCTTGTAGGGTGTCCGACACTACACTTGCCTGTACATACATTTTTCATTCAGGTAAATAATATTACGTCCTCTACCCTTTTTTTCTTTATCGTATTTAATTCTTATTCACTTTCAGTTTAGAATACCTTTTCATTCAAAGCCAGTAATATTTTGCAAACTTCGCCTACAAGTATGTTATTTGTATGCAATGTTAAATTATTTATGTTACAATCAATATAACTCATGTGTGCTAACAATGGCTTGTAGCTAAAACTATATAGTTATACAATAATGAATACATTCACGTACTTTTGGATACCAAGTGACAGTTCTTTGCCTATCTATAGACCCATGTCAAGCATTTTGGACGTGTCAAGTCATTCAAATCATTGTCGCCTGTACCGCATATCTATTCAATAAGAGACACAATGTTTTCTGATAAGCATATGCCATTGATACGAAAACTGTTTAAATGGAACTGATTATAGTAGATATGTGTTATACTAAAAAAATCTTTGAATCTTGTAAAATAGATATATTAGAAACATTCCTCTTAATATATCAAAAAGATTTGATATTGAAAGAGACAAAGAAATACTACTATGTTGTGAACATATGAAATATTTTTAATTCATATTTTATGGAACAGCTGCGAATTATCTCTTAAAATTTCCCTTAAATTATCCAATGTTATCATATTTAATCATTTATTTCTCCAATAAGTTTGTAAAACTGACAGCGAAAACATTGTTTAATTTTTAAAAAAAGATTCCGACGAATTGATAACCACCTTCTTTTTTGAAGTCGGTTAAAAATATTTCAGAAAGGTCTCTGCTATCATAATTGAGAAAATTAAATAGCATAGTAAAAAAATATATCTCTCGATTTTCTAACTTAAGAATTAGAATTACAAATGATAGAAAAGTATATTACATTTTATTTTGTGCCTTTAGTAGAAACCAAGCGAGTAAAAGAATAACTAGTACTTGAAACCATTTGTCTGGAATAATAAAAAAACGCTAGATTTTCGCGCCCGAAACGGAAAATAAACGCTGGGAAAATTGTGTGCTTTCTCACCGTTTACGACAACACCCACTCTACTTCCAGTCGCGAAACAGAACATGTATTACGCGAAGTTAATAACAAAAACGTGTAATATATAACTATATTACACGTCATACCGACGTATGTATATTAACTTAAAATATAATTACAAATAATAGTCACGAAAGGTAATTATTACATTAGCATATTTGCGGAAAATTCTTGGAATTTACATTGGAATTTACACTATGAATTGCTGGCAAAAACTAGCAGGTCAAACATGATTAGCACTAGAGTGAAATGCAAAATAGGGTTGCCACGCAACGCGGAGTGCGCTCAAACACTTTGCTGAGGTTTTGCGGGCTCGTGAACTACCTTCGATGTTGATTTTCCGTGTTAAATATTTTAACTGCGAATTTAAAACGAGTTTGATTTTTAAATTGCGGGTGTGAATCTTGTTTGATATTCTGTGGTGCTGTTAGGGCTGTCACGATTTGTTGCAAAAAATACTTATCAATATCAAAGCTGGCTATTATTATTTTAAGCTGGACTATGCGGGGTTTTAAGATGATATTGGAAATACTTAAGTCTGCACTAGATAATTATATAGCTTTAGATAACCTTTTGATATAATTTTAGCCCATTTATTTGGTTTACTGTCAATTGGTAGCAGTTTTATTAGAATTACAATAGCGAAACCAAAAAATATGCAATGATAAATGTGTGGATGAAATATACGCCCTGGGACTACAATATGTCTAATTCACTTGGGAGAAGTAATGATTTAAGGCTAAATACGAAACTATAAAAATTTGCTTACATGCATTGTTAGAATGACCAATATATTCCAAGCAGATTATAATGTTGATATTTAAATAAATTATTCGTACAAAGATATCAAATGAAACATAAGTATAATAGCAATATTTTCAATTAAAAACAATATCATATCCACAGTTTTATGTGACAGTTAATTTAATGTCTTCGTAGGAATTCGATTAATAAACTTTTGTAATAAAACTGAAGGAAAATGCCGCTCGCAATATAAGCCATAAAGTTTTCTTCATCGGTTATTAAACTGCGCTATCCGTAGCTTGGATTCTTGTGAATAAAAAATAATGATAATAAATAAACCCAACGGTCACATACATAGCTCTGACCCCGCATTAAGATCAATTAAGTCTTGTGTCGAGGGTTTCAGAAACTACAACAAACTTTTCGGTCTGACAAACTCCTAGTCCCAAGACAAATACTTAATAGTAGGCCCCACAAACTCTCACAGCCGGTACCTAAATATATGTATAGCAAGCAAAACAAAAAAATGCTTACTGCACAAATTACTACAAATATAAATTAATACAAATTACTGGTAGTAGGAGGTATCTTATATGTGAGAGGCCGCTTGGATAGGTACTACCGCAATGTCTATTTCTCCCGCCAAACAAATGAAACAGGATGGCGAACGCCGTGGAATGCCAAACATTGCTTTGTAATTCATGATATTGCTTGGTTTTGCTGCATCATATCGCTTACCATCAGACAAATGGCATGGTAGTCTCGCCATTCATATTAAAGAAAACATGCTTGGATAATCATCAAAATCCTCACTTCATTAAACAAAACCTCTTTAAAAGCGTTGTTATTTTACATCTCTAGAATTTATAAGAACAGAATAAAGTCTACAATTAAACGAAATTGCTTCATATTTTACTTTTGAATTTATTCCCAAAATATTTACATGAATCCATTCTGCATGAACTACAACAAACAAAACCACGTAAAATGACGTCATTGAGTTTCATTCAATAGCTTCGTGATGCCGTAACAGACAATATTTTCATCGTTTAAAATATATTTTATTCATGCGTATTTGCAATATCATCGTTAAACTGTTGTGAAAAAGCATGAATGGGCAAACTGAATACAAGTTGTGGCGGCCTTTGGTTACGTCAAGTGACGTCATAAACTGGCAACGTTTTGATGTTGCAAAATTAGGGACACACCCTTATAAAAGTTATTTATTTATTTCTTACTCGTATTGTTTTCTCTACATTGGCAATTGATCATATTGGTTGTATTGTACCGCTAAAAATTTGACTCAGTATTTGTACTAGCTTCTCCTTTATCTAATGATCAAAATAGTATCATGAAATATAATCTATCCAAAGACTTGTTTATCATTAACGAACTTATCATTAACGAACAGTCAGCTGAAAAAATACATATTTTGTTGACACTGAATAGTCACTACGTATCCAAAAGACCAACGTTACCACATGACAACATCTTACATCTTTTAATGGCAAAGACGCTTTAAAACATTAGTAAATCGCAGTCCACAAAGCGCCACTAATACACACACTGCCGGACCGTTCTAGCAGTCTGTTTTTCTACTAAATTGGATTTCGTTTCAATGAGATTTCCTTCTCCCCGCTTGCCATAAACGGTTTAATCCGTGGTCCGCAGTTCCTTACACTACGTTCCAGCAAGTTTCCATTCTTATTACCGAGCATTATGATCGCTTAAATTCAACTTGGGAGTGTAAAAGTGGACTTAATGGATCTCTTCATTTTTAACTTTGCCTGTATCAGCGGATCTGAATTTCAATGTTGTAAAACGATTTTTATTCTGCCAGAAATTTTGCATATTTAGGCAGATATATTTCACCTTTTATCGTCTACTACTACTACTTATCCAATCTTCTTGAAAACAAGTCGTTAATATAACCCGGAACTTTGCCAGAAATCAGATGCACAAAGTTTCTTACGGAAACCGCCGTCTTGGTTGGAAACACTTGCAACAAGAGTTATGTATGACCGTGATTACAGCTTCAAATATACGATATAACAGCGGAGATAAAACCATGTGTCACACAACTACTATGGTGCCAGATGCCAAAGCTATAGGTCATGTTAGAAGAGCTATGCATTAAGCATAGTTTTCATACTTTTGATCTCAATGCAGTAAATAATATAGTTAAAATAGTCCAGAAAAATTGCGTTGCTTTTCAACATTCTCAAATAGTGACAAAAACTAGTAATTGACCTATAAATACAAGCCAAATTTTAAACGAAAATAAAATTAATGTTTCATGATACAAAAGTAAAAAGACTAATATAAAATGCCTGCAAACAAAAATTTTCGCCAAAATTTAAATTAACATTCAAAATATGTCACTAATAGGGTTTTCAAAACACAAGGGATGGCTACTAACTCCTGAACCCGGAAGGCACTTAATCAAAAGAAACAATAGATATACAAAAACAGGTTTAAAGCTCCTCCGTGAGTAAGGAAACCAAAGGAAATCTAATTTTAAAGTTACAAAATTAGATTTTACATTGAAAGGCTTTTTAAAGAACTCATAAATTAATATTTTAACAATCTAAATATAAACAAGAAACTGCTTTACACTATTATGGTCCTGAAATATACTAACTGTTTTACGAAAATAAATCCTACACTCGCTGACGCTTACACATTGGCATTTGTCGAAATTACTAGCAACAAGAAATTATTCCCGCCAACACAGTTCAAAATGATGAAATTGAATCGACCGCAGATTTACAAACTAATAAACCGAATATTCCGCAATATGTTCTCGAAATCTGATTATGTGGGATAACTAAAAAGGTAAACCCACATTTGTTTACCGTGACTAAGCCGCTATAATTTGCTATTCAATGCGTTCAAGATTACGTAGAGCAGTTGTTCTTGTAATCAAAAACACATTAATAAATAAATAGTGGCGTCGTTTACATAGAATGTCGTAGGTATATTAACCTTGAATAATAATAGTTATACCGATACAGTTTTTATGACTCTAAAAAGTACTCTCCAAAATCTTTAGTGTCAATAATTATAAAATCAAATCAATCTACCCCATCTTTCACGTGATCTGCTAAAACTTCGTTAATTTCTTCAGAGTGTTTATTTACCCAAGATTCCACTTCATCTGTTATTACTATATCTTCATAGATCTTGCCCATTGCTATCCGAAGTTCGCATTGCATCTAATTTACAAAGACAAATGTGCGCTTTCCCTTACCAAGCTCGCATGTTCATGCGGTTTCACGTACCGGAACGGCGCACATCGACCTGAATGCTAAGTGTCGAATGTATGCTTTGTGCGGTCAGTGGGGCATTGTCTGTTGTAATTTCATGAAAGTACACCAGTTGAGTTCTCGCTAGCCGGCTTTGATGTTCGGTAAATTCACTGTTGCAATTGTTGTTTCAAACTGATACGGAATTTTGTTAATTCAAATTGTTTTTACGAACAATTCGATTTTTACCATTTTGAGTCGTATGACTCGTATCACTAGCCTAATGTTGCTATGAAGCAATTCAATTTTTATTACTGAGTAATTTGTTATTGTTGCCACTTTGGCTCGTATTGATTGCTAGACTAATGTTGCAATCAAGCAATTCCAAATTATTTATAAGCCTTTAAAGTGACTTTTTTGTACTGCAGAAAAATTATCAGTTGATTTAATTATTCCCGTCTGTCCAATTATTTCTTCACACATCGTATAAATACCATATTGATGAATATCAGTCTCAGGACGCACACTCTTACACCTAGATATAACAATGAGAACAATAATATTGATACTCATTACTCATAATTAAACTTTTGTTCCCAAACTAGCCACAGTAGGAGGCAAAAAGGATCAAAATAAAATAAAAAACTAGAGGACGGGATAAGCATTGAACATGCACTTTTAAAGAATCAAAACTACATTTGTAAAATGGCAAAAATTCACCGGCTGCACCCGCTCACGTAGCGAGCGAAATTTACACGTTAGACTCGTGTTACAGCCATTAAGTAAATTGGATGCTAATTTGAGTAGCTTTTCAGACGGTGGTAATTATATGGTAGGTGGCTGGTGAACGGATGCCAGGGGAAAGTGTGAATCTATCTCTGAACGAAAGGGGATATCAGTTGCACGACTGTTGTTATTCATTGACAATGTTCTATGTATACAAATGCACACAAGTGAAGTTAGAAATCATATTTTTAGCTGTTCTGTTCTGTGAAATGAATCATATTATGCTGTAGTAATATATTGGATTTCAACGTCTTTAACAATAAGTAGTTTTATAGAAAGCTAAAAATACAGTAAGATAACAATAGATACACGAAGATATTGCGAGGACGCCTTGGTGAACTCCCCGCGGAAATCACAGAAAAACTATTTCACATTAAAGCAAATGGATTTTGTAGATACAAGTAACGTAATAAAGAGAACACTGTTTATTTTCAGGCTAACGGTTCTGTAGTTCGGGAATTGTATTGTGCGGATTGTAATAGAAAAATCAAATGAACCTTTATATGGCTTTGAACCCAGAAATAAGGTGAGTGATTGTTATGGGAATAGTAGGTATGTCCCCGGAGTTAATAATAATAAATAAAAATAATAAGGATTTAGGATGTAGCGGAACAGAAGAGATGAAGATACGTGGTACTTGTAAGATAATTTCACTTTATTAATAATACTTTAGAACGGATAAACCTTAAAGATAACCATATACTCAACGGTATATTTGACAGGTTTGCCTGTAAAATTACATCCGTCAGGTGTGCTAGAGCTGAGAAGAGGACAAACGCGAAAATTAAACCTATATAAACTCTCAGTAGAAGACATGGCCCCGGCAGCGGCGAACGCGAATCTCGGCGCTGTGGCGCTGATAGGTTTATTGTTAGTTTTGATGAAAAGAAGGATGACCACTACACATGCTCTATTTTGCCTGTACAGTTATAACTGCGCAGGTATGGGTATCCTCGTATAGAAGTAAAAAATATCGAAACATAAATTATTTCAGTTGCCTGCACATATGTGGAAACCTCGACAGTTTAACAACATACCGCTTTACCTGGACGATGTATAATAAGCTTAGAGCACACTTTCTACTCCAATTCAGCATCAGCATTTATTTATTTATTATTTTATGACGTTGGTTGGTATCTTTCCAGAACTAACAAAGTCAAGCTTGAGTTCCAATTGGCTAATTCGTATAAACTTCTTATATTCATACCGAAAGATATATCTACCTATAGGCTAATTGAGAAGGAACAATTTTATATATCCTTACATGATAAGTTTCACATTGAATTTGGTAGAATATATTTAGTAATGTTGAAAAAATATTTGACCCGTGAATTAGCTAACGTCAGTGCGCCAACTATAACTGTCATGACAAATACGTAATCCACTTCGGGCGAAATCATATTTTGAATCGAAAACTCATACAGAAAAATTGAATAGTAAACTAAATCCAGGATTTGACCGTTTTAAGCCAATGGATATACAAAATATTTTAACGATACTAAAAATAAATATTTTCGTTCATGAATCAAATCAAATCATGAATGAATATTAAAATGAGTGATAGATTAGGTGGGATGAAATAGACTTTCAAAATTTGTCATATTTAGTCCCAAGGCATACCTGCGACTTTTTAGAATGACGTGCATAGTAAATACTTGATTAAACGTTGATGTCACACATCGTCACGAAACCTGCAGACCTAATAGTTTTTTTTTTTAAACGAGAGTAAAGCTCCTTTAGCCTTCCTTCCGACACTCGGGGGAGATCGGATGGGGCATGTCGGGGTCTCCGGCTTTCCAGCCTGTTATCAGGCTGGGTCCCTACCGAGATCTAAAAAGATCTTTTGCCGGCATACCGACTAAAACCTCTCGGTGGCCATCACGCGCGTTATGGGTGACAGGCGATGTGGACAGGCGAATGGCGCCCATTTAATTCGCCGTGTCACCCGGCGCACTGCCAAATATGGCTCCTCACATGTTGGGAGGGCGCAGATGCCCTCACTTTCCCTACTTCGGACGCCCATGGTGAGATGGGCGTCCGCGACAGACACGAGGCCACACGTTCTGCCGCCCATCTCGGGGTCACTCCCGACATGAGCACACAGCCCCCGCTGTGTGCTTAGCGACCCCGATGACCCCTTTTAGTCGCCTCTTACGACAGGCAGGGGATACCGTGGTGGAATTCTGGCGCCCCTTGACCACTGGGCGGGGCGCCGGGTCAGCCATTGTCATTCACCCGGCGCCTCCTTCTCGGTTGGCTGCGGCGGGTGGGATCGTTCTGCTCACGATCCCGCCCCGCACTCTCCTTCTGCGAGATGATGATCTCACAGAAGGTGAGCATGGCCTGCCATGACCTCCTACTCTCAACCATGGAAGGAATCACGGCTGAGAGTGAGAGGTCCTCTCCGATGGCTGTTCGGAGAGCTGCACGCTCCTCTTCCCAAGCTGGACACTCCGAGAGAGTGTGCCAGACCTAATAGTGCATTAACACCCTTGGCAAACCTCGGCCAGCCTCCACCAACGCAAGCGTGTACACGGGGTGATTGGACCGGGCTGGCCTTAACTTTTCATTGTTCATAGCTTGGTATACGTTGGCTCAGCCTCAGCCAATGTGTAAATGCGCCATAACAGATTTTTGTAAAAAAAAAAAAAGTCATTTTAAGGCAAGGCTGCAATATGCATGCCAACCTCAAAAAAAAAATAAGGGTACCATGAACACAAGCGCCGTTAATGATAAGACCGCCACTTGTAAAATCGGCAATTTATTCTTAAGATTTTTATATATTTAAGTTGTTTTTCATGATGAGCAATATAGTAAAATAAATAAAATAATATAAGCATTATAATTTTAAATGAAGCATACAATTTGGTATCTAGAACAACATAAATATGAATTAAATTCCATGGGTCTAAATTCCGCTATCAATTTTGACAAAATCTCTCTTCCGGACAGTCGGAACAATCGGCTGCTTCGGAACTGTGCTCCGCAAGTTCCTTATTGGAAACTTGTCAGCTAGGTGTGACAGCCGCGGAAATGTCAGGCCTACGAGACATCTGTCTGTGATGTTCGGGCGGAGGCCAAGTTGCAGCGGGTATTGTTGAAGAATTTCGTAAAATATGTATTGAATTTATTTTTAAGATTTTTTTGACGTGACAACGTCTTAAATTAGGTTGCGGCTGGGAGTCACTTATGAAAAAGTGTAACGCCCGGTAACGTTACGATGAGTCACCGAACGAGAGAGAGGCCCGCCGAATGCCTTGCGTCTCTCTCCCACTCAACTATGATCTAATTATAGTTGAGTGATTAATTTAATTATATTCATATCAATAAATATTCTACCGAGAAAAAGACGTTGTCACGTAAAATCTTCGCCCGTAAAACCGACTTTACAGGCAACCATTTTTTTTATATTACTGAAAATTTTGGAGCAACATTTACCTTATGGTTAGTGTAATTGACAGAGTAAAGCTTAAACGCTTCATTCTGTGAATGTTTTTGTTTTATGTTCACGATTCCATGGTTTTCACCATCGTACACAGAATATTCGTGAAAACACGAATCCTTAATCGGCATTTAAGGAGTTTCTAATAAGGAAAAAGATTATCCGCATCTTATATGCTATTAAAGATAAAGATTTTACTACTTCCATAGAAACAAGACGTAATATTTAAAACAATTTGTTTATTAATGTACCCAGCGTCAGTACTTATCATTGTATATCACAAGCACTTTATCGAAAAATCCCATCATCGTGTACAAATATTTAACGCGAAATCTATATCGAAACCATTCTGGCCCGTTAATTTAAACGATATGAATGAAAAACAACAAATTTCTGTTTGAATACTCGATACTAAAAATTAATGTATTTCGATTGATCAAAATATCGCTGGAACTTAGATCACAACCCAATAACAATAGCGATAGTGCGCTACGTCTAGCGATCTGATACGACATGACAGCGACCTAATTCGATTATTTAATTAGTAATCAATTGCCTAAATTGGCTTCTAGTGGATTCGTATTAAGAATTAAAATCTTGTTGTCTTAATGATTACATGTGTAACGCAGTTTGTTTTGTAGCACTTTTGCGAAGTATTTGTAGAATAATACCAAGTAAAAAGTTTTTTCATCATACAGGGTATATCAAGACTGCTACCGAAAACGAAGTTGAGTGATAGTTTTAGTATCTACAACACAATGCAACTAAAAATCTCGTAAAGAAAGACGACTTTTTGGTTGCATTGTATAGCTATTCTATAAAGAAATCACACGTCGAGATTCTTTTACTGTTGGTACTTGGTAGTTGAGGATTATTAGTATTTGAGTATTTGAGGATTAATATTGATATGTGAGGGGCCGCCTGGGTAGGTTTTACCTCCATGTCTATTTCTCATGCCAAACAGCAGTGTAAATACACTGTTGTGTTCCGATTTAAAGTACATTGTAGCCTGAGTAACTGGACATAATGGTACAAACACACATTGCTGTGGTACAAAAACCAAGCATGCTCTATCAAATATTTTTGTATATTCTATTCTGAGTACTGCATGTTTACTGAGAATTCTGTATTACTATCGCAATACCTACACGAACTACAGAACCTTTGATAACACACAATAGGGCTATATTTTATAGCGATTACAAAGCTCCACGCTTATCTCTGCTGCTTGGAATACCTTTTGCACCTTCGCGTAAATCGTGTACGCATGAATAGATAGAAAAAGACGGGTAATGTCTTTTTGCACGTAGATTTTTTAAAAATATGAAAAACCATATTTTTATTTCTAGCTTCTTTGTAAGAGTAGTTTTAATTTTGTAGCAATAAACCGTTTTTACAAATTTGAATTTTTTTCTCCTTCATTCTTCCTCATTTGCGATTAGTAGCAACTAGTGAAAGGAAATTATTTTTGATTTATTGATGTCTACATCCAGTTTTATAATTTCGTATTAAAACACAATTTCATTCAAATTCAAATCGACTATCATAATAATTATTGCCATTTCAACATTGCTTGCGCAGTTAACTTCTTAATTCACAAAATACATAATAGCCAAACATTTTTGGAAAGAACAGTTATAAGTGAAAAGCAATTCCATTCCAAAGCACAAAATACCCTCTAAATAACCTCTAAAAATAATGTATTTCCAAAGCAGTACAACCGTACGCTGCATTCGAACTGTTGGTTACGTGAACAACATGTCACGTAAAACCGTTGCTTTACGAGTTCTAATGGCATCGTATTTAATGCTGTTCTAGTTTTTTCCATCGATATTTACAACAACACGGCTTACATCGACAGTTCTCGGTTTGTGAATACATTCATATCCTTTAAAAAGCACTTAATGTAATAGAGCGTTGCTGAAGTTAAAAGCATTTTCCAGCCAACGACTTAAGAAGATTTTGTTATATAAGGAATCTAAGAAACTGCTGCCAATTGACGGTAAGTAAAATAAAATAATAAATAAATACACCCACAGTCACATACATAGTCCCCACTAAGAACCTCACACTAAGGTCGAGTCTTGTGTCGTGGGAATCAGGAACTACGACTTTTCGGTTTCACTAACACTCAGACCTGTAACAAATACTTGTGGTTCACACAAATATTTTTTTTCGGTGCGGGGATCAAACCCGCGGCTTCTCGTTTCACAGCCGGCTTCTAACCAACTACGGCACGGAAGCTGTCAGTACATTAATACATCGTAGTGTCCTTATAGTCTAGGCAGAGTTTTTAACGACGAAAGATTTTCATAGATTGGTCAATGGAGACAGTTATGTTTCCCATATTGAAACCTCAAACCCTATTACTATGATATAAATAAATAAATAACACCCAACAGTCACATACATAGTCCTGACCCCACACTAAGATCGAGTCTTGTGTCGTGGGTATCAGGAACTACGAGAGACTTTTCGGTCTCACGAACACCCAGACCCGGAAGAAATATTTGTGGGCCGCACAAACATTTCTCTCGGTGCGGGGATCGAACCCGCGACCTCTCGTTTCACAGGCAGCGTCTAAACAACTCCACCACGGAGGTTGTCGGTTGTTGTTGATATTTTTGATAGGTCTGTG
The DNA here is from genome assembly GCA_030180105.1 of Hyles lineata. NCBI lineage: Eukaryota > Metazoa > Arthropoda > Insecta > Lepidoptera > Sphingidae > Hyles > Hyles lineata. The sequence goes on along the minus strand of JARJEE010000006.1, from coordinate 12,931,557 downwards.
ATAGATACATATATAGTTTTTAATGCCGCCTATAAAAGTTTTCAATAAAATACCAGTACCACCCAGCCCCATTCACCACTTTATTTTGCTACACAAGGCTCTATCTAATATTCATCTTCAAATGTAGACTACATGCATATAATTCTTAAGGGGTTGCGGTTGCATGCTCATGCGTATAGCAAACTACATTTTAAAAGAGAAAGCATAATACAACACTGGTTTTTTCGGTAGAATGGTCCAGAACGCTAAATTCAACATACTTAAAATGGATATAGAATACGATATTCTCGAGTAAGAAAAAGGCTACACACCCGTATAGTACATATTTTTATTATTATTTATTATTTAAATCTTTATTGTACACAAACTAGAGCTATTTATTTATTTTAAACACTAAGTACAAATAAATAGTACAAGCGGAGTTAATGCCTAACAGCATAGCTACTATATTTAAAACTTCTATATATTTTTTTTTATTTTTTTAGCTAGTGTCTAAACTAGGCCTAGTTTGTATCTAAGATACTAGAAACTTCCAGCGTAATATTTGGAACACATTATAGTTAATAATTTTGACTTTTGTATTGTAGAGATACAAATGTGCTGGCTAAAACTTATAAGGAACTGTACCCCAAAATGTAAAGAAAGCAGTGTCTTTAATACTGGGCAAAATATGAAAATGGGTGGTATTTCGCCTTCTTCTGTGCCGAGTAGTGCCCTTTTCTCGTAAATACAACAAGTATTAGTTAGAGCAGAGCAAAATGTATCTAGAAACTGACAGTAAAGCCAAGTAACAAACAATTTACCAAATTGTTGAGAGCTAAGCAAATTGGAGGTGCGGTATTTAAACCGCCGATGTTGGGGAATATTGTACTGGAAATTTACAATTTCGGTATTATATTGCATAATACGAGGGGTGATCAAAAAGTAATGATAAACGGGTAATTCTAATAAAGATAAAAATTAAAAAAAAAAAACATTTCGCTTCTTCAGTCCTTCACCACTTTCCAGCTAAAAAATTGTATAAATAGGACGTCATTTGGAGGAGCTACATTCATTTGAATACCAGCAGTCGGAGCGACAACACGAAAATGGAGAAACACGAAGTGAGATACGTCATCAAGTACCTCTGTTTGAAAAAAATGTCTACCAAAGAGGTACACGCCGATTTGGTGGAGACACTGGGGGACTCTGCTCCTCTATATTCTACGGTGGCACGGTGGTGCAAAGAGTTTAAGTTGGGTAGAACATCCACAGAAGATGAACATCGCGAGGGACGCCCAACCTCGTCCCTCACGGAGGAAAACGTGAAAAAAATCGAAGATATCGTGTTAGCAGACCGAAGAGTAACCATCAGACATTTAGCTGAGGTCACAGGGATCTCATATGGCAGCATCCAAAACATTTTGACCAGCAAAATGAATATGAAGAAGGTCTCCGCGCGTTGGGTCCCGAGAATGTTAACGGACGAACAAAAGAAAAAGCGAGTTGACATTTCAAGAGCCAATCTTGCAAAGTTCCAGGCTGACCAAGAATTATTTTTGTCACGATTTGTGACCATGGACGAAACATGGATCCATCATTTTGATCCGGAGACCAAACAACAATCGATGACTTGGAAAAGGCCATCCTCACCGACTCCTAAGAAGTTCAAAGTCTCGAGCTCGGCGGGCAAGGTTATGGCGTCCGTTTTCTGGGATGCTCAGGGAATCATAATGGTTGATTACCTAGAAAAGGGAGCTACTATTACGGGCTCCTACTACGCTGATCAAATAAGACGACTGCGAGACGCCATAAAGGAAAAAAGACGGGGCAAACTCCGAGCGAAAGTCCTGTTTCATCAGGACAACGCTCCTGCACACAGAGCCGAAGTTGCGATCGCTGCCATTCGAGAAGCAGGCTTCGAACTGGTCGAACACCCGCCCTATTCTCCAGATTTAGCCCCCAGCGATTTTCATTTATTTCCTAGGCTCAAGGAACACCTCAGGGGCAAGAAATTTGAGGATGATAGCGAGGTGATGGATGCTGTAGAGGCATTTTGGGATAGTCAGGATACAGATTTTTTTTTAAAGGGTATTTTAGGTTTGGAGAAACGTTGGACTAAATGTATCGACTTGTTAGGAGACTATGTAGAAAAATAAATTAAATTTAAACTAAAATCGTTGTTTTTTTATACTTATTATCATTACTTTTTGATCGCTCCTCGTATATACGAACCCCTGCAGGCCGCGGGCCTTCTCTACTGTCATCAGTCTGATTAAGAGGGGTTAGGCCATATAATCCACCTCGCAGGCCTAGTGCTGGTTGGTGGACTTTACATTCTTTAGGACATCATACAAATCACTATGGTATGCAAATTTCCTCACGATTTTTTCCTTCCCCGTTATTTGTCAGTACAAATTGATACAGTTGTCAAAGCCCATAATCGTTCAGTGGTGGGGACGGGAATGCCCTACAATCATTTATTTGATAGTCATAATTCACCAAATTGTCCTATTGCGGCCAGGCGGACTTTACGCACCACTGTTTTTCTTTCGACTGCCTCCCTGGCTTAATTGTACTAGGGTACGGTTACAAAGCTGAGGTCTCAGGTTGGAATCCCAGGTCGGGCAAAGTGATATTGGATTTTTCTATTTATTACCTGCCCAGAATTTGTGCCCGATTTGGCAACGAAACATATTATAAGGCGAAATGTGGGTTTGAGGGATTGTAGATTTACAATAAATTCTTGTTGTATGCTATCTTTCAGAAACCTACAATTCACTCTTTTACGAAAATCAGTCAACGAAATATGCCTTCATATACAAATTACTGAAAATACTGCTATTGTCATCTACTGAATTGATTCGTAAAAATATTTCCGATAAAAAAACCTTTATTTCATAACCACTTTAGAATTCGTAGATATTCATCATTAACCATAGAATAAAATGGTAAAAACTAACAATAGAACGCTATAGTCATATATTTGTAATAGTAATACCAGCTAACATACATCCCGCTGCTGAACATGGATTTATGGGCAAAGTCTACTATGCTATTTTCGGAGACAACTTCTAAAATTGTTGAGATAATTCTCAGTTACGCGATTTTCCTCACGACATTTACTATAATCTTTAAAATAAGGGACCCTCTCCATTTCAAGAGGAAAAACTTGAGCAGTGAAGCGAAAAAAGCCAAATTTATTATAATATTTAAAAGCGATGCGCGATCGTATCGCTTACCATCAGGCGAACGGCCTGTTCGTCTCACCATTCAAAGCAATAAAAAAAGGTTACTTAAAAAAGTCAAATAGATTATTGATGTTTCGAGCCCAAATTCCCACTTCCGATTTAACAGTCCGGTACTAATACAATTACGGCTCGCTGTACTCGTTATATTATTAAAATAGTAAATATTGGAACAGTGTAAACGGTTTATAGGCTGGTGAATGTCGTAGGGAGCTGTTCAACGCAGATGTCGTTTGATGGAGGTAAGTCATTTCCAGTAATCGGCCTACTGAAGAAAATATAGTTGCTGTCGACACTATAGAAAGGATTGTTATAAATAATTGGATAGAAATTTGCTAAATTTGTTGTATTTGATTTAAATCTGTCTGTAATTGTTGATCTATCGGTACGATTGACACCAAATCTATTTGATTGTTAATAATAATATCGGTACTTCTAGAACCCTAAATTTTGGTAGATAAGTTTAGTTAACTGAAGAAGTTAGGAAAGATAATATAATAAAGGATACAGGAACTCGCTGGATGCAGAACGCTTAATAGGTCTCTGTGAATATATTTTAGAGAAGCCCATGTTCAGCAGCGAACTTTATAATTATGAGGAGTAAAGATTATAATTATAAATTATAAATGTAATCAATGAAGTATTATCTCCTGCTTGCCGTATTGAATTGGATATAAATACTTATACCCTCATTTTTTTAATAAATGATTATTTTAATGTCGTTAATGTAATCTTTACAAAAACAGCGCAGCATTCAAACCTCAACATTAATATAAAGGCTTTTGTTCATTATCTGCCGCTAGTTTTCGTAATAAACATTTTCGTACCCTTGCACCAAAAACGAGGACAGAAGACAATAGGGAAAAAATGAACGCTTTTAACATTTTCAGCCTGTTTATAAGTCAGGCGTATCACTAGATAGTTTCAATATTAAGCGTAAACAACACCCGCAGAGCAAACAGTATGAAATTTGAATAAACCACGCAACTGACACGCCGGATTCCGAATAATAAAATATATTAGATTCAGCTTTGTACCCACGGAGATGTATTCCAATCGGGATTTTGCGAGAAAAGGGTGACGTCGTGTAGATCAATGTTAGAGACAAATTTTGCAACAACTTGCTGATAGTTATGGTTGCTAAACGAGGTAAAATGAATGCGTTGCATCTGTAAATACAATGTCGTCGCACATTGACTGACGAGAGATGATTCTCTTAGTATTTGCCACAGCTATGCTTGTCTCTTTAGTTGCTTCTTCACCGGCCTCTTAAAGGTCCAAGAATTGTTGAAAACCAAATACAAGGACCAGCATGTTCAACAACTTCAAGTTTTAGTGGAAAAAGAAACTACATACGATTCATCAGGATCATCACCAGCTGTCTATTAAACCACATAATACCAAGTTTAAAGCATACTGTTTGAATATTATCTGGTAAAAGAAGGAATAGTAATAGTAGAACAAAGGAATGCCTAATCCAGTAGTCTCAGACCGCAATGAAATGCGACAACAACAATATAAATTTAAACAATTTTCTTATATACTTTGGTACCATTTCATCAAAGAAAAATAATGTGAAATAAAAATACTTGTACTTATCAGGTCGACCAACCCTATTCATTCAGTATTTCCATGATATCAGAATAAATCAATAAATAATTCCATTCTAAAAAAGCTAATGGATGAACGCATTTATGGTTTACCAATAAGCACTCCTGAACGAGCAAATACAAATTCTTGCGCGTTTAAATATTAATGAAAATATTTTCTCTCGATTATTTAAAATTCCCGACGTATGCAGATTTCACTCCAGATTTTATGTTTACGATAAATGATATCTGTTCCATGGTAAATTAAATGATGCATCGCAAAGCGCGGACGCGTTCTGTATTCCATCAAAAATCTCGACTTTATTTACCGCATTCTGTGAAATAAATCCGTTTTATATTGACCCACATTCGGAACCAACAGTTGAATCAGATATGAAATCTAACATTGGATTTACTCGATGCTGCGAAGACATATAATAAGGCAAACATTCTAATGCAAAACTTGTGATTCTTATAGAAACGTTAGAAATACTCTACAAGAATCCGCAACAGGATTGGCTAAGGTCTAAATTCCTCTCAGTTGTTAAAATTTATATGTGGACATTTCACTAACCATGATTCGGTATGTTTTGTTAATAAAATAAAAAAGTAGTCATCAGGTCTATTCTTGTAACTTCGTTGGACCAGTTTTAAAAAATAATAAAGGATTATGACGTACACAGTGTTTTTATGCTAAAGCCTATTCAAATCTAAGCCCAGGATACGTCTCAAATACTTCAAAATTAAGCGATTGCTATTTAGGTATTGTGAACAACCAGAATACCCGTGCAATCGTTGGAGTAGAAGATAAAAGCTGATAGTAGCTAAGACAAACATGGAATGACCACGTGGAAGACCGTTCAGTAGGTGAAGAGATGACTTAGATCATTTTGATAACTACTGGCAAAACAAAGCCTTTGATAAACTGGACTGGGAGAAGGCAAGCGAGGTCTTAGTCCTGCATTGGGATATTATAGGTTACAAAAATAAAAAGTTATTAAGAAGTCCGTGATGGCCTGTTTTTAACAGTTGTGGCCGCTAACATGTTTACGGTAATCGCGGGTTCAAGTCCCAGGTCACACCTCTGACTTATCGGAGTGATGTGTGTATTGGCTGTCAATCACCACACACTATAACGGTGAAGGAAACAATCGTGAGGAAACATGCATACCATAGCGATTTCCGCACAGTGGTGGACTATATGGCCTAAACCCTCTCGTCGTACTCATAATCGTAAAGGTGGCCCGTGCCCGGCAGTGGAACGTATGACTCATACACATAAGTTATCACACTATGGGTGTACAGCTCAAAAGAAGGACATACCTACCGTAATACATTGTCTGTGATCTCCTATTCAGATATTATAAATGTGGAAAAAATATTCCAAGACGCACTGAGCTTCAATTATAAAAATATCAACCAAACATTATCGCAAAAAACAGCTTCAGATGTATCGAATATTTATTTATATCCAATTACTCGGTTCATTACTTTCAATACTAAGTGATATACGCTCACACATAAATATATTTATGTCTCCTCCCACATTTCTTTGAAATAGAAACGTATACTTGGAAGTCAAAGTTATTTTTTTCAGCTCACACGCTCACATTTATCTCTATTCTTTATTGTATTTATTTTCATCGATAACAATATATGAGACAGACCCCACTCACCTCGTGACCCCAGGCGGTACACTAATACATTTTCCTTGTAATATATTGCCTGTAAATATGCTGAAATGGATTTTTGTTTCATAAATGCTATTTATTTACTTAAACTGAGAGGGTATAGTTTTTTTTTGTACGAATACTATGCGATGTTTTTATTGGATTGCGGTTCGGTCGAGTGTTGGCACTTTTCGTTCCTAACGTATATCTATATATTTTTGTATTGCAATGAATGGCGAGACAAGCATGCCATTTGCCTTATGGTAAGCAATAGGATCACTCAAGAACAGTAGCAAAACCAAACACTACCATGAGTTACATAGTATTGCTTGGCATTCCATTGCGCCCGCCATCCAATAAGATGTTAACTTTAAATATGTTCAGTAGTTTTTCTCCGGTTAAAATGTCCTTCAATCCGGAACACAATAGTGCATTTATACTATTGTTTAGCAGGAGAAATAAACATTGTGTACCACTACTTAGGCGGCCTCTCACATATTACAAGAAACCTACCACCATATATGATCTTCATGCCTTTTATATAATAATATATTCAAAAATGGGTGTCTAGGGTGCGGCAATTAATATACGCATATTTTATTTTTCGGAGAACCGTATCTCCTGTTTAGGGTATATTACGGTTCCACATAACCACGAAGAATATTATGAAAAAGCACTTCCATTTAAGATAATAATTGTATCAATACCCGATATCAGAACACCTAGTATTCGCATATTTACAGATCTATTTTGCTTAATTTAGTTAAAGTAATATTCAGACGTAAATAAGTGCGTGGTGGCCTGTTGGTAAACGGACCAGACGCGGCTGCCAATATGTTCACGGTGGTCGCGGGTTCAAATCCCAGGGCACCTTTGACTTTTCGAAGTCATGTGTGTATTGATAATCAATCACCACGCACTAAAACGGTGAAGGAAAACATCGCGAGGAAGCCTGCATACCATAGCGATTAAAATGAATTTCTATGGTATGTAAGTTCGCCAACTCGCATTAGGCCAGCGTGGTGGACTATATGGCCTAACCACTCTCAATCGTACTGTCGATTGTAGAGTAGGCCCGTGCCCTGCAGTGGGACGTATATGGGCTGATACAGATACAGACAGAATATTCAGACATGTGCATCCGGGTATTAATAGATTGAACCTAATCATAGTATTTGATGTAATATAGTTATGTTGACACTATTACGGAAATTGCAAGTCGTGTTCTAATATAATGGAGATGTCGAAGGGCGTTGATTGACACATTGTTGTGCTAAGCTGACTCAAAGGCATTGGACGTATGTATAGACTTCTGAAGATATATCGTTTAACAATTGAAATTATGTGTAGTAAATAAATACTCCAAATTGACACAATGTAGTTCTATACAGTGTTGTAATGGAGATATACAAAAACTACGAGAGACTTGTCGATTCTACAACATTCAATTGCAAAAGAAAAATATTTTGCAATAGGTAGAGAAGGACAAATGTTTGTGAGGCACAATTATTTGTCTCGGGTTTGGGTGTGTTTGTGAGACTGAAAAGTCTCTCGCAGTGTCTAATACTCACAATACAACACATCATTAATCTTAATAGGAGTCAGGACTATGTATACGGGGTGTATTTTTTATATTATATATAGGTGAAAACACCAATACTAGGAAAGCATTACCAAAATTAAAAACCTTCATTTTTAAGACAGAATACCGAGCTTACTGGACCGTGATCTCTTCGCAAGATTATTTTCTTCCAAAATATCTCAAGAGTTATCAATGACTATTTTTATATCACCAGCTTATGTTGAATCATCCATTGCTTTAGTTTATTTTCCTCAATACAAAAATAATTAAAATTATTATTACGTCCTTTACTTTTTGTATTCTCTATACCCAATTTTCAAATAAACGCTGCTTGTACCACAAAATACAATGTAGATGTTCAACCTTCATACTCAGGAGTGCAATAATCTTCATAGAGTTCGTTAAGCCTACATAATCCATGTATGCCAGATCAACTTCTCCCCTGGGCGCGATTTACGACGCTTTAGCTCCACTCCTCGACTTAAGGATCAGGGTAAGCCAGCAGGCCGTCGAACGGTATAACTACGCATCAGGGACCTCAATATTCACAAACATTGATGACTCCTGAGGATGTATTTATATTTTGCTGTGAACACTTTAATGATAGTAAAGCTGGAAAATATGTAACGGACTTATGTATAATAAGGATACGATTGTTCTGATTACAAAGCGATAAAATGTTTTAACTGTAGATCCTAATGATAAAGTACTGAATTGAATTAGCTTGTTTCTCGACTACAATAATAATAAATACCTTGACATTGGCATAATCTCCGATTCTATGGGGGAGTCATCTGTCATTTAAAGAAGAAGAATATTAGCTTGTTGAAGACATGTAAAAAAACCGTAAAGTATCACCTTTTTTAGAATCCATGGAACATTTTATACAGAAACTTCAATAAAATGCTACAACGACTCAGATTGATTCAACAGAAATGAAGAACGGAACTACAAATCAAATAAAACGAAACACGTCGGTAACCTAAAAGCTAGATTTGAAGTTGATAGCTTTTATCTGATCCGCAGGAGTAATGCCGGTGGCCGGTTCGGTTTTGTTTTATTCCTCGGTGTCAGTGCTAACAGAATTTAAAACGAGTTACGTAATAGCCGCTCTTGGACTCGAGACCACTAGGACGCTTCTATCATTTTATACTAAGGTGTATGCCCTGGGCTCACACGAGACAAATTGGTTTATAAACGAAGGTGAAGCTCACTTGCTAGTCTTTGCAATGCGGTTAAAACGGACTTCATTATCGGTCCGGTTATTAGACGATCCAGTTTATTTTTGATGATATAAATAATAAACAAAAAGTTACGACTTTATTTAACGCATTTATACGCAAAGTTTGACAATGATGTGTGCAACTGAGATAATTGTGAATGCCCTCGTAGCCTACTTAAATCATTAGTATTTCAAATACATTTGACAATTTGTTCCTGTGATATTTCGTCTCCCAACTCTAGCAGAACTAGTTTCAGAAACATATACAAATATTTCTGAACAATAAATAACGAACCCCACACGAATTTAGGTCTTACTTTAAAATATAGTCACAGTTATTTCAATTATAAACATAAACTAGTAAAATGGACATAAACATTTGTTTTTGATTAATATTCCATAACATTTTTTTTTATTGCCATGAATAGCCAGACGAGCATGCCGTTCGCCTGATGGTAACCGATACGACCGCTCATAAACAGTAGCAAAACGCTATCCTGAGACATAAGATGTTAAGTCTCAATATGTTCAGTAGTTACTCTGGCTACAATGTCCTTCAATCTGAAACACAACAGTGCATTTACACTGCTGTTTGACGGGAGAAATAGACACTGCGGTGGTACCCACCAAGATGGCCTCTCACATATGAGAGACCTACCACCAGTAAACATTTCGTTTAAACATTTCATTTAGAAAGATTTTTACCTCTAGGAAATATAAAACAAGAAGTAACAATTTGTCCTATAAAATTGGGTCAAACTCAAATCAAGTTAATTGAAGCACGCTAAGATAATGAAAAGTTGTATTACGGTCTGTTTGAATGAAAGCTACAAAAATAACACCGGTAGCTTGACCATTTTTTTAAAAAGTCTTTCATCATAAAATGAGATTATAAATTGAAATATAGAAAACAGAAAATGTCCTTCAAGGATACGACACAAGCTATCATTTCATAAAGAAGCAGACTCAACGCCAAATGCAATATGAATAAATTCTTGACTTGAGAAATAAATATGTTTAACGAAACAAATACTCAAGCAATCCTATTTCCACTGCCATTTCTCTTCTGAAAGAGGTTTGAAATATACGGACAATAAAAGTATTCCTCTCTAAGCGAACATAATTTGCCAAGCAACCTGCAAAATATTTACCAAAATTGAAGCCATATTTGACAAAGCAGCAAGAAAACTGCCTCAAAATGTAAATAAACCCATTCCTAATAAGCGCATCTGCATTACTGAGCACATGATCTCCAACGAAGTCGACAAATTCAACGTGACGGGCCACAAATAACCCGAAATATTTTCTGTAGGTATCATGAGGACGGTTTATTTAGATTAGCGTCTCGTCAAATGCCTCTTTATATTCATGACGTTCGTACCTACAATTTTCCCGCTGAACCCGAGTATCTCCAAGTCGGAAATAAGTATAATACGAGTTACTGAGTGATCATGCTTCAGGCAACTGTATTTTACTTTGATGTCTACAAGTGCCGCTTTCATATTTGAGTATGGACTAATTTGTATCGAGCAGTTGACTGAATATCTTTGATGGGCTGAAGTGGTGTTCAATGACGGAATATAAAATTTTAAATTGAATGTTTTTTAAGAAACGATTCAATAATGAACTGATTCCAATGTTTTGATTAGAGGATGTATTTTTTTTTTAATTCTGAACCGGCACCGTGACCACACTCCACCTGATGGAAAGCGCAAATGCAAATCCAGGCAGAGTATCGATTGGTATCAGACGCTAGTCCCATGCTAATCGATACAATTATGCCGGCCTGCTAAGATACCTTTTCACACTAAAAAAATATATAAATATAATTTCGGAAAAAAAAAATCGTAATGGTAAAAATAGCTGACACTTCTAAACCGAACTTAAGAACTTCGTATGCTGTCATTTTTCTAGAAGCTAAACATCGGTTATCCTAAGTAAAATAAATAAAAGATTGCAGCTGGGATGGTTCCCACCTGTTCCCACAATCTTTTATTTACTGCATTCCCGCTACGCGCTATTGTGAAGGTTTTACCCTTCGACCTGACACTAAACTACACACACGATAGATTTGCGGACAACCTTTGATTGCATTGGAAACGGAAACCTTGATGTCTGAGTTCTTTGTTAACGCAATTACTTCTACAACCATCATGAATGTACTTTTGAAAGAGGCTGGATATATTATGTTGTTCGTGTGTTACATTTGTCGATTTGACTGCTCCTACAAATGTGCTTATTTCGCGCGATATACAAAGATTGAACCATGAAATATTATATCGTAAAATATTTTTTGTATGCTTGCTGTCTGATATTAAAAATATAGAAACGGAAAACAGTCGCATTCGTTACTACAAAACGCAAAACTAAAAAGCGGCGATACAACGGAGAAAAATTGTGTCGCGGAACAATGCCATAAAGCCGTTCCAGGGCTATCCATTAGGTTTTACGGTCACATAAGAAATACCGCCGGTTGCAATATTGTTTGTGTGATAAATTGAGCGTGGTTACGAATGAGGTAATCGGGGCGGAGCTCATAAACGATACCCAGGTGCCGGCACCAAATTGGAACCATCTGAGGAGCAACGTGAAGTTCTAGTAATGAGAAATCTTGTCACAGCATATAAAAGGTTTGGACCATCAATTTGTGAGTGTATTTGCAAAAAGGGGTCAATGAGCGGCACGCTTTTTAATTAATCAGCTCTGACAAACAGCCGAGAATAATAGAATTAAATATGAAGACTGGAACAGCAATTTATCTCGGCACGAAGGTGTAAAATGAGAACAAGAGCAAATTATTTTATTCCCACATTTTTAATTTATTTTAAGTATATAAAGCTAAACTTAAGTTAATATAATGAAATCAAAAGTGATAACCTGATAGAAAACAATATAACTGAAGAAAAGTTGAAAAAGATACCTATACTCTTTATTTAAATAAATTGGAAGATCTATTAACACTTAATAGGCTAGGGAGTAATTGCTAATATTAGCATTGACAGAGGTATAAAAAGTGCTATTGATGAGACTGGAAAACTAAGGAAGAAAGAAAAAAGCTTTTGAACCAATCGTGCTACTTTTTCTTTCAATTTTATCGTACTTTTAATTTCTAAAGACTATTCACCTCGGGTAAACGTTTCTTAAGTTACTTACGTTAGTACTTCTGCCGGGAATTTTTGTTGTAGATCTAGTTTCAACAGTATTTTAGTATTTGTAACAAGAGTTTTTACAGTCTAAGCACGGGAGTAATGAAATCATTGACGTCATAGAAATATTTACAAAATTCTTCCAAGTCATTGCCATGTACTCATGGTAAGCATTCATAGTCTGTTATTAGAAGTTAGAAGTAATAAGGATCTTTGGATTCTTGGGTAATACATACTACTCCCATATTATCTTAAACACACGAGCGAAGCCGCAAACAAAAACTAGTGATGCTATACTATCAGAATGGTTGTCTTATACAAGTATATAAAAGTAATATGCTCATGTAAGATCAGTGTTATTTTTCCATTATCTTCGACTCTTTTATCAAGCAATTGAATTTGAATGTAAGAGTATTATGTTTAATACAAATTCAAACGAATATGTAATTATTTTAAAGGCGTCAGTTGTCACATTCGTTCAAATACTGCAACTCCAAAATTACACATTTATGTAACAGTCTTCGTGTACGAAATCCATAAATTATACGATATTGCAATACGTCCAAATGCGGAAGTTACCATAAGAAATCAATTACAATGCGCGATGGAGGCTCACGTATTCGCCCGGGTAACATATCAACGTAGGGTAATTCTGGGCAACACAAACCCATTAATATCACTCGGTAGGTCGTTTGTTTGGATTACGCTGATGTTTTTAGGACGAATCCATTTGTGCGACAGAACTTGGATAAGGTTAAGGTCGGACTATCTTGCGGTTAGCGCTGTCATGGTCCTTTTAATAGCTTTATTGTTCAAGAACCTGGAGAACCTATATAGGTCAGAATTGCTGTTAATCTTATCGATTTAATGTCTAAACGCACGGTAGCTTATATGTCAAGCTATCCCAAATTTAGATGTAGGGTCTGTCAATGCAATTTTTTTTTCAGTTTTAAATTCTATTTGTGAGGGAATTTGAAAATTGACCAAAAGGTTTGATGGACGGTTAGGTTAATAGTCGTAAATAAAAAATATTTTCTAAAATGTAGGTAAAAATGATACTAGGTATTTTCGGTAAGTTTCTCATATATGTGAGAGGTGTATTTCTCCCGCCAAACAGCACTTATATTGGCACTTAACATTTTATGTTTTAGGATGGCGAGCGCAATGGTATGCCAAGCATGGTGTTGTTTGGTTATGCCACTTTTCATGAGTGACCGTATCGCTTACAGTCAGGTAAAAAAATTGTACGTCGATCTTACGTAAGTTTTAAACGGGTGGTGGTAATCAAGCACTGTTCAAAGAAATAGATATACGGGCTTTCATATGTAAGAATATACACCTATTAACTTGTTTACAAAACCCTACATGCTACATTGTCCAATGTCCATGTACACGCCCTCCCAAATTTTATGGCTTAAAAATAATCTTCCTAAATAAACCTTTACTCCTCTTGACTTAAGCGTGATATAAAAACGAATAAAAATTCAATTTTATTAGCCAGTTCCCCTCATCTTGCCAAAATAAAGTAGCGCGAATAGTTATTAAAATTTACACGAGCGTTTACCCGAGTTACGTAACAACCTGGGAATGATTTGGGAAAATATTTCATAATAATCCGGGTGAAACTGGATAATGCTGCCGACCACTTAGGACGCGCCCAAGGCTAGACGGGCTTTGCCTATTAATTGCTAAACTTCATTAAACTTTATTTACTTGTAGCTTCAATTGCTTGATAAGAATTGAGGTTAGTCTTTTTTTAATGCCATCATGTTTTGAAGCATCTCGTTGAACAGTTTATGGACTGGTATTAGTATATGAAAAGTTAAGCAATGACTACAGACTATAGAAAATCTGACTCGACAAAAAAGTGTGCGATGCGGTGGCAACTGGCATTAAAGAAAAACTATTATGGCAACACTATTAAAAATGTCATTGTGTTCGTTGAATAATTTTATACGCAGCTAATTCTATACGTACGATTCTGTTTGTTTTGTGATTTAAAATAAAACAAACAAAGAGATGATTAACAATAAATAAAAAAAAACAAGTATCTTAACATTGTCCGTCGTATTATATCGGGTTGCCATATTAATACAAAATCCGATATTAGAAAAAAAAAAGAAAAACAGACTTTTTTTGCCAAGCTAGAATTTTTAGGAAAAAATATAGATTTCTTACATTAAAACCCTCGTCGGATCGTTCAGTTTACAGCTCAAAGAATATGCCTCAAGACTATTCAACTGTTTTGTGCTCAAGACCAATGAAAACTTTATTAGTAAAATGATTTTTAAAGTTAAAGATATTACTGCCGTGTAAAGTTAGTAGGTAATCATTTCTAAACTTTATTGTTGTCATAATAATTAGTCGAAATAATGTTTTGTTTAACAACTTAAAACATTAAGTTTCAAAGGGCTCTAAAGACGTTTACAGACCCAAACTTTTAGTACTTTATAGCAAATAACGATCTATCACTAAAATATGAATTTTGGAGCAATTACGAAGTTATTTCTTTCGCATAATTTATAACAGAAATAACTTCAAAGTCAGTAATGATATTATTTACTGAATTAATATAATATGTAAGCATATAAAAAATCTCTGAACTATTGATGAAAAAAGAACCTCACCACCCATTAACAAACATAACTTCCGAGAATTCAAAATTCAAAATATTCAATTTCAAAATATTAAGAACATTTTCTCTTATCACATTTTATTAAATGGGATATATTGTATACTATTAGATTACGAGTATAAATGCTTGTTGTTAATATTAAGAAAACATATCTCAAACAACGCTCCATTTCCCATTTGCACGCCAAAAGACCGTAGATGTTTAATTTATAACAGGAAAACACAGATGAAATAAACAAGTGGGGGTAACAGAATCTCCCCCAGCACAACATAACAGCTTTGAAGTAGGACGCAGCTGATTGGAGCCGTAGAATTGTGGCCTACATTATTGGTTTCTGCATCAATTGCCTATCTGTTGATTCACGAGGCTAGCTCGGTATTTATGCAAATTCTATTACACATTTCTACGCTTGGATTAGTTTACTTCATATTGGTTTCGTTTTGTTGTTTTGCTGTTAAATTACGTCGCTAAATCGAAAAGAAGAAGGTAGAAATAGCTATTTATAAGCAATAAGACAGCCCATTGTATTACAAACATAACGTACCTTTAAGCTCAATACTTTAATTTGGTGTACATAAAGAATTTTTGTATTGTACGTCAGTAATAGGATTTTGTATACAACCTTCTATAGAATAGACAGATGACATTCAATCAGAGATGTGGCAATATAAAATACATGTTTTATTTTCATCATTTATAGAAGAAAGGTGAAGTAAAGTGAGGAGTGAGTTGTGAGGAAACATAGTTTTATTTTTATTTTCTAACGCCCTTGTCGTCGCTTGCTGCCTAAGACGAGCATCCGGTCCACTTGATGGTTAAAGCGGTCATCGCCGCTCATGGACCTTCGCAGTGCCGGGATCCAGCACAACAAAGTCGCTGCCTACTGTAGGGAGAGTACTCTCTTTAAGCCTCGTTTGAAGGACAGGTCATAAGTCACAGGTCTAGGAAAATACCTAAGCAAGGAGTTCATTTCAAAGTTAGGTATTTCACAGATGTTTTAGCGTAAACAGGTATATGGCATTTCATATTCATATTATATAAGTAGGTTAGCATTAGCAGCAGGTTAGTGTGTTGGACTACTTATGGCCTCCGAATTGTGCTCTCGATTGCAGAGGATTCTCGTGTTTTCAGTTGATTCAGTATAAAATCCACATATTTCAACCAACAGCCTTCGTCTTATTACAATTAAACAGGCTGAAAATGAGTCTGGCAGGTGCCACACATTTGCTCGTAATCTGATTTCATAGTCCAAACTTATAATTGTTTGAACCAGAATCGGTATTTACTACAATACAATATCCATAAAATCTTATTTTAAAGGGGAAATTTTAACAACGCACGGACAATTGCCGCGGTTTAGGTAGAAATCCTATCATCCCACGGACCCTATAATAAATAAAATTTTCAGTCGCAAGCCTGAACAGAATTAGGCGATATACCGTTTTAATCCCCGTAATGGCAGTTTATGCTGGGTTAGCCGTTTTTCCTATTGTCCCGAAACATTTTCGTATAATTTATTCGAGTACAATCATAACTGTATCGCTTCGGAATAATACACGCGAGAATACAATTTTAATTTTACGCCTCACTTGCTTGATATTCGTGGAATGATAAGAGGTTTAATGGGTTATTAATCAAATTTTATTAATTTAATTTCCAGCCAGTTTTGCTGTAAATATTTTTGTACTGATTGTTTATGTAAAATGTTAATGGTTGCTGTGAGGCAAAATTTTTAAAGTTATTTAAATAGGTTGTACGATTTTGTTAATGCCTTGTAATTTAGCCAACTATAAATAATCGCATAAGAGAGGGTAATGTTTGGGTATATCACTAAGTTGGGAAATAAATCAACAGAAAAGAATAAAAATATGTATTATTTTAAAAATGGTTATATTTTGAATATAGCTCTATACTAATATACAATTTTTATAACAGACTTGCAGACCCTTAGATATTCTATTTAAATAAACATATGTTTAACTACTATAAAAATATAATATTTAAATAAACATGTGTTTTTATTTAATAATTTATATCTATTGGAGCTTTGCTTATCTTTGTTTTACACTGCCCTTTCTTTCTCCTTCTTTTATATCCATCCAAAGGTTGTCTGGTAGAGATCGCTTATTAGCGATAAGACAGCTTTTTGTACTTTTAATAGATGTTATTTCTTTATATTGTTATATTCTTTTGTTTGTGTACAATATAGATTAAATATGAGCTGTAAATTCTAAAATTTACACGGGTAGCCATAGCCGTATCAAGCCACAACAATTTTGTCACAAACGCGTTCATAAGCTCAGCTGTTTGTACCGAGTAAATCTAAACTGCTACCGAAAAGTAAGCCAGGTGGTAGTTAAATGACTCTATGTCGCTACACAATGCGACTAAAAATTTTACCCGTCGTTTTGTTTGTGTTGTAAATACATAATTTTCTTAAAATAATAATGGACACTCTTTTATTTTTAATTACGCAATGGTACGCAAGGATTGAATTTTGTCTGAAGTCACTAAAACTGCCATGCCAACTCTCCTCGGGCTTCGTTTTGAATTGCTGGATTGAGTCTGGATATACCCAGTAATAAAACATAATATTCTTCCATACTTTAGAGGTTATTGTGATAAAAAAAGCTTATAAATTCTAGTGGCGACAAAATGGAATATTCGCAATGAATTTCATAAAAATATAATACCCTTGAGCCTTCATTCATTTTTACAGTATAAAAATGAGTCCATATTGAATTTATTTCGAAAATTCAACAAATTGATAAACCCTCTGTTGAAACATATCGTATTATGAACAAATTTATATTCATGTAGAATTTATATTTTTTAATCCTTAACGACGCTTTTATTCGTTACTTCAACATTTTATTTTGATGTGTTGGGTTAAAAGAAAATAAAATAAAAGTACATAATATCCTCAATCCTTAATTTATGAAACTCTTTATCTCTTCTAAATAAGAAAATTTTCCTAAGCACAAATGAACAAAGTTCGCGAGCACGAACACCGTTGAACAGGAAAACGGACGCAAAAAACCGGCTCAACTTAGACATTCGCTTAAACAAACTTTAGAGAAATAAGATTTTCCATTATCATCGGAAGAAAACTCAACATTTACATACAGTAAGAGCACCAAAGTAAATACTTGTATTTAAGCACCAAGTTTTGGGTCAACGAAACGGAACTATAAGAGGACTCGAAATGTATATTTAAATTGTAAACTATCTGTATCTTGTGAATGAACAGATGACAATGGACGTATTCCATCGCGTTTCCACTTCAAAACATTAAAGGCTTAGTAACACAGCAGCAGTAATGAATACCGTTTTCGAGTGTAAATTCATTCCATATTCCCACGTCCTTCATGTGTTCAAGCTTTTACTATCTCGCTGAGTACGAAATATGCAGCTTCTGAATATACTAAGAGGTCTCATGAGGGCGTTGTTCGTAGTTTATAAACAGTTTCATGGGACCCTAGGGCAGCTGGTTTATCTGTGTGTTCATTAAAATTATCTTTTGTAGAACGTCTAAAAATACATTGTTAAATCTGTAGGGATATATTGTTGCAGAACATAATAATGCTTTAAGTTACGCCTACAAGTAAATATAATTGTATAAAAAAGTCACAAAGAAGGGTATCTCTATACTGCTACTGAAAACGAAGCCTGGTCGTAATTTTAGTGACTACGGACACTAAGCAATAAAACTGTTGCTAAATAGTGCGACGATATTTTTTACTGTTTTTTGAAATATCAGCACTTGATTTGCGAATAAATAGTTTGTGCTAAATTAATTATTTAGACCATTGAGTACCATGGCGTTTTTTATATAAAAATTATTATTTTATGAAAAAATTCCCAAGCACGAAGACAAGAAAAAAAGTACAAAACCATATTTTTGCTTCAATTTCAGTTACATTGGGTTTGAAGTCACCAAACTACCAGCTAGCTTCGTTTTAAGTCGCTGTCTAGATAAACTCAGTATAACTTATTATACATATATCATGTGCTCTATTATTTAAAATGGCCGCTATAATTATTATTTTTAAATCATACAATCCAAACTGTTAAAGCTGAATAATGTAGGCGTATGCAAAAGTGCTTTGTATCTTACTATCGTAGTCTGGATGCGTGTCAGCTTTGCATTTTTAAGCATCAGAATATATACATAAGTAATATAATACACACGCACCTACCTCTTCTCATCTCTGCATCACCTTAAATTCGACTGTTAGAGAATGCCTCAGGCATTAAGTCCATCTACACAATTTTTAATTATTAATTTAAATGCTTAACATTTCAATTTTCAATGTATGAAGCGTAAATCATAACATAGTATAAAACAAAGTCGCTTTCTCTGTCCCTATGTCCCTTTGTATGCTTAAATATTTAAAACTACGCAACGGATTTTGATGCGGTTTTTTTAATAGATAGAGTGATTCAAGAGGACGGTTTATATGTATAATACGTACATATTATTGTAGAGAAATCTATTTGTACCCGGGCGAAGCTGGGCCGGGCCGCTAGTAAATAATATAACCCACAATACAGCATAGACTTTAACAGTCTATTTCATAAAAAAAATCATACGTCCCCACCTTCACTGTCAAAAACTTGAAAGAACATTTCATTTTTGCTAACATCTGCACACCGCAAATTGCTACAATAAAATACAAGCAAGCATTACCTCCATTCATGAGTACATAAACGAAATTGAATTTCGCGAAGGTTTTTGTAAGAGTAATGGCTTGCAAAGGTTACACAGAGGTGAACAACAGGTTCAAGGGCCAGACGAATGCTTAGGTCTACAACATTTGCAACCTCTGCAACCGAGTCTTTTAAAAGTCTATTGTGAAAATGCTTTCAATTTGCAAGGTTTACTTAGAACTTTCATTTTGCAAGGTTTATTTTAGTTACATTATTTTTTACTAAAAAAGAATTTTATTGAAAATTTGTCGGAATTTATAGATAAATAAAATCTATAATTATGTCATTAAAATATTGTTTACACTTACATCTGGAATCAAACCGTTTATGTTAATAATCATGGATTACTTTTATAGTGTCTTCATGAATCAATTACGATTTCTATAATCATCATATATATACAAAAAATATTGATATTAGAAAAATTATACGTAATAGAGGTTCAGTATCAATTACGACTATTACGAGTACATTCGAATTCCTTTTATACTGAACATATATTAAATAATATAAAGATGTATAATACATAAACTCAGATACCAGTACTTGTAAGTTTCGCCTTCTGTGTTCCATCCCACGATGTCATAGGGAGCGAACCTATCGCTATATCCGACACACATTCCTAACTCCAGGCACATAATGATTATAAGATAATGGCCCGAACCGGGATACGAACCCAATACCAGAGCATTATAATCGTACCGTAGTAAACCTGTGTCACCAAGGCAGGAATAAAATTAGATATGAAGACATAACCATAAAGTTAATTGTTCACTTCCCTATTCTGAGATATAGCTCACGCTATTTCCATGAAAGTACCATAGTAAATTTGCAAGAGGCTTAAAGTGTATTTAATATTATATTTAGTAACATAATTTTGAAGATATTAGATAGCTCGTGTGAAATCCCGGAGATTATTAATTCCAACCCTGAAGTTTAGTCATAACTACGCAGTAATTTAGTGCCTCCTTCACTATACCCAGATGACAAACATGATAGAGCTGTATCGCATTGGAGCGGAAAGAGACTACAAAGCACCAATTGCTTCGAAATTTATATTTCTTTATACTTTTTAAATATATTATTATTATTATGCGCATGATCCATTTAATTAATAAATTACGAGTTCCCTTTACCTAGAATACATACAATATAATATGCCAAGACCAATCTAACGGGTTATTTTTTATTGCGCTGAATGGCGAGAAGAAAGTGTGAAGCGATACGACTGCTTATGGACAGTAGCAAAATCAAACAACGCCACGAATTTAAAGCAATGATTGTCATAATTCACTGAGCTCGCCATCCTACCTAAGAAAACCGAACACAACCACGCATTTACACTGCTGTTTGACGGGAGAAATAAATATTGTGATGGTACCTACACAGGCGGCCTCTCACATATGAGAGACCTAAAACCAGTGACACACCTGCCATCTTCATATTATTATCACTTTGTTTTACTATCATTATTTCTTAAGCTGCCAATTGAAGCATGCTTTTCGTTCCTTATGCCATCACCATCCATTCTCCTCACTTTTATATTTTACACAATTTTTCAACTTCAAGATTTGCTAAATTTATTCTGCTTTCAGGTTTCTTCTAGGTATTGGCATCTTCTCTTTAACATGACACGGGGCTAATATAAGAGCTAGTAAATTTGTAAAGATAACCAATTAGGCCACACACCTCGTAAAGTTTATGAAGCGGAACCAAACTTGCAAAAGTTGTGTCCGAATTTGTGAGCCAAATGAAATTCTTGCCGCACGAGCCAAGATTCCGTGCGTGTTAGAAGTACAAATAGTGAAAAATCGAACATTCGGAAACCGCTGTTCGCCTTTCTAGGTGACCCAATTGATGGTAGCAACAGATTACTTGAAAAAAATATTTTTCATACACACGATACTATTCAGTCCATTCAAGGTCAGCGTGGAGGGTTTACCCCTTTTATTTGTAAAGAAGGTCAGTGCATAATTTATAAACTATAATATATACGGCCGGCCGCAGGTTCGATCCCCGCACCAAAACAAATTTTGTGTGAACCACAGGTATTTGTTTCAGGTCTGTGTATTTGTGAGCTCGAAAAGTCTCTCGTATCTTCTGATCTGTATCTGTATCATTAATTTCTAGCCAGTGTTGCTGTAATTATTTTTGTACTGATTGTTTATGTAAAATGTTAATGGTTGCTGTGAGGCATAAATTTTAAAGTTAATGCCTTGTAATTTAGCTATCTTAAATAGTCGCATAAGAGAGGGTTATGTTTGGGTATATCACTAAGTTGGGAAATAAATCAACAGAATGGAATAAAACTATGTATTATTTTAAATATAGCTCTATCTCTGTATCAGCCCATATACGTCCAACTGCAGAGCACGGGCCTACTCTACAATCGACAATAGGATTGAGAGTGGTTAGGCCATATAGTCCACCACGCTGGCCTAGTGCGTTTTGGCATATCTTCTGATACCCACACACAATACTCGATCTTAGTATAGGAATATGTATGTGATTGCTGGGTGTTTTTTTGAATTGACTATATTGTGTGATATAGACACAAATATTTGTTAACTTGAACCTGACGGAATTCCTGTTGTACCTCATGCCCACTTGTCAGCTGTCTGGTCCGGCAGAATGTTGTTGGTTTTATTGGTTAAGCTTAGTTACTAAACCCTGAGCCTGAGTTTGTTATTTAATATGAATGAATGGCGAGACGAGCAGGCCGGCATAATCGTGTAGAATGGCATGGGACTGCCGTCTGATGCCATTCGATACTCTGCCCGGATGGCATTTGCGCTCACCATCAGGGGCAGGGGAGTCATTATGCCATGTTAGTATATAAAAAAAGACAAGCATGCCTTTCGTCATGCTAAGCGATGCGACCACTCATAGACAATAGTAAAACCAGGAACGCAATTACAAAGCAATGCTTGGCATTCCACTGCGCTCGCCACTCTGAGGCATAAGATGTTAAATCTCAATATGTTCAGTAGTCACTCTGGCTACAATGTCCTTACAGACAAAATCCAGTAGGTATGCCAGTTTCATCGTACCCTAAGTCCCTAATACGAGATGTGGCTTAAAATAATCACTACATAGTATAAAACAAAGTCGCTTTCTCTGTCCCTATGTCACTTTGTATGCTTAAATCTTTAAAACTACGCAACGGATTTTGATGCGGTTTTTTTTTAATAGATAGAGTGATTCAAGAGGAAGGTTTATAATTATAATACGTACATATTATTGTACAGAAATCTATATGTACCCGGGCGAAGCTGGGCCGGGCCGCTAGTAATATTATATTTATCTAACAATTAACTGTAAAAAATTCTGACTTGGTCAGGCCTAGGTACTGCCAGCACACTTTGTATGTAATTTAATTAATTTTATTTTTTTACGATTGTCTCTCGTAAAGAGCTGTTTAAGAAACACTCCATTAAATAATGTTGGACATCATCATGCAGTGCAGTTACTTACTGAATAACTAATACGAAATTGTTCACTGACATCGACTTTTAGTCGCTACGACAGGTAATGGTATAAGGACGTCTGATCAAAATTGTAACTCGTTCCCGTATGAGTTTGCTTGTCCCTGTAATGATTCTATGGATATCAAGCATCACGAAGGTATAAAAAAAATGAAAATCTTAAACTAAAACCGACATCAGATTAAAATTAATATAGTGAACAATAAAGCTATACTTAGGGCATCTGACGCTACTAAACCATTATATTTCCTAAGACACAATAATAATATCAGAGGATATAAGGTGAAATTTAATATTTTAGTTATTAGACTTGTTCTTTCCACCTCTGATACTAAAAAAACTACAAGTGCCTGGTTGGACCACACCTGGATAAAGGTATAAAATAAAATAATAAAATGTAAAAATGTAATTATGTTCAGTCGATTTCTATTATAAATTATCTTCAAACCATAATAGGATTAAGCAATTTTTATTTACAGATTCTCAACTACGTTAAAAATAGACAGTGTTTTGTTTTTTGTTTTTTTTTGTATCTGAGATAATCCTTCTGTGAGTAACAGAATCGCGAGTAATTAAAAATAAAGAAATTTTTAATCATGAAATGAACAGACCGTAATTAAATGAATACTGTATATTATTAAGATATTTCAAGACTTGTTGTACACAGTAAAATGTAAAATTAATATTTAGCGAATTATTGTAAGTTGAATCGAAAATAATTACAAATGCTTTTAACATAATCATCAAAATGATGCCCCCTTGTCCCATCGCTTATCCTCATTGGAAACCAATGCCTGGTTATGTATGTAGCTGAAATGAATAAATCACTTGCATTTTCAACATCAAATATATCTTATACCGGTTGTTTTTCTTAAATTATGCACATTTATCAAATTATAACAATTTTTTATTGGTATTAAAAACATTACTTAGCTTAGCAAAGCCATACTAGGCTATATTGGTTGAATAAAATCGAAGCCCTATAAAGGAGGACCGAACTAATTAAAATAAATGAATTAGAAACCTACTGGCCGTATATGTTATGTATTTAAAAAAAAGAATTCGATAAATAATTCACTCTAAAACAGTTCGAAATTTAAAATATTATCTAGATGAATGCTCACGACGAAAATGAATAATGAATGAAGTGCACGTTGAAATTTCAACATACTGTAAAATAAAACAAAATTTCAAGGCTCACCTTTTAAAATTTTCATTTTGATGGCGCCACGTAGCTCGTCACTGAAGTGGTCACAAGGGTTCCATGTTTACAAACTTCATGAATGTCATGTGCGTTTTAATTCTCATTTACGTCTAATTGAAACCTTACGACTTGTAAACTTTCGCCAACACACGTCATGGTTCATTAAATATATTAAACTTTACACAGGCTACAGTTCTATTTAACTTCTTGTTAATGCGAATGTCTACTAGAATTTCTCACTAAACATAGCCGTCACTAATTAGTAAAAGAGTACTCGCTTTTTGCGGTAAATGTCAAGAGAGAGTGCAACTGAAAACAAGGTTGGGGCGCTAGCGCGGGAAAACGTGTCAAGGTTATACCTACTGGCACTTCAATAAGACCGCGGCGGACACTGCAATCAAACTTATGCGACGCAGATCTAACTACTGCCTACGATAACACGTCATTAATATAAATACTACGAAATCCTTTATTATTTATCTATCCTTAATTTGAAACACTGCAACTTAACCTAAACACACAACACTAAGTAAGTCTTTAAAGTTGTTAGCCGCGAATACATCGAAGCGCGCCGCCGGTTCCGAGCCGCGCTGCACCACTTTCAAACTATTCCATTTTCAAATTTTTGACATTCCGTCCGTTATCCACGGGCTCGCGCGATGCAACATCCCTCCACCGAGCTCCGAGTGGACTGGATTCACCGGCAGAGGCCGCTGCGTATGAAATTGGCGCAATTTGCGCGCATGCGCGGTGCATTTGCGAACCGGCGGGACCCGATGTGACCCGACGCCCCTTACTTGATAGAAAAATCGAGGACGTAACGTGACGTCAAGCAGTCGTATCTACAAAATATGGGTTAATCGGACGTAACAAAAACAATTGGATCAACCACTAGTAATTGCAGGTGTTGTAGTACAAGGTCTGTATCGAACGAAGGCGGCGCTTGGCTGTACGAGGTAACTTATCGCGTTGGCACCCTGTCTCGTACCCTTATCATTCTCCCTGTTTCCATTATTCTTACGAGGAAAAAATACAAATCTCTTTTCTTAATCCCGGTGGAGGTGGCGCGAGATTGTTTTGAATATTGGGCGGCGTGCCGGCCGCGACGTCCGTTGCCGACGAAATTTCCTCGCTCGCTTTGTTTCTTATAAATGGCGCCCGGGGGATAGCAAAGGTGCTTCTGATATTAAGATTAGGAAAGCGTTGAAATTTGAAATATCAGTGTGTTTTCGTGTGGCCGCTATGGTTTACATAATCTAACAAAGTCTATTTTCGCGCCATATTTCTTTCGTGGTTAATTATACGAATCATATTATGTACGTATATTATTGATTTTATAAAAAGTATAGCGTCTTTTGATAGTTAAGTCGTAGAATTAACACCAAATTTAATAATATTATGTAAACAAAACTGTGTTCTAAAGTATAATATCTTGAGGAAAAACAAAATATAAGATTCCACATATTTTTTGGGTATTTAATCACAGCCTCTATCGGCATATTTGATTTAGGTATACATAATCTATAGATTCTCGAATATGCCTCACATTAATTTCCACCTAATTAATTAGCAAGTTGCTCCTCAGACCAAAGGAATTTGAAATTGAGGTGGTATAAACGTAGAAATCTCATTTTAAAGACTCCGTAACTCCGTTAGTTACGAAGCTTGCTGTAAAACAAGAAGGGCGGGTTCAATTCTCGCGCAGAGACTAATGTATGAATTAACCCAAAGAGGTATTTTTATTGAATCCAGATGTTGACGGACGGAAATGTATTTGGTAATTTCTAGTAAACTTGTATTCTATTATTAAGTTAGGACAATGTGTCCACTACCGTTAGTGTGAATTTGTTTGTTGTATTTCCTAAATGGTATAGCTATTTTGATTTTTTTTTGGACCGCGTATAAAAATTTGGGTTTTTGCTTGGCGGCCTCCGTGGCGCAGCTGGTTAGACGCCGCCTGTGAAACGAGAGGCCGCGGGTTCGATCCCCGCACCGAGAGAAATGTTTGTGCAGCCCACAAATATTTCTTCCGGGTTTGGGTGTTTGTGAGACCGAAAAGTCTCTCGTAGTTCCTGATACCCAAGATACAAGACTCGATCTTAGTTTGGGGTCAGGACTATGTATGTGACTGTTGGGTGTTATTTATTTGGGTGTTATTTCTATTCATTATCAGAATGAAGTCAGGAATTTATGCCCCGTAATGGCGATAGGCTCGCCCCCTATCACATCATGGGACGGAACATACAAGGCGAAATGTGGGTGTCCTGGCACCTTTGCCTACCCCTTCTGGGAAAAAGGCAGTTTATATATGTATGTATGTGTATAAAACTGTAAAATGTTTATTACATGAACAACTGAATTTTGGGATTATTGCATCGAACGAACAAACTATATTATTTATTTTAAAACATTCTGCCCCTACATTAGGTAACAAAGGGACACACAATGACATCAAAGTGATAATGAAAATGGTTGCCGGCTAATTAGCCGCCTACTGAAAATGTACAAGCAAGTGCTCTTAGCAACATTGCGTAACAGATTTCAGCAGGCGCTTTAAAACGCTTTTATAGTCTTTCGGCCTTATACATAGACAGTTTATCTTTGAGCTATCGAATGTTTTGTCCCTCTCGAACGTCTTTTATATTCAATTTGAGAGAATAAGACAAAGCACTCGATAGCTAAAATAGGTTTATCAACTGACTATGAATAAGGCCGTTGAACTACTCCGTTGAAAAGAAAACTATAGTTTATAAAAAGAAATGTCGAGAACCTGGATACCTACACACATATAATCATAGAGAAAGAAATATTATCAGACTTAATTTTATTTCAAAGATTATTTTTTCCATCTCAACGCAATTCAATCTCAGTGATAGCGCTTCTCTGGTGCGTCTTTACAACAGAGAAAAAGATAAAACTCTACTTAACGTGTATTTTTTACCATATTATATAGTACAATATCTTTATAATTGTCGCTAAAAATAAAGAATAAATTGTGAACATGAATTCTTGAAATGAGCTGACCAATTCAGTATTCAAAAATATATTTGCCCTTCGTATATGTCGACGCATCGTGTCGATTATTATTTAATCAGGTTAATTAAATAATTAATATTAACCAAATCGCACTAAAAATTAAAACAAGCACTTGGTGCCTTTTCTAAATGTTAATAAACTTGACTTTGTAACTTCAAACGGATACTTCAATTTCATTGTTGTTGGTGTCAAACACAAACATAAATTATTATTTGTTTTATGTGCAAAGATTAATTATCTAAACCATATTGTAAATTAATATAATGTTTTATAAGCATCAATCGATGGGTTTTTATCAATCAGTAACAATATCTATTTCAAGCTAAATTGGCGTCCATATTCAGGTTTGATAAAAACACATCCGATTTGAAATAAGAATAGCTAAAATTAATGTAAAAATTGTAAAATTACTAGCTAGTTTAATTAGATTTTAATGTATAACGTTTACAGTTATCACACATTGTTTTGTTTTAAATTTAAAATAATTTACTTAAGCTAGTTCCGGTGACAAATCCGCCATATTTATTATTCACTTTGTTTGGTGCGTTTTTGATCGCAAAACTTTTCATGTTGGGAACCGAAGGAGAGAGACATCTCAAAATCTTGTGAGTGTATTTAGAAAACCTTAATTACCTTTATTTGCTGTGATGTAGATTTAATTATAATTATAAGTGAGTGATTGCGTTATAACAAAATTAAAGCCTAATATTGTGTTTCTAATATTTGTGATAAAATTATAAGCGTATTGTAAGTGATAATTGTTTCATTATCCTTCAATGTCTGCAAATAATGAAATGAGTGACGTCAGTATTGCTGACGTCACTCATTCTAAAAATCCAAATGGGACTTCTGCGTCGTTATCAGAAGTGGGATTTCCACCCGCTTCTGCCGGACATTCTGCTGAAAGTAATGAAAATGTTTCTGCTTCTGTTAGCGGCGTACCCATGGAAATTTTTACGCAGATGTTGCAGGTAATGAAGGGCATGTCTGATCGTATTTCTAAACAACCAGATAAGGTTAAAATTAGTGACGTCTTTTTACCATCTTATGATCCGGACGCCCATGTAGGAATACGTGAATGGTGCCAAAATGTGAGTACAGCCATGGAAACCTACAGCCTGACCGATTATGAGGTTAGAATGAAAGTGGGAAGTTTACTTAAAAGTCGTGCCAGGTTGTGGGTGGACAATTGGTTGGTCTCCACATCCACGTGGCAGGAATTGCGCAATTTATTAATAACTACATTTGAACCTGAAAATAGGTATTCTAGAGACATTTTGAGATTCCGAGAACATACTTATGATAATACTAAGGATATTGCTCAATTTCTTTCCGAGGCCTGGGTACTTTGGCGCCGTATCACAAAGGATAAATTAACTAATGAGGACGCGGTTGAGGCGGTTATCGGCTGCATTGGGGATGATCGACTGAGAATTGAATTGTTGAATGCACGTGCGTCATCGGTTCCAGAACTTATTTCTGTGGCGTCATCTATACGACATATTAAAAGAACAAACCCGAGTTTATCGAATACTCAGTCTGTTGTCAACAAACGGCCACGATATTCTGAAAAACAACAGTTTTGTCAGATTTGTAAAAAGTCAGGTCATGAAGCACGTGACTGTCGTTTCAATAAGAAATCTGATGACGCCCAACCACGTTCTCAAGTAAATAAATCAGTTCCTCAGTCTTTTGGTAGTGAGACAGACAAGCCATCGTGTACATTTTGCTCAAAAGTTGGTCATACATTCGATAAATGCTTTAAACGTGAACGTGCCGTATTATCCAAGATTAATTGTGTGGGGTTCAATAAATTAGCCTTCATACAAATAGAAATTGGTAAGGTTAAAATTCAAGCCATGTTCGATAGCGGTGCAGAATGTTCACTAATACGCGAGTCTGTAACGGCCAAATTACCAGGAAAAAGGGTTAGTGAAGTTAATTACTTAAGGGGAATAGGTCAGTATACGGTGCTTTCACTAGCAAAATTAATAGCCGTTTGTATTATCGATAATTTACGAGTAGAGTTACAGTTTCATGTAGTGGCAGATTATGAAATATGTACCGATATCATAATCGGAATAAATCTGGTCGAAAATACTAACCTTGGAGTATTGGTCAATTCACAGGGTGTTAGGCTATTTCATCAACCAACGGTTAACCACATACGACCCGCCAGTAATAAATTCGATAATTTAAATTCCGATTTAACTAATGATGATCAAATAGCTGAATTGAAAATATTACTAAATAAATACGAATATTTATTCATTCGCGGGTTTCCAAAGACCAGAGTTAATACTGGTGAATTGGAAATCCGACTTAAAGACCCTACTAAGCGGGTTGAACGTCGACCATACCGATTAAGTCCGGTAGAACGGGAAAAAGTACGCAATATTGTCAATGAATTACTTGAACACAAAATCATCCGCGAAAGTAAGTCTTCATTTTCAAGTCCAATAATATTGGTGAAAAAGAAAAATGGTCAGGATCGTATGTGTGTTGACTTTAGGGAGCTGAACAGGAACACTCTTAGGGACCACTACCCTTTACCAATTATTTCGGACCAAATAGACCAACTGGCTGGTGGTTATTTCTTCACTACTTTTGATATGGCAGCTGGATTCCACCAAATTCCAGTCGCAGACGAATCAATTGAAAAGACTGCATTTATTACGCCCGATGGGCTGTATGAATATTTAGCCATGCCATTTGGTCTAAGTAACGCCTGCTCAGTTTACCAACGTTGTATTAATAAAGCATTGATGCCGCTATTGATAAAGCAGGTGTGTCAAGTCTACGTAGATGATGTCCTCTCGAAATCCATAAACTTCCAAGAGGGACTCTCTAATATAGAGCAAATTTTAATTAGTTTACAAAGTGCTGGTTTTTCCATTAATGTTGAAAAAACTGCTTTTTTTAAACGATCCATCGAGTACTTAGGCAATATAATCGCTGATGGGCAGGTGGGTCCAAGTCCAAAGAAAGTGGAGGCTTTAATTAAAGCACCAGTACCGATTACAACTAAACAAGTTAGACAATTCAATGGCCTAGCCAGTTATTTCAGACGTTTCATTCCCAATTTTTCCCAAACTATGCTACCGCTTTATGAATTAACAAAAAAGGACACTAAGTGGGAATGGAACGACAGACATGACGAGGCTCGCTCGAAAATTATCCAATACCTGTCTACTGCGCCTACCCTATCTCTTTTTCAGGATGAGGCACCAATTGAGCTTTACACTGACGCCAGTAGCTTGGGATATGGAGCTGTGCTGGTCCAAGAAATTAAAGGACGCAAGCACCCAATCGCTTATATGAGTCAACGCACCACTGACACAGAAAGCCGCTATCACTCATATGAACTGGAAACCCTAGCGGTAGTGAGAGCAATCAAACACTTCCGACAGTATCTGTACGGACGTAAGTTTAAAGTTATCACAGACTGTAATGCTCTCAAGGCATCAAGACACAAGAAAGACCTCCTGCCTAGAGTACATCGCTGGTGGGCCTTTCTTCAAAACTATGATTTTGAGGTCGAATATAGAAAGGGTGAAAGACTTCAACACGCAGATTTCTTCAGCAGAAATCCCTCCGGTCAGTATACAATAAATGTATTCACAAACGACATGAAATGGATACAAATAGAACAGCGACGCGATGAAAAATTACGACCCCTGGTAGAAAATCCAACTCCAGGTTTTGAAGTTGAAGAAGGCGTACTAAAAAAGGTCTTAACAGATACCGTACAAGGTACGTACAAGGTTACAGTAGTTCCAAAATCATTCCAGTGGAGTTTAATTAATTCCTATCACACATCATTGCAACATCCGGGATGGGAGAAGACTCTGCAAAAGCTAAAGCAATCTTACTGGTTTGATAAGATGAGCACAGGAGTGAGGAGCTTTGTTGACAATTGCGTCATATGCAGAACTTCCAAGGGCCCTTCTGGTGCTGTGCAGGTACAATTACATCCTATCCAAAAACCCACTGCACCATTTCAAGTGGTTCATATGGATATCACGGGCAAATTAGGCAGCAAAAATTCTGAAGGACGTGATGAATACGTAATTGTTATAATTGATGCGTATACAAAATACATTCTCTTAAGTTACGCTAATGACAAAAGCCAGAGTAGCAGTCTTGCAGCTTTGAAACGCCTCATACATATTTTCGCAACACCCATACAGATTGTTGTTGATGGAGGAAGAGAGTTCCTAGGCGAATTTAAGGCATATTGTGACCGTATTGGTATTGATATCCATTCAATAGCGCCAGGAGTTAGCCGAGCAAATGGACAGGTGGAGCGCATGATGGGGACGTTAAAAAATGCTCTGACCATGATCAAAAACTATGATACAGAAAAATGGCAAGTTGCATTAGAAGCATTACAGCTTGCATTTAATTGTACCGCCCATCGTGTGACCGGCGTTGCACCCCTAACTCTCCTCACACGAAGACAACACTGTGTTCCACCAGAGCTCCTGAGATTAGTAAACATTGACGACGAATCAATGGATTTTGATTTACTAGAACAACATGTTCAGGAGAAGATGGCTGCGGCAGCTCAATATGAAAAACAGCGTTTTGATAAAAATAAGGCTAAGCTCAAACCATTCCAAAGGGGAGACTACGTCTTAATTAAAAATAACCCACGTAATCAAACTTCTCTTGATCTAAAATACAGCGAACCTTTTGAGATTTTCAGAGTCTTAGACAATGATCGCTACATGGTAAAACGAGTCACAGGCCGAGGACGACCGCGCAAGGTGGCCCACGACCAACTCCGTAGAGCTCCTCAGCCAAATGATCAAGGAACCGTGTCGACGGAGTCTGCCAGGGATGATGAGCAACAAACTGGAACATCACGACTGCTAACGCCAACACCTGAACCTCATTCTTTGCAAATGCAAACATCAAGCCAATCACTACCACGTATAGCTCCAGAAGATATATAATCTGGTGAGTTCTATCCGTTATCACTGTGTATGGCTAATTGATCACCATATCTATCATCTTCATAAAACTTATTAAAGTGTTATGCTGTGTGTTATACAAACTATATTCATAGAATTTATTTAACATGGCTAATTCTTTGTGTTGTCATGTTCATAAACTGTATGAGATGTGGCAAGTGCTTTTCAAATTATTACAGAAGTTATAACTACTTTCACTAAAATGTAAAACAAAATTTACTTATTATGTTACACGTATTATTACATTAGTCTGTTTAGTCACCTTATTCCTGTGTGGACCACGATCACAATAAATGATCCAGACCACACCATCGACCTAGAACCCATTTTCCTTAGTACCTCTGTGGACCACGGCGTACAAGACCGCTCAGACCACAGCATCATTACCTTGCTCCCGTGTGGACCACGATCATATTAAATTTATGATCCAGACCACACCATCGACCTAGAACCCATTTTCCTTAGTACCTCTGTGGACCACGGCGCACAAGACCGCTCAGACCACAGCATCATTACCTTGCTCCCGTGTGGACCACGATCATATTAAATTAATGATCCAGACCACACCATCGACCTAAAGCCCATTTCCCTTAGTGCCTCTGTGGACCACGGCATACGTCAATGCCCAGACCACAGCATCAACTTTTATCTACTTAAACATAAATGCAGTTTTACGTGGAGTAACTGTATTGCAAATAAAATCATAAATTGTGGAAAGATGCGGGGAACATTGCCACCTAATCAAACATTTATTTCATATGCTTTGGCTTATGTTTATGTATACAGAACTCTCATAGCTGATAACTTGGTGAAGTTAGTTAGCTAAACATTTATTATTGACATTCAAATGCTCAAACAATCTTAAACAATAAAAAAAAATATATTCTGAACCAAGTCATCAGCTAGCGTTCCTGTATAAAGGCGCTAGACTAAAATTTGACACTTAATATTTCAGAGCTACTGCCTTGGATTGGTGCAGAGCGCGCACCATCTCGCAGAATGGCCGTGTCGACGCATCGTGTCGATTATTATTTAATCAGGTTAATTAAATAATTAATATTAACCAAATCGCACTAAATATTAAAACAAGCACTTGGTGCCTTTTCTTAATGTTAATAAACTTGACTTTGTAACTTCAAACGGATACTTCAATTTCATTGTTGTTGGTGTCAAACACAAACATAAATTATTATTTGTTTTATGTGCAAAGATTAATTATCTAAACCATATTGTAAATTAATATAATGTTTTATAAGCATCAATCGATGGGTTTTTATCAATCAGTAACAATATCTATTTCAAGCTAAATTGGCGTCCATATTCAGGTTTGATAAAAACACATCCGATTTGAAATAAGAATAGCTAAAATTAATGTAAAAATTGTAAAATTACTAGCTAGTTTAATTAGATTTTAATGTATAACGTTTACAGTTATCACACATTGTTTTGTTTTAAATTTAAAATAATTTACTTAAGCTAGTTCCGGTGACAAATCCGCCATATTTATTATTCACTTTGTTTGGTGAGTTTTTGATCGCAAAACTTTTCATGTTGGGAACCGAAGGAGAGAGACATCTCAAAATCTTGTGAGTGTATTTAGAAAACCTTAATTACCTTTATTTGCTGTGATGTAGATTTAATTATAATTATAAGTGAGTGATTGCGTTATAACAAAATTAAAGCCTAATATTGTGTTTCTAATATTTGTGATAAAATTATAAGCGTATTGTAAGTGTTAATTGTTTCATTATCCTTCAATGTCTGCAAATAATGAAATGAGTGACGTCAGTATTGCTGACGTCACTCATTCTAAAAATCCAAATGGGACTTCTGCGTCGTTATATATATTTAATCTTTTGACTGCCTCGGTGGCGTAATTTTACTACGGTACGGTTACAAAGCTCAGATCTCGGGTTTGAATCCCGGATTAAGCAACGTCATATTAGAATTTCTATTCATTATCAGCCTGGAGTCAGGAATATGTACCCGATATGGCGATAGGCTTGCCCTTTATCACATCGTGGGACGGAACATATAAGTCGAAATGTGGGTATCCTAGTTGCAATTCTGCCTACCCCTTCCGGGAAAAGGCATGAGTTTATGTATGTTATGTACACATTATTAAAATATTAAATCTTATAAATCACTAGTACTTACGTCTCGAGCGAAGCTGTTTATGGTAATCATTTAAACAAATTGCACAATTTGCGAACTTGAACTGGTTGAAACAAAATCTTATCTTCAATCAGTAGTTGAAATAAAACTAAAACTAGACCCATAAATAAGTTTTATTGCACCGAATGTGCGATAGCAAGATTTTGTTAACGGGTACAGGCGGATTTAGGTATTCGGCTAGGAACTTTTGAATAATATTATTATCTAGAGTAGCTTTATTCAGTACATTTTTTACGACGAAATATTTCCTGTCTTGTTCCTAAACCTTACATTCACAATATTTGTACACAATATCGTAATGTACCTATTACTGACGATGTGTAGAGACGACATAACAAAGATTTTTGGAAGTCTGTAATTGTTGGGAGTGGCCTATGTTCTGTCGTGGACTTTCTATGGCCGATGATAATGTGTCAAATTGATTAAAGGATTGACTTATATGTATTTCAATGCCAAAGGACAATAATTAATAAATGAAGAACATAAAACAATAAATAATTAGGT
Organism: Hyles lineata; assembly: GCA_030180105.1. Lineage (NCBI taxonomy): Eukaryota > Metazoa > Arthropoda > Insecta > Lepidoptera > Sphingidae > Hyles > Hyles lineata. The sequence goes on along the minus strand of JARJEE010000006.1, from coordinate 12,896,396 downwards.
ATGGTTACAGAACTTTTACTAAAGACAGTTCATGAGAGGTAGAGCTTTTGTCAGTCATGACTCGGCGGGAATGGGCAGGCTCGTCGGGGACGGACCACTGTCTCACAGGAGATCGACGTGAAGCGAGAGGTTTGCTGCGGTACCCAATGTCGTTTTCCTCTTTCCATCCTTTTTCCTTCCCGCTCCGTTACCGATTTGATGGGCCGGCAACATATCTATGATCAAAGGGTCGTGGATGTGCTGTAGCTGTTTGATCTTTTGTTGGACCTATTGAATAAAAAAAGACATTACATCTACGAGAACGTATAAAAGGTATATAGACTGCTCTTATCCAGGTGTTTTAAAAAGCACAGGGTTTTATAAAATATGAAATAAATACTATAATATAACCCCTTAATCTATCTAGCCTTCCCAGTACCGATCTGTGACGTCATCAACGTCTACGGAACGGCCTTTACCCATTGTGTTGACATGGCTTGTATTAGCATAGGTATTATTGCATTACACGTCGGTTTGATGCTTACACAGCTTATTGCTTGATCTTTGCTCAAACTGTTTCGGTTTAATCACCGATGTTTAACATAAAGCGGGAACTGTGGTTAGATAATGACGTACATAGCAAACATAATTTTCAGCATATATAGCTAGAATGAAGATCTCTTCTGTAATATTTTTGACCTTGTACTACACTCGTTTATATTTGCATATTGCTAAGTCCTTCATCCTGAGCAACCAAGAGTTAAATTGAAAGGGCCTAGTCCATAATTATTGGTGGTAGGTCTCTCATATATGAGAGGCCGCCTGAGTAGGTACCACCGACTATTTCTCCTGCCAAACGGCAGCGCAAATGCACAGTTGTGATTCGGTTTGAAGGAAATTAAAGCCAGATTAACTACAGGACATATTGAGACTTAACACCTTATGTATCAGGATGGCGAGTGCAGTGGAATGCCAAACATTGCTTTCTAATTCAAGGTTTTTGTTTTTGAGTCTATTCATGAGCGGTCGTATCGCTTACCTCCGGCGAACGACACGCACGTCTCGCCATTAATTGCATAACATAAACATACATAAACAACCGCCTTTTTCTCAGAAGGGGTAGGCAGAGGTACCAGAACACCCACATTTCGCCTGTAAGTTCCGTCCTACAATGTGATAGGTGGCGAGCCTATCGCCATGTCGGGCACAAATTCCTGATTCTGGGCTGATAATGAATAGAAAAATCCATTATCACTTTGCCCAACCGGGATTCGAACCCGAGACCTCAGCTTTGTTACCGTTCCGTAGTACAACTACGCCACCGAGGCATTAGAGGCATTAGATGCAAGGCCATTAATTGCAATTAAAGAAAAAACTTCCCCACTGACCTAGAAACAATGATTGGTTGCTCAAGTTTTCTCAGTATATTTCTCTTCGAGGCTATGTGATAGTTAAATGCAAATGCAGGATTAATTTTATAAAGTTAGAAGTTAATGGGAGCCGTATACTTGAATGTGCAACTTCTGTGTCGCAGACTGGTCTTTTTTGTATTCCTACTCATACATTATGCTAAGTAATTTGGTATCTAGAATATCGACTGCCATGTTATTTACGGTGGTCGTAGGTGCAAATCTCAGGGCACATCTCTGACTTTTCGGAATCATGTGTGTATTGTATTTGTCTCCCTTTGTTTGTATTTTGTTTATTATTAGTATTCTACGTATTGTGCTGTGTGGTGCTTTAAATGTGTCAATAAAAACTCTTTTCTTTCTTCTTTTTTTCTTATTTCTTTCTTATTTCTTTCTTCTTTCTTTCTTCTTTCTTTCTTCTTTCTTTCTTCTTTCTTTCTTCTTTCTTTCTTCTTTCTTTCTTCTTTCTTTCTTCTTTCTTTCTTCTTTCTTCTTTCTTTCTTCTTTCTTTCTTCTTTCTTTCTTCTTTCTTTCCTTTTTCTTTCTTTCTTTCTTCTTTCTTTCATTCTTCTTTCTTTTTTCTTCTTTCTTTCTCCTTTCTATTGATAGTCGATCACCACGCACTATAGCGGTAAAAGAAAATATCGTGAAGTAACCATACACAGTAATTTTTTAGGATTTATATGGTATGTAAAGTCCGCCAACCCGCACTAGGCTAGGTACTCACTAGCTTTAACCGTTGCCATTGTTATGTATGTTCTCCTATAACATAATGTGTATGTGGTTCGCGAGCATGCTGCGAGTGGTACGCACGCGGCTCACAGCGAAAAAGTAAAAGTATTCTGTAAAGCCAATGCGAGTTCGAATCCCAGGGGACACCTCTGACTTTCTGGAGTCATGTGTGTATTGATAGTCAATCATCACGCACTAAACGGTGAAACCATAGCGATTTATATCGTACTGTCGATTGTAGAGGAGGCCCGTGGCTTGCAGTGGGACCTATATGGACTGACGTATATGGACTGATACAGATGTAAAGCCAAAACTGTAACACAAGCACACATTAGAACCTCTTTCCTGTATTTTGCAATTTACACGTACATCTCGCTAGTGAGTTTCTTGCTCTACGTGGGTCGCTATAAGTTGACACCTTTGTTACCCTGGTCGCTGTCGAAGCATATACAAATAACCTACACCACCTAACACGTATTAATTCAATCAATAATATAAAACCACGCGTCGCAAGTCCAACTGGCACCACTTAGTTAAAGTTAAAACCGAACGATATCGCCCATGTCAATCTACAGTTCCAAAGGTGACTATTACTCTTCGTTAATCTCGGCATCTGCCCGCGTATCGGGTGTGGATCTATTTGCTCGGCTTCATTGACAAATAGTCACGAAACTGCGTCATTAATCAGACATGCTACTTGTGAAAGGTACAGCAATCGCATGTCGGTCCGTTTGCGGTGAGGTTTCATTATAAATATATACCTACATAAACTTCACGCCTTTTTCCCAGAAGGGTAGGCAGAGATGTTAACATGATTACTACGTTTTGCCTAGCGTGTTCCGTCGCGCGATGTGACCGGGAGGAAATCGCCATATCGGGCACAAATTTCTGACTGCAGGTTGATTATGAATAGAGAAATCAAATATATGAATCGATTCATGTGTCGGGCTTCTTCGTATAAATACCATCAGAGCCTTTAACAGCATCCATGGAATAGTTGGGTAACCACTGTTTGGAGATAATACTCGTATGCCGTTGGACCAATCCTAGCACCGAAAAAATATTATAATAATACAATAAGACTGTAAAGCCTCGCATACTACTTTCTAATACTCTTACCATACCACTACATACGTGTGGGACAGAATTTAGGGTCAGAACTGTTGTGAATAATATTTATTTATAATTTCCGTCTTTGTTTAGAGAGAACCAATATACTAATATTTGTATGGGATGTCGGAAATTCAAAGATATGTCCTAAAACCTCAGAACTTAGCTTTTTTTATTACATGGTTCCGGAAAAAGAATAAACAGGTCAGCGAAAGGTAAATGATCACTGCCTGGTACGAATATTCATAACGCTTGGACTATGGAAGTATTGCCAAATCGAGAGGGGACCGGGAAGGAAAAAGGATGTGAAGAGGGAAGGGGTAGTGGACATGTGGCAATCTCACTCACCGAACGAAACGCGACTGCAAAGCTGTCACTTCGATCGCCAGTGGAGCACTGGTACCGCCCCTGACAAGCCTACCCATTCATACTGAGTCATGACTGACAACAGCGTGGCTCTATCTCACTTTTAAAAAAACTTTCGTTTAAGCAGGCAAGCTATTTTAGATTTTTTGAAAGTGTGTACCAACTATTGTTAATAAGACCGAAGAAATAGCGAAATACGTCTTTAAACAAATTTTTGCCAAGACAGATAACAATTAACCACAGCTTTCTAGGCAAAAAAGAAACCTAAAAGTAAAAACCTGTACAGATGCAGAAAAAGTAACGTTTGATTTGAATTGCATGTGAATATAACACAATAAGTACTTCTAAAACATGATCAACAAATGACGTAAATATAAAAATAAAGGAAGCAGTCGTTAAGCTACGTTAATAACCACATGGGAGGCAAAAAAAAACAGAGTCATTCGGGCACTAGGCGATTACAATCCATTCGCATATCAATTCAACCAGCTAGCGTGGTTCAAGGCTCATCTGAATTCATGTTAAGGACAAACAGCTTCAACAACTTACAAAAAGTATGTCTATTTATATGGGTTATAAATACGTCATTAACTGTAAATATAATTAATACTCATTTGTTTGTGAGCGAAGTAGATACATTGAGACCTTATTCAGAGGCATATTTAAAAGATATTTCTGTTATCAAATGTTTTGTCCCTTTCGCAGGACTTTGAATTCGGTTTGGGCGAAGAAGACAAAACATTAGACAACTCAAAAAGGTTTTAAAACTGTCTATGAATAAGGCTGTCTCTACCAACCTCTATGAATTGCAGGTGTAACGTTTATATATTATAAATACGAGAGGGAACTACTTAGTAAAATTTATTTTTTAATTCCTAAACATTTCCGAAAAATACTGTCCAATATTTATAATCCTGGACAAATAAAAATAAAAAACGCAAAGAGACGTGGCCATAACCATAATATATCATATTTCGTATGCGCAGAACGACCCCATACATTACGGAAGCAGCGCTTTCAAGATCTTCCGTGATTTGTTACTGTATTAACTCCTGCGTAATGCTGAATGCCTGGTACCTTTCCCAGATATGTATTAGTATTTTTATTCCACATAAACAGCAAATGAACAAATTTATTTTTTTATTTTTTATGGTTTAATAATGGTTTTACAATTAAATTAAAATATTGCAAGAAGAAAACATTAAAATTATGTTATATAAACTAATTGTAAACAAACACAACACGCACAAAAAAAACATAGTTAAAAGGTATAGGAAACATCATTATCAAAAAAAAGGTTATTGTCAAATTGTTTCATTTTTTTATCTTTAATATTCATATAAATTATAATAAATACATCCAACAGTCACATACATAGTCTTGACCCCACACTAAGCTCGAGTCTTGTGTCGTCATTGGTTTCCGAAACTACGAGAGACATTTCGGTCTCACTAACACCCAGACCCGAAACAAATATCTATGAATCACACAACTATTGGTCTCGGTGCGGGGATCAAACCCGCGGCCTCTCATTTCACAGCCGGCCTCTAACTAACTGCGCTACGGAGGCGGTCCGGATATGGACATATTTTTTAAAGTAGATTAATAATCATGGTAAATATCAAGGTTATTCAGGTTATTAGCAAGCTTATGGTAGTGATCAGACAAACGCGATTATCAAGAAAATAATCAGTCTCAAATTGATTTCCCTGGATATCAACCACCTTTCTTGGAATAGTGGAAACTCCGTTAAACTCACAAAACAAAAAACAAACTCGACTATCTACACAAGAGTCCCGAGTTTCGGGTTTAGCCTATAGGGCCTATCCCTTTTTGAGCGGGATGGTATGATTGTATGAATAGGCGAAATATATTTCTTGCGTTGCGTAGTCCTATTTTCCACTTGTCGCATTTTGTTGACTTTTTTGTATCGTTATTAAAAAATATAAGGTTCCTGGACTCCTTCATCAAATCCTCTTTGCATGTTTAAAAATACCTACTTCAGAAAATACTTTAAGTGAATGAAGCGAAAGTAATATGTTAGGTTCGAGCAACCGGCGCGGCGCGGCGCGGCGGTCCGTAGTCTTTGCATATCCTTTGGGATGCCAGTGTGATTTTTTTATATGTAAAATACTTTGATATAAATAAGACTAATAAACCAACTGTATTTATAAGGATGCTTAGTCTTAAACCCTGAAAAGTGCTAATAAGTTGAAGCACTTAGTTAATATCTAGGTAACTAATCTCGTTAAGTCTAGAACTAGGCGACAATGTGTGTGCTAACTATCCATAAACACTGTGGTTAGAATCTGCAATTAAATATTAATCCTGCATCGGTTATGAGTTTGTATTACGTAATTAGACTAATCTCTCCTTATGGAGTTACACAATGCCTTCGAGTTAATATTCATATTTGTTTGTCTTCATCATCTAACATTTACATTGATAATACATAAGCTTCCGATAGGAATTATATTGCCGCTGTTTCGTCTTCTATTTGTTCTTCAGTCCCAATAGAGCTATTTTATCTACCAAATATTTCTCTAGTTATTGCTAAAATCCACATTCAGAAATAATATCCTCTTCGTCCAACCCTAGGCAAGTAATAGCAATCACATCCGTTGGCGAGATATATTCCACTCAATTATAATATATTTACTGTAACCAATATGTAAAAATTGGTTTACCAGTTCTATGCAATAAAAATCTTTCACACATTGCATTGATTCTACAAAATTTATAATCTGCTGGACTTCCATGCCTGACGATTTGTCGTTTTTCTCTCTTAAAAACCGCCAGCCTATCTCTGAACATATACCACCCACCTGAATAACGCTGGGCACAAATTCTACCAAGTACTAATAACTCTCGGGTACTTACTCAGCAAAACAAGCCTATATTTTAGTAGTGATAGGTTTAGTGCAGGACCCACGGGCGTCCCGAACGATTCACAATAAATAACAGATTAGCTGACACAATGGGATTCCGAGACCGGTAATTAAATTTTATTGCGCTTAAGTAAAATCAATGACTTCATACATCTTCCCATTACAGGGACGCGACGTTTATATTCCAATTTCGTAGCATTAGGGGATTAATGTGCTTTGTAAATAACAAGCTTTTCCTACTTCAAAATTGATTTATTTGAAAAATTATCCATGATGGAATTGACGTAGAGGTACGGTCATAAATTCAGCGAAAACAGTACAACTTTGTTAAAGAAACATAGAACGAAGGATAAATATTGTATGTTTTCTTGAACACATTAATGAAGCTTTTAAAAGTTAGTTTGGAGTATCGATGCAGGACGATAACCAGCATACAAAAGAGTTCTAAAATAAGAGTTTCGTATCAAGAGTATCAGAAAAGACGCAATATTTTTCCAATTTTACCACATCCAGATCTGATATTATGAATTAACTACATAAATACTATCTTAGCACGGAAATTTTAAACCCACAGATGTTAATTCACTGCCAGCTCCTTGTCCTCTGCGTCACAGATCGTCAATTTCATACCAATAATTTATTACAAATCGCCATAAAGGATAATATTTTTCCCAACGGCGAATAACAGAGTTACAAAACTTGAAATGCCAAGTTATTGCAAACGCTCGCAAACAACGGCAAAACAGCACCTCCAATATTTACAATGGTTAAATCAATCTCTTTCGGTTGTTTTGTTCGAGGGAAATATTCATTGTCTGCACAAACAAATCGCCGACGTTGCTTTTAACTGAATGAACTTGAATGAACAAAACGCTTGCTCGGCCGGTGATTCGATTCAACTTTTATACCTTGGTTGTTACGCCTGCAGATCGATGTCGAGATTTCGGTATATGGTTCTAAAAATATTTTGATTTAGGAATATGAATCTAGAATATTTTGATTTTAAAATGTTGATTTGATGTGGGGAACGGCGAAGCATTTCGCGTGCAGCGATGAAATAAATATAAATGGAAAAATCTGTTTGAGATGAGACCATTCTGTGTTTATTAGTTTCTTTGTAGAATTGCCTTATAACTACTTTAAGAGATTGCAAGAACGTGGAAGTATGTATTAAATTCAAATCTACAGAAAAAAGATAGAAATTGGTGACAAACCTATTACTGATTTTTACTATTTTAATTTCACTAGTAAACTGCCTTCTAATTAGCACTATTCCGCATAAATTTACTTCTCAAATGGCATCTAATACACCAGCATGTAACTAAACTGAGCGCGGAGTTTCATTAGAGCTTCTGAATTTGTTTGGTTAATAGTTTCAGTATTAGTCTCTAAAGGAACCAAGTGATCCAAGTTTATGTTTGTGTTACCTACAAGTGCATTTAAGTTGCTCTTCCCTTGTTTGAGCATCTTAACAAGTCCCCACTCTCACCTGCATGCAATATCGAATAATGCAATGAAAATGTTAAAAGCCTGCAAAATTGTACTCATCCAAAAAAACTGAGAGAATTGTTTTGCTGTTTATATTTCGGTTATAGCGTTCCTGTATGATTCTTTGAGCGATGTAGTTTTGTAATAAGAATTTTATTCAATGGTTTATTCATTACTGGAATAATGCAAGTCAAACAAGGAAATGAAGTAAACATTTATTACTCTTTTCGAGTTATTCATTAATCTTCTTTTCTTACCCTTTACACGATTGACTTAAATATTAGAGACGTTTAAGTAAATAACGATGTTTTCAATATTCTATTAGTGCGTGGTGGCCTGTTGGTAAATGGGAAAGACGCAGCTGATTTTAAAAATTATTTTGTTTAAATATTGCATAATGTTATCTTTCGATATAAATAATAATACAAATTTTGTTAATATCCAACTATTGCATTATATTGTTGAAACCAAAACTATACTATTAGTTATATACTACTATTAGTAAATGTACATGCTAATATACCTAGTCTGTAAAACTGGCTACATTTTTATTATGGTTTCCTTTCAGATTACAGAATGCAGACGTGAAGGAACAGTTTTACCGTCTTTTGGTAGTTAGTGAAATTGCCGAAAAGTCTACAAACTTCAAAAGTCGACAACGCATTTGTGATCTCTGAAGTTGTGATTACATACAAGTATCTGAATCACTTGTCCGTTTGACTTGTAAAAATAAATGGTAAAATAACAGAATGGTAACTCAGCTTAAGAATTTTCTTGTAGGAGATGTATGTATTATAATTATGTACTTCCTGTATGTATTGCATGTCTCTATCTATCTCTCTTCAGCCACAGGAAGTCCATTGCTGAACAAAGGCTTCCCTCAAGGATCTCCACATCTCAACACATTATAAAGGTGAAAGTTTGTGACATCTTCGTGCTCAAACAGCCGGATAAAAATTATTTAATTTAAATTTCGTATGATGGTAGCCCAGAATTAATATTAATAATTAATAAAAATCATTTAACATCAAGGGTATACTCATTTGCCGGACTTATTGTATAAAAATTAAAAAACAAACGCTGCGTTTGATTAGACCGTGGTGAATCAATAATGATAGAGATGTGGCCATCTTTAGGGAGCAGATGTTCAGCAGTTGACTTCCTGTGGCTCAAGAGAAAGAGAATCCATGGTATGAGGAATGTACAAATATACTTATAAAGAAATATCTGTACCAGTTATATTGTGGCTAGAAAGGCTTCGTGCCGCAGTTGGTAAAATGCGGCTGTGAAATTATATGTCGCGGCTTGAATCACCGTAACGATACAAACATTTATATAAGAAACAAATACCTGTTTTGGGATAACTACTCGTAGTTTCTGATTACTAAAATTATCGTACATGCAAGCGAAATGTCGGACGCTCGCCTACAACCTTGGAGGAGGCCTATATTCAGCAGTGGACTTTCAGAGGCTGAAATGATGAATGATTATGATCACAACATTTTCATGAAACGAACTATGTGTGTCCCTACAGAACTAATGATAATATGGTTAGAAGGGAAATACAAGCATTTGACGCGTCGCAAGGCGGTGCATAAAAAACCTCACTGCCGTGGAACAGATGAAGAATTAAAAAAATATAGATTGCTGATTACGCGTAGATGTAATGCACGCGAATGCCAAGTTCCTACATAATGCATACGACTCATTCTTGTTATGTAAACAGCGAAAGTTTTCACATGTGACGTCCTATTGTAGTCATTTACATAGTTATAAATTTCGTATACTCGTAAATCAGTTTTCATAGGCATTAAACAAAGAAAATTTAATCAAATCTATAGTAAGTTTAAACTGTAGTAAAGTCTGATAACATTGACGACCTAACCTTATGTTCTAAAGTCATACCTCCGCCAACTTGAGAACAACATATTATGTTTGTGTCTGAATATACTATTTAATAATATGGTAACTCACTCGCTTACAGGTTTCCAAGACTTTAAGACTTTAAGACCAACCAAAAGGACAGCCTCCGTGGCGCAGTTGGTTGGACGCCGCCTGTGAAACGAGAGGCCGCGGGTTCGATCCCCGCACCGAGAAAAATGTTTGTGCGGCTCACAAATATTTCTTCCGGGTCTGGGTGTTTGTGAGACCGAAAAGTCTCTCGTAGTTCCTGATACTCACGACACAAGACTCGATCTTAGTGTGGGGTCAGGACTATGTATGTGACTGTTGGGTGTTATTTATTTATTTTATTTATAATTCTATACATATAGATTTGTCAAATACAAATTAAAATTAATTTACAATATTAGATATTGTAGTCTCATTCATTTTCTGTCTATCGACATAATGCTAATTAAATAAATGTATCAGGAAAAACCATTAAGCATATCGATAAAATAAATTCCGGTCTTATAGCAAAGACATATTTGCATAATTTTATTCATACTTTAAATCGACTATTTATAAGTTTTACTATATTGTAGAGGTTTTGTGTTTCGAAAACAACGACGCTGGTTTTGATACAATTTGACGGCTAACGCCTTTCTAACCATATTCTGTTCTGTGTGTGTCCCTATAACGTGTTCTCATGTGTTTTATACTTACATATCGCCGGCGAAGTGCCAAAACTCCTAAGTGACAAAGTCATAAATTCACACAAACGAAAAAAACCCCTAAATTTTTGCCAAATTAAAAAGTAGTCACTATATTTATTAATGGGGAATAGTAATAATGTAAATGTATGGTAAAATAAACTTAGGAGATTTCACTAAAACATCGGCATAATACCTTTATAATTTAAAAAACGATTAGCAAGTTTATTTCTCAAAAAATTAGTTAGGAGGTATTGGTACTTCACCATCGATATATATAAACTCACGCTTTTTTACCCAGAAGGTGTAAGTAGAGGTGCTACCAAAACACTCACATTTCGCCTTGTATGTACCGTCCCACAATGTGATCGGGCGAGGCTATCGCCATATCGGGCACAAATTCCTGACTCCAGGCTGATAATAAATAGTAAAATCCGATATCGCTGCCCGACCCGGTATTCGAACCCGAGACCTCAGTTTTGTTATCGTGCCGTAGAGCAAGTACGCCACTAAGACAGTCATGGCATTCAAGGCATGGCATTACGGAACGTAGACCTTCACGAACACGAGCCCTCCGGGATAACGGAGGTCCCTCGTTGTGGTAACAATACCTAGGCGTGTGCCTTCTGAGTGTGGTCTATCCATGCGACCCGTAAAGACGGTGTCGATCTATGGTAAAATCCGAAACGAGTTCGAACTTTCAATGAGGTCACGCGTTGATCTCGGTCGGAGCTAGATCCTTGTGTCGGGATACCGGGACCCGAAGTCAGCCCACCCAACCGTTATGGAGGGGCTGGCTAGCGGGGGAGGCAAAGGTATGGCATTCAGGCAGAGGCATTTATTCTATCTTTATCAGCCCATATGTGCAGGGCACGGGCCTACTCTATAATCGAGAGTACGATTGAGGGCGGTTTAGCCATATAGTCCACCACGCTAAAGCTAATTATGTTGATCGCTTTGAAGTTCATATTTAGAATGCAATTTTAATATAAATGTCGAGTAAGTAAAATTATAGCCGAGAATATCAGATATGCTTACAACTTTTTGTTCCCGAGTAATGTGTTCCTACTGAGTTGTTTGTTACGAAGTTTAAAATGACCCTCGTTAATCAGGACATTAATGAAACGTGAGTGAATGCCTCAATTATAATAATCGGATTGTTTCACGAAGTATGGAGAGTTTAATTATCATTATCCTGCTTTAAAACGTTGATATTCGGTGTCGAGTATAACTCATGCCTTCATATTATTTTATCAAGTTTATAGTCAACTAATTAGCTGTGCCCGCGACTTCGTCCGCGTGGAATTTAACAAAAACTTAATTTTTCTAAAATAAAATATTTTTTCTAAAATAAATGTAGCCCAAGTTACTCCTTATTATATCAGCTACCTGACAATAAAAGTCCCGTCAATATCGGTCCAGCCATTTCAGAGATTAGCCGGAACAAACAGATGGACAGACAGACAGACAAAAAAATCTAAGGTCGTTTTCGTTATAGGTATCGCGTATATAACGATATGTAGTTGGACATTTTTTTTATTTTCACTTTACAAACAGACACTTCAATTTTATTTATATGTTTATATGTAATTATTTTTTTTATGGAGCCCTAAAAATATTGGAATGTTAAAGAGACAAAGGCACGGTATTAGACAAGATACCGTGTATATCAGCCGATATAAGTCCCACTTCAGGGCACGGGCCTCCTCTACAATCGAAAGTGTGATTGAGAGGGGTTAGACCATATAGACAAGGTTCTACAGCGACTTAAAGCTGGCATGGGTCAGCGCTATTAAAGTGGTATCTCTTAACAGAAAACTGATAGGAATTAGTATGACAAAATCCGTAGGCTACTCGGTTTAGAAAAAGTTGTAAATTGGATAAAATGCGTTCGATTTCAGTTAATGATTTTAAGAACAGAGAGCATACATACATACACATACATACATAAACTCACGCCTTTTTCCCAAAAGGGGTAGGCAGAGGTGATAGGACACCCACATTTCGCCTTGTATATCTCATCCCACGATGTGATAGGTGGCGAGCCTATCGCCATATCGGGCACAAATTCCTGACTCTGGGCTGATAATGAATAGAAAAATACAATATCACTTTGCCAACCCGGGATTCGAACCCGAGACCTCAGCTTTGTAACCGTACCCTAGTACAACTACGCCACCGAGGCAGAACAGAGAGCCTGGTTGGTTTTTGCTCAAGGTCGAGTTATTTCGAGTCTCAGTATTGAGAGATTTGCTGACAAGTCTGGCATTTTAGTTAAGGTTATTGTAGACGACTGTTAGGTGTATTTATTAAACAGCTGTGATTTCACGTTTAATCAGGTCACTGAGTTTACCGGAGGCTTTTCTCTCCCCTACTCGTTCCATTCTTCATCGTCAATTTTCCAATACATACGATTCCTTAATACGACTATTAAGTAGTCGTAATTAATAACTACCACTTTATTGAATTAGATATTGAAATTCATCAACAGAGCTGCTTTTACATTTAAAGCGATTAAACTATAAAAAGCTTTTACTAGTGGTAGGTCTCTCATATGTGAGAGGCTATCTGGGTGGGTACCACCGCAGTGTCTATTTCTCCCGTCAAACAGCAGTGTAAACGCACTGTTGTGTTTCGGGTTGAAGGGCATTGTAGCCAGAGTAACTACTGGACATATCGAGACTTAACAACTTATGTCTCAGGATGGCGAGCGCAGTGGATTGCCAAGCATTGCTTTGTAATTCAAGGTGTTGTTTGGTTTTGCTACTGTTCATGAGCGGTCGTATCGCTTACCATCAGGCGAACGGCATGCTCGTCTCGCCATTCATAGCAATAAAAAAAAGGGCTTAGATGCTTAGAGTATTTATTTTTACTCCATATTATAGAGAGAGCGCTGGTACTTCATACTTCTTAAACGTAGATAAAAGTGATGGTGCCGGGCCACCTTTTTCCGACCTCCTATTGGCTGAGATTTGACAGGTTGTCAAACATACAATAATTATTTGAACAAGAAAAATAAAATAAATCTTTAGGGCAATTTAATCAACTCAATCTTATTTTAGACGTATAATAACTTAACACGTTAACTGCCAATAAAATGAGTATACTTTTCAATGTTGTTCGATGATTAATAATTCTTGATGGAGAGTCAGAAATTATTCCGCATTAATAAAACCCATTATTAAGAGTGTATTCTAACTAAGTAATAAAAAAAACAATCGATGAAAATTTAAAAGAATAGGTTTTTTTCGTTGAATTAATAGGATAATTAGGCATCGCACAATATTGACCGCGTTGGCAGTTAACGTGTTAAAATACTTTCGGCTACCAACGAAATTTAAAGCATTTTATTGTTAAATAATTAGTTAAATTTTCATTATTATAGTACCAACATTACGAACAAACATCTACATTTTTTAAGGCTCAATGTGTGACAGCACTCCCTGTATATTATAAATACTCTAAGCTTAGATGCAATAAATTCAACCTGTAGGAAGGAAAATAAATAAGAGCAATTAATAGCTTCCGCGGCGAGAACCCGCTGTGAAACTAGAGACTGCTGGTTCGATATCTGTACAGACACATGTTTGTAGTATGAACAAACATTTGCTTCGGATCTTGGTGTTGAGGCTGAAAATTATCTCCTTTCTAGGTTTATTATTGTTAAAAGAGCATCAAGAAACACATGTGTGTTACTACAAAGCTGTTGATGATAAGCTCGCCACCTATCACATAGTGGGACGGAAAATACGTGGCCAAACAAGAGTGTTGTGATTGCACCTCTGCCTACCTCTTCTGGTAAAAAGGCGTGAGTTTATGTATGTATGTAGTATTGTGTGAATACAGTTATCTGCGAACAGCATGCGAAACACTTGCGCGAATCATTGCGGGTCTCGTATACAGCGTTCGTTTAAAAGTAGATACAAAATGATCCCACTACCAAATAAACCAAAAGTAATCGGCTGCGTCATGATAGGTTTTTTTTTTATTGCTAGGAATAGAAAGACGAGCATGCCGTTCGCCTGATGGTAAGCAATACGACCGCTCATAAACAGTAGAAAAAACAAATAACACCTTGTATTACAAAGCAATGCTTAGCATTCCACTGCGCTCGCCATCTTGAGACATAATATGTTAAGTCTCAATATATCCAGTAGTTACTGTTGTTACAATGTTCTTCAATCCGAAACACAACAGTGCATTTACACTGCTGTTTGACGGGAGAAACAGACATTGCGGTGGTACCTACCCAAATGGCCTCTCACATATGACAGACCTACCACCAGTAACATATTATCCCTCCTAAACTGCTCATTAGTCCTCATTAGCTCTAAAATTCCTCAGAACTCTCCAATCTGGTCACCGTGTCGACCAAATTTGACCCCAAAAAACCTTCTAGCCATTAAAATAAAACAATAGTATAACCCACCAATAGACAGCTCCCGTTAGAGATTCTTGGGCAAAGGTTCGCGAAACTCGCCGTGGGCGGAGCACGAGCGACGGAGCAAACCTAGAATTTCTATAATTTTAGACGCTCCCAGCTGAGTTATGCGGGACAAAAAGTCACAAAAGTTATACAATATATTATACATAAACATGCTAATAGTTTATATTTGTGGCGTTCGTCTAGTGGTAGGGCATATAGGTTGTAATTTTGGATTCGATGTTGCTATATAACAGCAAAGGTTATGGTCCTCAAATGGAAATGCATAAATCCCGAAATACTTTAAATGTTTGGTTTCTGCTAACCTTGTGAGAAGCGTCAAATATACACGTAATAAGACTGAAGTGAACATTCTGATTCAAAAGATTCTGTTTACTTTTGAAATAATATCGATCGAAGCGTTTACTCGTATTGTTTTATTTTTCTAACATCAAATAATTATTTCGTCTATATGTTAAAGTTAATTAACTCTATAAACATACTCGTAACACTCTTTTTTGAGCATCGTGTGGAATAAATTCACTGAAACAAAAAGTTACATTCAACAGCAAAGTGTCTTACGAACTTGGAACAGAAATTTCCTGCATCATAACTTTACCAATATTAATTTATACGAGTGGATGTATTGAAACAGAGCTAAAACAACGGGAAGCGCCCGCTGGGTACACGTCTAATTGATTTGCCCCAAGAAACTTACACTCCGTGGGTCGTCCACCGTTAACGTCACCTTTCTCTGCGCCTGCAATTAATTTGTTGCCAACACCGTTTTGTTTTTCTGTCTCTTCTACTTTGTTCGCTATAAAATATAAATATTTACGATTCACCTTTTGTACTTCACTAATTATTCAAAATCTTACATCGTCTTCCATACTAATAGTGGTTGATTTAGAAAATACTATAAATAAACAAGAGATTTATAGTCGGACATAACTAATGAGATGCTAGAACTGTGGGTAACAAATTGGAATTTAAAAAACATACGAAATAGGGAATTTATTATGTAAATAACAGTTTAAACATTACGGAACATGAAGGTAATGAATTAGCGTGTTTGATGGAAATTAATGTAATTTAGATTCTGTAAAGTAGTTGTACAATTCAAAAGCAAAACGACAAAGGCATAGGAATAATTTTAAGTTTAAATTGAACATTATAACAATTAAGCCAGTTAAAAACACCAAACCCAATCAACTGCAAAAAGCATACAATATTACATTCACAGGTATTAAATCTCAGTTTGTCATAAATGGTAATATCGATATAAAAGAATTAAGCACAGTTAATTTATTCCCAATAATAAATCCACGCGGCTGTCGGACTAGTGTCAGATAATTCAGATCAACTCTGTAACTCCGTGACCAGTTTAATGGATTTAAAATAATTTCTTGCACGTCCGTCGCTTAATGCGATCAAACATGGACAATGACAACATAATAAAAATTAATTCCGGTTCACGGTTCGGGTTTGTCTTTTAAAATGATACTGTAATTTAAAGTATTTTAATTATTAAATTGTGTATTTGGACGGTTGTCTGGTGTAATTAAGTTTTGCTTTCTTGATTATTATTTTACGAACAATATGCCAATCGCCACTGGGCATTTCATTTTTAAGTTACGTATAAGTGCACAGTGAGTTTATAAAGCATGCAAGCGGATGATTCACAGTACAAAGAATACTGGTTTTACGACAATTATACATTTTATATTAAAAAGTATATTAATATTAAAACTTATCTTTCATACAGCTAAAACATGATTTTTTTTTGTAACAATCTAAATATGTTACCAAATCGGGTTAGTTTATAGCAAAGTTTCATGACCTATTAATTATTATCAATATTAAGTAATTCACGGTAATTTAATCAACACTACTGCATTCTGCAGATCAACAAACTCCGCAATAAACAGGATATTCCGAATTACTCCTATAAACGCTGGGGTCCAAGATTTTTATACGTACGTCAACGGGCATACATCAACGTCGATACAAAATTGTATGAATTGGATAATAGGCGACGAACCGGTCGTCGACGCGTCGCCTGCGTACGGCCCGGACGACACCAATCTCTCTGTTGCGGTAAGTGCCGATAAGTGGACGGTGTAATGTTCTCCTTGATCCCTTAATGTTGGACATCCGACGGCGAAAACCGTTTGAAATTCACACAATGCTTTCTAGTCTTTCACTGCTGTAGTGACTAGTAATGAATACCTAAGCTTAGACCTAGCTATAGCTGCTGAAAGGTCAATTTTGCCATGATTTGCTCTTAATGAGTTGATACATAGACGATCTGATTAAATTCGCAAGATAAAATTGGAGGCAATGTTCTACAAGTCGCTGTAACAAATCTTAAGAAAATACATGATGCTTTAGCAGTGGATTTGCCATTGCTGTTTATAATTATAATGATCCAATAATGCATAATAAGTTTTGTAATAGACAAAGTCCTTCATACACTATACCCCGAAGAATCAGCTGCTATAAAAGCAACGCGCAAATAACTGGCAGTTTTTAATCTAAATAAATCCTCCAAAAAATATTTTAATGGAATATATGTCTTTAAAGTTCACACCCATTTTACTAGGCCATTAGAGAACAATGGAACAACGAATAGATGAGTGCAAATAGCAAAGGGAACTTTAAAACGGTGTCGGACAATAACAAACCGGACCCAATATATTCCTGACCAAACTCCCGGTGAAACACGTTAGAGTGTTAAATCGATGCAATATCAGAACCAGGGTATTAGTTTCAAAAACCTCTTTGCTCTAAAATTACATCCCAGTTTCAGGTCGAGAGGATTTATTAACAAATAGTTACTGCACTAACGCCCATATTTGTTCAAAATAGAAGATTAGCGCTATGAGATGTTAACCTTAAAATGTGAGCTTAAATTTCAAAATGTTGCTAAAATGAATTGAGATGAAATTATGAATGTAATTGTCATCGAGCGGCTGAAATAAATAAAGACAACCAACCTAACAATTGAAGTCACGACCTAACAAAACGACTTCTTTACTCAATGGTAGATATCAATAAATATGAAAGACTTTTTGATCTTGCAAAACCCGAATTTAGTTTGCAAAATTAGTGTCTGATTCTTGGTCACATGTTTGCCTCAATATTTACTTCGAATCTCTCACAGTCTAGTAGTCTCTATCAGATGCTGTTTATTTGCGTTCAAAGCAGTGTTTATGTCCTTAGTTAAGCAATTACCGGTACCTTATATTCCTACTATCACTTCCATTTGCACAAAATCAATAGCCTCTGACTTTCACCATTTGCAAGCTTCTAGTTTAGAACAAGTAATTTAGAGTCAGTGCGCAACTTTCACATTTTAATGCTTTCCTATAACAAAATCAGATTTGTTACGCATATCACCAGATAATTCAACTTTCATTTCTGTATAATTGTTGTGTAATTCAATGTGTGCGAGAAATAGCTACAATTTAATTTGGAGTCGGTGATTAAATAAACAATTTTAGTATTTAATTTTAACATTATTGGGACTCTTTATATTTTTGTTGATAATTATGTATTTTCAGTTTCAGTTCAAAGGCGTTTTATGCTGTGTATATTGTTATTGCTTGTTTTGATGAATGGACAACCTTCGCTAGGTTTACTTGTAACTGAACAAACTTGCATGTCAAAATGTATCTATAAAAGGGTATGACAATTTATAAACAAGTGAAGACGAAGCCTGACTTAGCCACTAGTATGAAATAAAATTAATTCGATTTAACGCTAACGCTCCACTGAACTTGAAAGCGTATTAAATAAAAGATTACCACAAGTTTTGACAGACATACTCCGAATGTGACAAGCGAAGTCCACTAATTGACAAACGTGGTCGTACAACTGGAAGTGATACGCTGATAATATCATTAAAATAATATTGGGGTTCGACCTTCCGTTGTAGCTAATGTAATGTGTAATGTCTTGATTTTAATCCCCATGATAGTATGAACGCAGTATGCGTCTTATTTTATTTTTTATACTGAATATTGTCTTTTTTATTTTTGTCCGCATTTTTGTTATTGCGTATTTAATTTTAAAATAGGGTTTGTTGGACGTTTTCTTGCTGCAATATTATGAAAAGGAAATGTTACACCCATGGAATAAAAGAATAATAGCTGTTCTGTAGTCATATCTACGTAAATATCATACACTTGCAATGAATAAAATGACATTTGGATTAAAAATCATCCTTAATCAATATAAAATATGAAATATCCACCCACAATAAATAAAGTCACAAAATGATATTTGCTTTAAAAATCCACTTTCAGTCAACACAAAATTAGTCAACCCTGACCTCAAACACCCTAACAGTATTCACACCAAAATTTTCACAAAACCATCACCATGCCCTCATTTAGCTTCGACGTTTCAAAAACTTTGCCGAGTTGTCTACAATAAATAGGAGCATTAACTTATTCTCACTCTTGTTCCCACGGTGGGTCGACGCATTGGCGTGTGCGATCCTCATTACAACATGCTTCCGCAATTAAATATGGGATATTGTTTAGCTTTCTCGCTCCCCGAAACTTCTGACACGATCTGTATCCATAAACGCTACAGTTAATGACGATGTTTTGCTTTGAAAATAATCGTGTGGCATAATTTCTTCATTCTCTGACATCATGAGATCAACTGTTTTTTCTGGTGATTGGAGGCAGATGAACTGAACGCAGCTGTTTGTGAATTTTTATTTGAACATCAATGCTATGGATATAGAGAAGCGGCTGACTAGCAGAGATTAAAATTCTTATTCATAGACAGTTCATAAACCTATTATAGTTATCGAAGGTTTTCTCTCTTTCGATTTATGAATTATGTTTGACCAAACAAGACTCGATAACTAAAATAAACTGTCTATGAAGGAGGCCGTAAGTCGATATACCTTTATTTAGGAAATATTATATGGACATGTCCCAGCCTTTATAAATGCCGCGAAAGAAAGCCCATTCCTGACTATAAGCGTCGGTGGGAAAAATTATTACTGCAAACACACCTTACTACTTTAGTACTAAAGAACGTTGTTTTAGCTTTAAATTGTAGTTGCTGGTGGACGGAAAAACCACTTCCAAAAGCTTGCTTTAGAAATCTTTTATCCAAACGCATGTTTAGCAGTAGAAATAATTTTAATAATGAAGGTGATTACTTACTGAATGTTCATCTACATTCCTGATATTTTTTTGATCAATAAAATTACCTGCTTCGAATTATTTTACTTTATCGCCTCCAGCGGCAAATCTAGTAAAACATAATGTGTGGTAATAGCGAGAGAATTTTACTGCTGAAACAAATTTTGCTTCTAAAAACTCATTTATGAATGCTTTAGTGCCAGTAGTAATTACGTTCGTTTAGCTATATTGCTAGGCCATTTGCAGACTCATAGCGTTTGTTTATAACGTATAATAGCCGGCAATATCTAGACGTGCTGTTTAGAGCCAGATGTGGATCTAACACAGTAGATTTTTTTATTAAAAATATTGACGCTGGGATTTGGATTTTTTGTTTTAAAGACAAGTATTATGACAATTGTAATACAATTTTAAAATAAAGTGCTGTTTAATTTCGTCTTTGATCTATGAACGCAAACAATTCTTTGGTATTAACATAAAACTTATCCATATCATCAAAGAACTTATAAAAACATACACCAGAATATTAAATACAAATAAAAAAATATGAACAGAAGTTCGCAATGGACATCAAAACTTAATTCCTGATGCGTGCCTGCTCTCAGCAGATGTGGGATGATAATAAAAACGAAGTACCGAAGGTGCCGTGGCCGCGGCAATCAGTAGTTGGCTCACTGATCGGCTTATAGAAATTCCAATTAAAACTGACGCTGTAAACATATCGTGAACCGATCCAGTTTTGGTTAATTAGTTATAAACAATTTGTTTCTAGACGAACGCCTGTTGGAAAAGACAGAACTGATTTTTAATATTATCTTATTTATTTTTTGTATTCTTAAGGCAATGCTGATAGATAACAATATATGTATTTAAACATAAAGAAAAAGGCAAGAAAATTAAAAAAACATAATAAACGCTTTTGAGATTTACTTGCTCAAAATGATATTTAAGTTCAACATAAGCTGAGTCGTAGACTCGAACCAGTTGTGAACAAAACAACTGCTTTAATGGTGTGAAAACAAGTGAATAATTACCGCTTGACTGTTTTTCTCCATTCCATCATTTAATCTACATTGTTCTATTAAAAAGCACTGTGTGAAATATTAACAACAATAGAAGACAATACGTGCGCACTTCCATCATCAAAGACAGTTAAATTAATTTTGAGAACGTTTCTTTCCGCGGCCCATCGACTTTCGAGCATCAAGCTTCAACTCACGTCTGTTTTATTAACTACTTTTATTTGAGGTTTGTCTGTATTTCTAATGAGTACATTTCAAAATTTATTAACCTGGTAATCTTAAATGTTTAATGTTTATACTTCGTTGTTTTTGCTTGAAGTAAATCTGTTAATAATCCATATCCAGGACTCGTTCTCAATAAAGTTTAATTATCTCTAGAATTACATCATTGTGTCTCATTTTCTATCTTTTAGAATTTAGATTGAAGTTTCCTTAAAGAAATATCTGATTTGAGAGACAAGATGGCAACTTCATGTGCCACAATTTTGATGACGAAAGTGCTTTTCTGGCACGACCGTTCCATAAATACCTCCTAACCATTCCCTAACGTGCGTAGATTATTTAATTTAAGTGGAATTTAATGCAACAATGACTCGCTTGTAATTTCATTACCACCCACGGACGGGGTCTCGCAACGGTGGGCTTTCGCCGGTCGACAGTCGCGCCAACAAAAGACCATTGTCCATCTATAGGAACAAATTAGGACGATGACAAGCGAATTTATAGACGAGGATGACGGGAAGCAGGCATCATGCTATTTTAGCTGATTATAAATCGTTATGGTAAATTAGCCGGAGGGCTAATGAGACAAATAAGAACATAGGTATCTAAACGTACTTCTCGGAATTCAAGTCACTTGTAAACAGTACTTGTAATTTGCTCACAAGTTACACATACTCTTATTAATGATGATAACAGTGTAAACAGTAATAATCTTAAGGACTAAATATTTACTGTCAATGTAAAACTTCCTCATACGTTTAGGAAGCTTTAAAAGTTTGATATAGTCAAGAGGTCATTAAATATTTTATGTGACACCAAAAACATCAGCTGTGATTGAACTACAACTAATTATGAAATATAAAGTGATAACAAACTTGAAAGAAGAAACTTGAAACAAGAATGCAGACTTTCCTCATGCATAAATTGCGTAAAACAACACAGATTAACTATATCTGTAGACAACAATAAGTTGAACCATTGACAAGGTGTCGCCGCCGATGGCGATGCAGGCGACAGACAGGCGCACGCGCAGGTAGGCCCTTCTGAATGAGAGACAAAGGCAAACACCCTCCGTCTCGCTCACACCACGTGGTGGGGCAGCGCGAGCGCGGGCGTATGCCCACCGCCTGCGCTACATTTTTATTTAGTTTGTAACCGTTCTTTGGACGAATGCGTTGTATCCAACCGAAGCACGATTTACTGTTTATTTTGTTTCGATAATATCAACAGATGAGTGATAAAGTGCTGAGGGTTTCGCGAGCTTATCGGCGTGTCAACGCCAACCGGCTTTGGCATGGGTGGGCGTAGGATGATCAAGGCCGCAGCGGTGCTCATAGCTTTAGGATACTGCAGTTTATTAGTTTACCATGGGGGTGTTAATTTCAACTTCCAAGAAACTCGATCGGGAGTGCAAGTGTCTGATCTTTCGATTGAGCCTGTGACTAAAACAACTATTGATGACAGTGCACTGAACAAAAATATAACTCTGGATGACATTTTTATTAGTGTTAAAACTACTAAACATTATCAGTATACGAGACTGCCTATCATATTGAAGACATGGTTCCAATTAGCAAGGCAACAGGTGAGCAATATTGTTTAGAACTAATACTAACAGTGTTTATAAACAAATGTCCAATAACATTGTAACTAGCTATATTAATAGGATTTTATTTTCTAATAAGAATGCCATAACAGACTATAATGCTAAAAATAAAAACAATATGTACTTATGTTTTAAAGGAATGCTATTTTAAACAAGCCATGTTTTGCAGAAAACTTAACATAAAATTGATGTGTTTATTATCCATTCTATTCAAATTGATGAACGTGATTCTTGTAGATAATGGATATTGTTTTGCTTGACCGAGAACAAGTTATTTTATAAGCCTATGAATTCGCAAGAGCAACAATGTTGACACATTCTGAAATAGTTAAATATGAATCGCCTATGAAATTGAAGCTAGATTTGCTATGGTTAGCAAATGTGAAACCAATGTAAAGCATTATGCGGCGCCAATTGCTACAAATAAATTAATGTTTGCAGTTTCTGTCTAATGACAGACTGATATGTTTTGCTCTGTGGCTTTTTGATTTATCAATTTGTTTTGGCGGCATTTGTTATTGAATGCCCATTTATTCTCTAATTGCATTGCATGACGTTTCCAATTGAGATACAAAAACATAGAATACATGTAGAATTTACCAAAGATTTTCTACGGTCTTTTGGCGCCCGTAATACGTTGTTGTCATGCTATTGTCAAAATATAGCTACCGTTTTTCACAGGCTATGTTCATACTATTTGATTACAAGTATAGAAACTTGTTCTTTATATAATGTAAACATATGTAAACGATGCGTTAAGTTGATATATTTAAAAAAAATATTTGATAATAGCCACACGCCAATCGAAGGCAGATGGGGTATAATCTCAGTTACGAAGGTAAATGGTCATATTATCATTATAATCACTGATTACATCTAAAATATCAATTAGTTATTAATTAACAGCCACAGGGGGTTTTATATTCAATGTATCTAATTAATTAAAAAATACCAATTATTGTGTAAATGTACTACTTATACACAATAATTTCCCACTAATTTTGTTTGTAATTCTCTAATTAATACATTGAACATTATATTTATGTTTCTTAATTTAATAAGAATTATAAGACATAGATACGTCTTGCTACTATTATAATGAATTCAAGGGATATAAAGAGACGTCCCGCCGAGGTACGATGGGAGTCCAAATGTTAGGGACACATAAGTTTCAAGGCCAGCAATACCATTAACGTACAAGTACCTACTAATATTACTTTGAATTAGTGATCTGAGTCCCTACGTCCAATTACCTAAATAATACTGTAAGAACAGAGTTGTCTTTTAGTAATACTAAACAAATTTAAAATAAAAACCATCTAATAAATTGTAACCGACAAGAACTATTACACAAGATCATCTCATGTTAAGTGTGATAAACGTCTCCACTTCCCTTTAAAAGGAGTAATCGAATTCCTTTAAAATCAGAAGTAAATAATTCCACTCCATTATAAGATAAAAATAAAGAAATTACAGTAAGAAATAGCCTCACTATTACACATTAATGAGCACTGGGACATCGAAATCGAAACTCGATACAGCTATTCCATCCAAAGATGGTAAGGTTAAAAAAGTTAAAATAGTATCGACTTTCATATATTCCGACCGGCTAGTTTAACTACTTAAACCAGTTTTAAAACACATAAAATCACTATCTTTTAACTCTATTCTGGGGTTAGATGTGTCAGTGATTAGAACTAGCAGCCGAAACAACGTTTTTATGCAAAATAATATTTCGGTGAAGTCATTCTTTGATAAATGTCGTTAAACTCGTTTATTTGAATATTCAAATCTTATTGTTCTCTTTAAGTTATTTATCGATTTTTGTATAATCTGTTTTGAATTCTGCAACGACTTTGAAATTACGATTATTAATGTTGGTATATTATACAGGAATTTATTGGCGAAATAAATTGGGCTTTGTTATCGAAATCCAGCACAAGATTATCTTATGAATTCTTAACTTGCCTGTATAGTATATCAAATAAAACCAGCTACCGTGTATCGCTCATTATGTATTAAAAAAAAAACAAAATTTCCATAGATATTCAAATCTATACCTCGCTCCTACTTAGCTATGCATAAAATATCCATACCATACATCAAATCATTATTTATGTACCAGAGCAAACAATAGGGAGTGGCTGAGTCGTGCAGCGCCCGTTTAACTCGCGTTTCCTGAATCTGGAGCGTGCATAATCAACCGTTAATCCGGCTCGAAGGACCAGCATAAATAACAATTGTACACGGAGCTTGCGCGGCCGCAGCGCGTGGCTCGCCGGCGCGCGCCGTACACGTGACCACGCCACCGACCGCTCGCGCTTGCCCTTTTCTGTACAATACTTGTTTTTTGATTTATTGTATCAGGTTTTAATGGTTGTAGTACAGTTTTGGTCGTGCTTGATTAGTGTTACATGAGTTTTATATTGCCAATAATTGAGTTTAATAAGATTGTGTTCGTTTTTTAATTTTTATTTCTAAGATGGAAGTTTGCTTATTGAATTGTTATCAAAACCTGTTTTATATTAGCGAGCAACATCATTGAACACATTGAGAAATTAAAATTTTGACATTTTTTATTTCTAGGTTCGGATCTATTAGAGTTTATTTTGAAGTTCTCGCAGCACGTTGAAAACTTAATAGTTTTGTCCATCTTCATAAACCAGTTTTAAAACAAGCTTTCTAAATATGAGATTGCTACCGTACTTAATTCAACAAAAACGACATTATATTATTGGGTCCGTAAAACTACACAGGTTCTCAATGAAAATTCTTGGCGTATCAAAGTATTCGACGGCCCTCGAGTTAATAAATCGGTAATCGAATTAATGCCGAGCAAAAGTATAAAAAACAGGTATCTGTGATTTCACACGACATTATCAGATCGAACTGGCCATATTGTGTACACACTTTATTTACTCTACTGGTGATATCCGGGACCGCATAAAAAATACTATGAGAAGCAACAACTTTAACTTTAAATGAGATTGCCGGACATCCAGAAATCCTTACTTCATTTTTGTTATTGCAATGAATGGCGAGACAACCATGCCTGGCATGCATTTACCTGATTATAAGAGATACGACCTGCTTATAGAGCAATACTTGTCATTCCACCGTTCTGAGACATAAACTGACTTCTCCATTCTTTTCTTCTTCCACGTCAATTTCCTAATATTGGGAACTCATCTGCAGTGACATGCCATGGAATACTGGTGCTGTTTGTTTATAATATATCATAATTCATCTGCTGGACTCCTCAGATTCAGATTGTTTCCAGGTCTCTTTGGAAATCCTCGAAACAGGCATATTTTCAGTAACGGACATTATCTTATTGAAGAAGATAGTAATAGTTAGGGACCCATTAATGATTTATACTTATTCTAAAGAACATGAGCAGCGCGGAATCCTTATCAATTTAGCGTATGTCCGACACTACCGTACAGAAATCAAAATCTCGTATTTCTTCAAAACTTATCAGTGTTGTGGTTCTTAGAAGCGGAGCGTCGTCTGGTGTTATTGTAATTTTAAACCGTGATTTGTACCGTCGAATGCGTTTGTAGAAATTCAATCCTGCTACCGTGTTACGAGGTTTGTACCTTGTTATAGTTGTGAGCGCTCTGTTTTTAAACTGGCTGTTATATGAATGTGTTTTCAAAGCAGAAAATAAGGAAAACATTTTTTATTTTCTTAGTTAAAAACAAGTACGTAAGAGGGTCGGAATGACTTCTGATTTTAGGAAAAACCTTTTGTTTGTTACCTCGGTTAAGGAAAGATTTGATAAACTATTTTATTATTATTATTAGTGTACATACATTAAGATTTAAATAATAATGGGAAAAAATAATAGGTTCAATATATAATAATAGGAAGCGCTAGAGAACGATAATTTACTATTTACAATATATTATTTAAAAAAAAATCATTATAATTCTAATCGATTTTTCTAATACTTTATCAGTAGCTTTATATATTTCCATCTGTCCATATATCCTGTATATAAACTAAGACCTCCTGAACTTTAAAATAAAGTCCAAAATGACATAATATCACTGTATCGCCAACACCACATTTTCTGAGCACATGAAATGGGTGGACCTATCAAAATCGATGAGAAAGCGTTGGACCTTTGTAATATATCAGGCGTTCTAGCACCGTCGCCAAACATGTCGCGAACTGACTGTGTCTAATGCTATTTACAGACCTGCCGAGGATCTAAATCTCTGGAAGGGGCTATGCATCTTAACTTTTGGGAATTTGTAAGAAGTATGTCAAATCCTTATTAGAACTTGGTTGGATTTGGTTCTCTTTTGGGGCCAGATATCATATCGGGTTAGGGACGGCGGGAATGATAATGTCGACTGGTCAAGAATGTTCATATTATTCAAACATAAAACTCAACTCAAAGGGTGTGGAATTCAAAATGATTGACGATTTGAGCGTTAATAGCCACGATGACAATAGATTAGATAGTGACTTGACAGTATTAGCAACCCAACCAATTGCTAGCTTGCACACAGTAAGCAACAGTTTCAAAATTATACACCTACTAATTCCCATTAGATCCAGTCGGAATACGTAATAAATTGTGTAGCCCATATAATGTACTAGTTAGTACGTGCGTATAGGGAGTTATTTGGCTAAATTTTCTCAGCGATAAATCGGAACCGGCCCTGCGGTTTCAGGGTGACATTTTGGCTCCACACAGATTTATCCATGTCCGCTGAATTGTTGGTAAAATGTGAAAGGAAAGCTATATTTACGAATGTGAAATAAAAGGCAATTTATCAGCACTAATTACTTAGATTTTCCTTCTTGTTATTATCATAATAATATGACTACGATACACCTTATAGCAATAGCAAAGCAGGCTAGACCGCGCCTATTATATAAGATAAAACAGCTGAACATTTATTGTGTATAGGAAACCTAATATGTATTCAGCTTTCTGCAGATTGCTTTGGATGTCCATGAAATCTTTTGGCAATATGAGGATTGTTGTTGACATGGTACACAAATAACATATTTATCCAAATAAAAATAGGTTGCGTAGGTATTAAACGAGGGAACATTTCGCGAAAGTAAAGAAAGGAGCAGAATTATCATTCATCGTTACCTGGTATTATTGGTTGGTGTCAGATAAGCTTGCTAACTTACTATGACTAACCACGTCAAGCCACATTCCTGTAGATTAACCGCCATGTCGAAGACACCAAGGCTACACACATAGCGAGGTATAGTAGAGTAATGTTACGCACCCACTGCACCATCTCAATTTACGCGACATTATTCTATGTAGGTAGGGAAGTAGATAAGGATTAATTGGACATAAGACCTAATGATACGTTACGATTCAAATTACATAGAAGTAACCTTTGTTGGGTCATGAAATGCTGGTAATAATTCCACTAAAAAATGTGGAATTAATAACAATACTATTGATTCCAACAGTCATTAACCAGATCTTTAAAATCTTTACTTAAAATTGTGATCATTTATTAAGGCGTGTGGCAGTGAAGAGGAAACTCCTGCAACGACAATCGTTATATTTTTATTTTATTTCTTAAAAGCTGATATCAATTGCCAGTTATTCCTGTGCATGTATTATCTTGTAACACGAATGCAATAGAATCTCTTGCGACTTGTGCAAATCCAAAAGTCACAATACTTTCTTTCCAGCAGTTTTAGTTCGATGTAGAAGGTGTTATAAAGCAAGATATTAGTTGCTGGATGTGTTCAGTCAGCAGGCAATAAGACTGCGGCATTCCCAACCTAATTGCTAATGTTAACCTGACAAAACACATTAGGCGTTTCTGATAACGCTTTGTGTATGGAACTCTATAACCTTAAAGGGTAAGAACAGATTCATATTGGGATGGGATCAAAAAATTATATTTCATAATAGTCAGTTAATATTTGATTTGATGTAACTATTGAAGAAATGCATACGTACAACAACAATATTAAAAAAAATGTTATTTATGAACCAACAAAGAATAAACCAATAAAAATATTGCCAAAATAACTGTATCAGTTGTAATTGTGTCGCAGTTTATAGACTGCTTCGGTGGCGTAGTTGTACTACGGCGCGGTTTCAAAGCTGGGGTCTCGGGTTCGAATCCTGGGTCGGGTAAAGTGGTATTGGAATTTTATATTCATTATTAACTCGGAATCAGGAATAAGTGCCCGATATGGCGATAGGCTCGCTCTCTAGGACATCGTGGGACGAAACATACAAGATGAAATGTTGATGTTCTAGTTGCACCTCTGCCTACCCATTCTGGGAAAAAGGCGTGAATTTATGTGATATTTATTTTTTGAAGTAATACGAGTTGTATATCTTGAAAATTTAATTTATATATATGCTAACCTCGCTCAGATGGACTTGGCACGAGACTATTTTAATAAAATACTGGTTTGATAAGATAAAAAATAAAAAACCACCCAACAGTCACATACATACACATATGGCCGGAGGTGGTTTCTACCAGTCCAACATCATGCTGGTTGCCTTCATGGGCATTAAAATATATAGAAAATAAATCTATTAGGTATTAACAATTATTTAGCATACAGGTTTACATTAAGTTGCTATCTAACGTCAACACTTTAAGATCCTATATATAAAATAAAAATAACTCAGACATCAACGGAAACCAGTTTGGTAGTCTAAGTCTCTATTTTATACATAAATATTTCTTTATTTATAACAAATTCTTCAAAAAATATCTTTAATATGAAAATTCCATTCAATTTCTATGGTATGTAAGTCCGCCAACCCGCACTAGGCCAGCATGGTGGACTATATGGCCTAATCACTCTCAATCATACTGTCGATTGTAGAGTAGGCCCGTGCCCTGCAGTGAGACGTATATGGGCTGATACAGATACAGATACAGATGAAAATTTCATTTGTTGAATTTCTGTAGTAAATCCAGCGGTATCCATTCCGTACGAACCAGAGCAAACCACTAAGCAGCCTTCAATTTCGACGCAAGCTACAATAAAGCTTAGTGCGATTTAATACCAGAAGCATACTCAAATGATGTTGTAATTAATTCAAAATAATTTTGTGGATTCCGAGACGAAAATTGTTAACAAATGGATTTTTTGTTAATGAATTCCTACTGATACCTTGATTTTATTTATCAATGTATGTTAAGTGATATGGTATTCAATATTCATGAAACAAGTCGATATCTTTGAAATATTATATACCTAGTCTTCATTTGGAGTAGTGAAATGTCATTTAAAATGTAGGCTTTGTAAAACATTTTCTAATGTTAATTTTTCTGTATAGGTATAGGTATTGTGTAAGTAACGATATGTAGTGGGAAAAAAAAATATTTTTACTTTATAAACAGACACTTTGAATTTATATGTATAGATATATGGCCCCAAAATATACTCTTAAAATATTTTAAATTATTTATTTATTTATTTATTGTAAGGAATACACATAACATTAATGTAATAATATCACAAAGTAAACAGTCAGCGTGTTTCCTCAGTTATAGGAAATCACAACAAGCTCAAAGAATGTTCATCTAAAATTAAAATAAAATAAATTAACAAACTAAATTAATGTTAAAATTGATATTTATGTAATCAAAAATAAAAAAAAAAACACATGAAGTTTAGAGTAACATATTATTCTCTCAGTGTTAACAAACAATTACGGCTTACTCAACTCCCATAATAAATGGACCCAAGAGAAACGTAACTTATTCGGCAAGTTTTACCACGTTTGCACCCAAATAAACTTTGCATATTTACGCGCGTTCCAGGTATTGCTAATACATTTTATGGTTTCGCTCTGTTTGTTTATCTAGGATGTTTTGGTTTGAATAACTTCACGGAATACATAGGCTTTTGTTTTTTTTTTCATTATTGACTTGTAAACATTCTGATTCTTTGAAACTGTGTGTCTAGGGTGACATGACATAAAAAGACGTAGCATTAAATATTTCAAACATTGCAAGAAACTCTATAATGATAATTTTATTAAGCACTTGTGGCTGGGCCCGGCTTCGCCCAGCTGCACATAGTTTTTAAGTCCAGTCCACATCAACAACATATTATAGATTTTGTCACGCATGCGATGTAAAGAATATTTTAGGTATTTTTTACACCTTAGGTTACATTATTGGAGTTTTTCTTTAAGTATAAGATAGCCTATGTCATACGGGGATAGTGTACCTTCCCAATAATGAAAGATTTTTCAAATCGGGTCAGTAGTTTCGGAACTTATTTAATGCAAACAAACAATAAAATCTTTCCTCTTTTTATTATTAGTATAAGATGAAGCTTTACGTAGCAATTGTATGGATTATGGTAATAGCAGCAAGTGAGAATAATATAATTTATTTTAAAATTCTGATAAGAACCTGTAATATTTTGAAAAAATAATTCTCTGTTTGCTTACAAAACCTTCATCGAGGGATGAATCAATGCTTTGTCTCAATAGAGCCTTCTTAGTTGTTGAGTGAAGCCTGAATCGATAACGCCCGAATACTGGAGCGCCATTTAAATAATAAGTTGCTCTTAACAGCGCACGACACACTTAGCCAGTACATTTAAGCGGGATTAAGTAGTTAAACACAATTTATATTTTAGTTGCGTTCCAGTATTCGGGCATAATTGAAATAACATAACCTGACATAGATAATCTATTCTCCCACCCAAAAAAAACTACCATAACTAAATATAATGGTTCCTTAGATTTATGCGAATGTTACACATTGAAGAAAAACATTTACGGACTGTATCGCGGATTCCGTCCGATGTTTCAATAAAAGCTATAGAGTAATCGAAACATCGGAAAGTTAAAAAATATAAAAGTTTAACCCGAATCCACGATAAAATACGTAAATATTTTTTTTTATTTCCACCATAACAAAACACAATACAAAGGAGAGTACCCATTTTTCTATGAATCGTACTATCGGTGCGATTTTTGTGCCTCGATGAAATATAACTTTTTGTGTAGGGAAATATTTATATTTTCAATAAATATAAACATAATTGCGACCCAGACCCGGAGTTCTTGGAGAAATAAACTTGAAAACCAACAACAAAATATTTTTATGTCTTCGGCTCTGCGAACAAAATGTAAAATTTGACGATGAATTATTTTATTTTATAAAAAACTGTCGCCCGGGATAAAACAGGAAATCATTTAAGGACAAAACGTAAAAAATGCTATAATGAATTTCAAGCAGTATCGATATCAGGATCAACGATAGTTTTTACCGATACTATGAATGGGCATTCTCCTTTGCCATATCACGCAATTCTAATATTCAATTTCAAACCCATATGATATACGGTAGCAACACAGTTCGGGTCGCACTGCACGCCGCGCCGGCCTCAATAAATCGTAAGAGAGTCGCAACAGGAATTTACTTATTGACCATTTCCTTTGTTGCAGACATGGTTCTTCACAGACACGGAAAATCGACAGCACCAGAATCAAACAAGTAAGCTTTTGATACTCCTGTTTCGATTTTATAGTTTTGGATGTGCAATATTGGTTAGAATTTCATTGAGTGCAGACTAAAATTATTTCTGATTTAATTTTAGGATTAGGAACTGCTAGATTGTTTAGAATGTTGTTGGTAGGTAACTATAAATGTTTCTGGTAATACTAATTGTATGTGGATATTGTTTGGAACTATCATGTCAAATTTTAAGGCAGATTTTTGATATATCTTTTTTATTGCTGTGAATGGCGAGACGAGCATGTTGTTTAATATGGAAGAAGTTTTCGATATACAAATAATTAATTACGTAGTACAAAAGTCGCTTAACCCAATCAGTACTAAGACCAAGACAAAACGTCTCCAATAAAAGATTAACATCTTCCTTTCACCTTGATTTGTCGTTCCGGTTTATTTATATTGCGCAAACCCACGTTTAACGTAAATACTGCTGTTTATCATGAACTAGAACGCATTTATTGCGGTTTAGAACCACCGCTGGCTGCATGCAAAGCCGCGGGTGAGTCTTAGTCAAATGCAACATTATTGACTCCATTCTACATCGCAAAATGAATTTTATCCGTTTGTAAAAAGGCTCATTTTTGTCCACAGACGGGCACATGGTAAACACGAACTGCTCGGCGTCACACCAACGAAAACATCTATGTTGCAAAATGTCCGTAGAATATGACCATTTCCTCGAAAGCGGCAAGAAGTGAGTATCCATTTTTCACACTCGTTATTGCATTTTAATACCTATTTTGTGTCGCACAGAGTTCATAATTTAACGTTATCTACCCCGAGGTTTGACTCAACAAGATAAGCTTCGGTGTTTGTTTGTTCCGTGTTAAAATTTATTTCAATAATATTCGACAGTTCTGGAAATTTTTGACCCAAACTCTCGACAAACATGGCACTTTCCTTGTTTGTTCCAAAGTTGATAACAATCGAATTGTAATTTACTGTATAACTAAACTAAACCTTCGGTATGGGATTTGAGCAATTTTCACGCAGCGGTTTAAAGACCTCCTGAATTTATTCACAAAACGTCAAAATATAGTATCTATACAAACAAATAATAATTTTACCGGTACAACGAACAACTGATGCCTACGTTCCATGATTATTAAGATTTTTTTACATTTGGAATTGAATCGAAAAAACTTACTCTTATATATTCTATTGTCGATGGAGATTCAAAGACGATACTTACAAAACATCGTTAACGCTTAAATTATGAATCAAATCTCTATTATATTTGTCGTAACATAAAAGTAAATTAAGCCAGTCTTCATGCATTATGTAGCTCTCTGCAAATAAATTACCACACTTAAATGCCACTATTAAAAATAGTTCTGTAGACGCTCATAGTTTTTTCTTAAGATATACAAGCGAACATTACGTTGTCCATCAGAGCGACATCTCGAGCAATTATAATGCAATAAAAAATATTTCTCTTCATTATAAATGATAGTGTTGCTATTAATCATGCGCGTAATTATAAACTGATGTTTGAGAATATATCAGAGCGTAATTAGAAGAAAAATATACGTAGATACATATACTCGTATACGCATGCAAATTGAGATAAATTAGACTAATTACAATGTATTTCTATACATATCCAGATTCTGTTAGAAAACAAGTAATTTTAATTATCAATAGAAGACAGACAATATTTGGAATTATTTTAATTATAACCAATAGTAGACTTACAAGATTTGGAATCATAGGTTTTGAACTACAAACATGAAACAAGAGAAAGGATTTTATACACTGATTCTTAAAGGCAGCCTATCGTATAAATACTTATACACACGTATAAGTCAAATTACTTTAAACTGATTACATGTACATGTAGGTAAATAAGGGATATAGGCACATAGAAGCGAAAAAAGAAATAAGCTTTAACCTGTAAAAAAGGCAGAAGAAAAAATTGGTTCCTAAATAAATGAAATATAAAATAATAATTTAATAACACCCGATAGTCACATACATAATCCTGACCCCACACTAAGATCGAGTCATGGGTACTACAAGAGACTTTTGAGTCTAACAAACATTCAGACCCAAAGGAAATATTTGTGGGGCGCACAAAAAATATTCTTGCTGCGGGGATCGAATCTGCGGCCTCTTGTTACACAGGCGGCGGATAACCAACTGCGCCAAGGAGGCTGTCAATTGATGCAAAATATTTCAATTGTATCAATCCTCTAATTAGTAATTTACACGCCAATTTGCTTATAAACATTTGTCTCGGTGCGGGGATCGAAGCCGCGGCTTCTCCTTTCACAGGCGTCTAACCGACTGCGCCATGGAGGCTGTTTATTAATATAATAAAGTATTTGCCATTAAACCTTCTCAGCTATATGCCCGCTAGTCGTACCTACATTCATATCGATATCCATAACCTGCAGTCCACTGTGGCCTGCATCCAACGGTTCTTTGCGACATTTATCAATCTGTCTGCCCGTCAAACGTCGCATCAACTTTTAACTGTACACAAAATTTATGTGGAACAGTTTTTGCAAAATACTTGATTTTTCAAATTCGATGGTATTTTGCAAATAATTCAATATTGATATAGTAGTCGATAATTAATTATGTTTGCCTCAATGATATTTTTGTTTAATAATTTATTTATTTTTATTTAATATTTAGACAATAATTGTTGTACAGTTTCATATAAACAGCCTTGTGGCGCAGGCGGTAAAACACCGCCTTTGAAACGAGAGGCCACGAGTTGGATTCCTACACCGAGAGAAATGTTTGTGCGGCCCACAAACATGAGACTCGACTTGGAATCTGGACTTGGACTTTGGACCTCGACTCGGAGGGTTGTTACTTATAAAACAAAGTAATGAAATGTAATAAATAAAATAGCCTAGATGTGATACATTTTATTAGTAATAAATGGGTTCAGAAGAGTTAAAATAAAATAAAAATACAGGTGTCATAATCCTACTAAGACAAAGCACAAAAATAATACCAAGGTCTAATTATGCGATTAAAATTTCATCGAACGAATAATATTTTTAAGACATCCTGCTGTGTATTAAACTTGAACTATAATTGGGAAATTTCCACAAAGGTAAAATTCATTTGCTATAAGGACTGAAAAGAATTACGTCTATTGAAGTAAAGCTATCAAAGAGATTCTGCGAAATCAGGATTACGTTTTACGGTTTTACTTTAAGAGCCTCTATAAAGGGTGATTACATACGCATAAATAAAGAACGATACTGAAATAATTTCCTTCGCTAAAGCATATTTAAATTCTCGCTTCGGAAATTTATAATACTTTATAGCGGTGAAGAAATATGTATAAGTCCTATTTATTGCATATTTATTATCAGTCAATATTATCATGTCCCCTCCGATGACATTCTGGGTAAGATCTTCTTCGAACCCTCAAAAAAACCCTTAGTCCAAAACTTGTAACAGTGGCTGAACTTCATACTGAAGTTCTAATGGAGAATATAAGTAAATTTTACCGTTAAATAAATCATCTAGGATACGGCTTAACTTCCATATTTAATGTAATTGTATCCAATTTTATTCGCGTTGCAAACTCCCGAAGTGTAATTAATGAATATTAAATTGTACTCGCAATTTATTATGCCTTTGAGCTCTGCCCGATTTATATTTTGTTTGAAAGTTAACCGAGCGTATTACAAAGTTTACCTCACTTTGTGGTTAACCAAAACCAAGTCCTAGTTAGTTTTTGTTTTTACTCAAAACAAAGTGCTCTTAACTTCTGTTTTTTTAAAGTCCCTGTTTAAATATTGAATCCGGACGCTGTTTGACAACGTTAACGATCTTTGAAAAAAAAATTGTCGTCTAGCATTTTAAATTCACTCACGATTTTGTTAGAGTAATGGCGCGGTGAAATTAAATAACGTTCTAAATGTACGTACGAAATAGCATTTCTGGCGCAAATAGCAAGCCACACGCGAGCCGCGCTGAAAGGATTCCCTCGCAGACAAGGAATTCCGGCAGTGTGTGAAGCAATTTAAAAGCAGATTAAACTTCGCTGTTACTCCATTCAAAAGAAAAAAATGTCACAAGACACAGTACAAAATGGGGGTGAAAAAGAAAAGTGCCTTTTTAAAGTTACCTGTAGAATTTGCCCAATCATCCACTTTGGAGGGTTTTCACCAAACTGCGGCCAACTTGTAGGCCTTTTTAATCTGAGGATACCAAGCTCGGTGTTTGAACGCACACAACAAACGTTAATGGTTTTTGAAGAGCAATCCCAATATTATTTTGGGCTCACAATATTTTTCACGCGTGTACATAGAGGAGCGATGTGTTTTTGTAGAGCCTTTTTTGTTTCGCCTCACAGTTTGCTTACATGCATCCCGAGTTGGTATTACAAAGTAAATACGTAAAGGAGTGTTTAACATCAAATAGAAATTCCAAAAATTGAATCAAGTTTTAAGAGGGGAAGCATTAACGATTCGCCATGGTAGGGGAGCGAAGGTATCGTATTGAGACGACGAATAAGTGGGAAAGTATATTCAAAACACGTCGCATTGCCTCATTACACGAAGCCATTAATTTCCTTTGGTTCAATTCGCCCACGCATCAATTTGTCCATAAACCGAGACTGGAAGGTAATAAAAGTCGTTTGCGGTGATCTTTTGTAGTCGGTTCTTCCGGGCGGCACTGCAAATGAAATAGGCTTGAACGAACTCAGCATCGAGTGAAGCAAGGTCAATCAGCTCATTCGGTTTTATGTCACAAATAAGGGCACTAAAGTGAAGGTGAATCAAAGCATTTTATGAGGCTAGTCAAGTATGGTTAATGCCTTAATTAAGTCTAAATTGTGTACAGGAAACCGATGCTAGATAAGAAACGTACAAAACAATTAAGCAAATTTATTATTATGAACATAGAGTTTACATGAGATATATGTGATGTATGAATATTTTACTTGATGCTATTTAGGCTTAAATTTATCTAATATAATCCATGTAAGATAAGTTTAAACCTAAAAAATAACAACAGCTTGATATTGCACATCGCAAAAAATAATTAAAAGTTGAAATTGAATAATATTTATCTGGTATATAAACACTAGAGCATGGTGGTTTATAAATATGAGGAAACGTATAAAAACATACGTGTACAAAACTCGATCGTTACCTGACCTTTTTGCTTATAAAAAAAGTGAAATTGTATACTAAAGAGTTTAAATATACGTCGAGTTAGGAATCGAAGGGTTCTTTTTTATCGGACCCAGGTGGGCTGTAATAGGATTAGGACAGGACAGAATTAAGAATGGTCTAGATATGTCGAAAATATTTATTTATTTAATAATTTGTTTATTAATAATACACGCTGTAACACGTGTTAGACAAACAAAATATATTCTTTATAGTATTAAAGCTTTGGACGAGTTATGCTATCATTACGCTAATTAAAGAATTATTTTAATTTGCGTTAGAAATATATCATGACATTGAATGTATATTTTACCTAGAAGAAATTTATTGATTTAAAAACATATTTTTTCATTGATTAATAACTTATAACTTATCGACTTGAGGGAATTAATATAAGTATGAAAGTTTTTAGAAAGTCATAAAATCGACTTCAATATCCAGTAAGTTGCAACATCATTAAAGTAAAAATTTGTGGGTTCAAAACAACCCCACTAAATGAAACAAGGCTAAGAAAGGTGGGCTGTTACTTGAAATATTTATATTTTTTACCTTACTGCAATGAATGGCGAGATGAGCATGTCATTCATCTGATGGTAAGTGATACGACCGCTCATGGATAGTAGCAAAACCAAACAACACCATGAATTACAAAGCGATGCTTGGCATTTCCCTGCGCTCGCCGTCATGAGACATAACATGTTACGTCTCAATATGTCCAATAGTTACTCTGGCTACAATATCCTTCAAATCGGAACACAATATTGCATTGTCACTGTTGTTTGGCGGGAGAAATAGGCATTATAGTATTACCTACCCAGGTTCTCTTTCATATGAGGGACCTACACCTACCACCGCGCAACGTCAAATCTCTATAATTATATTGAAATTGATGAGTTCTATTCAATTAATAGTCAATTACTCCCACTGCGTTAGAATTCGACTGAAGCTGCCAATGCATTACTTATTTAAGTCCAACGCAATACCGTGATTAAGCTTTACATTAATTGTAAAGTGTTAAACTGTGCTACCAGAAAGCCTTATTGGTTTAGTAACAGTAAACGAAGATAATCAATTAATTGTAACTCGTACTGTTCCTTCATGAGGTTCTTACAAAGTTCAATAAATATCACCTATTGGCAATACGTTTCAAGTCATGAAAATGACACCATTGGCAGCCTCAGCGATTTCAACTGACCCGTATCAAATAAAATCTGTCATTTTTATATTACACAGTTCCGCACAAATGGGTTTGAAAATAGAAGTAAAATAAATGGCATTTGTTTTTAATGAATTATCCGTTGGTTATCCTAGTCCGCCAACCCGCACTAGGCCAGCGTGGTGGACTATATGGCCTATGTAGAGTTGGCCCGTGCCCTGCAGTGGGATTTATATGGACTGATACAGTACAGTATACAGTATCCGTTGGTTAATGATTAAATGACTTAAATTATACATCCACGGTGTGACACAGCGTTCAAAGTAGTTACCATAACCGTTACTCATAATGCTAGATCTACTTACCAAGGTTAGTGTTATTATTTTATTCTGTAAACGTGTCAAGGCGCGTCAAGATTTCAATAAATCTTGCGTGATCGCTGACACTTACTAGCCAGTAGCATCTAAACACAATCCACTTTAGATCTATGAAAAATACGAATGATTTTTGATCTTTGATAAGGCAAAAATTACTGTTTCTTTTGAGCCTCGCAGAAATTTCAACAAAAGTACAACGAAATCCTTTTTTTTTCTATTTTTGTGTCTATAGTATTGCTGCTTTTTTGCTATAATAGCCCGCACTGCTTAAAATTATCGAATGAAGAAATAAGGAATATTTAGATCAGTAAACTGTTCCGCATGCTGATTGTAAAGCAGTTATACATATTCCAGTAGGTACACCTACTAATGTACATAACATTGACAGCCTCCGTGGCGCAGTTGGACGCCGGCTGTGTTACGAAAGGTCGCGGGTTCGATTCCCGCATCGGATCAAATATTTGTTGAACCACAAGCATTTGTTTCGAGTCTGGGTGTTTGTGAGATCGAATAGTCTCTCGTAATTCCTGATACCCACGACACAAGACACGATCTTAGTGTCGAGTCAGGACTATGTGTCACTGTTGGGTGTATTTATTTATTAATAATAAAGGTCCCTAAATTGCGCAATGCAACGGCTCGAAAGAACATTCGTTTGTATACTACTAAACTGGATTGGCAAAATGTACGAGAGTTTCAGGAAACATTTTGCTATCTGTGTCCAACTACACAAAGTTTGGGCCAGTTGCTTGGAAAACTTGCCGCGCTTGATAAATTTCCAACTGTATTTTACATACATGCATAATATTCTTAAAGTTTTCGAACCTTTATTATATTCTCCGGGAATGTTTACAAACATATAATTCTCAAGTTTTAGTTTGATGTAAAAACTTGTAGTTTTATGAATATTGAAATTGCAGCAATGTTCCTTCTTATTTCTTGGAGAATATGAAATTACTACATCCAACTCATGCATAATCTCAAGTTCATTCCTTTATTATTCGCCTTACAAAACGAATGGGCTTAATGAAATATTATCAAAACATATTACGCATATTTTGCAACTGTTATTTGATTATAAAAATCGTGCAAGACCTAATATTTAATGTGAAAATTACGGTATTTTCAAATTACTAAAGCTCCATTCTGTCACACACATTGGATATATTGGTATTTATAAACCGAAGTCTAATTTTCACTAATACAGATACCATTACGAACGTTATAATATATACCAACCATTCATAAAATGAAATTAATGTGACACCTTGA
Organism: Hyles lineata; assembly: GCA_030180105.1. NCBI lineage: Eukaryota > Metazoa > Arthropoda > Insecta > Lepidoptera > Sphingidae > Hyles > Hyles lineata. Next base: position 12,855,940 of record JARJEE010000006.1, on the reverse strand, counting down.
TAAATACTATCCACCGTATCTATGACAGCTGGGCTAGGCAATAGGCATTCGCCCACGCACTTCCAAATTAGCATTTGTATCAAATTGAACTGTTTCGCAATAAACATCTTACACGACCGAATCAATTAAACACGTGTCCCACAACACGCATTAACCGATCCAATTTCGCAAATGCAAACTCGATATGCAGAAACCTGATCTAAATTATAACTCGACTCAGACCCATTTGTCGTACGGTGTACCGCAACCGTCTCGGCGCAACTGCTATTTTCCGCCGGCCGTAATGTCGGTAAATTATAACGCAATGCTAATTACTGAAGCTGATGCTTAAGTGCACCTACTGCGGAGAATAGCCTTGATTATACACAATGACGAAATTCGATGAAGGAATTTCTTACACGCGTACACTTTAATTTATTGCTTTACTGCTGTCGCGTTTCGTTCGGCTACTGGATGCCCAATAATTACTACATTTCTCCTTATGTGTCCCCTTCTGCCATGGGGCATTTATTTTTATTGGTAAATTGGGTTCAGTAACAGTACATTTTATGAGTCTATAAATACGTTCTGTCCGGGGTTGTATTTCCGGTAAGAGTCAACTTCAAGCAGGCAGAACATAAAATCGTAGGTTAAGTTTTTGTCCAAAATGTAAATAAACAACCATGAGCCTCGTAAAAAAGAATATGAGCAAGCAAAAACAAAACCCTTTATCCGAATATAAGCGATGTCCCGTGATTATGATAGATGGTTGGTTCTAAAAAAACAAGATTTACCAACTAAATAAAGCGCACGTGCCTTCTAAAGATCTCACGCGTGACTTCGACAAAGATGAATGATAAGGCGACGCATGGCGCTGAATGGAAAGCACCCGTGACTAGTGTGTACATAAACTGATTTTGTTAGCAGTAGCAACTTACAGTCAAGATACACTCCTAACGCAAAGTCACTTTAAAGTTACCGTAAAACAAATGATTGAATCAGAAATATAAAACAGTAATTTTTAATTAATTATTTCATCGTTAACTAATATGAAGGATCTAAAATTCTGGGTAAATTTATCTCAACCAGAAAAGTCGTAACAAAACATCGGCTTATAAAATTACAGAGAAGCCAGTTATCCCGTTTGCTTTATAACTTTGGCATTTATATACCTTTAGGAGATCGTTTGGATCGTTGCTTGCCTTTTTAATAGCAGCCATTTTAGCTGTCCGTTCGGTATCGCCATGGTGTTTTTTCACGTAATGATCGTTCATTCTTACATTGCTATGGTCAGCGTTTGTTTTTTAAAATCCCTTAGTTCGTATTCATCAATTACTGACCTTAATTGTTTAGTAATAAAGTACTTTTTTGTTTAAAACAGATGGTTCTGCCACTTCGACGATGACAACTACGTGAACGTGCCCCGTTTGGTTAACATGTTGCAAAAGTACAACCATCAAGAGGACTGGTATCTTGGCCGGACATCTGTTTATGAGCCGGTCAAAATTTACAAGAAGCCGACTAATAAGGTCTCACATATTTCAAGTTTTCCAAGAAACCATGCTATTGTAGGGATAAAAATATTTTTTGTAGTATTTTTCGCACTTTTATCTGTACAGATCACGGCACTTATACAATTATATTAAACAAAATATGGTAATGAACGCTGGCGTAACATCGTTTCTTATGTTTTTAATTGCGGCTATTAGTTCCAAAATAATGTTGGCGATTGCGAAATTAATTAGGCAAGGCAATTTATTATGGTTATTTTTTCCTTCATAATAAAAATTGTTCAATTAACGTTTCAGTAAAACATTGTAAAAACGTCAAGCTTTAATTGGTGATAATTTTGTTTATTTATCTTGAGCATTGTAGTGAGATCACCATAGACCGCCAACTAAGTATTTCACTATTCCTTCAACAAAAACTTGAGTTAAAACAAAGATATCAGCGTATCCCGCAGAAGCCATACCACATAATATTTCAATAAAAGCAAGCACGCCGCTAGTAGATTTAGAACTTTTGCATAAAACTGTGCTTTGTTCCAGTTGATGTTCTCCTTTTGGTTCGCCACCGGCGGGGCTGGATTTTGCATAAGCAGAAGTTTAGCTCTCAAAATGCTACCTGTTGCGAGGTTAGTATTTAAAACTTTGCCCATATTAAAATGCCTACACGACCTCGGTAAAGGATTAGAGTTCGCCGCCGTGATATTGTGCTAACACAATGTTTTTGTTACAGCGGGGGCAGATTTATCAGTATTTGTGAGGGCATACGGTTACCAGATGATGTATCGATGGGTTTTATTATTGGTAAGTGTGTGATTATTTATTAACGTATGGCAGATTGAAGATTTGTACTTTGATAAAGTATAGATGATTACGTCGAAATACTCTGTTTTTTTTTCTTTTTGCTTCAAATCTGAGATGACGCAACTTCGAAACATGATCATTGGAATGGCATGAGAAAGCAACCTCGCCGCACCTGGTATATCCAATGCAGTCCAGATTAAGTATCGATAATTTGTGATCAAAGATTAGCTTCATGCCAGCGTATATAATCAGGTTGGACAATTATCGTGTATCGGAGGTACATGATTCTCAAGAGATCTACTCCGTTCACTATATTGCGATCGGTTTGCCGCCTGTCACATAATGGGTTTGATTTGCGAAGTGCAGGCGTACTGGTTGCACATTTGTCAAATCCTTCGGGATTACAATCCTGACATTTATTATATTTTCCTTTGATCAGCGATAAATTAATTGCATTGGGTTCTTTTTGCACAAGGGAAATATATATTTTCAAATATTTTCGTTTTAAGCATCTTTATCAAAAAGAATTATTCTTAATCGTTTCAAGAAATTACGCAATACTATAATAACGATGTCAAAATCAAACTCTTGACTTCATGGATTGATATTTTCTTGACTACTAAACTTACAAATTGATAGTTCAGCTTTTTGTACTTTCATTTTAGCGTTCAAATTGGTAACAATAGCTTTAATTACAGAGCATCTAATGAAGAAGAACTTGACTCTAGTTCCGGAGTTCCACTCACACTTGGAGCAGATGAAGCTGCTGCCGCCAGAGACGTTCAGAGATCAAATCTCGTTCAGCTACGCCAAAGCCAAGGACGAGTGGAACGTGGTCAATGTTCCAGGGTTCGATACCAGATATGATCCTACTAGGTAAGCACATCTTAATCAAAGCACATCTTAATTTTAAAGAAGCTCGAGGGAATTTAGGTGATTGTATGGCAACGCTAACTAGTCCTTGGGGTATACAAATATGATAAGTAAATTTATATAGAGATTATCCCCTATCACATTGAGGATCTGCATTATCAACATTATCAATCAATTATCTGCTCGTATTACAATTTTTCCTAAAGTTAACACGAGGCCCTTAGGCGATTGAACCAGATAAATCAATTTGGTCCGAAACTAGTAAATTGATTTTATCATAAGCTGGTTCAAGTGCATGATTCTTAATTGGAACATGAAACACATGTTCGGCACATAAATTAAATTACATAACAACACAGTTTCGAAAGTTACTTAAAATGAATAAAGTACATGTTTCAAGTTCGCTTCGTTATTTCGATAATATCTAAACTGCTTTATAAACTTGTCCAAGTTAATTGGAACTTGTTCTAACACCGTCCGATACAGCAAATTAAATCCACCTGCTGAATACACGAAATATTTTTTTTTGTTTCAGATTTTTGTCGCTGCACTGTTTTCTGTTCCCTCACTTCAAGTTTTGTCCGAGGTAGCGCGACTGAATACTATCGCTATAATGGATTCAAAGTTTTATATATTTTTACTGGTTAAGATTGTTATGGAAAATCTCGGAATTGGTGCAATAGTCCCCGCATTACAAGCTATAGATGACGTATTGCTATCGTCATAGGAATCTTGAGGAAAAATAAATTATGACATTTAGGTTGTGATATTAATGGATGAAAACAACGTGATGTATGTAGATGTGGAAGCAGCTGAAGTAACCTTTATAAATGTAATTGTTTTTATAAATGCTATTAACAAATGTATTTAAATGCTTTAGTTCTACATTAGTTATTATCATTCACTTAATCTGTGATATTAGTGTATTAAAAATTGTAATTATTCGTAATTACGTGCTATAAATGTTGTATTAAAAATCTCCAAAACGGAAAAGTTATAACATTGTTTGTAAATTAAGTTGTTTATGAAATAAACAATTTGAAAATTTTAATTGGTCGTACGTTTTATTGCTCACCGTGACTAAACCTCGGCATCCATTAATTTGACGACCCCAGATTTTTTTAACATTGTTAATTAAAGAAACACCTTTGCTTTTATGGCTGTTGCTATCGTAAATGTGTCGCGACTCGCGTAGCACATGTGGAAATAAAATCCAAGGAACTTGGAATATTATCTGCTTTTAAATAACCGTAAAAACAGCAATAAAGCAATAGAAATAATGGTTAAGAATAGAGTTTTAAAGAAATATAAAATAAAACAAACTAAAAACTTTCAAAAAATAATATAAAAACCAAGAAAAAAGACTAAACTAGTGTTAAGTCATTCTCACCAGTCTGTTACGAAAAATATTAACTTATTACAAAAAATATCTGTATCATCTCATAATATCCCATTTCTAAGCCCGAAATTCCTCTTCAACCGAAAGTTTAATTGACAGGCTTTACATATGGTACCGTCTTTGATACAGAAAAAAAAAACTGGCCTCGAGAGATAGCAGAATAACTTTTCATTTTATATGTATTAATACTTCCTATGATAACCATTAACTTAGTTGGTATATCCTACGTTTTAAAAAAAAATTAAATACTTTTTTAAGCTAGACAAGCATGCCATTCGCCTCATCTTAATCAATAAGACCGCTCATGCACAGTGGCAACTTGAAATTTCACTGCGCTCGCCATCCTGATACATAAGATGTTGAGTCTCAATTTCTCCAGTAGTTAATCTGTCTAAAATATTGTGCATTTGTGCAAGTGCATTTACACTGCTGTTTTGCGGGAGCATTAGATATTGTGGTGGCACCCACCCAGATCACATATGAGATACCTACTACCAGTAAAATGAGCGTAATCACGAGCAAAACCTAATAGATAAAGCAAAAGGTCCGAAAGCTTGCGCACAATCACACCTATTCCTTGACCCTAAATATTATGAAACTATTCTGACAGTCCAAGTTATAATTTGCGTATCTAAATAGCTATCAACATTCTGCACGGATTGCAAGACCGCTCTATAAACCAAAACTCGGCACGGTAAAGTTGAACTGTATATTTTATAAACTTAGTTTATGGTTCTCGTGTTTTAGTACAGTAATATGGGACAACATGCAACATAATTTAAAAGTGTAACTTTTTAATGCATAATTTAAAAATAAATACAAGCATTAATAAACACGTAGTCCCGTACACGGTGAGTTTCGTGCTTCAAGTATCAAAAACAATGAATTACCCAGACGCGAATCAAATACGTCCTTACCATAAAGGGTATATACTACAAACTTATATATAACAGAACTTTTATTCTTACTTAGCGTTATTTCGGTCGGTGCCTGAGATCGGTTTATAACTTAACCATCGACATCACGACCGGTCTGTAGCATCCTCGATGACAAAAACAAGAATTAAAATACTTCAATTGTATCCATTGGATCAAATTCGAGAAACATTCAATTATTTGATACACAAAACACAAACGTATAAAATACGTCGGGAACACATATATTCCGACATTTAAAGGGATTACTCATTTCACGATTTATCTCCCGCCTTAAAAGGAATCCAGGGGGTTTTCATAAGCCGATTTGTAAAATTTTAAATTATTTGAGTGCTGTTAAAGAATTTTTAGTGTGAGTATTCAAGGTGTACAATCTCCATTAGGTGGAAGAAATTCTATTAAACGAAATTAAAATGCATTACCCTCGACTTTGCGTAAGAATTCGCTTAGTGAGGTTAAATGGTATGCGGTTTATAAAATTCGATGTAAATGTAGTTTTAAGTTCCATGAATAGCCAATCCTGTACTAATGATAGGACTTCGCTTATATAAAGGAGTATGAAAACCTACATCGCGTCTAGATAGTCACATAAAAAGGGGAAGGCCTGACCAAATATTTGGGATATTACTAGATTTAAGAATAAAAGCTATGTACATTAATCGATAGTTCTTGATCCATCAAAGTCGGCCAAAAAGATGTCGTGGTCAAGCAAGCGCCAAGTATGAGCAGATAAGCGAATCCTAAAACAGACCATTATCTCGTATGATAGAACGAACAAACGAATTCAGTCATTGTATACGATGGAAATTCAGACATAGTGGGATTCTAATAAACGTTGGCGTATATCGATCAGGATACGGTGAGTATGAATGTACTTAGATTGATTATATTATTAATGGAAGATACAGTATAGATCATAGCAAGATACAAAGTATAGCAGTACATACACAGATATTGAAACTTTCTACAACTTCCGTGAGAAACAGCTACCAAGCAATTTTTACGGAAAGAAAAATGTTCATTGTAGCAATTTCAATGATTAATTAAATTGATTGACATGCTCATTCGTTCCGCGATGGCGGGTCTCGGCAATTTCCTCAGCACCTGCCTACCAACTCTTTTTGGACGTTTATACTGAGTCACTCCAGTTAATTGGGTTCCTACCGAATTTGTTCAGCCAAACCCGCAAAGGTATTTGGGCCGATCACTGGCCTTTAAACGCTCGTCCGATACATTCAAATCTAGTTTGGATAAATCAATTATGTTATCCTGTATGATATGGCTCACTTAAGCCTGAGCTACATGCATTAAAAGTTTTTACGAGCAATCACAAGAAATGACATTATTTCGTACAACAAACGGCCTCCAGAAATTAACATTTTAAAAGTTTCCATTACCCAAAAGGGACTTAGAAACAGGTTCACGAATTAATGGTATCGTATAAACATAATTAAGCCCTCAAAGGGTTCCGATTGATCTTCGACCCATTACTTTAGTAATGACATTGAATTTAAAAAAGGTAACCCATTTGTAAGTCGGTTTCCTTCTTAGTTCTATGTTGTTAGATTGATAACCGGTTGACTCAGGAATTTGGCTTTCTGCACCCACTGACAATTTCTATAGATGCAGGTTGAGAAATGAGAGGTAACGGATTCGTTTCCAAGGTAAATGTTGGTAAGATTCAAAAATATTTGTCTCAAGTCTGAATGTAGTGACACCAAAATTTCTCACAGTTTTTTATGCCCACGGTACAAAACTTAATTGATCTTTGTGAGGTCAGATTAATGTGTTTGTTGCGTGTATTTTATTTGTAATTAATTATAATTTCACAACATTACCGTTTCAAATCCAATACAGATATTTTTTTGGCAAAAGTTGATTCTGTGGGGATATTTATACAAATCGAAGTAATTTTAAACTCACCCAAAGTACAAAAAGGTTTCCTCGCTTTATAATGAAAAAAATGAGTAAAATATCTTGCGTTTTAATTAAAGATATAATCCTTTCTAATAGGATTTGCTCCCGGCTATAATTAATTTATGGATATAAATTTGTATGCTTTTCGCCCGAGGCAAGGTCCGACCGGAAACTAGTCTACGTACAAAGTTTGTAATCATTTATTATTGACGTCTCGTAAAATCGATTACTAGTTTTTTGGTACCAGAAGCAACACGCATTGGAATGTAGTCTAACAAACGTCCAACATATCTTGATACATTTAGTATATACCTTTTTTAGACAATGAAATATTTAATGCTTATGAGGTGTGTCAAGAATCAAGTTTCTCGTGATCCAAGTAAAATATTTGTAAAAATTCCATAATAACTAATGGACATAATGAGACTTCATACCTTATGTCTCAGGATAGCGAATGCAGTAAAATGCCAAGTATTGCTTTGTAATTCAAGATGTTGTTTGGTCTTGGTACTGTTCATGGGCGGTCGTATAACTTAGGAGAACGGCATGCTCGTCCCCTCATGCATTGCCATAAAAAACCTTATATCTTCACATAATGTATTGATGTCATGTATCAGCCCATATACGTCCTACTCCTAGGCACGGGCCACCTTTACAATCGAGAGTACGATTGAGAGGGGTGAGGCCATATAATACTGGTGATAGGTATGATAAAAGTACATTCGTACACGACGTTGGAAAATCACAAGTCTTGTGCAGTATACAATATAATATTATCTAGTATGAGCAAACCTATACCTATAGTCGTTATTGTTTAAGCCTATATGCTTAATGTCGTACATACATAAACTCACGCCTTTTTTCCCAAAAGGGGTAGGATCTGCCTACCAGGAAACCCACATTTCGCTTTGTATGCTCCATCTCACGATGTAATAGGGGTCCAGCCTATCGCCATATCGAGCACAAATTCCTGACTTCGGGCTGATAATAATTAATAGAAAAATCCAATACCACTTTGCACGACTCGGGATTCGAACCCGAGACGTCAGTTTTATAACCGTACCATAGTACACCTACGCAACCTTCTCAATCAGACCATATTACCATCACTATATAAAAATATTACAGTAAAAAATAAGCTTCAGATAAATGATGCTTTTCTAACTTATATATTTTTGGAACAATTTCTACCCTTCGAACGTTAGATAAAATCCGATTTACGATATTGAAGGCTGCATATCCAAAAACACATAAAGGACAAAGTCTTTTAACATTAAGTTGTCTTATAGTTATTTATTCATAGTACATCGTTCGTTACGTCTCGTATAGAATTATTATCATCAATTGTCTTTCAAAGCCAATCTTTATTTCGATTCGAAAAAGGTTGCCGAACTCACGTGAATGCTCCCTCATTGCAGTTATATTCGTTTATTATTCCTTTTATGCGAATATAAAGATACGGTTATTTGAGCTCACAAGTTTATTTCAGCCGATACGACATTGATTCAATTTATATTTTGGAAAATATTTTCTGTGAAATTTTTCTATTTGCAGTGAAATATAATATATTTCCAATAATAATATAGGAATTATTTAATACGGTAAAATCCTACTAGTATTATAAATGCGAAAGTTCGTTTGTTTCCTATTCACGCGCAAACCGCTTGATCGATTTTGTTATTTGGTATGAAGGTAGCTGACACTCTGAATTAACACATAGTTTACTTTTTATCCCAACAAAATGTAATGTTCCCATGGGATGTGCAAGGAAATGAAATACAATAATTCATACTCAAAGGAATGGCATGGTAAGTTTAAAGTAAAACAGTAATAGTAAATAAAAGCTCATTAAAGCGCCTATCATTTTCATTCTTAAATTTAACAACAAAAATATTACAGCGAATCACCGAATTATGCAATAATACAAAACAAAAAAGGTCATAAAGACAAAACTATTCCGAGCGCAGTATTTCAAGTGTAGACCTAATAATTAAATGCGAGCGAAGTTAATAACAGTTTTATACCGGCTCTGGTCGGCCGCACGTCAATTACCCGTGCCCTTCTTAGCCCACGGCTACCAAGGCACACGTTAACCACTATGTAAATACCTGTGTTTATTTTAATGTTGATTCACATCTGTTTCCTTGGGTTATATGCGATGTTTGAAATATTGTGCCAAGGAAAGACGACGTTGGTGGTTAGATGCAGTGAGTTATCCTCAGAAAGCTTTGGTCAGTTTTGATGGAGATCTATAAACTATCCCGCCATCATAACTTCCTTTGCAACCCATGTCAGTCCAGATCAAGAGGAGAAAAGCAAAATTTTGCCACCAAACACTAAATATCGATGTGTCCTTTAGGGTCCCTAACACCTCTTTAACCCGCAACGAAATTACTTTGCCACATTTGCCATGTTGACATTCTGTGGATGATTATGAGTATATTGAGATTTCGTATTCTTAAGTACTAAATGAACTGTCGAATAAGGTTAACGCATGATGTGATATCCTTTACTTGAAATTACACGCATATAGTTATTTTGTGTTACGTTTTTATTTTCTTCATGTGTATTCTTCGTTAGAAATCATTTAATAATTTAAGAAATAAAATTTATAAATCAGATATGAAAAAGAAATTGGGGTAACAATCCTAACAGTATTCGAGTGGAGTACCAAGGCTATAAAAGACTTACATTACTTATCGATATTACTTAGGTGTAAATTGACAGTCAGGTTCCTATCCTATAATGAATAATTTTGTTGCGTATTTTATGTATTGAAGTCAGACTCTAATGGCACATAGCCAATAAATATTCCTACTAATAAGATCAGCACCTCCAATAATACCAAGCCTAGAATAATTTCTTAACATAAATTGTGTGCTGAATTACAAAGTTCGGTAACCTCATGATCAATCTAGATACAGTAATGTGGGTGTTAATTTTAACCGCTGACTCGGCAAATTGCTGGATCACCGACCAGACAATCAACTGTTGAATTAATTACATGATAGGAGTATAATAGCCGCGGGTAATTTGGCCTAATCTTGCTCATTGGCTCTTTGTATTATCTTTGTATTGGGGACAGATTTTACGGACCATGTTTGAGCAATCGTGACTTTTTATTGGTACACAATAGATCGGCGTACCAACGGATTAATTATTAAAAATTTGTTTAAGTTTTGGGGTCACTGCTTAACAAACGATCGATTGACTATCTGTGGTTGTCTAGATTATGACTGTTTACAAAACTAGAAGAATAGGTCGTGATCTGCCTTCATCTATCAATGATTATAGAAGAAAAAGAGCCATCGCAAAAGATCACAAGAAATCAAGGCAATTATGAATTATAGACAGTAATATTAATAAGTTTAGAGTATTAATAATACTCTCCCAAACTGAAGTAGTATTTAAGTAGGTACTCTAAATTTATTCTGGCCAATTGAAAACTTTTTCAATTCCCAAACCATTGTTAGTGCAAATATTTTACAAAGTCAAAAAACAGGGCAGACACTTCACGGTTCACAACTCATACACAACTATTAGACCAACCAAACCAACGCCCATATATCATACAAATAATATCTCCAACAGAACAGACCTAAACCAAACCTCATTAAAGTTAGCAAATCCAATTTTAAATATCAAAAGGTGAACGTTTATAGCGCACAGCACAAGTCGACAGCGTCAGATCATGACAAAACGGGCACGCAATAGATCGGCAATCTGTACCGGTAGTTCAGTGGATCGGGTGTGGTGTGTCACGACACAGCCGCACCCTTGAGCACGCGCACCTGGGGTTACCAGCCTTGAGATTGCATTGATTTTCCCGAGTTTTAGGGAGAAATTTTGCATAAACATCTTACGGTTATGATGCATTATAATTATTGCCCTTAAAATAATTTATTTATTAATCCAGGTTGACTAAATCATGAAGAGATGGGCTAAGCCAGTATTTACTGAGGCTGCCACCACTCTTAATCATAGAAGAGGTCCGAGCATAGAAATGAGCGCTTAAGGAGTAACTAATATTAGTTGGTTAATAAGTTGTATAAATAGGGTAATGTCTATGGAAATTTTGTTCTAGCTGGCAGCACTAATTGCAAGCCTCATTGTCCGGCGCTAGTGAAAGGATACAAATGATCAGCCGATAACATTTTGATCTTGTTTAATACTGTGTTTATGTTAAATACAATGAATAAATACTAGGCATGACGCATACTACTAGGAAATATAAATATGTACATATATGTTTCTTTATAAGGTTAATAAACTTTCACATATAAATATAATTAACATAATATTGTAGTTATTTCTTAATAAATGTCAATTTATTTTAATATAACTTTATATTTCTACGAATTATGTTTATTAATTCTTCAACCTAACCTATTTCATACTTAGTTGCGCTGAGGCCTAATTAGACGAAGGATGTTTTTAGACCGCGGGTTCGATACCTACACGGAAAATCAATATTTGTGTGGACAACATGTATTTGTTTCGTGTCTGATGTTTATGGGATCAAAAAGTCTGTCGTAGGGTCTAATACCCACGACACAAGACTCGATCTTAGTGTGGGGACAGAACTATGTATGTGACTGTAGTGTGTATTTATTTATTTTATTTTGACTTCAAGCCTCAAGGGTTTCACTTGACATTATAAAAACTTGGAAAATGTTTTTGAGTCGAATCAAATGCATTGTAGGAAGCTTGAACCGAGAATTGAACCCATAATCCCACAGTTCACAGCCCAAGCACCCTGATGTTAACGCAGTGAAGCGATTCACATATTGATATTAACGTGTTATTCGATACTAATAGAAATAACTCATCCTTCAACCATTAATAACACGATGATTAAATAAATTATTTACATAATTCAAACTGCAGTAATAAATTACGCATGACCCTAGAGAAATTGATGACTTAGAGATACAATGTGATTTGATATAAATGTAATAAGTATGAAGTATGCAATCCCAATGATAAAATTTGGTTTATTTTACGATTTTACGATTTCACTTCATTCTTTTCAAGGAAAATATATATTAAGTCAATTCTTAAAGCTTAAAAAACGACATGATGACTATGACATTTACGGAAGCTTATTTCCCTTCCCTTCACCTGTTTTTCGTCCACTTTTTCTTGTCATATGTAGAAATTTGAAAGCATTATAAATGGCCCTGGATGATATAGATGATTAATTCTTAGCGTACTCTTGTAAAAAAAAACAATCAATTTCTATAAATGGTATGTCCTTGTCGACTAATACTAACCAACCTATCACTCAATGTCGATCTTCCTAGCTTTATCTAAATTGCTCCAACTGCGAAGTTTAATTGTAGGTGTAAACCAACTATGCTTATGACAATTGGGCCCAAAGGTCACGTTGATATTAAAATGGACCGATTATTTGTAAAGACCGTAAGTCTTTGTCCAAGTGCCCCACCCGACTTTGAATACTAACTTGCGAAATGTGAGCGTGATATGGACATTTAAATGTCCCTTTAGGGTTCAAGTTAAGTATCATAAAGGCAATAGATGGCGACACGTGTATTATGAATTGATTTTTTGTAGTTGTTTGTGACAGGTGTCAGCGGTATGTCGCTAGCGTTGACTCGCGGCTTCTCTTGCCCTCACGGAGAAGCCGCAAAAATCGCAATTAATCTTAAAATAGAAACTACAAATTTTTCAGATTTCATTTCAAAATTTCATTTCAAATTCATTTTCCAGACTGTAATTGTTAGTCGTTCACCATTATTGAAATATATAACATTTCACAAGGATAAATTAAAAATGGATGAGTATAAAATTAACTCACCAATTTAAAACACAAGTACAAAGCAAATATGTATTGTATGTATTTATGTATTATGTTGAACGCAAAATCTATCATGTGTACATTTTAGTTCCAAATTGGATTCACCAAGCACAACTCCGCTATTAGTTAAAAAAAATTAAAGATGGTTTACACCAAGAACAATAAAATACCATATAGAAAATAGTTTAAAATATCGCTACAAAATTTTAACAAACTATAAGGGCAAATTAATATGCTTGTATACTCATTACTAGATAAGATTGCAACGCTCATACAGAACTTCAAAACCATCTTTGTTTGAATAATTTATTACAGACGTAATAACTTGGTAAAGAACGCTAAGTATTCTCAAAACTGAATGCGTTGCAACTTGCTTTGGGGTGTTAATTAACGTAATTAGAGTACAAAGAACGCGTTATACTGAAGCGAATTAACAGTTACAATTTATTTTCCTTCGCAGAGAACACCTCTTCTGCGAAAGACCACTGTTCGTAGTTATTTAATAAGAGGAGTTGGTGTTAATATGCAAAGGTGCTAAATTGCTTTATAATTGCAAAATAAACTCAGAAACATCTTCCTTAAGTACATAATGCTAATTAAAAGCGAAGCACCTAGAAAAATAGAGAATCAGTTAAGCAAAATACTGCAGATATAAATAACTGATATCAGAATAAAATTGACTATTAATATAAGAGATATGAGAGGGGCATTCAGCAATTTGTTAACTAGTCTACAAAGAAACATGTTTGTGTTGTTATACCTATATTTCAATTTGAATTTTAAACAGAAGAGTGGAAAGCAAGAAAAAGGAATTTGCAAAAGTTTTAACTCTAAAATCCCTTGACTATCCACTAAGAGCTGTGCTTCCTAGAATCCGTCCAAAGCCGGAAAAGCTGATAGCCATACGTGAATCTCCTTCGAGACACGTATTTAAGCGAATGCATAGCGATCGGCTGCATTCTGGTCACGACGCAATCTAAGCAGGCGAAACGATAATTTACTGCTGCAATACTGGTCAGGTGTTGGGTAAAATATAGACTTTACACACGAACGAAGATTTACACCTCATTTGCGTTTGTCTCAGCTTGTTCCAAATAAGCAGAGGAGAAAGATAAACTGCTTAAATCTGGACTTAGATTTATCGAGGCTGATCGGAAAGGTGTAGATGAAAGCATATTTTTATTTACTTTATTAACGATTTTGCTGTTGTTGTCCGATATATTTGTGAAACTCATCGTCATTACCAGCCTGTTCGGGATACTGCCTATGGAATTTTATTTTCCTAAGATTATCTTTTTTAGCAAGACTTTTTAATACTTTCGCTCCAACTAGTCCCAGAGCGTCCAATACTAAGTTTACCAAAACGTAGTCTCCGTCGTAAATCACATATGCATAAAATTATTTTATTTTATGGCAATAGCACGCTAATCAAAAATCCTTGTACACACGTAATTACTTCAAATCTTTTGATGTCATTATAATGTTATATGTATAGAAAGCATTAGCATATTTCACTTTAAAAAACAAATCCTGTGTCAACAGCAATAAAAGATTATTAAAGCTTAGATTGCCTTGAATTCCGTGATTAAAGTGTCAAATAATGGCTACGATAAAACCAGAGCACTCATTAAGGAAATATAACCCGTAACACCATGTGTAATTGCCAGGGATGATGTGTCGTGCAATCAGAGGTCTAATTACGTCGGTTATCTGAAAGTGGAGAACTATTATCATTGAGATAAGCCTTCTTGGAAACACCTTGTTAGTCTTAATATGTCAATAGATGCAACTATTTATAAAAAAATTAAAGATAGGCAAAGTCTGTATCACACATAACAGAGCATAAAATATAGGTTTTGATCTTTGGTCTTTAAGCTGGTAATGCACCTAAAGTCTATTCCTGTGCCGGAATTGTCCAGTTTTCGGACCCTTTAACGACACCTAAGTGCAAAATTACCGTGTAAAAATTAAACAAGTTAAGTTACCGTTTCCAACAGGTCGATGTGGAGATCCTTAGAGGACTATGTCAGCAGTGGACTTCCTGTGGCTAAGATGATGATGATGATGATAAAATAGATAAAGATTGTCTGATTTCTACATACACTATTGATAAATATTTTAAAATTAATACAGTAGATCATAAAAGTTTTTATAACAGCGAAATAAATTCAGTATGTAAACAGGTCGATATGGAGATCCTTATGGGAGGACTATGTCAGCACTTCCTGTGGCTGAGATGATGATGACGATGAAAAAGTTAAAAATTCTCTGATTTCTACAAACATGTTTGATAAATATTTTAAAAACAATACAGTAGGTCATAAAGTTATGATAACAGCAAAATAAATTCAGTACCTATGTAATGTAACGCTACTGGTCGAAAAATCATTTGGAGTTGAGGCAAAAGATACCTTGTAAATTATAGTTAGTTACTCGTACTCCAATTTTTATATTGAAAAACCCACTATAATTGATATAAAACGTTCCACTAAATCAATTTAAACCACACACGTGCCGAAGTTCTATTATCGGACCGGCACATCAATTCGATTAAACTGGGCAGGTGGAAAAATAAATGGGATCGTAAACTGACGGTTAACTTCCTTCATTAACTGCATCTCTACCGGTCTGTTAGGACTTAACTGTTACCGTTATAACGTTGGAAAGTGCTAATATTCCTAGTTAAGTCTCAATAAATAATTAATGACTCAAAATATAGACGATATGCGGAGGAATATAATATAATTGCTTGAATTTCTTGTCATAAAAAGGATTATTATAAATTATGTTTATGTTTGCTGTTAATAGTAGATCTATTAAACGTTATTTGTTTTGATAAAAATCAATGAATACTAAGAAAATATCAAGAAGTAATGTCTTCACTATCATCCTAATCAGTAATATGAACACAGAAATATGCCCTGATATATTTCTATGCGAACACCAATATGCCTTTGTCAGGCTTTGTCAGTTACGTGAAAATAAAATAAATCAGTTAAATCTGGGAATATCACAAAATAATTTTCAGAATTATCAAAAGCCTTCCAAATCGTATTAGAAACGTAAATGAGACCGCGTAACTTGAATAACAACAATCTAACCTAAGAATTCACAGCGTGCGTGCGAGACCAATGTAAATAATTAACTTACTATCGTAATACATTCACCTTCTATCACTTAAGCCATTTGCAACAGTGTTCGCAAGAAATTCAACTGCGGAGAAATCGGTGGCAAGGCGTGGCCTCTGCCCGCTCAATTAATACTATTAAAATGAAAGGACGTTTTGTAACGAACTGGATCTATTTAAAAATGATACCATTGCTTAGATTAATTGACGTCGACCACTTTTCAACGAGCTGTATGTAGATCGTAAATAAATTTGCTTGATGTGTTTTTGTATAAATTAACATTTCAAAAGAGCAACTGCCGGCTCAGACAGTAATTAAGTTTTAAATACTGCGTAATTGTGGAATTTTAAAAGCTACCTACAAAAATTATGATAGTATTTTCACTTGGTAAATATTTATTCTTGTATTCATACATAATACCCCTTCCCATTTCCCCTCCAATTTAATGGGCTGGCAACACATCCATGACGCAAGCGGCAAGCGTTTTGGATTTTCATGGGTGGCAGTGATCACTTACCACCAAGTGACCTGCTTGCTTGTTTACCGGCTCCATTGTATAAAAAGAAATACCAGTTTCAGATACCTACACAAGGTTCCTCAGTAAATTTAAAAACCCTACTCACAACAAATGCCACACTATTGCCAATTTAGATAGTCCGAATGGTCAATTAGCGGCGATGCAACGGAACTTTTATAGCAAACAACTGTCATACAAGTAACTGTATATTTGATGGTCAGATCAGTCCCACGACTGGATTTATTGAATTAAAAGCATTTGAAAATCATCGATTGTCCCAACATCTTCAACTACACAGCTTATTGTCAGTTTACTATTATATTGGTGTTTGGGTTAAAGGGCCTTGGTTTTTTAATCGAGCAATATTAATACGTCGTTCTCACGTCTATCAAAATAAAATACTGATCAATCAATTGCAAACGGATTTTGTAATTTTAAATCTAGTCCGCCAATCCGTCGCGTCGTAAAGAAACCGGTAGTTGTTACTTCTTAATTAAGGACTGGACAGAAAACTACAAAGAACCTTATTCATTCCAAATTTGCGTTACTTAAAGTAAGATCCCGAAAGAAAATCCTGAAGGAAGATCCATCCCATCATCCATCTTCCCATAGAAGGAAGAAAATAAGGGATTGGTGCAACCTTATTCATCTCAAGCTCATGGTAACATGCAAATATTTAAGACCGCCTCTACGTTACAACGTTGAGGTATCGGGTTCAAATCACGGGTCGGGCAAAGTGATATTGGATTTTCCTATTCACTATAAGCGCGGAGTCAGGAATTTGTACTCTATATGACGACAGGTTCGCGAAACGTGAGTATTCTGGTTGCACCTCTGCTTACCCCTTTTGGGAAAAAGGCGTAACTACATATGTATTATATGTATTTAAATATTTGAAAAAAAAACGTGTATCTTGTCGGGCTATTAAAACTATACGCTTTATCTACTTTATTCACTTGCACAGCTAATAGACTACAATGAACCTTATGCTAAGTAAAGACCAGACCAGGTAAAGTCCACCAAATCCAAACCATTATCTCCCACGGAATTATTTCGGACTGAATGTGTCCGGAATCCGGATATACACGGGATGAAACCAAAATAAAACATACAACGTTTATATGCTACCATAATAACCTTACATTTGCGAATACAGTGTTGGCTGCAAATAAATAGAAAAAAAACTATTTATTACAGATTTGATCACGGATTTGGTTTAATTGTTTAACTTCCCGACCTGACGTTTCGATTACTTTACAGCTTAATCATAGTCAAGGTAGACTAAGGTATTAGTTATCAGCTCAGTGACTGTTAAAATATTACTACACTTAATTTACATTTATTAAAAATAATATTATCATGCTTTGCGAAACGAGTATGCCATTCGCCTGATGTTAAGTGATACCACCGTTCATGGAGAGTAGCATAACCAACAACAACAAAAATTACAAAGCAATGTTTGGCTTTCCACGGCGCTCGTCATCGTGAGACATATGTTGTTAAGTCTCAATATGTTAAGTAATAACTCTGGCTACAACATCCTTCAAACCGGAACACAACAGTGCATTTACACCGCTATTTAGCGGGAGAAATAGACCTTGCAGTGGTACCTACCGAGGCTGCCTCTCACATATAAGAGACCTATCACCAGTAAAAAATAGTAAATTAAAAAGTTAATTGCAATAGTACTCGTATTAGCTACTTTATCAAATCAAAGTTTATCTTAGTATTTCATTATGCTACTTTCACCAGGTGTTTTGCTTGTTAAACCCACCTGGAATATGTTTAACGCCACGTGCAGCGATCACTCAAGTCCGCCGTGATTTATTCTCGGTTCAGACTTGATGTATGGCGGATCTATAACTATCAATTATATAAGGAAATATCGGACTGTATTTTCTTGGAAAGGAAATCTAGTATAATGCTGTATACTTGATTTGTTAGGATTATTAATTGACTTAATGGGTAATAAGCATTGAGTTATATTATTACGTAGATATAGATGGTAATCAAGAACTAATAATTTTCTTAAAATAGCTCGGTGTTTATAAAATTCTTAGGGCTTCGTTCACGTAAACGGTTTATTAGTTACATTTTTCTTATTATTAATTGGCAAGTAATAGTGCCGAATATCTTCCGTCGATGTAACAAGCGAAATCAAAGTATCGAGTAAGTACCCACAAAATATCCCCCATTCTGCCTCCTGCTAAAGTGTAGATTTATTTTGATAAAACATAATAAAATATGTTGAAATTTTAACCTAATTTTAACCGTCAAGTAAGTATGCTAATGGACATACGATGTGGCCAGTAAAGTCCTTATTAGTGTAATCCTATGATTAGTGTTACTGGAGCGTCGTAAAATTGACACGTGATGTTACGGGTGACTTTAACTGATGACTATCTTACTTAACGCTTTACTAAAGGTTGTGAGCGCGGCCCTTAATATTACATATAAAATCAACTGCCTAAATGACGGAATGGATCAGAACCTAGCTTATAAATAGAATATTTTGGGTTAGAGTCTTGCGTCAAAATAATTGTTTTTGTGTTAAAGGCTTGTTTAGTTCTACAAAACAAATACGAACATATTTTTGACCCCACAGTTAAAGGATACGACGCGTTATGTCATTGATAACTACCTATATTTTGGTTCCAAAACATGTAGACCTGAGACATGAAATGCAGAATAAAAAGTATAATAAAAAAATAACGGTATGAGCACAAACATTTGTTTATGTGCGAAGATCGAATCTTCAGCATTTTATTTCACTACTGACTTCTGAAGCAACTGCGCCAAATCCCATAAAGGCTATCAAAAGTATCCAATTTACTCCTTTAGTTTCTTATAAATAACCCTTTTAAAGTCCTCTTGTCAAACTGTGGATATTTATTATGACAGAGGGTTAAAAGTCCGAAGTTAACACGATGAATGCATTTTGCTCATTAAAAACCAGCGCCCCTTCACACATCAGTTCCTGTTCACGATTCAATTATGATTATTGATTCGTATGCAATTCGTGTCAGCACGATATTAATAGCTTCATTATAAATTGCCATTACCAAGAATCGTATATGGCTTTTACCTGCCATGTCAGTGTATTTTCGTCAGAGCAGGGCAAATTTCGATTCATAACCGTTTTTATCAGATCATGTCTGTCTCTGCTAAAACATTAGATTGTGAATCAAAATCTATCACGTTTGTAATTTAGAAATTTTGGCCATCTTATATACCCAGCTGGGTATATGGGTATGTAACTACATACCCATATCTCCAATAGGTAACACATTTTTAAATTTATAAAGGATAGGCTTTAGTCTGCAGTAGCTATTTCCTACAGTTTGAAAAGTATTTTAGCTATATTTCTAAACGCATATGCATAGATATATACTTTTATAAATCCTGCAATATTCATCAATAGGAAATAAAATATTTTCAAAACAAGTTACCTCTATAATTTTAATTATCCACTCTATTCAATATAAGTAATCTATAATGACTAGTGCTATTTATCGAGGCACAGTATATACGTAGAATTATCTAGCCATAAACCGAGCTGTAATCTCTTTGCAAGCTCCGTGTTCCAACTCACCGTTACATCGTCGATACGGTAATGGGTAAGCGCGGAAGCTTTACTGCATTTACAGGTTACATAGATTTTTGGACAAGAGGAGAGCTAATGTGTACACGGAAATAATGATTTATGACAGTTTTCATGTAATAAACAAAACGGTTGTTTTTATAAAAGCTATAAATTAACTGGGTTATTTATATATTAACTAAATGCTACGATCCCAATTTAAACAATTTTGGTATTATTATATTTATGTACATTAAATAAATTTACAACATGATGTTAAATAACAGCATTGTCATAAAATCAGACACAAAAATCCATTGCAATAATACTAAAAATACATTGTTCTAAAACCGCATGAGTCAGGTAGAAAAATAACAAACGATACCCTTTAAAAATGCTGAACTTTGTAACTTACAAGCGCGGTAATACTATAAAAGACAAGTTATTAGCAACATTAGGTTTAACGCACGTTTCTATACGAAACAAAAACACCATTGAGTTTCCATCACAAAGAACATTTACGCAAATGACTAACATTTCGCTGGAAATTTAATAAGATCGCTGTGGTACTGAATCAGTCCATTAGCGTTTGAACTGGTATAGTTCCGATTGAAATAGAGGTGATATATGTGTGAATGCTTTTGTTGAAGGACCACTTTAAACTTGTACTGAATAAATTACGAATTAATAAAACTGTAATCTGAAAATATGTCTTCGATCAAGTGTACACTTGATCGAAGTTAAATGTAGTTTTTGATAATTAGCATGCGGATGGATGCGCTACATACGTATATATAAAAAAGTAAACATTTAATTTGAATCGGAAATTAAGTTACGGTACACAACGATGTTTTATAACTTTACCTTTAAATCACGCACTTTTAAAAATGCCTAAATGTGGGAATCTGCGTTTATAACAATTAATTTAAAATGAATAACATTTCATCAAATTCTTTAAAAAACATATATTCCGACGCCAAGATAGTGTAATAAAGCACATTACCAACAATTTACAAGCCATTCTTGTGATCTATCGTAAACCACACCAAATTCAAGAAAACGTAGTGTGTGGCCGTTGAAACATATGCGATGTTCCTAACTACATTATGTCATCTAACCTAACATTTGACATCAACGAAAACAATGTAAGACAATCTCGTACACAAAATATCGCGTTTCAGGCGAAGAAAGTTTTTCTAGAGGTTTCACCACAATTTAAAGTCAATGGTACCATTAACTCAGATAGCATTATTCGTTGGAATTTACCTTTTTTTTCATCGGACATAAAGCAAGCCTTTCAAGCTTAAAATTGAAGTCTCTGTGGGACGTAACGAAACCGCAGCGGTTGTACCAGCTTCGATCTCTTTCATTTAAAACTTTTTATCTTGGGACACGTCTTTGGAAGTAGCTATAAAACCACTAATAGGCAATGCGGTTTAAAAACTTTGCTATCCGTTCCGAGGAATGTTAAAATACTTTTTGATTCGTTTGATGTCTTTGCTACTGCGGCCGGCTTTTAATGATGCTATGCATTTGAGTATTCTTTATTAATAACGTTTATTTCGATTTATATTTCATTTGAACTGATTTAATTTAGTTCCGGTGTGCTTTTTACTATTTGTTTTGATGCTTTCATATCATAGCAGGTGCGACATGGCAGATTTCATTTTAAAAATCCGATTTCTATACTTCAATATTCCTAGAATACATTAATATAATTAACACAAAATTATCTGATTATTTACAAATTTAATGCTAATATTGAAGCCATTCATATGATTTCGGTGATAATTCACGACTGATATTACTTGCTACGGATAACTATAGAGATATTTTTATAGGTCTTTTGGAAATTAGGAAGCTCAAAACCTTCTGCCTATCAGCCTCAATTAATAACTGTGCACGTCACTACAAAGTAACTACTGGACATACTGAGAGTTAACATCTTATGTCTTAGGATGGCGAGCGCATTAGAAAGCCAAGCATTGCTTTTTAATTCAAGGTGTTGTTTGGTTTTGCTTCTGTCCATGAACGGCCGTATCGCTTACTATCTGGTGAACGGCAATATCGTCTCGCCATTCATTGTAATAATAATTTTAAAAAACACATTGACATCTACTAATACCATTCTTATAATTTTTTTCTTCTGGTACATTGCCTTAGTGAGAGAAGACCTTCATTTATACTTTGTTGTTTTATTATCTCTATATGCTGTTCAATTATTTTATATTGTTATTGTATACACTAAGGAATAAAAATAAATAAATTAATAAACAGAAATACCCGTATGAGCCCTCAGTCGAATATCGACAGCATCTAAAAACCAGATGTATCGAAACCCGTTCAAAGTAATATATTTAAATAAAAACATCGACAGTACGTTGAGTAGCAAGTTTGTCACGTATCGTACTCTTAAACGAATTGATGTGTTTGAACATCGCCCAAGGCGTGTGGAAATTGCAAACGATTTTTTACCTTTGAATTGGGAAGGCCATTTTTCTCTTGCCTCGATCAGCTTCTTTTGAAATATCGGGGTAATGGTATCTTATTACCTATAGTTTGTCTCAATGGCCTCTTTATACAGTTAAATTGAATTCCAGGGTAATTTCAAAATATGTAGTATTCAAACCAAACTGTATCAGCCCATATAAGTGCCACTGCAGGGCATTGGCCTCCTGTACAATCGAAGGTACGATTCAGAGTGGTTAAGCCATATAGCCTATCACACTAGTCTGGTGCGGGTTGACGGACTTTAAATACCATAGAAATTCTTACAAATCGCTATGGTATGCAGGTTTCCTCGTGATGCTTTTTATTACCGTTGCAAACAAACATAGATCTTTATCATAAGTAGGCTTACAAACGCAGATTTCAAATGTAGGCCATTACCCGGACTGGGGATGTATTTTTCATTCGCGGATTTGAAGAAAATACTACTAGGCCACAGATGATTACTATCATTTGAGCTATCATCTGACTTCATACACCTTAAGCTCCTCGCCTAAAAACCATCAAAATCAATTCAAAACATCCCAATCTAGCACCTAACTTTATTCACTTTTCAACCACTTACATTCGTACGTTTCTTTAAAGCAGTTTCTTTCCATATCGAAGAACTCCAGCTTCTATTTCAATAAACTACCGGAATATATTTACTTGCGAGTTCGTGTGCGGTCTCGATAGTCCAACTTCCAGCAGATCGGCCATTTATTCAAAAGCGAAGCATTCAAACGCTTTGCATAAAGTAGATAACACGTTCTCAGACCTTGCTTAAATGGTCGCTGATATGCTTTGGTTAGCGCCACTATTAGCATTCGGAACCCGGTAGTAAATGTTAACCGACAATTTGTATAAAATCGTGTCTGTTTCGCTGGTCGGTCTGATTAGTATTAGCACTAAAGATATAGAGAATGTAATAATATTAGCCAAATACATATTTGTGTCTCGATATGCCTGTTGAATTTTAAATGACTTTTACTATCGTGAGTGTTAGGATAAGTATGAAGAAGCTATTTTTCTATCCAGAGCAGAAATTATAAATGTCGTATTGATATGAAATGATTTTTCTTAGTCCATATATTTAATTTAAAAAATAAAGAGCCTAGCAAAAATTAATGATCCGGTCTACGAACTTACTCTAGCCATAATTCACAACCAATATTCATCATGTATGAGAAATGAAATCACAGAGGCAAGAAATAAGAATAATTAAAAAGCCACTAAATCATCGGAACAAAATTAAAAACCGCGATTAATTGAATTAAATTCAATAACTCCAACAAAAGAGCGCGATAAAACACATGAAAATAATTAATGTTGCAGTCAATAGGAACAATTTCTCAGGCGGGTACCACGCTGTGATATTATAATGATAACGAATGATGTTCGCGTGGAATTATTACATTGTATCATTAAGACCATTAGGTAAGGCCGGGTTAACAATGAGTAATGAGGAACTAAGCTACATATTAATGCATGATGCTTCAATTTAGGCGTGTGAATGTGGGTTTATTTCATTTTTTTAAGTAAAAGCTAGGAAAGGCTAGTGACATAAAAAAATATTGTTGCTTAAAGACAATCATTAAGCCAGGAGACGAATGTATTACCTTTTTGACCTTTACCTCCCACTCATAAAATTCTCCAGCCATCCATAAAATACTAACAACACACTTTGCTAGAAGGGATTAATAAATACTAAGAAAATAATCACCACCTATATAAGATTGTATGTTTTGGATATTGTTTCCAATGTTCAATGAAGAACTTTTTACTAATTGATCGAATTGCTCATTAGTTACTCTTTTTACAAAAATATGACGTAAAAGTTTTCTTTAAATTTAATAAGAAAAGTATTGTACAATGTTACGCAACATTTTTAATATTTATGCTCAGGTAAATGATATCTCAATATAAGACACATTTTGCATATTTTTATGTTGTAGTACATTTGAAGTGAGATATTATTTGATAACTCTTATACAAATAGGTATCAAAATAATTTAATAATCTCAATGAAAATCCTGAGACGTAATAGATTAATTTGCTTTCATTAAACGTCTTCCTCCGAATCAAAACAGAATTGAATAGATTACAAATATTTGAACGAAATTAGAGTGATATAAAACGGTATTTGGAATGCGCTGGCAAACGGAAATAAATTGAAAACGGGAAGGAATCGGTAATAATAGGACGACAAAGAATAAATTATACCCCTTTCGTCTTTGAATTTTATTATTAATTTATGTTTATTAAATTTACGAGTATTTTGTTTACAATGCGATCATTTAATATGTTTATTTATTTATTAAAGGAACAGTTACAGCTGTATATAATAAGTATTTAAAAATACGCTATTACGATTTGTTCGCCAATTACAACTATTCACAATTATGGAGTTACAAAACGGATACATATATTTAAAGTTAAGGTTGATGTAAGGTTAAAATAAATGTTGTACATATAAATGTTAAAGCAAAAAGAATACAAGAAAAATAAGACAAATACAAAAATAGAGGCCGGCTGAGACACTCAACGCAGACAGATTTACAAAGTTTTATGTTATGTTGTAATGTAGTTAGTTATATTAAATGAAAATGATCCCAGATTTGACTTTATCATACATGGAAATGGAAATATGCTGATGATAGTATAGATTAAGTATGTACGTTTGTCAATCTCCACGGCGCTATTGGATAGACGCTAACCGTGAAACGCGAGGGCGTGGGTTCGAATCACACACCTAAATAATATTTCTTCGACCCACAGGTATTCGTTTTAGTTCTGTGTGTATGTGGGACCGAAAAGTCCCTCGTTGTATCTGATACCCACGACACAAGACTCGATCTTAGTGTGAGGTCCAACTATGTACATATGTGGCTGCTGGGTATTTTTCTTCATTAAATACCGACACACGATCGCTCGAATAAAACCTTCGACAATCTCATTGACTCAACAAAAGATGAGGACAAAACTGTCATAGTTTTCATATCAGACGACTATAGTTGATATTCCAATTATACTAGTCACTTCAATGACAATGCATTACATTACAGCATTAAGATTAATAGAAATGACTCACCGAGCATTCTTATGTGATTGAGCAACAAATACTATATCAAATTTCTCTATCTCCTCACCAAACACCTCTTTTTTATTGAAGTCAATTAAAATCTGTTTAACACGTTAATGGATTCAATATTAAAGACCCATTCATAAGATAACAACCATTTTTAGATGTACCACTGCCCATTGAAGATTCAAAACGTAATTTTAAAGGTGTCGAATTTACTAATATATCTAATTAAGCGAGCCATAAAATAGTCCCTTACATTGTCGAAGTCATCGTTTCGTGTTACAAAATACATAGGGTGTGGTGTGATTTTAGGGTGAAGAAAAACATTGTGAAGAAATCTACATACTCTTTCAGGTATGATATCGTATTCAGAAAAGGCGCTCTAGAATATTTTCGGTCATGTGTGAAGTTGCAATGAAATATAATATAAAGTTATCATAAAACTGATAAAACGATAACACTGAAAACTCAGAATATAAAACCTATAAACCTATAGCAGACGTACAACTATTGGACATATTGAGACTTTACATCTCCCAAGCATAGCTTTGTAATTCAAGGTGTTGTTTGGTTTTGCTACTGTTCATGAACTATCGTACCGCTTACTATCAGACGAACGGCATGCTCGTTTCGCCATTCATAGCAATAAAAATAATACCTTTAGCATGAACTGTTTTTTTTGGCGTTACATTACACTATTTAAAAGCATCAATAAAAACATGATATGCACATTCACTATTGTACACATTTCTATTTATTGTGTGCGTGGTGACCTGTTGGTAATGTACCAGACGCAACTGCCTACATATTCACGGTGGTCGCGGGTTCGAACCACAAGGCACACCTCTGACTTTTCGGGGACATGTGTGTATTGATAATCAATCACCGCGCTCTTTAACAGTAAAGGAAAACATCATGAGGAAATCTGTATACCAAAGTGATTTTAAATACAATTTCTGAGGTATGTGCAGTCTGCCAACCCACACTAGGCCAGCGTGGTGGACTTTATGGCCTGACAATCGTCCTCTCGCTTGTGAATGAGGCCTGTGCCAATA
The DNA here is from genome assembly GCA_030180105.1 of Hyles lineata. Lineage (NCBI taxonomy): Eukaryota > Metazoa > Arthropoda > Insecta > Lepidoptera > Sphingidae > Hyles > Hyles lineata. The sequence goes on along the minus strand of JARJEE010000006.1, from coordinate 12,828,858 downwards.
CAGACAGATACAGTACTCAAAAGGAAACAAATTATTTGATTATAACGCTATGTTATATCATTTTAAAGGATTATGTCTATTCACCAGTGTTACCGTTCTACCACGTTGCAATGACATCACACTTCGGTCGCCCCACAGCCTGTATACAAACAGTATGTAAAGCTATATATTAAGATAACATAACGGGTGTGAAAACGTTACAAACCCCGGCCGAATCTATGGTGCTTAGTTCGCTTAATGGCCCATTAAAGTCTTGAACTCGACTGCGTGACGCGCCTCTGAATTAATCGTCTAATTAAAGTATGCATTTGTGTCTATACATTTGTACTTATCTAATATCGTAAAATATTGGACGTGGATGTAAACAAATTGATTTATTGTGGATAAGGAATGGATTACTGATATACAATTGATACAGGAGTAGAGATGTGAGAGTTGTTTAGATTGGATTTTAACTATAAAAAGAAGTTAGTTTATACGGGTGTCTGTAGTATTTTTAATACTTAATATATAATATAGTTTGCGTAAAATTATTATGGAAAATAAAGTAAGCAAAGGCGTAGTATAGTAGACGGAAACTGGTTGGAAAGTTGGCCCTTTGACCAAAGCGACCGCAAGCACTTAAATCTAATATGAAAATACGTAACAACGGCAACAAACTTGTAGGAAAACAATACATTACGTAGATATGACATAATAATGGTACTTTTGTCTACCTATTAGCATCCCAAATGCCTATCCTATCCACATATTTTTTGCAATCCTCAAAAATGTTTCGTTTATACTACATTAATTAAAACCCTCATCTGAATCTCAAATACCCAATCCACGAAAAATTTTATTTTTGGAATGGAAATCCTAAGGTAAATTTTTTATTTAAGCTAGGTTTCGTACTCACAAATTGACATTTTACCCTCTATAATATATTTTGCTCCGAAATCAACGATCTCTTGTGAAAACATATATCTTATACACCAGTAGTCCAACATCAAAGAACTTCCTTCCATAGATCATAAGCCAAGAAAACTAATAATTAATGGTACATTTCCTCAAGCAATTTACGTCCAACTTAATCCTAGGTTCATATCGCGCATGTGCACTATACAAAAACTTCTGACATCTGACTAATGGTGTTTTAAACATCGAGTGCGCGACGCAAGAAACAGCACAGGTGAATGATAGCAGAGTAATCGTGGTAAAACACTTATCTTGCTTTATTTACTGGGGATTTTATTTTCTTCCCTTGGTAAGTTGCGACAAATTTGGTAAAATAAAGTTAGACTATCCAAATTTGTAAAATGTTTCGTGAAGGAAAAACGACGATTTCCTAATCCCCTTTTAGTCAATTATAACTATGTCAGTCTCATATGAATTTGAATGCTTGAATTAAATTACGTTCCATTTCATTCCTTTCTCTGTTACCTATTTATCATTGCCATAGCCATCTAAGCTTATAATAAAAATTGTATGCTTCAAATTAACAGGATTGCCAAAACTATTGTTATTTATATCAAAATACCGACATTGTGGCTTACTACAAAGATGAATATTAAATATTACCATAACATATATTACAATTAACATAAATATTACTATGGTAATCAGTCCGTATTATAATTCAATGCAGACCACACATTCATCCACAGATATCGACAATTAACACAATTCAGCACAATGTATGCGGATGCTGAAGTTCATAGTCGTTTATCTGTGTAATCGAACGTAATAATTAGGATAGCATACCGTAACAATGATATGTTACAACTGCCCACTAGACCGTATTAACTAACTAGAGATGTTCTGTGTATAAAAAAATCATATAAACTTTCCTTTTTTCCCAATACTTCTATGGTATGTTACGCTGTCATGGGCAGAGACCCTTAAACCCAAAATGAATTTTGTATTTTTTTATCGCGATATATGGCTAGACCAGCATGCCATTCGCCTGATGGTAAGCGATACGACCGCTCATGGACAATAAAAAAACCGATCAACACCATGAATTACAAAGCAATGCTTGGTACTCCACTGCGCTCGTCAACTTGAGATATGAGATGTTACGTCTCATTATGTCGATTACTCTGGCTTAGTCCTTCAAACCGGAACACGACAGTGCACTTACACTACTGTTTGGCGAAAGAAATAGACATTGTGGTGATTGATACCTACGCAGCCAGCCCCTCACATATCTGGACCTATCACCAATACTCTTTGTTCTAGCGTAAGATAATTTCACTTTACAAATATACACTATCTTTATTTTCTTCATTGTAGAAAGACCTATCAATGCATGATATCGCACACGCCCTTCTAAGCGCACCAGACAAATCATTCCGGTGTTCCGACTAACGGTGCATACAACTCCAACTTGCCTTGCACTTTCTAAGCCACATAGGTTCGGCTAAAACAAAACAATGTTTCCTTATCGAAATCTGACACAGATCACAAAACAAAGGCGATGGATACACGGATCTCCGATAATATCACTATTCGCTATCATTCGTTTCAATTGAATATCAATCAAGGCAATGATTTGCTTTATTCGGCCGGATAGGTGCCGATAATATTACAACTGCCTTTGTTTATCGATATTATACAGCGGTCAGTTTGGCTTTGTGTGTGGCTATACGAAATGTTTAGTGATAATCTAAATTGCAGCCAATTATTCAGATATTGGACAATATGGCATGCAGTCTTTTGAGTCATAATATTTTAGCTTTGCAGTAGTGTAACTTCATAATTAATAAACAAAATTTTTGTTCGAACAGGTCGATTTTTGCAGTTGAGATATTTGCATTGCTCAACATTGTTCATTTTAAGAACCCTGTTAATAGACTTCTATAGACTTATAATGAAGTTGGCGTTATTTTTATTAAATTTTTACCCTTTATCTCACAGCAAAGGATCCTACAAACCGGGTGAAATGGCGAAGGTTAAACCGTTACGCGGAACCTGACACTAGACGAGATAACGCTACGTAGAAAGAACTATTAACACATGCACCTTTGATTGATCATCTTATCTAAACCTATAGATATAATGTACCATAGATTTCATAAAGTAAAATTGAAACTCGAATAGAATTAGAACTTGACACAAATATTAGGGTCGGTGCGAAAAACGCACCTGTCTCTAATTACCACCAGCTTTCCCCAATCACTTTACTAAAAACAGTACAAAAATAACATAAATATTTATAACAAAATGCATATTTTAATACATTGCCAAGGTGAGTAGTCGTATACACTATACAGGGTGGCGCGTAGGAGCGTTCCGCTAGTGACCAACCAGTATCACCATGTTTGGCCCAGCCGGGCATAATATATGGAGCAGGCGCCGTACATCGCCATAATAATGGGTCGTTAACCTTAATTCTCTGAGAAAGCATTGTATGTTTTTATATTTGCTACGTGGAATTACTAAGAGGGACTTTTTAGAGTTGAAATTAAATTATAATTAACTTCTATGGGGAGTACATTATTTAGTGTCATTTGAATGACGTAGTGTGTGGTAAATAAAAATAAATTACTTTACTTGAATCGAGCTACATATGTGGCATTATAATCAGTCGTCTATGGTCCACTGCTGGACATAGGCCTCCTCCAAATTGCTTCATTCCTTGTCTTTGGCTTGTCGCATCCAGTAGCACAAATATAATTCATAATGTGTGATCAACTATCTTCCTTCATCTTGTAGATGGACAAAGAAGTATTTCAAAGATTTAAATATCGATGACATGATATAAGTACTTAGAGACGAAGGGGTTTACGCGTATTTTATATTCTTACTAATACCAAACACCCATAAGGTGAACAGATGATTTGATAAAAGGTTTTTAAGACGGCCTCTAAGGCTCTCTCCTTAGGAACCACCTATATTTTTCGGTCCGCTTTTAGACTCATGATAACCGTACTGCATCCACCATGTCAATTTATACGCAATTCTGACTTTCAAATAGCAAATTAATATGAATAATTCTCATCGTTTATATCTATCACGTTAATTAAACAAAGGCTTATGCGCTCCCACGGTGTGTGCAAGTGATCGCTGGTGTGTGAAATTATTGTTATTAAAACAATCTCCACACATCCATCAAGTTCTTAGATAACAATAGCGATAAGTGAAACAAAAGTCGTAAAAAATGCACATTAATTAAAATTAATGTAATTATAATAGCTAGTACGTATCTTGAATATAGAAATGTGTAATTACATTTATTTTTATTAAATGTTTACTATTATTATGAGGCGATTGTGTAGTCAAGAGTAATGCATAGTTTTCTATTGTTTATAATACGAGGTAGAAAATATAAATAATGGTGATATAATATTTGAATACTAAGAAAGCTGTTTAAAACAATAGCTATATGTAGGAGATGAACGATTCATACTTATTGTTGATATGCAGTATTTAAATACTTACGAATTACTAGACATCAACTTCTGTATAGTCTTCACGATTCAAAAAGCGCACAGAGAAACCGAAAACGAGCAAAACGGTCATCCAGCCAAAAAGTAAAATACGTCAAGTCGACTCACCGGAGTTCCGTTCCCGAAGCTGTAAGGCTGGCAGCAACGACGGTGGCCATAGACCCACCAAACACCGCTTCACACCAGATAGTCCACGATACATAAACGAATTAGTCGAATATCCAGCCCGACACCGGAGCACGCGCACTCGAAACTCGATAAACAATGTGATATACACAGCGAGAGGCACATGACGTCAAACTACCCTCCATCGCATTGAATTTCCGATAAATTTTAATCAACACTAAAACTCTGAAAACTGCTTTATCGTCAAACAGTATGAATAAATTATTAACATAATTTTAAAATTAATTCACGCCTGTAATTTTTATCTGACAGTCATTTATCATTACAGCACCTTATTCGTCATATTTTTTTAAAGAAATCTGAATTACTAATCACAATAGGCAGCTGAATTAGTCTATTTTCTCGATAATAAATATGTTTTAAAAAGTATGCGAAGGTGTTAAGAATTAGGCACTCTTACACGCTGTTTCAGTGCGGGGTGTAGTCTAAACCAGGGACCGAAACCGGTTGTACATAACGGTACCGGTATCGACCAATTTCGGTTACCTCTAAGATTTAGGGAACCCTTATGACGGTAACCAATGCAAATTATAAAGGTTACCCTTATATACGGTAACCGATTTAATACCGGTAACCTAAAAAAGACCTTGACGGTAAAAGAGAGCGCATTGGAGAATAGTTACTCATTTCCATATTGCATACCAAATAAAATATATTATACTTGGCGTGTTGTTTACGCAATATCCCTGGAATCGTTTCATTTTACTTGCGATGTAATTGTGTTGAAAAGAAAAGGAAATGAGTGAAGGCAAGAATTTGGTGTAAAGGGATACTATATAGTAAAGACATTTTTATATCTCAGTATATTTAATTTAATAAATAAATAGATAGGTACCTAAATTCACATAAATAATATTATTTAGTACAAAAACCCTATATTTTTATATTATAAAACTTTAAAATAAGATAAACCAGGTCCCGAGCAAATGACCTTGAGCATTTACGTCTTTCTAATGCCTTCTATACACGACGTCGTATTCGGTTACGTCCGCCGAAGTATAAAGGAAGTGATTTGTGCGTCTGTTGTACGTATTTAACGTCCACAGATGCGTCCGCCTCGAATCCGATTGTTGTCGGTTTTTGTGGGACGGATCAAAGGGTTTTGGTGCGAACGTCCGACTTCTGACCACAAGTCTTCGCTTTTTTTACCATCACACCTCACTTTACCGCAGTAGAGTTCATTCGAGGGGGTTAACGTCACCCGCGTCCGTAGGCTTAGACTCTAGATTCCCTACACTTGACCCCTGGGTAGTGCCAAATGAGTGACGCAGTTCGTGGTGGTAGGACTTAAGTGTCCGCCCGGGTAGCGACGACCGTCCACGAGGACGATGACGTAAAGGCCGCCATAGTGATCTCCATAAGGGGATCGCGTTCCGGGATCAGCCCATGGTTTTCCGGTTTTTTCGAGGGGCTTGAGTCCAGGCATGAGGTTGTACCGTGTGGGTATTTTCGGTCGTTTGTCGAAGGGAGGAATGTTGATCCGCCGGCCAGGGAGACCCGTAGAAACGGTTGTCCGCTGGCCGCCCGCGGTATAGTACAGGGGCTAACCACCTCGAGAGGCTGCCTAACCGTGCCGCGCATAATCTTGGGTGGGTCCGTCGTGCCGGTTGGTGACCGGAAGTGGGGTCCCGGCGGCCCATCCCGGGAGTGTACGGGGGCCCTTCCGTCCGGCGGATCAATTCGCTTCTTGCAGATCCTTTCGTACCGGTGCCCATTCGGCCTTCTTAGTTCTCGAACTTAAGCCATTCGTTGCCTCTTCACCAATCCCATCCTTTCAACCATGACAGTGCAATTAAACAGAGCAGGTCCTTCAGCGGTGCATAACCCCACCACCGCGTTCACTATGGAATTCACTAATATCCGCGGACCCCATACGAACCTCAATGCCGTCCATCTCGAGACGGCCCGGCCTGCTTTGCTCTTCCTAACGGAGATGCAGATTCGTTGTCCGGCCGATGATTATTACTTGTTGTATCCCGGTTATTCGCTTGAAGTAAACTTGAAACCTAAAGCCGGGGTATGTTTGTGTGTTCGGTCGGACATCTGCAGCCGCCGTTTGCACTGCATGGAGGACCCCTCCTTCTCCGCTCTGTGGGTGCAAGTCGATCTAGATTCCCTGAGCCTTATCTACGTGTGCCTTTACAGCTCTCACCACGGGGACGATGAGGCGACTCGGCTGTTCAGGTATCTTAGCCAGGCGGCTGATGACGCGCATGCGCAGTTCCCGTCGCCCGAAATGGTGGTCTTGGGGGATTTCAATGCTCATCACGAACTGTGGCTAGGACTGATCATGCTGGCAGAGCTGCCCATGCATTCGCTCTGACTCATGACTTGACACAACTGGTGAACTAGCCCACCAGGATCCCGGATGTGGCGAGTCATGCGCCTTCTCTGATGGACCTTCTGCTGGCGAGTCACCCAGCCGGGTATCGTGTGACCGTTAGTGCGCCTCTAGGCACTTTCGATAACTGCCTGGTTGGGTCGTCATTACCGCTCGCATCACCACCACAATCCGTGCAGATTAAGCGGAGGGTCTGGCATTACTCGTGGCAGATTGGGATGGTATGCCGGAATATTTCGCATTCATCTCTTGGAGGCGGCGCTGCTTTGAGGGTAAAGATCCGTCAGCGAGTGTCAACGCTATTGCTGACGAGATTTGAGATCGCCAGTAAGGGCCGTGGACGCTCCTGGTTCAATCGTGCATGCGCCGATGCTGTCAGTGACAAACAGGCGGCGTACCGCGCTTGGATCAGGAGTCGTGCCATGAAGGATACCAATATCAGTTCCCTCAAATAAGCCTACAACCAAGGCTTGCAAGAAGGCCTACGTTAGGGTGGATGCCCAGCGCGTCAGCAGGATTGGGCGTGTGTTGGCCAATTTTTTTTTTTTTTTTTTTTTTTTTATTGTGGCCCGACATAGTGGCGGCATTGCACCTGCTGGTAAGCGCAAATGCCGCCCAGGCAGAGTATCCATTGGCATCGGATGGCAGTCCCATGCCAATGGAAACAATTATGCCGGCCTGCTAAGGTGCCTCTTCACACCACGGCGGAAGGACCCAGGATTGTAGGAAGGAGGGAACACGTGAGATGGCAAACAATTCCACAGCCTGACGGTGCGGCACAAAAAAGAATTAGAGAACCGTTTGGTTCGCGCCGGGATGGTTTGGACCGACAAGCTGTGGCTTCGCAAGCCAGCCCGCGTGGTTCTGGTAAGGAATGGAGAGGAGGGGATCAAGTTGAACAATTCCTCAGAGCATTCCCCGTGATACAGGCGGTAGAACACGCTTAGAGAGGCGACATCCCTCCGGAGTTGTAGCGACTCTAAGTTGCTCGTAACGTCTGCATCATTCACAATGGGGATGGCCCGCCGCTGCAATCCATCCAAGGCATCGAGCAGGTACTGGGCGGATCCATCCCAGAGGTGCGAACAGTACTCCATACCCGGCCGGACCTGCGCTTTATACAAACGATAAAGCTGACCGGGCGTGAAGAACCGACGCACCCTGTTCAGAACACCAATCCTGCGTGACGTGGCAGATATTACGCCCTCGATGTGATTCCTTGGATTGAGATCACAGCGGATATCCACACCAAGGATACTCAGGTCATTCCGCGTTGACAGGGGAGTACTCTGAAGAATGGGGAGGGGAGAGAACGGGGATTTTTTGCACGTGAACGCACACACCTGAGTTTTCTTGGCATTGAACTGAACCATATTCCTGGAACCCCATGTAGAAATGAGATCCAAGGTCCGGTTGAGCTCAATGACAAGATCTTCACGTCCCCTCACAGTTTCGACTCGGCAACCCGGAGGCCCGCAGTGGTATCGCCCATGAACCGTGCTGTCATCTGCATAGCAATGAATGTTGCCAAGCGACAACATGTCATTGATATGCAGAATAAACAAGGTAATAATAATTACCCAACTAGCAGTCGTGCTTATTGGAGTTTGGCCGGGGCCGTTCAATCTAACTTCTGCCGTCCAGCGTTGCCACCGCTGAGGTACCCAGAAGGGTCGCTGGCCCACAAGCCGCAAGAGAAGGCTGCCTTGCTGGCAAATCTCTTTGCAGCTAATTCCCGCGTTGAAGACCGTGGTTCCCAGACGCTGCCCACACTGCCTGATTGCGGTTTCTCAATGGCGGATATTCGCATCAGGCAGTGTGATGTGCAGCGTGAGTTACGGTCTCTCGATGTGCGGAAAGCCAGTGGTCTGGATGGGATGGGATACCAGCCGTGGTTTTAAGAGCTTGTGCAGCCAAGTCGTCTCCTGCACTGACTTGCCTCTACCGAGCGTCCTACCGCACAGGTGTTGTGCCGGAATCTTGGAGGGAGGCCAATGTGCAGCCGATCCCAAGAAAGGGTGATCGGTCGGACCCTACCAATTACCGCCCTATCGCTATCACCTCAGTGATGTGTAAGGTCATGGAGCGGATCATAAACGCTCAATTGGTCCGCTACCTGGAGGATCACTCGTTGATCCGTGACCGACAATACGGATTCCGTCATAATCGATCGACGGGTGATCTTCTAGCGTTTGTCCTGCATCGCTGGAGTGAGGCGATTGACCGGCGTGGCGAGGCTCTTGCTGTGAGCCTCGACATAGCCAAGTCGATTGATAGAATCTGGCACCGTGGTCTTCTTTCTAAACTTCCGGCATACGGTCTGCCCGGCAACCTGTGTTCGTTGATTTCCGGCTTTCTGCATGGGCGTAGAATACGTGTACGCTTCGGCGCTCATGTCGGTAAATGCCGGAGTTCCTCAGGGCAGACAATAATAAATATTAACAATGTGATTACCACAAGGCACAGACATCGTATTTTAAAATAGATATGGATTTGTGGTGATTACTATTACTTTTTCGTTATTAGTGTCAACTTTATTACACCCTTTTACATTACATTTAGATGAATTTGTTTCTTTTTGGTAGGTAAAATATGCATAAACATGATTTTTTAGCTTTCGTCCCATTTTCAAAGTATATAGGTAATCCGATTCCAAACCAAACAAATAATTCAACACTCCCGTGCGACGTGCGTACTGAATGAAATATCAATTAAGAGTCTCAAAATTCAAAAATCGCAAAGAACGCGTCTGCGTATGGTCTGCGTCGAATCGGTGCAAGTTACAACATGCACCAACCGGGGCGACGGCCTTGAGGTCGTGTTTGGTCGACGCACGGCGCAGCGACGCTTTGACTTTTGCCGACAACGCTTGAAACATAGAGGTAATCCTTATTTCGGTTACCGGTATGATACCGGTTAAATTCTAGGAATCTAATAAAATTGGCGTATAGGGGTTACCTTTAAAAATACCGGTATTTTTTTTTTCGGTTGATACCAAAAAATACCGGTATTTTCGTTACCGTTTTCGGTCCCTGGTCTAAACTTATCATATAATATCATAAATCGCTACGGTATACAGGTTTAAAGAAAATATAATTAATACATTTTTTTAAAGACACCAATATTTACCGAAGTTTCCTCGTTAAGAAAACAAGACAAAGCGAGACTAAACAAAAAATGCACCCAAAGTAAAGAGAAAATATTAACCGTGTGCTTGAAAACCCATTAACTAACACTCCAAGATGTTTGTTATGTTTACATATTTATGTAAATGGATGTAAAAACAAGGACAGCGGTGGCAAACAAATATTCATCTACATATTGAACAAATTCATAAAATGTACGAGCTTTCTTTAATGCTTCTGTGTTCTGTAGCTTAGCATTAAATATTTAAGTCATTGATCTGATCTTATGGTATCGTATACAAATCATAAACCGTTGTGTATTCAATATCTAGTTTAAATTATCTTCGAGTGTTATTACGTAAAATATGATCTACCGAGACCAGAATGTTCTTTAAACATAGATTTATCATGAATTGTGAATCACAAAGTCTTATGTTTATTTCCCTTCCAATTTTTCGATTCGTAAAAAATACTAAGTCAAATAATTATGATATATGCCTCAAAAATCATTCAGCACCCAAATAATATATGTACATAGGTATATGAAATAGCAAATTCCTTAAGTACTGTACGTACTGGTACTGGTAGTCCTTAAGTACTTACTGGTGGTCTCTCATATGTGAGAGGCCATCTGGGTGGGTACCACCGCAATATCTATTTCTCCCGTCAAACAGCAATGTTCACGCACTGTTGTGTTTCAGGTTGAAGGGCATTGTAGCCAGAGTAACTACTGGACATATTGAGACTTAACATCTTATGTCTCAGGATGGCGAGCGTAATGGAATGCAAAGCATTGCTTTGTAATTCAAGGTGTTGTTTGGTTTTGCTACTGTTCATGAGCGGTCGTATCGCTTACCATCCGGCGAACGGCATGCTCGTGTCGCCATTCATAGCAATAAAAAATAAAAATAAATAGTTTTATATTTGGTCCATGCCAAGTCTACGCAGAACCCTAAAGCTTGTTTGCACATTGTCTTGACCGGTCTTTTTGTTCTTAAAATATGCTTTTGACGGAACATAAAACACGTTATGATTAAATTCAATTTCTTATTATTTGTTCATTTGGTACGCTTCCATCAAGTTAATTAATATTGGATCTTTGTATTATGTCTGACATTCTGGCGAGGAATTTTATTGTTCGTTCTTTTGGCTGTTTGTTGATATATTTTTATTAAAATAGCTTTTTACGGGTAGAGTGGATTGCATTTTCCAGAAAAAATCTAATAGGTGACGTGATTCTCACGGCCACCATAATATTCATACTACAAATTAACTGAAGTGCCTATCAGCAGTATCTAAAATATTGAAAGCATTTGGAGATTTAATTTCCATACAATGAAATATATTTGCATAAAAATAAAATTTGAGTGTAGTATACATAAAAGTTATGTGTAGTTTTTGATACCCACTTGAAAATACGTAAAGCTGCGGTACATTTTATTTTAATTATTCATGTGAAATATCAACACATTTATAATAAATATTTAATGCATATACGCATTAAAGGAAGTATTTAACTCAATATTAACGTTTCAAAGACAATAACTAGAAATAAATCTAACGTCTAAATTTATCAGGCAAACCACCTTATTCAAAGACAGTTTTAAAAACTATTTTATTTAGCTATGAAATGTTTTGTCTTCTTCGCTCGAAGAGAAATCAAATGCAATTCGAAAGGGACAAACCGATAAATTCGATAAAGTAAATATTTTTAAAACTCTTTATTTATAGGGCCGTTGCGTTGTGACGCCTTTTGATTGAAAGTTTACGACTACAAAAATAATTGTACTGTTAATAGAAGATAATCCCTCAACTATCTCACTAATTTATCAAGCAACATTATATTTCCCACTCGGATCACTTTACAGTGCACACTAAACGCCAATGACCATCAATTTTAATCTGTTCTACGTGACCCCACGAGATTATCCGCCTACTGAGTCGCGTGTTCCAAAACATCTCCGCCCCCATAGCTCACCAAATTTGGGCCGCTCTAATTGAACTAATCATTAGTAATGACAACTGCACCAACTTCTATTTACTCTTAGTGCATCGTTTATGTTGTTACGAAATATGTTGTGGCCTTTGGTAACAGACCAGACGTAGTTGCCAACATGTTCGCGGTGGTCGCGAGTTCAAATCCCAGGGCGCACCTCTGACTTATCGGAGTCATGTGTGTATTGAAAGTCAATCACAATGCTTTACAATGGTGAAAGAAAACTTTGTGAGGAAGCCTGCATAGCGATTTATAAGATTTCTAAGGTACGTAAAGTCCACCATCGCGCACTAGGCAAGCGTGGTGGATTATATGGCCTAATCTCTCCCAGATGTACTCTTGATAGTAAAAGATACAGTGGGAAGTATATGGGCTGATACAGTACAATACAGTTTATGTTATTAAGCCTAGCTAAAGTTGTTTTTGACTATTTCTCAAAGTGAGGAAACAGTAGTAGACGGCAGGATTTTCGTGTTCACTCGGATAGTAACCACAGTACACGACAGTCGAGAACCCTACGTAACTGCATAGGGCCCACGTGTGTCGCATTTTAGGATCAGCCTGTGTATTTCAGATTTTGAGTTTGTATCTCTAGCAACCTATATACGTCGCATTGCAGGACACGGGTCTCCTCTATAATCGTCCGAACGAAATCTAGAGCACGATTGAGAATTAGAATATGTTGGTATATCAGCTACTAGTCCCCGGTTCTACACACTGCTACTTCACGTTACCAATCCCTTTGAAAATAGTTGTTTAGTATCATTTGCCACTTGTCAGTGTAAAAAATTGTTTTACTCGCAAGCAACATTCACCGCAATGATTCAGCGCAAATCAGAAATCTGATTTGTCCGTTTCAAAACTGGTTGTATAATATCCCATTCATTAAACATTTTGATTGTGGGCGAGCTGTCAGAATGCGTCCGTATCAATACTTGAATGAGCTCCGTTCACTTAACACAGCTGATAAAAAATCTTATTGACTAGCTGGGTTTCCCAAGAGTATATTTTGCAATACAATTAAAACTAATGTGAGATATATTTGCGGTGTCGATTATGATCTAATTAGACTCTTATTGTTCGTGCGATTTTTTTTGCACCTAGGTTCCTACGTAAATCCCTTACGGCGCGTTAAGAATTCACATACCTACATACAGACATAAACTCACGCCTTTTTCCCAGGAGAGGTAGGCAGAGGTTCTCCTGGTAGCAACTAGGAACCCTACGTTTCGCCTGGTGAGTTCCGTTGCTTAAGCTGAATAGGGGGCAAGCCTATATACCGGGCACAAATTAGTAACTCCAGGCTGGTATTGAACAAAAAAAATCCAACATTACTTCGCCCGATCTGACAATCGAACCTGAGACATCAGTTTTGCTGTAAAACAGTCGTTATAAAATGGCTTATTGTCAAAAACCTTGACGTACTTTCCATGTATAATAACTGTGGCAAGGCTAGACTTCTCTGAATCCTGGATACGATGTTAATTTGCTGGCAATGCAATATTCGGATGCATACAGACTACCCTAAAAAGTATGAAATCCTCCTTGATCCACACAAGAGTGTCGCGATCCGTGATAAACCTGTTCTACCGACGGATTAATCTATCTGATCTACACTTTACTTACCATCAGGTGTATTCATGTCCGATTGTCGTTCCTATAAAAAACAATATTTTAAAGATTGCAGTAAATATATTCCATTTTTACGAACTAGATACATATATCCGATTAAGCACAGTTATCCAATATAGCAGCAGAACTAAACAGCTTAATTTATTAACCGATTTCCAGAAACTGAAACATGATAATTACATTCTAGTTATTAAGTTAGCATTAAATAATTGGATCGGACTGCTTTGCTGTCGGAATTTCACTATAAGTGCGATTACTACGCCCAGGTCTCGGGTCCGAATCCCGGATCGGGCAAAGGAAAATGCCCATTCATGGTATCGATAAAAAATATCGTCGTAATATCGAAACTGCTTAAAATTTATTAATGCATTTTTTATGGTTTTGTCCTTAAACGTTTTCCTGTTTTATCTCGGGTGTTTTATTTATAAAATAATGTAATTATCATCACATTTTACATTTTGTTCCCTACACAAAAAAGAAAATTTCATCGAGAAACATTAATCTTCGCACCGATACTAAGTTTTATACTAAAATGGTCATTCTCCTTTATGCTGATATTTTCTATAAATTATCAGCCGGGAGTCAAGAATGTGTGTCCGATATGGCGATAGGCGCGCCCCCTATCACATCGTGGAACGGAACACACGAGGCTAATTCTCTGCCAGTCCGTTTTATGCGTTCTGGGAAAAGAGGCGTAAGTTTATATACCTACAAGGTATATCAAGGCTGCGACCGAACACGAAGCCAGTGGTAGTTTTAGTGACTTCATACACAATGCAACTGTATGTATGTATGTAAATAATTGGATTATCTCTTTTTGAAACGTAACTCTTTTTGTAAATTAAACTGTTCGGAATTAAATTAATTGGCCGCAACGTTGATCGACGGGTGTTGCGGGAATGGTGTAAGCAGTAATTTATTTTTGCTTAATATTGAGGCTGTATGGTGAGGCTCATCACAGTAACTCATTTACGTGGTTTTAAAACTTGTTACGATTGATTCAGTTCACATGTTACGGTGGCATGTCGAAAATAAATGGAATGTCTGAATGAAGTAAAAAGCGCCTCTCACTTGGCTTGTTTAAAATCTAGTTTCCTTATGGAATTTCCACGCTTTAAACATAGTTTACGCTTGTCGTACATTATGTTTTGTATATCCATCCCACAGTTGCCTCTAAGAATTACCTATTTTGACAAAGCCGCCAATTGTATTATTCTTTTAATTGTGAAATTTCTAAATAGCATCTCTGTATAGTATCAAAAAGGATTACATAGTAATAATATGTTTCACAGATAAAATGGAATGTCTTCTACTATTAGGATAATAAACGAACTGCAGGATCTCTCTCTAAATAATTCTGAGTGAAAAAAAAAACAATATCAATACATATGCAATTTGATTATAAAATTCTTGTCATCTTTCTTCAGTCGAGATAAAAATGTGTTAGTTTTGTTATATGCTGTCTATAATTAATAGCAGTAATAATAGACGATGATTCGTAACATCTTAAAACAATTATAATTAAAATGATTATTCTTTTCTAGATATTCAATTAAAATCTCCTCATTTAAGAATCTTTAAATTAAATAAATTTTGCGTTTATATTAGTCGATATTTGTCTTGGAGTTTTAGAATGTATGTCATAAACCTACTAATAAGCAAATGACGTAGTTAAATATTGGGTAAACATTAATAAAGTCCATTAACACCCTCGTTAACTTGGTACGTGTTTTGAAGAGCTTTGAAAGTGGATACCTAAAGTAGGACAAAAAGATTGGACAGAGAAGGATTGCTAAGCCTTAGGCAATCTTTAAAGCGAGTACAAACTTGTAAGATATTTGTTTCGAATGTGCAACCCCTGACAAAGTAACAGTCCATTGCGTTGCCAATATTGGACGTGCGTTTGGTACAATTAGATTCTGACTCGGGGCGACATGACGTAGTTTCGTACTGAACGTATTAAAATAGCTACTGCACCATCTGTTTCTGGGTTATCTTTATATTGTTTTAACATAAAAGACTAATTAATTTATTTATTTAAAAATTTATTGTGCACATGTGACTTAGAAAATAGAAATAATGAAAAAAAAGGTACAAAATACGATCTTATCGCTCGCGACGATCTCTTACAGACAACCAACCATAGGATGGATGAAGGAACGCCAATTATGGTCTAACATGAGGTGTACCAAAGATTAAATACGACAATAGACATACATAATATAGACGTATTGTATAAAAAACATTTCGGAATCTTAATACACAGAGCTGCCATCGAACTATTGTATCTGATCAAAACCGGGCCGATTTTGCAAAATAAAACAATGTTAAATTAATGAAACCATTTGGCGGTCACGGGCAATGTTATATATCATCGATAAATGTGGGTTTTATCGTAAATCTCTTAATTTCACGTTGCAGAAAGGCATGAGTTATTCGAGCGGGCTCGCAGCTGCGCGGACACACGCCGGCCCTCGGCGGCGCGCGCTCACCTCGCGTCGTCGAGCCGATCGGCTAAGGCTCTGGACAGATACCACAGAATACATTCTATATACGGAGAACACTTCTATTATCTTCAATATATTATAAAACATACAAGTATATTTAGTTTTTATCAAACTACCCTTTCCTAGGACTGATTCAATCTTTGACAAAAGTGGTCTTTGTCTCTTTTTTAACTAGTATGCGATCAGCCTATTGGTCATTTAATATCTATGTACTGCAAATTCTGATAATTGGTCTGCCATTAATTACTTATTTTTCATTGCATTTGTCACCTAATATTTAAACACGTAGAATGAGATATTTCATATGTTTATTTGCGCCAAAGTAGGCAGAGCAAGCGGTACGACCGACCTGAGTGATCGTAATAAGGATGTATTTCATAACTGACCCAGTTTCATACTTTTAATGTCATTATTATGTTTCCAACTTTCGTCTAAAGTCTTTGTTAAATTAGTCCGTTTTGATAAAACTCTGGCGTAAAATGTTTAATTTTGAACAGGAAGGAGGACTGAACTCCAATTGAAAAGTAAAAAAAACTATCACACTAATTAATTTATATCTATTAAAAATACTCAACTTTTCTCTAGTTTCAAGATTATCATAATGCTAACATAGCTATGAAATGACAGATGACAATGTCCACGTTCCATCTGATTAACTACTTAATTGTTTGTACTTATACCATAAAAAATACATTGTACTACGCATTAAAATTGTAATCTTTATCATTCATTGTTTTGTTATACTACTATTTGTGCCCGAAGCACAGTAATTTAATTTTCATATTTAAGTATATCTCAACCACTGATTCTCTACTCACTTACTAACCAATGGCAACTTGTGCAATCTAGGATTAGAAGTAGGATGGGATTAATTGTTGGTGTGTGTGTATTTGAACTGAAACAAAATGATCAGAAATAAATAAGATGATGGGAAAAAAATTGTCGCTCCATGGGAACGTGAATGACATACCTACTACTAGGAGATATTATATTCATAAAAATACACTTTGAGAACCTAGAAAAAACGACCACATATATCCGATCCTATAGTGCGAGCAGCTTAGTGAGATTTAAAAAAAGGTATGCGAAAAAGCTTTTTAGTAGGTGCTGCAAGGTCTGCAAGGCTAGATGGAGTTCGAAGATTTTTTAAAAGTATAAATGTTATTATTCCTAAAATCTCAATCAAGCACAACATAAGCATGAAAACGTTCTCTACTTACTAATGTTCTCTTCTAGTATAATAATTTCTTATATTTACGCGAATGTTACCCATTAAAATAAAACTATTATTGTCATATACAATCCGTAAATAATAGTATTAATTTAATCTCATAGTATAGTTCATTTAAACTTATAATTTTCCAATATAATCCACAAATATGAGCAGCGCCTAAGTTCAGTTGTTTATTTTATGTGGTACAGGCGTGGCCGCTCACGAAGCACCCTCCAGCTCAAATGCTACTTACCTATGGACACCGGCAATTTCGCATCCACGTCTGTGCGTCGGATAATAGCACCGGCTTTAATGCAATTTCAGATATCTAGTTTAGTGACGTGATAATTCTAATGCATTAGATGCTTTTTGTGCTGTACGTCTTGGTAGAGAGAAGTCTAATTGCTTTTCTTGAATTGGATTATAAGTATAGTCCGCAGTCACACATAGGCCCTACTTATTGCTATGATAATTATTTATAAGGGACTCTTCGATCTCCATTTGCCGGGATCTTTAAAAAATATTTATTGACTAGTGTATCTGCCCAACTTCTCCTGGTTATATGTTTTGACTCCACTCCATACAAATTACATCTGATTACCGTTCAAACTTCTATGTTCCTCTATTCTGAAATTTGAATTTGGAATTATTTTATAAACATTTAATATCAGTGCAGGCATTGTAGCGTGATGAAATTAAAATGAAAAGAATATTGATTCAGTTGGGAGTGTAATAATTTAAAACCTAGAATAATCGAAGATTCATTTTTGCGTGTAAGGTGATGATTTTAATCCCTAATCTCACTGACGAAAGAAAATATTAAGTTCATCACACAATTTATTAAAAAAAAACATTCGGTTTCACATCAACTGCCATCTTGTAAAAAAAGGAGGGTAGTTATCTTGTGTCTGCTGGACTAATAAATAGGTCTCTTCTTTCTTGAGATTACTTGCAATAATATGGCGCGTTTTCCATTGTTGCGCTAAAGTTCTTGACTCATTTAGATCGTTTTATGGACAATATTATGCAAGTGATGTGGAGTGCTACAATTATCACCGTCATTGTCGGCGTCGCCCAGCCTGCTTCAGGAGCGAGATTCCGGTGAGGGATATAGATGTCCTGTGTTATTATCGATGCCTTGTCAGTGTGTTTGCTTTTTTTGAGCACTATGTATATTATATAACGTACTGTGTAGAGCTGCCTAAACGATGTTTCAACAAAACGGTTTTTTTAATTCAATAAATTACTTTTTATTTAATCAAAAGAATTTCGTGCCCATAAATGCTCATCAAATTATGAATAGGGCAAGAGAAGGTCAGAATTCATATTTACTTAGATGCAGATATGTTTCGATTCCACCCCACACCAGAAAAAAAAAATATTTCCTGTTCAACATTATTCCTAAAAGCCTTATTTTACCCGACAAAAAATACCTTCAACTTTTTAAACCATTTTATAAAGGCAATGATATTCTCCTGTTGCATTTGCCCAATCAACGTTTCACAGCAATAAATCTTTAATCAAAATCAAAAATTGAATTAATGGTTTACGGAACATATTTATGAGCACAAAAAATACACTGTTCACCAATTAGAGCAGATAAAAAATCAAAGCCGGGAACTTTGAGATTCAAACATCGAAGCACACGCAATAACAGTTCACATTGGTTTAAAAATAAAATTCAAATTGCGATGGCTCTATGCATTAAGCATTTATGTAGATGATCGATGCGGTCGCGCTAATCTCCCAAACTGGAATTAAAGCTGTGGTCGATTTATCGATACTGATTTCGGGAGCTGTCTATCGATGCATAGACGAGTGGGTTTAATCAGGCACGAATTTAGGGACTATCATCGAGGTTATAGTGCTTCAAACAGCCAGGTTTTATAACTGATAGCAATGTTAAGTAGCGATATAACAAATATAAGGATTTTTTCACATTTCGATTACTACAAATGAATTTTCTATTCGCTTTAATAATAGTTCAGTTTAGATTTGCTAACCAAAGGCTATCACAAGTATCAAAACTCTTGTCTTCTACTTTCTACGAGTATTTTTTTTCCTACCCCTGTGTATTTTCTTCCTAATTAAATTACTTGTGGATGTAAAACAAGTTGATTTCGAAAGCTGCTCACGGCTCATAAAAATGGTAGTAGGAAGGTGTCGCCGTAGTATCAATGTACTTCTGAAGTCTCTTTGTGATTTAGAATTTCCTCTTCAATCCAGATCGGGCGATAGATTGCTATGATAAATTACACTAGCCCTTTACTTACCAAATCCGCCCCTCTCAAAATACCGACTTATTTAATAAGAGTTCCTATCTAATCACACTAATGGGAACAAGATTGATGACTACAAGGGACAATGATACAATTAATCCACTTTATTCTAAAATATACGGAAATCGAGCGTCTATAACTTTATCTCCAATTTCTATTTCATCAGTTATTTTTCTTTGAAGTATTGTGACTGTGTTAGCCTTTAGCATTTAAAAGACTACTTATAAGGTTTATTTTTATCGAATTGTATTTACATAACGTGTTTTACAAGCACGTATGCAGCACGTGCCTAGAAGTGGGATTCCTGGCGCCAAGAATGCTATAATGTTCGGACCCGCTCTTAACTGATAGATTAATGTTTTGTTGTAGACTTGGAGTCCCCAACACTTTAAATATTTATATTAGCGTCTTTGCATTAAGTGTTCATAAATAGTCATGGTGTGGTTATATAAAAAAGATTAATGTTTTTAATTTTAATAAATATGTAAGTGGTGAAGTTTTAACTGCCTTAAACTTGCAGAAAGCTTATAAGAGATTGCATGTCATTCGTACTGCAATACCAAACAAAGAAACAACAAAAACCTCAACTTTTAAATTCCATAAACCAATAATTACAATACAACAGTTCAACTATCAAAATCCAGGAGCTAAATTCGCTTCAAAACAGGATCTGCGCTCCACAAAGACAGCCCTCGTAAAACAACCTGAGTTACCACACTGCCAACCAATTCCTTTGCATACACGAAGACAGGAAACGTAAATAAGAGTATCGCATCAATCCCCATGTCTTGTTATAACATCTGCAAACAGCAATAACAAAGAAAAGTGAATACCGAAGCACCTATGGACACAGACATGTAATAAAGAGCGATGCCTCACTGGAGTCAAACACGTACAAAGGTCGACAACAATTTTCGCATACTGAGCATTGTTGGAAATTGAAAGGCTTACCGCGTTATAAGAATACTTACATGTACTACAGAAATTTGTATTCTATCTACTTCTAATAGAGTTGTTAATGGAACACCATCGGTTACTAAAAGCGGGGAACAAGGCACGCATGAAGAATCTTAATAATGCATAACGCGGGCTATGTATAAATGCGTTTGTCACATCTTAAACGTCAGGACTTAATCCTACAAAGCGTAAGGCGCGTCTGGTTATTACTTCGGTATCGGAGTCGGGTTTTAATTTAATCCTCTGCAGCTCGAGTAATAAACTGTGGTTTGATTCTGTACTGCCGCTTGACAGTTTGTATCAAATAATTGTTACTAGTAGTTTGAATATTGAAATTGATACCAATTCATGGAAGCTGAATGGCAATATGATTTTAATTACAAATGTTGTTTATTCGCCTTGTTGTTTTTACATGTTCTGATTTTCTCTAATTATGAAAGCGCACAAACCCGATACCTGCACAATTATTTTGTTAACAAGAATACTATAAAGTGTTTATTAGAGATACAATAATAAAATATAAAACAATACAAAAATACAAATACAATAATAAATAGAGATTACTTTTATAGTTCATTGAAACCGACTACCGTGCTAATTAAATTTATGTACTTAGTACTTACAGTACTATATAATAATGATAGCCTCGGTGGCACAGTTTTACAACAGTATGATGTTAAAACCCTGGTTTTATGTTCGAATCGTGTTAAAATTGACATTGGTTTCTATTCATATTGATGGCAATAGGCTCACCCCCTACATTGCGGGACGGAATACACAAGGCAAAACGTGGGTGTCCTGGCTAATAATCATAATGAACTTAATTAAGTTTAAATAACAATTTCTCTTAAAATACCTAAACCATCTTCTAAAGCAAATACTAATTAAAATACAACGTAAAATTTTAATAGTAAAATTTGTGTAAACACGCCCTGGTAACGTCGACTCCGTAATTGTCCAAGACTCTTCAAAAGAATTGTTGGATGTAATTATGAACTTGATTAAATAGCAGGAAGTTCCGCTTTAATCAACTTGTAGCTTAGTTCCTAACTCCTTTACTTCTAAACAGGTGAATTTTGAAACACTGATCAGGTTACTTTGTTTACCTTTGCAGCTTTGTTTTCATGATGCATAAGGGTTATATTAAATTATTTATTGTAATAACTAAAGAATTTTTTTTAATAATCGATGTACTATATTATTAAATGAAATACATTGACACAGCAACTTTAGCGATCCAAGGTGATTTGCAGAATAGAGACCCTAGAATGTAATGCAAAAATGGCGTCACATGCTAGTCTATAGTACCTCGATAAAATTAGAAAAGGTCTATCAAAAATATTGATTTGAATTGCGTGTTTCGTCCTTAAGTTAAACTTTCTTAAGATACCACTCTGTGATAACCACTAGTGATTGCTAAATCACTACTTTGTGGTGTCCCGTATACCTTCTAATCAACGTACCATTTAGTTTAGCTAGAGACAACTTGTTCCTTTCAGAAACGCTGAGCTTCAGGGCTCGGTGAAAAGTGGGCACTAATGTCGATCCTAGCTTTTAGGTTTGAAGTAGCAGGTGTGACGTCAGTATAGTCTCATATTTTACTATTATGTTATGTATAAAATACCTAGCAGACAATAATATTTAATGCCTAACATATCTGATAAATCAAAACATTTTCATTAAATCTTTATTGTGTAAATGTATGTATATTTACAAAACAAAAGCAAAACCAAAAACAATTGTAGCGATATTTAAAGATAGTACAATGCGCGGCCTTATTGTATTAAGCAATCTCTTACAGGCAACCTTTGGATGGAGATGAGAGAAAGGAGAGAGAAAAGGTAGTCATTGGTGTATAGTGACAAAAATCTATAAGTACATAATAAGTCTATAGACTCCGCCTACCCGTATGGAATACAGGCGTGACGAATTTGTATGTATGTCCTCCTCCTCCTCGCATCGTTTTCCTCATTGCTGAGGGTCGTGATCCCCTGAACCTGGAGTAATCTGTGTCTGAAT
This sequence comes from Hyles lineata, assembly GCA_030180105.1. Lineage (NCBI taxonomy): Eukaryota > Metazoa > Arthropoda > Insecta > Lepidoptera > Sphingidae > Hyles > Hyles lineata. The sequence continues at coordinate 12,806,173 of JARJEE010000006.1, read as the reverse complement.
TATGCTGCGCCACCTTTTCCTGTCCTTGGCATAGTGGAGCGCTTCGTGGAACTTAATGTTAAGGGTCGAGCTGACTTGGTCCGACCATCTGATGGGACATCTGCCTCTCGGACGTTTACCATCGACTTTGCCAGTAATGATTAGTTGTTCCAAGTTATCTCCGTCCTTCCTAGCTATATGGCCAAAGAACTCCAGTACTCGGCGCAAGCAGATGGTAGAGAGCCTGGTTTTGATTTGGAGATCGCGTAGAATGGATACGTTGGAGCGGAACGCAGTCCACGGTATCTGAAGCATTTTCCTCCAGCACCACATCTCGAAAGCATCTATACGATCTCGGTCGGCTTTCTTCATGGTCCACGTTTCCGATCCATAGTTGAATATGGAGAAGACTAGGGAGTTGACTAGATTTACTTTTGTTTTCCTCCTGATGTTGCGGTCTTTCCATATTTTGTGCAGCTGCGTCATTGCATTTTTGGCCATACCTATACGCCTTCGTATTTCCTTTTCACAAGATCCTGTGCTGCAGATGATAGATCCCAGATAATTAAAATCTTGTACGGTTTCGAGCTGTAGAACTCCGGTTAGCTGCAGTTGGTTGGTACGATCTATTACCATTAGTTTGGTCTTGCTGTAGTTGCTTTTAAGCCCCAGCTCCAGGCTAATCTTCTCCATTTTGTTCAAGAGCTGTGCCATTTGGTTTTCGTTGGCAGCCAGCAGTGTGGTGTCGTCTGCATAGCGGAGATTAGATATCTTAGTGCCACCTATGATGACACCACCTTCCCAGCCCTCGCAAGTCTTTCTCATTATATACTCACCATAAGCGTTAAACAAAATGGGAGACAGGATGCAACCCTGTCGCACGCCTTTCGCGAAGCAGAAGGAGTCAGATGTAGTTTTCTCCACTTTAACGACGCCTTGATTATTGACATAGAGCGATTGAATAAGGGCAACTAAGTGTTCGGGAACTCCGAATTCTCTCAATACCCGCCATAAGGTCGACCAGATGACGCAGTCTAAGGCTTTGCTGTAGTCAATAAAGCACAAGATGATAGGAGTGTTAAATTCGTATGATCTCTCTATCAGCTGGCGAATATTTAAGATCTGTTCACGAGTTCCTTTGCCTTTTACAAAACCAGCTTGCTCCTGTGGAATTTGCCAGTCCAAGTAGTGCCGGATACGTTTATTAATTATATGGAGCATTATTTTACTCGCGTGAGATATAAGCGCTAGGGTTCTGTAATTGTCGCATTTGGAGGTTGAGCCTTTTTTGTGTAAGGGTAGGATAACTGATCTAGCCCACTCTTCTGGCCATTGTCCTGTATGCCAGATGTTGTTGCATATTTTGAGAAAGGCTTCCGTCCCTGGTGCTCCCATTGCTTTTATGATCTCAGCTGGTAATTGATCCGGGCCGGGGGCTTTCTTGTCTTTGAGCGATGAAATAGCGGCAGAGACCTCAGAAAGCAATATGGGGGGTTCCAGATTTAGGTCTTCCCATTTAAAAGCGGCGTGCGGAGATAATTGATCGTGCGGATTTTCATACAGTTTCTCGCAGTATTTTCGCCATCGTTCAGTTATTAAGTCTAGATCTTGAAGCAGCGCGCCGTTTTCATCCTCAATCACCCACGTTCTTGGTTTGAATTGCTTGGCAAGAAGTTTCACTTTTTTAAAGAGGTCGGAGCTTTGTATTTTTCGGGAATGGTCTTCTATTTCCCGGCAGATGCGCTCAATAAATTTGTTCTTATCGAGACGACAGAGTAGCTGAATTTTTCTGCTAAAGTGTGAGTACTCTAAACGATCCTCCTCACTTGTCAGGCCTCTAGTTTTAAGGGATTTGCGTTGTTCAATTATATTCCAGGTGTCGTTGGAGAGCCATGATTGTCTGCGTGTGGGTGGTAAATGTTGGCTGGTGTTCCTTTCTACAGACTTCCATATTAGCTCTTTTAAGTGGTTCCATTGAACGTTAGTACCGGTTCTCGTAGGTAGCGGTTGACAAGCTAGAGCGTTACTTATGTCACTTTTAAATGTAGCTAGTTCTTGAGGAGTCAAAGTGCGCGGTCTCCATGGTGGACCTTTTTTTAGTGCCTTTAATCGCAAGGAGAATTTGGCGACAAGAAGACTATGATCCGATCCACAGTCTGCACCGGGGAAAGTTTTCACGTTGGTAATTGAAGTTCGCCATCGAGTGTTTATCATAATGTAATCAATTTGATTGCGATATCGATCTCCTGGTGATTTCCATGTGTACAGACGTCGATAATGGTGTTGAAAACAGGTGTTCATTATGGTGAGTTTCTTGTCGATGCAGAACTCAAGCATTCTAGATCCTCTGTCATTTCTGGAGCCTAAACCAAATTTCCCAACCACATTCCTAATGTCAGCGTCCCGTTCAGTGGAGCCCACTTTAGCGTTCCAATCGCCAATTAACAGGGTTATCTCCCGACTGGGTATTCTGGAGAGGGCAAGATCAAGACTGGAATAAAATTGATCAATATCTTCCTCCTTTGCAGTCGATGTAGGAGCATACACTACAACAATGTTTATAGCGCACGGGCGCGAGTTTAGTTTTACCGTCATCATCCTGTCGTTTATCGGATTATATCCCAGAACGTACTTATTAAGATGATGTGGTATCCAAACAGCAACTCCGTTAGAGCTTGAATCCAGAGATCCCGAGAAATATAAGGTGTTTCCATTGGTAGTGCTTTGGTGTCCTTGCCCCCTCATGTGGGTTTCGGTCATACCTAATAAGGATATGTTGTAGGCCATTGCTTCCTTTTCAACTATGTCCAGTTTTCCTGGGTTCAGTAATCCACGAACATTCCAGGTAGCAAACCGCTGTTGCTCTCTAATTGATATTTTACTATTTGCTGCACCAGTAGTATTACTGCTAACTAAAACCTGGTGTGACGTCCCAGTAGCAGCTTCGGTCGCCAATTTCACACCATCCGACCCGGTAACCGGATGGCGCCGGTTGTTAATCGGATCGTCCAACAAACTCGCATCATTAGTAGAACTTTCCATAGAGGGGATTTTCATGGGTTAGTACTCATGGTGGCCACCCGATTCCTTCCACGGTCATAGTTTTAAGGGGTATTTAGGCCCTCACGGCTATGAAGCCGCTACATGCAGTGAGCATGAAGGTGTCGGGATAATTAACCGCCGCCCGATACTCGGCGTTGGGTATTTTACAGCTGGGTTGTCCTTCTCCAGGCAAACCCTCCTCCTTTCACATCCGGGCTTGGGACCGGCAACGGCGGAGTTCGGTATGTATGTATCTACATAATAATGTTACAGATTGAACATCTGTCATGCCAGCAATACTGATTATGTTTATGCCTCGCTACCAAGTGGCAATATACGTATCGTAGTTGACGCTTCGACGGCTTTTGTATTGGTGAAATCGTCACAAAGCTTTGAAATCGCAGCATGTGCGTCGAGTGCGCTGCGTTCGCTCGTGTCATTCATTAGTTCTCTCGCTGTCCGGACTATTGCGAATAGGCTGTTTAAAAGAGCGCTCGTTCTTGTTCGTTAATAAATTCGCATGGCTCTTTAATAAAAAGTTATTAGTTTTTTTGACTGGTAATGGTCCCTGCTGCAGGTGGGAAGACTAAGTATTAATTGACAGGATCGTGGTACAACTTTTTACATTTTGAACTTTGTGTAATCACTTTGAGTACGCTTAGGTCATAGGCCCATATACGCTGGTTTATTACGGGGTACCGGACTTGACATACCGTAGATTTACCGTTTTTCTTCTAAATATACATAACTATGACTAATCGTTATTAATATTACTTTCAATTAAAGACGACTTCTATGTTCAACAGTGGCATATCCATATGTGCCATATATCGATATATGGACTAATACGTTTTTTAATTTGCTTTACCAGTAGTCAATTTACCAAACAAACAACAATAAAACCTTTAAAAAAAATACATTACCATATAATTTAGACTTAATCAAACATAAAAAAATTACGTATAGCTCAACCAAACAGAAGTACATAAAATACATGCGTATCACAATGGCTATATAAAACAGCCTTGGTTCTAATGTACTTTCCCCATTAAGTTAAACGTTCACCGCGGATAATGAAAGGGTCCGTGTGCCGCTCGCCGATCGCCAATAACTAACACACCCAATGCAATTTGTTCTCGCAATTTTGTAAGAATATTGTTTCTGTATTCTGTCGCCACATTGCCTAGTAGCCTTTGGTCAATGAACTGACAGATTGTAGATCCGATTACTAAGCCAAACATAAGTAGAAGTAGAAAATTGATTTACATTTTAGTTTGAAGAGTTCCAGGATGAAAATTCATCAACTGCCAATTGTTGAACGTCTATATGTCTTCATTTTATGAGATATGAAATACGTAAAATCAAATTGTACCCCATTTTAGAACCTGAAATTAGGTATCGATCCATTCTACTAAGTAAAATAACATAATGTGTGGCCATAGTTTCAAGATATATATCGACAACAACTAAAATCTTTCTATGATCAAATTGATCCGGGTTTGGGTAAATTCGCACGGGAAAACCCCTCATATAACATAAGATGCGTATCTCATTTCAAAATAAGGACATTTTAGTTACTTTTGGCTGTATTACTATTCCTTGTAATATATAATCAATATATAATAATATATATGCAAAGCAAAGTTTTATAGTATTACAGATTGCTACAATTATTATTAACATCTTTCGATATATACGAATCGAATCGAATCAAATCGAATAAACTATTATAATTGGGTAATTATTATAATTATTTGATACGAAATCAAATCTACTAAAGTCAACATATTCCATTTCAATTTGTCATAAAAACCAATGGAATACGCAATCATTTGTAAACGAAAGGGCGATATTCATTCATAACAATTTCTATCATATGCGAACGCAAAATTGAAAGCAGACAATTACTCAGCCGTCACAAAACATAAACCCATTACGCGTGACCACGCGAGCGTACAACTAACTTACAAATGGGCCTACTAGTAGTGAAATATCGCAAGTATTTCTAACAAAACTTATTAAAAATGTCAAATGAGAAACCACTTTATTTTTATTCTTTTAGACACAACAGTAATAAAATCAATCACCCATGTGTCTTTTAATATAGGTATAACAGGGATAATATTTTTTCCACTGAATCAGCGTGATGTACAATAAATGAAATAAATAAATAACACCCAACAATCACATACATAGTCCTGACCACACTGAGTCACACTAAGATCGAGTCTTGTGTCGTGGGTTTCTGGAACTACGAGAGACTTTTCGGTTTCACAAATACCCAGACCCGGAAGAAATATTTGTGGGCCGCACAAACATTTCTCTCGGTGCGGGGATCGAACCCGCGGCCTCTCATTTCACAGGCGGCGTCTAACCGCCTGCGCCACGGAGGCTATCAACAAATTGACATATTGTCTATTATTTTGTTTTGATCGACTGATTTAGAAATTAAACTAGGCAGTAGGACCCTCATATGGTAAGTTGTTGTTTCGGTAGGAAAAAAGGGGCCACCTTTTTCTTAATTATTGTTGCCAAGCACCAGTATGCTTACTATGTAAGTAATGAGTTGGAATAACTAAGAGACCATAAATTACTAGGTTGGTGCTGTAAAAAATATAAAACTAAAATAAAAAAGTACGAATAATATTGCAAATACAAGATAATGTTCGACATTAAAAATGAACAATTTTGGCAATACAAATAAAAATAAAATATTTAACCTATAACGATTTATAAGCAACTACCAACCTTATTAATGTATTACAGTCGTATACTGTGTACCGTGATACCGTAGTATCTATAAAATTAATTACAGCGTGCCGACCAAGTCAAAACAATGTCTTTAACATTTACGAGCTTTTTATTACTATGTAAGGGAAATAAGTATGTAATATATACGTACCTATGTGACGTCTTTATAATTGGGCTAAGTAATAAATGCCAAAACATTGGATGCTAAGTTGTATTTTTCTTTTTAAACGATGAGGCGGCATCTTTGAATAAAAACGTGATAAGACAGCCTTCGTGACAATGGTAAATTTAACTCAAGAGCCGACGGGTTCCACAAAAAAAGTTTGTGTGACCTACAAATGTTTTTTACACGCTTGGCAGTTTTCGGCCCAAATAATAAAACTGCTATCTCAATGTGGGATCAGACTAAGTGTGTGACTATTATACATACGTAGTCGTCACGCCGGTATCCCATAGGGTAGGCAGAATCTATAGTTCGCCACTTAAATCTTGACGTATACATATTTCGCTTCATGCACTTTCATCAACCCTTTCATGCATTCGTCGATTCAGGGTACTTTTGACTTGACCCTCATTGAAGGTATCACCGATTTGGATAGTGCAGGTTGGGTGAGGTCGAACCCTACAATCTCTTCCATCTGACTATTTGTCTTTGATATTTTTTTAAAAACTGTTAATGTGGTAATAATTAGAGTTAAATAATACAATTATTGGTAGAGTCACATTGTACTTTGAACTGAGAGTGAAATAGCTTGACATAGTAATACTGTTTCAGTAAATCTGTCAGGCTTTAGTGAGCCACACTAAAGTTAAAAGTAGCCCATGAACTACAGTCACCCAAAACGAGTACTCACACTCAATACAAAATCATTTACCATCAGTTAAGCAGTATCTCCTTTTGCCGGACCTATGTAATAATCAAAATAATACTTTAGTAAAGAATGGGATTCAACCTGTTGGTAGACTATCGAAGCTTACTATTGCGTGGCCTTTACTAAAAACCTTTCGGCCAAACCTTATCTTAATAATACAAAAATGGAATAACCATGTTCTAGCCCAGTGTTAAACACCATTAAAATAGTCTAGCGATGTCGTCATCTAGATTAAGAAAAGATATACTTCTTAGTCTAGCGGCTATTAAGTTGTATTAGTCACTCTATTTAGTCATTTGCCACATGACTGAAATAATTGCTTATTTAAAACAATTATTTAAAGCTCAAACGTATAATTGCTGTGTTTATAAAAAGTTGTTCTAATGCCATTAGGTGTCAGCATTGCGCATGATCTGCATTCATAATTGCCATCTGTTTCTTTTTTAAATTAGCAACAAATGATCAACAACTTAATTGATAAGTAGAGTGTGTTTTTCCGGAGTCATGTGTATAGTAATCGTAAATCACCACGCACTATGATAGTAAAGGAAAATAACGTAATCTTTATATAATCTATGGTATGTAAAATCCGCCAACCCGCACTAGGCCACTTTGGTAGACTATATGGCCTAACCCCTCTCATTATTCTCCATTATAGAGAAGGCCCAGGGCCTGCATTGGGACATATACGGGATGATACGGTGCAGCAGAGTGGCCCAGATGTCCAGGGTGGAAAGGTGTTTGTATCTTACCGGTCGACATAATTATGCCGGCCATAGAATTTGAAACTGAAACGAATTTCTACAACCATATCTAGAACATTATAATTTCTATGGTATGTAAGTCTGCCAACCCGCACTAGGCCAGCGTGGTGGACTATATGGCCTAACCACTCTCAGTCGCACTGTCGATTGTAGAGTAAGCCCGTGCCCTGCAGTGGGACGTATATGGGCTGATACAGATACAGATCTAGAACATAATACGGTGGTAGTCATTTTTGTGTATACGCATATCATGCTCTATCATGCATGCATGCACCATTTCCAGTTGTACATCTTTATACTTGTATGACAGCATAATACCTTTCAGCTCAAAATTTCGTCACCCGTTTTGTGGCGAAGGGAAGTGGCAATTATTTGTTTTCAACTCCTCCTATTTGTTTTTTCTTTCTAATTAATTTCGATGCGGGTTAAAAACAGGCTAGTGTACTTAGAGGGTAACGCCGAGCTCCGGAGCTCGGTGCCAAAAGACTGATAAATAAATAAAAACACCCAACAGTCACATACATAGGAGTATAGTATAGTTAGGATAGGAGTTGCAGTGGTGAGTGTGTGGGCGGGGAAGTCCCTATATCATACTACCATAATATCACAATTGAAAAATAAGCCTGATTCGCCGGATGACACGATACTGGCCTTTTCGCTACGTACACGTATATACACTGAAGCTTCATAAAATACGTGTCTAAAAATTCACTTATAATATTGCATCCAATTAATTTTAGCACTATCCAATCTAGGAGCGCCTATAAAGTTATTCGTACAGGCAGAGCAGTGTAAGTCAAAATTGCCAATTTATCCGGTGAGGCCCGGCTAGTGTCCAGTTGAAGTAGATAATGTCCGCTCCGGCCGAAATGCTCCCATAAATTGAGTTTAGCAACTACCCGGCTTTGTTGGCATTTTAGATTTTTCTATATACAAAAAGGAAAATCTTTGTTATAGAGTCCCTTGAGAACACGTTCTTTACGCGTAAATGGATTTTGTAGTTTATGGGAAAATAATTAAGGTAAATAAGAAAGATAAATACTAACATAATTCATTTTTTATTTAAATTAATATATTTTTCTAAATGTTTGTCAGATTCATTTGTTTTTAGTAAATATAAACATACAGTCTATATGTCTCTCAGATGGAGTATAAATTGCCAAAACATTGACTTCGGCGGAAGGACCCAGGATTATAGGAAGGTGTGGAATACAGGTCCTTTTAATAATACTACCGCTAATTATGCCCCTCCCACTGAGCAAGCAGCAGCTAAAATAAGAATCTTAATAGCATTTGTCACTATAAATTAGGGGAAAAAATACGTATTTAATATACTTTCATTATGAAATGAAAGATTTATTAACCCAATCCAACCTTTATTAAATGTATAATAAATTTTCAATTAACGTATAATTACGATTTAATTTTCACGAGGCCATTATATTTCGTATTTTATTATGTTAATGATTAATTAAGTTTGTAAACGGAAATCCTGTTTGGGCCAACGTTATTTTGTAGGATGGTCCGCTACCACGTAAAAAAACCTAAGGAAAACAAGCAATAAACCCGTTCACTCTCGTCGAATATCGGGCCCGACAAAAAGTCGGTTGTTCTAATGGCTAAATTTACATGATTTTGTTCTTTGAACGACATTCTTATTTGTCGCCTGTCTCTTTAGCTTTGGTAAGACTTTGTGCGGCACTGTTTATATTTTCAGGCTGTCGGGTAGCATTTTCAAGTAGTGTTAAAAATCGGCTGCCGCTTCAATTGGATACTATATGCGAGAGTTGAGATGAATGCAGAGGCGTCTAATAAGTTGAAGAACCAAAAAAAATATTTAATGCATAACAATCGCCTCAGTCACATACATAACAGAAGGTTTATCATCCAACAGTATACAAGAGAAGCTGTTGATAAAATCCAGGTAATATACTGATACTTACAATTTCTATGACATCAAAGGACTTCAACATACACTCGTGAACGTAACAATTCCTTTCTAGTAACAAACTCACACGTTGCTAACATTTTATCATCTTGACACCTATTGTAGATTGCCTTTTGTTTCATAGAAATGAGTCGACTTTGATCTCAACTCGCGCGGATCGCTCTGATATTTGAATTTTATACGGAGAGAAACACAAAAGGTGTGGAAATCGAGAATATAACACTGTTTGCGCCCCAAGGCGATACAGTTTATAAAGCCCCCGTATATTTGATTCGTATTTTAAATGTGGAAGGAATGACGCTACTCTTGGTTTGCAATAAAATAATGTAAATAATATTTTCTTTAAGTAAATTCTAGAATTATTTTCAAAGTTTCAAGTCGCAATAATATGAACTAAGTTTAAAATATATACATTTCAAACATAACAAAATCAAAACTGTTGCAAATAGATAGAAGTAATTAAGCACCATTAACTTTATAAAACATTAGTTAATATAATGCTCCAAAAACCCACTGAGATTTTGATTGCATTATGTAATGTAATAAACTGTGTATGTTTTTATCAAATATATAAATAGAAATATGAAATTTGTAGTACACATAGCTTTTATATAAATAAGGGATATTTGTGTACTGTCTGTAATGCATAATTTTTTACAAGTGACGGGTTTTGTCCCTTCATGTAGCAGCATCCAACAGGTCGTTGAGAAAATATTTGAGAAGGCCAATCTTTTGCAATGGACTTTCTGTGACTGAAGACAGAGAGAGAGAGAGAGAGAGAGATTGCTGACGATAATAGTAACGATAAAGATGATAATAGTGTTGTTCATACATTACAACAAAGTAACGCTACAAGGAGAAAAGTTTGCCGAGCTACCATGATTTCATAATTTGTAGAAGCTAGTTTAGAATTTGTTAAGCAACGCTGCGGTCAGTGCCTTCAAGCGGCCGCGTGCATGAGCACATTCTGTCGCTCCAAATTGCTGTTAAGTGCTCGTTCATTTAGCAAGCCTCAAAGTGTATACTCCGCTTGAAATTTAAGTTCTAGATAATCATAACCATTGTGGTTTTATTCAAGAATCCGTGCTTTAAGCAAAATTCCGCTCTGTAGCGACGGCGAACTATAAGGACCAGATTAAACTCGAAGTACTATATGTATGTTGTTGTTTGTTTTTGCCAGCTTTTATAAGAACAAAATTAAGTACATTACTGATATATTAAAACGATCATTGTCTAAATAAGATTAACTGTTCCATGTAGTTACTCAAACTTACTCTTTTAGTTACTCTAAAAGGGTTTGATAAGATGCCAGTCAAAATTGTGATAGGAAACCCACCACCATGCACAAATAAAATCATCAAATTGACATACGATTTTGCATGGCTAGAACTCTTACAAAGTGTTTTGTTAAATCAGGGAATTGAACTCCGTACTCCATGGCTTACACCACAAACTTGCCTACACTATGAGGCAAGTAAATTGAAAAAAGCTATCCTAATCGGAAATTTTATTGACACAAATTGGTTTCGCTCAATATGTCATCTAAATGAGATTCGGGTTTAGTAATTGTTGAAAGAAAAATGCATACGGTTGTACGGTTTGTGATAGAGCCACGCTCTTGTCAATGGTGGCTCAGTGTGAATGGGCAAGTTCGTCCGGGGCGGTACCACGGTCTCACATAAGATCGACGTGCAGCGACAGCTTCCCTGTCGCGTTTCTTTCGATGAGTGAGATTGCCGGATGCCCAACACCCCTTCTCTCTTCCCATCTTTTTTCTTCCAGATCCCCTCTCATGATGTTGAGTCGGTAACACATCCACGATTCAAGCGTTAAGGATATTCATGAGCGGCAATAATGACCTGTTTTTTCGTTGGCCGGACCTTTGCAATAAAAAAAATAAAGCAATTTAGTTTAAAGTTTGAATATTGTATATGCGAAAGTAAGTACACCGTAGTCACAAGACCTGTATATTGCTATGGCGCTTAGAATGGTCTCACGCACAGGCGTGTGACTGTTGGGTGCAATTACCTATTTAGTGAATAAAAATAATATTATATGACTGGAACAACACTTAGGCGACTGTTTAATACCTAGCATCACAAACTTGTTCCGAAATTCACATTATTTCGTAAACCATTGTCACAACAGGTTTGTTCGACGTCAATGGACAAATAATGCATAAACTATTCGGTAAAAAAATGCTTTGTGTGGAGAAAAAAAAATACGAAATAAAATCAGAATATTTTGAGATTTATTGCAATAATTGTAATCACCTGTATTTTTATCAGTTGTTTATATTGTGTAACGTAGTTACTACCACAAACTAGGTACCCATAGCTGATCATCCTATCGTAATATCTGCCCACAGGCATCCTGCAATAATGGGATTAAAAGAAATCTATTTCACTCCTTGGCACATGAACTGTAATTAAAAACAATTGCCTATCCTCCGTTCAAACATCTTTGCTTATTATCAATTTACTCTTTAAAGTCACGCTATATCGCTATTAAAATCCCCACTAATTATGAATTTAAAACCACAACTCTTTGATGTTTTGTTTATGTATTTGAAGACAAGTAACTCATCCACGCGAGTACAATATAGCGGGGCGTACAGAATGCACCCGCATGGCGCACACGTCATACATATTTGTGGGAACAAGAGACACGTGCAGCCGCCCTCGTGTGAACTACTCGCAGGAAGATGAATGTATACCATTGTTTAGAACAGTGCTTCCAAAACGTAATATACAGACTGCTACTGAAAAAGAAGCCGGGTGATGGTTTTAGTGAGTTCAGACACAATGCTACTTTTGCAAAAAACGCGACGAATTTTTTTTTTCCTGTTATCCTATTTGGGTGGTAAATATATAGTTTTCTTTAAATAATAATTTATAGGCTTTTATTTTAAAGATGCTATGGTACGCAAGGGTTAAATATTATTATTTTAGCAAAATTATGGATTTATCACGTATACGATGATGTTTATAATTTTACCATAGCCATTTTTTTGGTGATATTGGCCCTTGTGTGGTCATCTATATATCCCACTTTGAGTATCATTGTCTTAGATCATCCTGTGAAGAATCTTAAAGATAGCCCCGTTAGATATGATACACGGAGATATGGAATTAAGTGCGTGTAAAAGTGGGTTAATAAGGTCGTGAACTGGTTGATTCATTTTGTTGCTAGGCAAGTACTTAGTAGTTATTCCCATTGTGTCTTACAACTGTATAATCATGCTCTTAGTCCTTACTATATAGTGTAGCAAAAAAGTAGCTATAACGTATGAATATATTTAAGAAAAATTAAATACACATTTATCTTGGAGGGTCCACTTTCGATAGGAATATTATGTTGGTATGGAAATATTAATATTTCTAATTTCACACAAGACTACATTGAGTGAGGGACTGTTTAAGTAATTATTACTAACCAAAACTATTAGATTATTTGTTAATTGGTTTCTTAATTATAATCTGCCTTGTGTAGAGACAATAAGAAATTAAACGTCTACAATTTATGTATCACACTGTATTGGCCACCATACAAAAAAAAAGATGGTAAAGAGGACACCTGAGCTAAATTTAACTATTACTATCAGCCATCTTTTCTAAGTAACCTTTGGATAAACTAGATTAATTTTGCCACAAAATATAATTTATGTTTCTCTTAGTTGTCACTTTCTGATATTCCCTCTTAACTGAACAGAATATCCTCGTAATGTTCAATGAATATCCCGTCAAATTATATTTACCGCAATATTTTCATTACATTCATTGACTCATAAAAAAAGTATTATTAATGCTTCTTCTTGACATTAACTACTGGATATATTGAGACTTAACTTATATCTCAGGATGGCGAGCGCAGAGGAATGCATTGCATGCAAGCATTGCTTTGTAATTCATGGTGCTGCTTAGATTTGCTACTGTTCATGAGCGATCGTATCACTTACCATCAGGCAAATGACATACCCGTCTCGGCTTTGCATACGGCACTACAGCAAATCTTAACGTTACGTCACGTAGATTTTCTGCGAAACAATAGTAACATTTTTTTTATTGCAATAGATTTCGAGACGATTATGCCGTTCGCCTGATGGTAAGCGATACAGCTCAAAGACAATAGCAAAACCAAACAACCCCATGAATGATCATTCTAACTTTAATATCCTTCAAACTGGAACACAACAGTACATTTACACAGCTGTTTGGCGGGAGCAATAGACATTGCGGTGGTACCTACCCAGGCGGCCTTTCAAAGCCACCAAGTTGACCCAATTGTAAATTCTAAAGATACGATATCAGACCGCAGTTTCAGAAACAAATCCCAGTTTAATTAAACCAATAGTATAGATAAAACCGCGTACAATTTCACGGTGTAACAATAGTGTAATATGTATCGTGTGAGATAAGGCTCGGAGGTAAGTGCCGAAGCGCTACTTAGCACCGAGGCGCGAAAGCCGTTACGATAAATAGCGACTGATAAATACCGGTAACCGCTCTCCGCTTTCATGCCCGAGAAATAGAAATACTGAATATTTTTATATTTTTGTAGATATTTTTTTTATTCATTTTAGTGGTATGTGGGCTGTGAATTCTTTCTGATAGAATTCTTTGTGAATGATTTAAAATTATAAATAGTTAAACATGCGATATTTACGTTATATTTTTCTTAGTGATGCAATGCATTTATCTGCTAGCATAGTTTGTTATTTTAATCACAAATACATTATAATATAGCTGCTAACAAACCACAGAGTATACTAGAGCTAACGTGACCTAACAACAGCATCTATACGTAACAAAAGGTACTTTTATAATATCCACTTGCACTTCATAAATAGATGGCAGGTAATTCCAAATTCAGTAGACAATAACAAACAATAAATTAAACAAAATAAAGTAATTAATTGTTAATAAAGAATGTTTTCATTTTATATTTATGTGGATTTTTGTATTGGAAAGGTCTGATGAAAGTTGTTTGGGACTTTATGCGCCCGGATTGGTAATATGTTAAGAGCTAATAAGCTTAACCAATTGTAGATATAAACATTACCTCTGTCTACCCCTTTGGCAATGATGGCGTGATGTTGTGAAGTTTATTATTTTAAAAACATATTTTGGAACCATAATGAATCAGCGCAACATGGTAGAATTAACATTTTTTGTGACTAAATATAAAAATAGAAAAATATTAAAGGTCAACGCGTAATATTTAAAAATACAACATTAATAGCACAAGGGACGAAAATATACCCATAATAGCATCGCACTTTTAATAAACACTGAAGTATTTGATCTGTCAAATTACAAAGAAACAAAATTGAGTTTTAAAAATCTTACAGTCTGTTAATAAAATTTCATTTTGAACCTCGTAAAAATTTCCTCTAGTGTATTTTTCACTTCGAATAGATTTTATAGTCGATAAATACAGCGCAGTGTGTTATGGCTCATATTTTCCAGTGATACTGAAATATATCACCTTTTTATTTTGCACGGCTATTACAGAGTTACGTAGAATTTTGTAAATCTGATAGTTTGGCTTTTTGGTGTATTAATTCTACGACTATTAAACTAAAACTATAAACGACTATTAAACTGTCTTATACAAGTAATTGTGATTTCATCCCTGCACTCGCCTATATTCCTAAGGGTTAGGTAGAAATACCACTAGAGGCACCCATATTTCACTGAGCTAATGCATCCTAAGTGATTCGGAAGGAGCCTATGGCAATACTGGTTGGCTTGGTTGGGTTGGTTAAACTCAGTTCTGATAAGCTCTCGGAAGGTAGTGACTTTCTGTCTCTCTAGGAATCGAACGAAATTCTGATTTCACAGTTCAGTCTGCCACTAGACTAATGTTATTTATTGGGTTATTTATACATACATACAACTATCACAGACCTAACAGTAATACAGTGAGGAAACTTTGTTGGTCGCACATAGCCTAGACACGAAATATAATCTTTTGTGCCGCAAAACCGTTGGTCTCCATTTGGGGATCGAACCTACGTCTCTCCATTCACAGGCGCCTCTCACCCAACTGGCCAACAAATACTTGAGCGTGCCCGTTAGCTTAAATTCGTCCCATAGCTGTATTAGGTAGATAGGCTAGGTGGAGTAACGATTTGCGATAGTCCTCTGGCAGATACTAGATGCGACAAACCGAACACAGGGTGAAATGGCGCTGTGTAGGATAATTCTATGTCTAGCGGTGAACAATGAAATTCTGATGATGATCATAGCTATTTTAATTATTTTGCCTCATCCATTTATCCTAACGCTCGACACATGGTCTCGTGCGAGAGGCAAGCGTGACAAATACCTCGACTTTTAGAATTTGACTCGCGAGAACGTTTAGCTTAAAAGATTAGATAATTATGCCACGATTGGTTCACGATTTACTATGTATTGCCGACCGGCTCGTAAACTGTTAATGGATGTATCTTAAAAATAAATCGATTGGTTAAGTTCCCGCTATATTTATTTTCGATTCGTTGTTTGAGGAAGTTGCTTTGGTAATTAACGGGGAATAGATTGAGAAGTGATTTTTTTTTTATTGCTATGAATGGCGAGACGAGCATGCCGTTCGCCTGATGGTAAGCGATACGACCGCTCATGAACAGTAGCAAAACCAAACAACACCTTGAATTACAAAGCAATGCTTGGCATTCCACTGCGCTCGCCATCCTGAGACATAAGATGTTAAGTCTCAATATGTCCAGTAGTCACTCTGGCTACAATGCCCTTCAACCCGAAACACAACAGTGCGTTTACACTGCCGTTTTACGGGAGAAATAGACACTGCGGTGGTACTCACCCAGATGGCCTCCTACATATATATGAGAGACCTACCACCAGTAAGTAATAAACCAGTAATAAATTATTACAAGTAATTAAAAAAACGAATCGAACCCGCGGCCTATCGTTTCACAGGCAACGTCTAACCGACTACGTTACGGAGGCTTTCAGCTACTTGATAAGATCTTGAAACAATATTTAAACATCATAAACTTCATGTGGCAGTCATACAAGGAACCTTAATAAGTTTACTGTGAGTTTGTTTGAGTCAGTGAGGTTAGCGGAGATCTAATTATAATCACTACTCCTTCCCGTAATCTTTCTATCTTTAATCCTCCATGGTTGCTTACGATTCCTAACAAACTCCCAATTCCTTAGGATAGGTTATGCGTCCATATCTACCAGTTGACCCCATTCCTCGATAGATCTTATGTTTCAAAAATATAAACAGGATTTTTAAAAACTTATCATCATATCTAAAGTTAATACTTTACAGAATATTATTACGACGTACGTAAAGTTCAGAACCAACCAGCACTAGGCCAGCGTGGTGGACTATATGGCCTAACCACTCTCAATAACTCTCGTCTGTAGAGTAGGCCCGTGCCCTGCAGTGGGACGTGTATGGGCTGATACAGAAAGTTCAGAAACAAGTCACTTTACGAAATGTAATTATCTACTGCGCAAAGAATTTCTATCAAATCCCAGCGAGTTTTATAGAACAATCCCTGCAAATATATAATGGCGAGCATTGCAAAGAAAAGTTGTCAAACACAAAGATAATAACGCCATTAGCTCGTCTTAGCGAGGCGCTCTCGAGCCCGCTGGCATAAGAGATAAAAGCATTAGGACGATGGGCAGGCGAATGCACGATTGAACAAACCAACAAATGCATTTTAGCTAAGAGCTATGTTTTAGTATTCCAACTTCGTTTATCGTATTAGAATTTAGTGAGTCTGCACAAAATTGTGTGTACATACCTATAGTAATTTTTATTTTTCATACCTGTTCCTATCGTTTATTAATTTAGAGTAGAAATTACAGGATTTTAGGTTCTATGTAAAAAATGATCGTTTTTGGGATGTCTTCGAACACTAACCAAATTCAATTTTTGTCAATTAAAAACCACTATAACTATTAGTTCAGCTTAAAAATTAAAACTACTACATATTTTACATACTTCACTTGTCTAATGGCGTTGGTAAAGAAGTTTCAAATACGAGAGTTCAGAGTTTCTCTTCATTTTTTTCCTTCACCGCTGAAACAATCGATAAATGACCTAAGAAAATACATACCTAGGAACTACATACTTTATAATGTGAAAAACCATATTGTTGCATACATATTGAAGTCGCCACAATTGTCGGCTGCGCGTCTACATTCACAGATGACACTTTTGACGATCGCCAGCGAAATTTTAATTCCGCTCCGCTTGCCGGAGCACGTATGGGAAATATAAAATGAGGGCCGCAGTTAAATTCATTTCTCTATTTGCAAGCCTGAAAATATTTGCCATGCGAGAGAATTGTTAAATTCAAAACGAATTTTATACAAATATTTGTAATTACGGTTAGCTGGAAACACATAGCAATAGTTTGGCAACAAAAAAAACCCCATTTTTAGTATCCCTCTTCACAATCTATCCTCTCCCTATTTTTAAATGAAAACGTTAAACCTACTATGCCTATCACAAATGTTTTTAAGCAGCGGTTACCATTTACCATCAGTCGACACTATTGCTCATTTTTCAGACTCTTTCTATTGCAAAAAACTTATGCATTCTTATCCTCACTAACTGAAGTTTAATTAATTGAAAGACTTGTGAATTTTCCCTACGAACCTTTTTCACGCCTCACGCTCATTGGCAATATCCAACAAGATTATAAACAATACTAAAAAATGAAGTAGGTACCTCTTTATTCTAAATCTAGTCCACAAAATGTCTTTGCATAACCAACTATGCACCTTTCGCGTAGGTCGATGTCCGATAGTGGTGGCAGTTGTTACCGGACTTGTTTGCTGTCTGCTTATCAGATAGATCGACGAGGCGCGGAAACCACTTCGTTATCGTCCCGTCTGCGTTGCCACTTTCAAGTGATTGTGTAACCTGAATAATTGGACAGGGTCCTGCTTGTTCTGTTTTGCTTTTATTCTTGTGTTCTGAGAATACAGCAAACATTGAAATTATCACAAACATTTACAACTTACCGATCACCGATAACCGAGTGAAGGCACAAGTCTCATTAGTGGACATTTTGCCAAACTCCTTGCACTCAAAGGGTGAGTCTGTATGATAGAGCCATGAATATCTAAGCACGCAAAGGGAACGTAAACAATTTGCTGCATTCGATTTTCAAAAACTACTGGTTCATAAGGAGTAACAAAAAAACCGCAGGTGGTCGCTTGATGAAAATCACTTACAACAGTTCCTTCTGAGCTTATTTGTAATAATCATGACTACTTTGAGTATTTTCAACAAAAGTACTAATACAATAGTAATGTGAGAAGTTTACATCATTAAGTTTTTATTGGTAGTTCTAACACGCTCGAGTAAGATCGTAAAAAAACAATTTGACACTAATTTAAAACTACTCTAATATCAATGACACATGTTGATCATATTTAAAATAGCGTGTAACATGTTCAAATATCGTCCTAATTTGTCGCATGTGTCTAGTGTTTTTCGCAGTCGTAAATTAGGTCAAGTGCGTATAAATAGGACAGTTATACCATAAGCACAGCCATAAGGGCCTTGATGACATTAGCCATTAGTTAAATGTATGTAGAATACCATACTATACAGGGTATGTCAAGTCTGCTACCGAAAACGAAGCCAGATGGTAGTTTTAGTGATTATCTCAGGATAGCGAACGCAGTGAAATGCCAAGCATCACTTTGCAATTCATGGTATTGCTTGGTTTTGCTACTGTCCATGAGCGGCCGTATCGCTTACCATCAAGCGCCATTCATTAAATAAAAAAATAATAATCATAAAAATATTATAATTTGTTGAAACACTTTTTATAGTTTTAACAGCCTTCTTTATTAAGCAGATTATATCTTTAGGTAAAACATAACAGAAAAAAATAGAGTTACTTAAGGTGCCTTAAAACTCTAAAGCCTAATAATAAACATATATCAAAATATCACAATAAAATAACGTCAACATACAAATAAAAATATATTCGACAACACAAAAAATCCGACCCAAAGCGTTCTTATGTCATCTCGAACAAATCCACAATCAACGCTCGCAGCCACCATTACACACGTATATTATTGATCGTAAATATGTATAAAATTCTAGATTAATCCCCACGGAACCCGGAATTTACATTTTAATAGTAACAATATCGGAATCACACCTATTTATGTTTGATCGTTTACTGGGTTCAAACTTATTTGAGGGCTAATAACGAAGTGTTAGGAGGTGTCCACGCTGGTGTTTTTACAAGAAAAAAATTGGTATTTATTTTAATCTTGATTATTATAAATACGGTATTGTAAACCAATCAGAAACCACTGAAGCTCTGTGTGTGCGTTTTTAACAACTTATTAAATTGCTATTGAAATTGATCAATATATTATAGTTTCCTTCTGTATCAGCCCATATAGGCCCCACTGCAGGGCACGGGCCTACTCTACAATCGATAGTGCGATTGAGAGTGGTTATGCCATACAGTCCATCACGCTGGCCTAGTGCGGGTTGGCGGTTAGTTTCCTAATAAATATTAAATTTACCTTTGCAGGGAAAAATATGTGGTTAAGTATTGGAATTTTTATTTTAGCAAATGATGTTAAACGCAATACCGTATTGAAAAAGTATCGAATGGTCATAGAAGAGGTGGATTCTTCACATTTGACATAATTATGTCAATCTTTAGAAAATTATCAATTCGTATATTGATAATGACATAAATCATCTAATGCATTTATTGTATTTACGTTAAAGTATTTATTGCACTAATTACATAGTTATGATATACATAGGCTTTTTGCTGAGAAAGACAAGTACAGTTTGCCCACCGCCTTACAAATCAATAAACAATGATATATGCGTAAAGGCTTCATTATGTTAACACCAGTATTCGTAAACCCGACGACAAGCTGATGATTTCCCTTTATTACGCTCTTGAAAAACTTCATAAATATTTATTCCTAGGAAATAATAATAAATACCAAGTTCGGTTATGAAGATGACCGGATTTTATAGATCGATAAAAAAATATACGGTGGTGTCATAAAAATCGAATTTCATTGATGATTCCGGAATCCCTATAGATGCTGGTAGAATATACCTGCACATATACAACCTCTTTATGTATTTACGAGCTCAATTCTTTTCAGAAAAAGTATAGTATGGTTACTTGGCAAACGTAATCTAGATCGCCTTTCAACCAGGTAGAGAGACGGTTTTCGTATGATAGCAGTTGAAGACGATGGAATAGGCCCATAGGCCTATGTACAGCAGTGGACACTGAAGGGCTGATGATAAATGTATTTCTGATTTCCAAATGGCTGGCATAATTTTGTCAACCTGAATACGAAAGAATAAAAGATGCAACTTTAAAAATATATACGAAAGCAATATAAGTAAAGTAAACAAAGATACAAATAACAGTGGAGAATTGCATAGTAAACCTGTAAAGACTGATCCTAAATAGTGCGAAAAAAGAATAGTTGAAAACGTTGTAAAAGAAAAATACAACTTGGCCGCCGCTCTGCTGTCTACCTAGATAAAATATTCAATGTAGAGGCGATGATTTCCGATACATACTTTATGAATGAGCTCGGATTTCTGCCGACGCAAAGTTTGGCATTCGAGGAGACGAGTTAACAAATTGGCCGACTCTTTATTGCTACACGAGCTGGGAATACTAAATTAGTTTGTGTAGCTGTCGCTAAACAACTATCTTGTAGTAAGTAAAGTTGGTAAACGTATGTTTGCTTGATATTTTGTTGAGGAATTTGATATTTAAAGCTATCTTTGGATATGGACTTATGAAAAATCGCACTGAGATATTCGTACGGTCATCAAAGAGATTTTGATTTTTAGCGTGATTATTCGATAACATAGTTGTCATAGTATTATACCATATTATGTATTCATATCAGGCTCACAATTTTCTCTTAAGGTAGAGAAAGTCAAGACAATACAATTAATTTAAGAATGATTGTATTCATGAAATTTCACTCTCGCTCTCAAGAAAATGGAGGAATAAAAACATAGAAAATAAATGACTGTCGCAAAAGAAAACTTACTGGACCACAATTTATGTAGAACAAACCACTCCGTCAGCCGTGTAACACAGGACATCTATAATAATAACAGCAGGCCCATCCAGCCAAGTTTTCACTTGAATGTTGATAAAATTACCAATTTCATCGTCATCAATCAATTCGGAGCCAAGGCCGCGGGTGCTGACGAGACAAAACGCTGCCCGCCCCGCGCCCGCACCACCCCCCGCGCCCTCCACGCGTCAGTTAATGACTTGAAACTGCCTCGTTTATACTGTACTTGATAGCTTGATAGATGTGTTAATGCGATTATGAACGGCTGAGATTGTCTCCAATATGACAGTGTTGTATCGATTATGGAGAAAGTATATTTTGGCTTTGTTTCCAGTGAAGTAAACTTGTTCTCTGCTGGTAGGTTAACCGTATTTAGTTGGATTGTGACCATCGGATACAATATGTAAAGCTCTCCAAAGAGTGTACCGATATGTGCCATTAAGGATTAGCCAAAGTAAATCTCGCAACCAGGGTAGCTACTGGACATATTGAGATTTAACATCTTATGTCTCAGGATGGCGTGCGCATTGGAATGCTAAGCTTTGCTTTGTAATTCATGGTGCTGTTTGGTTTTGCTACTGTCTATAAGTTTTGGTATCGCCTTGCATCAGGCGAATAGCTCGTCTTGCCATGCATTGCAGGTAAAAAATCTCGATTACAGTAGACAGGTTTAAGAGTCTACTAGCTGAAATGCAACTCTCATCAATATATACCAAGTTTGGCTAGTGCTTACACGCTTATACGCGATATAAATCTCCTAACCTTGAACAATATTGGTCGTCATGTTTACCGACTATATTTTTGAAGCCACAAATCTGGCTCACATCCAGATGCTTCAGTTGTTGACTGGAAGTGATCACTCTCAGCGATAAGACCTATTGTCCACACATTTCTGTTTTCATTTCCTGTTTCATGTGATCAATAGCCTACTTCGAGTCAGACTGACAAATCGGAGGTTTAAATTCATGAGAATTTTTTCTTTGTATGATGTGTGTTTTTCGGTATTTGAAGCTCGCCTTAACGTTGAAGTGAAACATGAGAAAAACTGTGTGCCTGGCAGTTCACTTGAACATTTCTTCAAGTTTTATTTCAGCTTGGTGGATTATGGGTCGATTTAAACGAACTATATCTCATACTCCTTTATTCTTATAGGCCACTCTTCACCGTAGCATTTGACAAAAAATCTCTATATATATTTAAAACTACCGAAGATCATTACAAAGCTAATAAAACGACGACAACAAGCCAATTAAATCAAAATTTTCGTCAATGAATTTTGATGACGTTAATATAAAGACTCAAAGTGTCTTTTTTGCTGTTCAAACTTCATAAATACCTTGAACTATTGATTTACAATGAGCACCCTTCATCCGCTACCACTTACTTATATTAAGCAGCGGCTCCCTTTTGTTTTAGATAATGACTTAAAACGGCCCTGCTTGTAAGTCTTTTTGATGGAGTAGGCGATATTTACGTCATGAAGTTTTTTTTTATTGCATTTATCCGGAAATCGAGCAAACAGGTCACCTAATGGTAAATGATCACTACCGCCCATGAACATCCATAACCCTTGGATCATCGATATGTTGCCGACCCAGAAAAAAGGGTTTATCTGATGATTAGATGTTTACAGTCTTATATTTAGTTCGACAACCGCTACTAAGTAGTAAATCTTGTAGATGCTAATGAATATTTCCTCACTGATATAAAGTCAGACAGGTAACAAGACAGTTTTAAGGAAAAGTGTTCCCTTTCTTTAAAATAGCAAAACCTAATATTACTTCTGTGTTGTCAGTGCTCACTTATTCATTCAGACACTTGCTCATTTATTTAACTTTTAAATGCTTCATATATACTCGTACAAGTTGTATGAAGACAGACTTAATGCCTGAGGCACTCTTTGCCGTCAACGTTTGGGTTGTACAGAAAGAAAGCATAATTGGCTTATAAAATAGGACAGTTCTTCTTTTAAAACAACGATTTTTTTGGTATTTACTTTTCCATTATTAGATTAAGAAGATAAATTATTACATCAATTTATAATTTTAAAATGTTCTTGTATTCCGTTCTGATATTCCACACCTTGCGCTGTTCCTTCTTCACAGGTGTAACACGCATCAAACGGGTAGTAGCATCAACAAATCAAAAGATTCTTGTAAATTAAATTCTAAGAAAATTGAATAACCCATCCTTGACACCGTTATCATAAGCCCTTCCCCTTCAAATATCTTTTGATATCAACCATCTAAATTCTAAATAAAAGCGGACAGTCCAAGCCGATTCAAATCCCTCGGCTCGATGTTGCTTCATGTCCCACTTACAGCGTCTTAACTAATGAACCGTATCCAATTGAGCCTATCAGCTCAATTGCTCTTAATACAGGGATTGCTCATGGCCGAAATACGATGCGAAAATTTTTAATTGTTCCCATCAGGAAGTGTGGGGCCATTGAACGATCGCAATTGGACGTACGGCTGACTCAATCTTTATGTGGTGTGGTATTTCGATCCTTCGTCTTAACGAATGCTAACAATCTGGTTTATATTTTAAAGATTTTTTGAGATTTAAAGATTTAGATTTTATTTTGAGTCTTTAATAATACTTGACAATAAATATGTCCAAATTCTTACGTACTTTTATTTTTAAAGATGCCATAGTACGCAAGGGATTCAATTATTGGTTTATGAAAAACGATGGATTTATCACCCAAACACGATGATAATTAAAACATCGCAAAAAAATTGACGCGTTTGTTGCGTAATTTTTAGTGGCATTGTGTTTGGAGTCACTAAAACTACAACCTGGATTCATTTTCGGTCGCAGTCATGGCACATCCTGTATTATGAGTGTTTATCTAGTTTAAAAGTGTTAGTTTCGATGTCTCTTAAGTTACTTAAGTATATATTTGTAGTTTATAGAGAATTACTTGTACTTACAACGACGCAATTTTTTTGCAACTAACCTGAGCGTTTGACTTGATTCATATTCACATCACTCCAACTCAAGAAGTACTCCAGCTGTTGTATGTGCGCCGAGATATTTAAAACTTAAATTAATAACCACCAATTACTACGCGTCAATACAAAAATCGTTTTTAAAAATTGTTTTCATTTATAAAACGGAACTGCGTAATTAAGGACCACCGCGGAGATAAAAAATTTGACAACACACCCGCCCACGATTACGCGTCTCACGTTTCCCCTAAAAGCTTGTCTCGTGCTTTCCAAGTGACGATAATGCGTCTTAAACATACAACGCAGTGTATATTACATACAAAATGGCCTCCACACCTCTCGTAAATTTACATACAATTCATGAATGTATATTGTTACTGATGTCTTCAATCTTAGGGCTTTTGTCGCTTGGGTGTTTTAAGATAAGAATGATCAAGCGGCTCAATGATAGAAAGATGTTATCGCCGCCCACACTAACATTAGCCCGAATGGAAATCGAACCCGCTGACTCTCGTTTCAAAGCCTTTAAACAATAGCACCGCGGAAAAAATTAAAAAAGGTATAAAATATAAGGTTCACTTTTGGATGTATTTATTTATTTATTAAAAATCTGACTATATTTATTTTATGTAAGTATTAGAAGAGTACAATAGAGAGTTGACTTCATATTGTAACATTATAATATTAATCTTAACAAATTAGTATTTAGACTTAACGTTCTAATTGCTTCCTTTTCGTTTTAAAAGATGTTTAATTATAGTTCGTTTGTAATTTGAGACAAGCGATAGCTTTCTTACTGCTATCTGGGAAAATAGCTTAGTTTCGTTTTGAATTTAAGTTTTTAGTTCAATACAAAACCTCTTAAGTCATCGTAGGCTACTTTCTGTTGTCCCTCGAACAACAATTATTATCTAACGTGGCCCATTCCATATCCATACATGGGGTGATTTAATTATTGCTTGTTGGGTTTCATCAGTTATATTAGAATCCTCCGTATCTCCAACATCTTTACAACGATAAACAGGCAATAATAACTATAATAAACATAACAAAGAAGACAAATAAAGACTCAATACCTGACACACAAAGCCCATATTTAACAATTTAATTAATCCACATCTTCTGTTTATTTCACGCGAGCAATATATTCTAATTAACGTCAAGAGTTATATCTGTATTTTTTATTGGGCTTATCAAAATCGCCAACCATTAATTTAATTAAAGCATTCCCGCCGACGCAGCCATAGATTCCGATGGATCCTAAAACATTTTTAAAATATTTGATCTCCTTTGTTTTATTTTAAGGAACAAGCCGGATTGTGAGCGGAATTTTAATTGAAGCCGAATGAGGAATTATCGAACTGGATTACTTTTAAGAAAAGGGTTTTTATCGTTTTATGTGTTTGCGTATTTTGTTTTTCAAAGTTTACATTGTAATTAACTTGGCATTAATATACAGAGTGATATATTTATGTACCTACTTCGTTTTGTTTTACCTTATTAATAAGCCACAATATAGTTAGAATCAAAACAAGAACTACAAACGACAAAATATAAATGATACGATGGACTACGAACCCACAACCACCGCGTCAGTTGTAGTAGTTTGCAACTGATTTTGTGCCATGAGCCGCCACGCGCTTTTTTCATGCTTTATTTTACACCAATGAGGAATTAAAGGAGATATTTAAAGTTTGTACATTACAATCAACGGTCTTGACATTAGCAATTTTATGAGTAATAGAAGTTAATTTATTGCATAGATCCCGCAAAGGAGCAAACAGGTCACCTGATGGTAAATGATCACTGCCGCTCATGAATATACTCAATGCTTGAACCATGAATTTGTTACCTAACCATTAAATCGGAAGGAGAGCGGTAAGGAAAAAGTATTTCAAGATTGGTCCTCCTGCAATCTCACTCACCGATCAAGAGTATTGAGCCTTTGGCTATCTCACTCACCAAACAAAACGCGACGCAAAGCTGTCGCTTCACGTCGATCTCCTGTGAGATATTGGTACAACCCCGAAACACCCTGCCCATACATGCTAAGTCATGACTGATAACTTACTGTACCTTTATTAGAAAATATTAAAACCATTTATTTGAATAAAAACAGTGCGTGGTGGCTTGTTGGTAAATGGACTAGACGCGGCTGCCAACATGTTCACGGTGGTCGTTGGTTCAAAACCCAGGGCACACCTCTGACTTTTCGGTGTATTGATAGTCAATCACCACGCATTAAAACGGTGAAGGAAAACATCGTGGGGAAACCTGTATACCATAGCGATTCATAAGAATTTATATGGTATGTAAGTCCGTCAATCCGCACTAGGCCAGCGTGGTGGACTATATGGCCTAGCCACTCTCAATCGTACTCCCGATTGTAAAGTAGGCCTGTGCCCTGCAGTGGGACGTATATGGGCTGACACATACAGATTTATTTGAATAATAATATAGATATTAAACAATTATTCAAAATAGCATACGAAACATCTTTCCAGGACTACATACTGCAAATAATACTAATTGTAACCAACCGCAGACCACTGACATGGGCAACGCTGGAATGTGTGTCCATGTGTGCGGCGTATCCATTGCTCTTTACATAAGTATAGTCAACATAAATATACATAATGCACCAGCAATACACATTGTAACATTTTTCTTCAAGTCCTTCAGAGGCCAAAGATACAAAAATAGTTTCATTTAACTTTTCGCTACATACATAGTATTTAATATAGAATCGAATTAATACTCCTAAAACTAAAGCTCTTATTATCTCTAGTTAAGCCTTATCGGTATAGTGGCAGCGTGTATGCTGTGAAAACTGAGGTCCTGTATTCGTTTTCCAGGTAGAGCAATCCATTTCACAGAAGCTTTCTATATGGATAAATGGCATATGATTTTCTCGGAAAGGAATAGATCCCATATTGTATGGGCTCACATCGATTACTTCTCAGGATTGAAATAAACTCGACCGAATCAAAATTTAAAACAAAGTTAATGTTCAATAAATTCAAAACTAGATAACAACTGGAACATCTTTGCATAACATAAGTTTTACATAAATGCACCCAACAGTTACATACATTCTCCTGACCCTACACTAAGATCGAGTCTTGTATCGTATGTATCAGAAACTACTAGAGACTTTTCGGTCTCACAAACACCCAGACCCCAAAAATAATAATTGTAGTACACACAAATATTTATTTCGACGCGGGGGTCGAACCCACATCTTTTCGTTTCATTGTCGGCGTCAACTGCACCACGGAGGCTTTCTTAACCCACTTAACATCAGTCTCAATCTAAAAATCCAAAGAGCTATTTAAAATTCACTCAAGTTTAGCGGGTAATGTATCTGGCTCGCTATATATGGAATAATGTGTACGTCTCTGTCCACTTATAGAGAAACCAGTGGCACCGGTTGTGAAGAAACACTATCTAGTAAGAAATCGGCCGAGTGTGCACGCAAAAAGAGCAAAATCAATCACATAGACGCGGTAAACAAAGTGCATTGAATAAATACTTATTACATATACATATGTATGTAGGATTTCAATATTATGACGAAACAAGAGTACAATGAAATGTTAGACGAATGACTGATATGGAACGTACTAATAGACTGATGAAAGTACTAAATATGGAAAGACCTCCAGGATGAATGATTAAGGTATTGAAGTACGGAAGGACCAAATAAGTGAGAACAATTTGTAGGACGAGAGAAGATGTGTTCGACGAAAAGACGTAATAAAAGTATTTATTAAAGTGAAGATTATCCGAACAATCTGTTTGTTTAATTTGACCTAAAACAGAACTACGTATTTCCCGCAATAAATTAATTATAACATTAAAATATTTCAACAGCAATCATATTTTAGAAGCTAAGCCAAACATCAAACAAAACGACAATCAAATCCAAAGCGACGCCTATAAAACTGGATAAATTATTCCATTTGTTAGCTGGAAATAATTAGTGCGTATAGAAATGGGTGCAAATAGAGCCACTATGTGTAATAATGAATTCTGAATACTCGAAGCCCTCGCACTGATTACGTGTTAAATTATAATGATTCTGACTTGAAAATCATTTCAAATGTGGATTCTGGCCTATAATTATTTACGATAATTCTCGCCTAATTTTCTAGAACTGGACTAGCCTATATTGATTCCATGAAATTAATATAAATATACAGAAATATTTGAGAACTAGCTCGAGGCCATTTCGTATGAATTGTGTTTAATTGTCATAAAATTTCAATATCCATATAGCTGATATTATGACCTAAAAAAGTGATCGTTTTCGTCAACTGATATTAAAATGGTGTCTATACAAGTCATTGATACCATTTTTATTAAGAAGGAGCAACCTGAAATCTTTGCTAGGTTGTATTGAGAATCTTCAGTCTTGAGTTTTTTTCGGAACCTAACCGTTATTAGCTCGTGGTTAGAACCATAAGCTGCGTAGACCCCGAAAGTTTTGTCTTCTTCGCTCTAACTAAATTCATAAGTTGTGTGAAAGGAAAGAAAATATCGATAATTACAAAAGATTTTAAAACTATATAAATTCGACTAAAAATATTTTAGATGAAACTGTAATATTGCAATTTATGGTGAAATTCCTAATTTATTTTTGTTACAAAAAGTTACCAATTACCTCGCAACTACTAAGATTCCTGCACATTTTCAAGACCAAGAACAAGTCAACAGCGAAAACAGTAATTTTCTCAGCATTTATACTATTCGCAATCTATTTATAAATACGTACTTTCCAGCCATTGCAAGTGTACCGAACCAGTACAGCAGGTGTGAGCCAGCCGCTTATTAGTGCACACTACGCCACCAGTCTAGCTATAAAAATAATCTAGACCCAGATTCTGCATAAAAAGTAACAGGCAAGAAATATTGGTTGTGTAGTGTTTGGTTACGACTGGCTTGAAATAACACTGACTATAATCAGTCGGATTACAAATGGGGATTGAAAATGTAACATTTTGTTTTGAATGTTTTTAGTAAATGACACTTGAATAACAACTTATTTTTAAACAGAACATTAGTATATTAGAGTATATAATATGAATCCGGTTTGAATCCTAGCCCCCAGGTCAGACATCTTTTTTGTATTCATTTATGAAACATTTTCAAAATCACTTTTTATTGGCCATATCAATGGATAGAACCTTTCAACAACTGCCATATACATACATAGGTACATAAATTCACGCCTTTTTCCCAAAAGGGGCAGACAGAGGTGCTACCAGGAGATCCACATTTCGCCTTGTATGTTACGTCCCACGATGTGATAGAACTTATCGGACACAAGTTCCTAACTCCCGGCTGATAATGAATAGAAAAATCCTATATGACTTTGCCCGACCCGGGATTCGAACCCGCTTCGAATTCGAAGCTTTGTAATCGCACCGTAGTACAACTGCGCCACCAAGGCAGTCTAAAATAAGGTTTAAACAACTGCCATATATTTTATAATAAAATTCTGCAAATAAAATTAATTGAACACACAAACTAAATACTAGGCGAACCACCATACTATGCATCTTACAGCACATCGGCCCACAATCTGACAAGAAAGTCCATAGCTGTTTGGAAGTACAACGGGGCTTATTATAATCGGCCACATCTGGCGATGTGATGTCTTGATGCCGGCGTCTGCAGAGTCCTTCCCACGACCATTGAAGTTATCTTTTTCCACAACGCCACCCTTTTAGTTTCAATTGGATAGCTGTACCGTGGCTTCCTTTGCTAGTGTTGCCACCTGTGACGATTTTGTTGGGACTATCCTGATTTTATTACACTTATTGTCGCAATTTTAACTAAGTAACTATTGGATTTATTAAGACATAACAGTTTATTTCTCAGGATGGCGAGCGCAGTGGAATGCCAAGCATTGCTTTGTAATTCAAGGTATTATTTGGTTTTACCACTGTTCATGAGCGGACGTATCGCTTACCATCAGGGAATCAGTATGTTCGTCTTGCCATTCATAGCAATAAAAAAATTGTGTGAACGCCAACTTTCATGTCATGTTGAGTTCGGTGAGTGAAATGATGCCTAATATCCCTTTCCTACTCTGGTCTTGATCCTGCCAATTTCCCTCTGATGTTACGAGGCCGGCAATACTAAGTTCTAAGTGTAGTAGATATACATGGCCGGCAGTAATTACTTACCATCCGGTAAAGCTCCAAATGTCCCATATTTGGTTATGATCCGATAATCTCTTAATTTTTTCCTGGTGAAAGAATCTTAGTACAATATCCAAATTAGATAGTATCTATACAACATTGCTAAGGAGTTCTATTCTACTTGTTACATAACGACTAAACGTCGACTCTTTGTCCTGATTTTTCTAACCGTATAAGTGGCAATACTAGTCTTCACTGAAACAGATCTAAATGATTTTACATATAGTGTTGTTGGCTTTACTCAAGTGTTATGGCTCTTAATTGCTCGGTGAAGCGATTTTCAGATTGAATTACTAAGATTGCTGGTATAGATTTGAGTTTATTTTTTGTGTGAAGTTTTAATTGTAAATATTATATCGATTACCAAAGCAGGCGCAGCTATTTCTGTAACGAATTGTGTTTTGTCTGAATATACCTCCAGAAGATAAACTTGAGATATTATGAAGTCGATTTTTATTTCATACGCAATGTCTTCGACAGTTAATAATACTTAGATGTAAAAATAGCCAATTTATTTGCATAATCGAACAATTTAAAATATAACCACTTTATTTTAAATCATATAAACCGGTTCTTTGATCAAATCAAAATCAAGCCATAAATAAATAATTGAAAACATATTAAAATCCTCAATTTCGTACAATATCCGGCAATGCATTTCCATTAAGAATAAAGCTTACAACGTCAATAACCATTACAACTATCACAAAACCGCAAACATAAACACTGAAATAATCTAAAATAGCCAGCATTTGTGTCGGAACTAACATCGAGACACCGCCATTAAGCCTCGCGGACGAATTAAACGTTATCAATTCAATGTTTGTGTCACCCAAAGCGTCTGTTTGTTCCCCTTTATAGACCGGTGCGTCAGGGATAACCCGGCGGGATTTTACTCGACACTTACGCAAACACACACATGTGCGACGTCATACTTCATGCACGGAACAGAAGGATCAGTCGAGATAAATATTTGTATGGGTTTTCTGTGTTAATAATTTTAGATCAATCTCACCATCAGGTAAACCGTATGCTCGTTTGCCTTCTATACAATAAAAAGAATTGGATGATAAAGAATGATTTTGGTTTTAGCTAGACCTTTCGTGATGAATGGTCAAATTAAGGCAAAAATACGAATAACTACCTTTATATCAAACCATAATTTTAGTGACAGCCACAGGTTGGATATAAAAATAAGAGAAATTGGCTAGCAGCTGTGTGAGTTTCACGACCTTTTTATATTAGCTAGAATTAAACAGGTACATAAAATAAAAATAGTTTCATTGCTTTTTTTCTTGTGTCATCCTCCGCTATCGTCTTAACAGAACGTGAGTGTGTCATGTTTTCAATTACTACCGCTTTCATTAATTACTGTCTTAATATTTGTTCTTTTAATTGTAATTTTATCCTAACAGGTTTAGTTGAATAAATAAATAAATACACCCAACAGTCACGAACGTCAGTCAGTCAGGACGTAAATAGTCCTGACCCCACACTAAGATCAAGTCTTGTGTCGTGGATATCAGAAACTACGATAGAATTTTCGGTCTCACAACTACCCAGACCCGAAACAAATACCAGTGGATCACACAAATATTTGTCTCAGCGCGAGGATCGAACCAGCGGCTTCTCGATCCACAACCGGCGTCTGACCAACTACGCCACGAAGGCTGTTAAGTTCTATCTGATTATCAAGAATTTATTAATCCGTTTAGTGATATATCGGGTAAACCAGATCTAATAACAATCAAATTGCGAGCACATCACTTAACGGAATAGATGTATTAATTACTACGTTTCAATTTCCATACCACTCACACGTAATGAAATGAATGAATAGGACATAGACGTACTCCAAATTCCAATATTAATAGCGTCCCGGCAATATCAGCTACATTGATTTCTACGAATATTCAGTGCTCCCCGGTTTAATTAAAGGCAAGCTGCATGAAAGCAATTCTTGGCTGGAGTGTAATAGAATGCAAACTGCCTTTGTCGTCTCTTTGACTCCTCTTAATGTCGAGCGGTTTTAAAATAATCGCATATTTATTGTAAAATTTAATGACAGTACTGTGAACATTGATACTGGAACTAGGCGTATGCGAGTTATAATTTATGGTGTAATTGTTAATGGTATAGCAAAGTATCAGTAAAGTGTTTTGCTATCTATCAGCATCATCTTCAAAGTTGGCCATAGGAAAAGTACTACAAAACGTAGATCTTCCTTCAGTATTTCATGAATCTTATAAATTAAATTATAATTTCCGCAATATTGCCGAAATTTAAGATCTGGTGACACAGCCCAATATTATTACCGAGACAAAGGCGCACCGGCTACGCTGGCTTGGTCACCTCGAGGGAACGGGCGATAATCGTAGCGTAAAAGGAACATACTTGGATCGACCAATGAGTCGCCGATCAGTGATCCGGCCTAGATATCGCTGTTGTGAAATGATGGAAAGTGACCTGCGTCAACTTCAAATCAGTAATTAGCGGGAGTCGGTGCAGGACAGAGATAAGACTGGAGAACTCGCGTTTCGGAGGCCAAGACCCGCTTTGGGTCGCTGAGCCATCGGAGTAAGTACCTAAGTAGTGGGATAAAGGTTATAGAAATGTAAAATAAACCTCCTCTTGCCTGCTATAGGGGGGGGGGGGGGGGGGTATTGAACCTGAATTCAATTCCGGGAACGTATGAGAAATACTTCTCTAATATAGTAATTTACCTTCTGTATTTTGACTCAAAAAATCTCGTATTCCCGGAACCGGGACTGAAACTTACAGCCAGCATAGCAGATAAGCTTCCCAGTCACGTCGACGAACATAAGATGTGCGAAATGTGGATCGCAGGAGTCTGTCTGTCCCTCGGGGAATACAAACGTGAAGTTATGTATGAATCTAGAAGAATTTCTGACATTACGTAGATCTGTAGTAATAAGATTTAAAAATAGAATAATATTTATATAACTAGACCACTGTACATGATAAAACTACTATACGATCAAAAGGGCCTAGGTCTTAATTCACCCCGCATATATGCAAATCACTAGATTTAACACTTGAAGCTTCATAAATGTCTGTTAAAACATAATTTTGTGCAAATTATACCATCTGAATGTCAAATATACTACTTATGTCACTAAGCCCAGCATTGCATTGGCAACCACGCGCGACTCTCGCACCGTTATCTTTGGGTATATGATCATTGGACAACTCTATATCTCTAATAACTTGTTTTAAATGTATATTATTAATAGGAGATATAAATACCATATTATTTTTAAACACTTTTAATAATTTATAATGTTATAGTTGTCGGTTTTATAAATCTACTGGTTAGAATAGAAAGAATTAGAATTCTAGAATTAAAAGCGACGATTTTTAAAAGTATTATATTCTTTAGTAAGGACTTAACAAACAATAAACCAATTTATAGAATCGTTAATGTTTATAATAAACATAATGTTTACAATATATAAATGTAAAAATCTGTATACACCTACCCCAACACCCAACAGTCACATCTATACATATAAATAAAATTGAAGTGTCTGTTTGTAAAGTGAAAATAAAAAAAATATGTCCAACTACATATCGTTATATACACGATACCTATAACGAAAATGCTCTTAGAATTTTTTTGTCTGTCTGTCTGTCCGTCTGTCTGTCTGTCTGTTTCTTCCGGCTAATCTCTGAAATGGCTGGACCTATTTTGACGGGACTTTCACTGAAAGATAGCTATTTTTTGCGGGAATAACATAGGCTACTTTCATTATGAAAAACAAATTGGGGTTCCGCAGAAAAAAATAAACCCTTAAATTTTGAGATTGTTTTTTTTAAATATGGTATTATGACACGCGGGTGGATTAGCTCATTATGTTTCATTGATTTATTTGGTCCAAAAATATTCTAAAAATGTCAGGTAGCTGATATAATAAGGAGGCTACATTTATTTTAGAAAAATAAAGTAATGTTGCAATGCCTAAGTACTGTCCAGTACCGCGCGCAGCTCACGCGCATGCCACCACTGGCACGTCGAGCGCCTCCCACCACTTCTTCCATCAACGAATCAATAATTAAAAATAAAAATGCAAAAACAAAAAAAAAACAAAATAATATCGCACTGCTATGTTATATTACATTAAATTATTAAGATTATTTAGTGTACAATAAAGGATATAAATAAATAAATAAAAATATTTGCCTCGGTGTGGGGATCGAACCCGCGATCTCACTGTTCACCGGCGTCTAACCAAGTGAGCCAAGAAGGCTGTCAACAATTTGTTACGTTACGCTTGATACAACTAGTAGCAGCTGACATCAACCGTGAACATGATACACCCGAGGTTAGATTAAATTATCTCTACTTCAATGATTAACTATGCAAGTATTATATAATTTAGCATATAGATATTTATAGAGGAATCATGTTCTGGGAACCTTAGTTGTTACTTCATATTTTAATATCAAATTTATCCAAAACTGAGAAAATCTGTTCAGATTATGATCCCATGACATTATAAGCAAAAAATCATTAATAAGACAAACGCAACGTTAACTAGTCTAAACGAAATAAGCACTTTTAGAATTAATTAGAATTAAATAATTAAAAGAATTATACCTTATATGATTATTTTACAAATTCTAAAATATTATACTAAAACAACAACATTTTGTGTTCATGCGTTGTCTATCAGACAATTACAGTCATAATAATGTATTAGTGAACTCCCGCCCACTATTACGCACGAACCTTCTTTACAATCAACATTTCGATTTGGAGGGATATATGAAGTGAAAGGGTTGCTAGTTTTACCAAATAAATAAAAATTAAACAAAGAAAGTGTGTGGTGGCCTGTCAGTAAATGAACCAGACGCGGCTGCGAATATGTTAACGGTGGTCGCGGATTCGAATCCCAGCACACCTCAGACTTTTCGGAATAATGTGTATATTGATAAATAATCAATCACCACGCACTATAACACTAATAAAACTACTACTACTACTAAAGTCTCTAAATAGTACTCTTGATTGTAGGGGAGGCCCGTGCCCTGCCGTGGGATGCATATGTGCTGATATAGAAACCACGAAAGTGTCTCTATAACTTGAAGAAAGCCCACATACAACGCAACCTCAATAAACTACCTTATTTATCCAGTAACTACCACTCGACGTCCTTCTTTACGTAATCTTTCCGAAGAGCCCCCTTGTTTCAATTTGCTATAAGATTCTCTCGTATACCAAGAACAAAACAAGAATATATTTCTTCTATATTGTTACAAGATCGGACAGTATGTACGCTTACATTCATCAATGTACTTATGAGATAATATTTACGTATCCCTCACTTATTCAGGGACTTCTTTACGGCAAGACTGAGATATTGCGCACATTATTCCCCCCATTTGCGAGGCTTTCATATTCTTACGAGAGAAGTACTATAACTGATGTTCTGTTATTACGGAATAGGTAGTTTGTTCTTGGATTTCACAGGCCAGTGAATATCGTCCATTTACCGGTTCACCACGCCATTGTTATGCCGGCAATTTTTTCCATTCATCCTATATTACGTAGGGTGTATGGAGCCCATAGCTTTTTTTTTCAATAAATATTAATTTTATCAAGCATTTTAGATCCAACCAATCACAAGCCATTAAAAGACAATCGTAGAAACACACATAATGAAAATGGCCGCATGCAAATTCTAAATTCAAAAACGCACCAGCATGGCTGTTCCGCGATATAGACACGTAAATAATGGAGCGAAAACTACACACTACGCAACAAAGCAACGTGAACATTCGTGACAAATCGTCGGAACGAACAAGGTGGTTCCTGTCATTGTGTACCGCCACTACCGTGAATCACTCCTGTTTACTTGACGACTATAATATGAAACATAGCGATTTCCCATGCTCAACATCGCAACACCGACGTGTATTTACAAACCACCAAGTGGAACGCTAATTGGAGAAAATAGTTTCATTCAGCAGTGGCTTTGAGCCGCCTTAGCCTGTGTAAAACTAGACATTTCGCGAATGAAAACAAAATTAACTGTGAGTGACCGATATCTGCACTCAGAGACACGAATTGTGAATTAAACAGTTGTTGAGTAAGTAAGCAGAATTTAGGAAAAAAACTGCATAAATATTTTTTATTTTTTTTATTTTACAATCTTAGGAAAGCTTACAGACTAATTACCTACAGATACAAGTATTTAAATATTAAGTGTGTTACAAATTTGCCGATAACAAGCTTCCACATATACAGTATCTACATAACGTGCACCGATTTTAAATATCATTAAATGACTCGGAGTGCGATACTTATACGTAATTCCATTTAAATACATAATTAAATGACTGTAAATGTGTATAATATAATTAATGAAACATTGAAATGAGTTCGGTGTAATATTTTTTTTTGAATTTTTTATTATATTTTTGCGGGCACCATACACTGTGTACTATGTACACCGTGGGTATTTAATTGATTTAACTGAGTTTAAATACAGATGTAAAGCAAGTAATTATTCTTCCATCCCAAATTTTAATGCTTTATGTCATCTATGTTTTCCAAAAAATATTAGCGCATGTGTAATCTGAATATCGTGATTTTTTTAAATTTATTTCTAAAAATATGTTCCAAATAATCAAATGACCTCCTAATTGGATTTCAACATACTAAACTTATAAGATCGCAAATATCAAGACTATTTTTAAATTATATTCAATGAGTGAACTTCCTCGCCAATTGCCATTCTTGGTAAATCTGATTCCACACGTGTGGGTATAAATGATCGATGACGCATCCAACATTAACAATAAGTAGTCAATCAATGCTTCCAGGAACAAAGAATCAATACATTCGAATACGTAAAAAGTCTGGTGTCGTAAATAAGACGTTTTATCTGCGCATTTCCATTCCAATGGGAGGAAATCCCGTTATCATGCAATACGATGCAAGACCAACTGACGCAACACAAAACAATATAATATTACTGACGCAAGGCCTCGTCCCAAAAAATTCTATCCACCGAAAGGGACAATACATTTGAGGCGTTTATTTTCGTTTTATGTCCAACAATGGCCGTCGCACAAAAAGGGTGAAAAACGGAAAAAGAACACAATCCCGTAAGCGCGGCGACAAATTTAGCCTTTCATTGTATCATTATATTTAAATGCAGCGGGGTGTCGGCACAAATTTACCAAAAAATAATATCACCTTTTATTTTTTCTTATCACACGAAATGGGAATATACAACAATGGAAATAAAGACCACATTCGCGAAACGTAATAAAATGTTTTAAGTTTCGCTTAAATAGAGATATAATTTACGTTGTTTATGTATGAATCATTTTCGCTCTTAAAGTTTGGATAATAAGGAACATATTAGCGTGCAACATTGTCGTGTCCCTGAACAAAAGCATAAGTAGTCGGATTAGAAGCAAAGAGGGAAACGCAGCGTCAGCGCCTACCGTTTCGTATTGTCCTACAGAAGGTGAATTTTAGGGGCTAAAATCCTGAGGCACTTGACTCTTTTGTGCGCGGCTAGTCCGGAGCACGGACTTCCCTGCAATGTTATCGAGATTGGATTGGGGCTTTGGGATCGGGTAAACATATTGCTGCCTGTTTTTCTGCTCTTGAAATAGTAATTGTGCCGTTGTTACTTTGTCTCGCTACATTCGTCTAATTTGTTAACTATAAAATTCCTATTTCACGAACGGGGTTTTTGTTTGATATGTTGTAATTTCATCAAACAAATAATTTTGTTATTTAATTTGTAACAGATTGGGGTATAAACCTCTATATAAGTTAGCAGGTTTCTTAAAACCTTTAAAGGATGAAAAAAGGAAAGCTAGTGAAACGTAATTAAAATAAAATTACGGGAATTTGCTCAAATGCCAAAAATGAGATATAAAATCACTTCTGAAAATCTTAGAAACAGTCTGTAAATCAACGGTTGACTTACTGTGTCTCATATTTGCGACCGTTTTCAAACGACTTCAAATAAAAACATATTTTAAAAATGTAACTGTCTTCAAAATGGTAATAAAAAGAGAGAAATAAAACCAATTTATACCTAAATGTCCAAGATTTTTTTGAGGCCAATGCCTGCTGATTTTTTTAAAGATATATTATATTATGACAGTACGTACTATGCAGGTAAAATCACAGAACATAGCTAGTCCCAAACTTTAAAGCTAACATTTGCCTAAATCATGGACATGTTCGCTTCCATGTTTTGTAAAAACATATTGCAACGATTACTATTGAAATCGGAACTGGCGTACTAGTTGTCATGTCCGTTTTGTATCATTTAATGTTCCATTAAGAACCAGTGCCTCGTTCATAAATCTCTTTAGTAACGTTTATATTTATAATTTTATAAATGATAGTAATAGTAAGTCAAGTCATCTCCTAAACGTTTGTTTCCAATTAAATATTATTTTTAATAAAAATTAATAAAATGTATTATGAAATTTCGATTTATTGATAACACTTAGCAATAGTATAATTAAAACAAAACAGAGTTCTAGAATGTTTTTTTATTACACCTAGACCATAGTTATCTAATAATAGCCTTATTTTAAATTTAAACTCTATAGTATTATCAATATAACAGCAGCTAAATAACTAACCCAATATTTTTTATTTTATTTTATTAAGGTTCATATACAAATGTATACAAGGCGGACTTAATGTCTGTGACATTTTCTCCCAGTCGAGCATATCAGGTGATGCAGAGATGAGCTAAAGTAGGTGTACGAATACTTAATTAAAAGATAAGGAGAAAAAAAAACTACATAATTATACGAGTAATATTTTGTACGTGAAGATTTATTTCCGTAGTAATCTGGGACACCCACCAGTTCCGCTAGATTATGAGGAAATCGCCGTGGGCGTCGGGACGTCGCGGTCCAAATAAGATACGGTCATTCGGACCGGTCACGAATTTAATAAAAACCTTCATTATTAATCTAATTATTTACACTGTTATCATTTTTTATTGCTTTATTAGTATTTTAGTCAGGGTTTAGGTAAGCTTTTATGCGCAAACTTATTCTTTAGGCTTTGGTAGAGCATAGGCTCACGATTTTACTGTGAAAATAAAACGTAATTAATGAGGAAAAAAATATTCCACCTTTAATAAACAAATATGCTTTTTTAGGTTTTTACATATTTTTTTTATTGCTATGAATGGCGAGACGAGCATGCCGTTCGCCTGATGGTAAGCGATACGACCGGTCATGAACAGTAGCAAAACCAAACAACACCTTGAATTACAAGGCAATGCTTGGCATTCCACTGCGCTCGCCATCCTGAGATATAAGATGTTAAGTCTCAATATGTCCAGTAGTTACTCTGGCTACAATGCCCTTCAACCCCAAACACAACAGTGCGTTTACACTGCTGTTTGATGGGAGAAATAGACACTGCGGTGGTACCCACCCAGATGGCCTCTCACATATGAGAGACCTACCACCAGTAGGTACATAGTTACATGACCTAAAAATTATTTATCGTGATCATTTAAATATTTTTTTTTTTTATTAATAAGATTATAATATATATTTCTATGTCCATTTTCGTGATATTTTACTAACTTTCATGTATCTCCTAGTTGGAGAACATATGATATGCATGAGATACGAGTATATTCACGCACCCACATTTATCAAGTAACTGTAATCATTCCGCGTTTACGATCGAGTAACTTTTTCTAACGCAAAAAGTTAATTCCCAATAATTATTGTTAATTACCCTCCGTTTACAGAGCCGCGAAAGACTTCGTGAGACAGTTGGTTTTTTCTTTGATCATTTGAGCTGCTTTATCCGTAATTATTTTCCAATTGCAATTTATTTTCTTTTGAAATAAATAGAATAGGGCATGGCGATTACAAGTATCAATTATTAAATTTCTCACCTTGTTTTCTCACAATGAAATATATTTTTTAGTTTCATTTTAATATGAATTTGCAGACAAGACAGGTAGCTGTACACAAAATAAAAAATACTCATTTTTTGTATATTTATTTAAGGACTGCTAGAAGCAGAATTAGCATATGGTCATTGTCAATATCGACTATATGCTTGAAGTTAAACTTTGAGGTATGGACTAAAAACATTGTAATGTAAGATTTTGTATGTACATAACATTTTTAAACGTTTATAGTTCGCTGTATAATGCTTAGTATCACACAAAGATTTTAATATAATTACCAATTGCAAAAGTTTGAGTGGCAGACTACTTATAAAAATCAAAATATTGTAAGATCACAGAAGTGCACATAGCAGATATTGTTTTGACAACCACAACTCTTAACAAATATTACTTATTACCAGTCTCAATATTCATAAATGCAAACAATTCGAAATTTAAATGCAATTAAAAATCGATATTAATTTTCATACACGACATCGCTAGAACGATCGTCTTCAAAGGGTAACATGGCCTGACGCTATTTATAAACGCACCGCTTATGTTTTTTTATCTGTACTCCCGCGCTTGGTGCGCACCTGCCACCGCGCCGGAGGCTCATTGGTCGCCGAGAGATGCGCAAGTCAATAACATTTAACTACTTTTAAGGCCACCCTTATACTCGTTCCCTTTATCTCGGCTGTAAATTGAGATGTACTTAAACATACAAGAATGCATTAAGAGCCTGATTGAAGCGAAAGTGTTTCGTCTGGACGTGACAGGAGACCCTATTTCAGTAAGATGCAGTCGAATTAGACTACAAAATAGAAGTCGTGACCACGTGAATTTTTGTGTTACAAAAATTATCGTAAACTAGGACAGCTTTCATGTTGCATTTAGTTTGGTGAATGACGTTTTCGGTCAACCACTGTCTTTTTCACCTGTCTTTGCCTAACTATTTTTAAAAGCAGAACGCATCCACGAAGATGAGTTAATCTTTGACTTATGCCAAAGCCTTCCTTTTAACATTTGTGAACAACGGTACTTCTAAGAGCCGACACTTCAAAATATTTTATTTTGTGCATTAGTCAAGTTGGTATCACTTGATCTCTCCGTCAAAATTCCATACAAATGAAACGAGGCTCTAAGGCTACGTTGGACGTGTACAGAGATTGACAAACGCTGATAACATTAGCTGGCTACCTCTACGTTCGAACCATTAAACAAATGGACGGCTCGTACACAGGCAAATTGATTGTTGTGATAATTCACTTTGATTATTACAACTATGAGTTAAGAGGTGAGACTACCGCTTATTCAACTACGATCGATTAGCAGAGCATACATCATCACGCTTCTCTGCATCTGCACTTATATCTTTAATGTGGTCCAGATCAAATAATATACTATAGTACGTGAATGTTAGATGACGGTATTCATATGTCATCAGTAGAAATGAAAATACTATACAAACATTAATCTGACTCTATGTAAGCTTTTCTTAAACTTCTCATGCTCAAAATATAAGTAAATTCTTTTTTTTTTTAATTTGACACATTCTAAAACTTCATATTATTTATCAGCGATTATTATTACGACGATTGTCAACACTAGATGAATACTCCAACCAAATTCATTCCCTAATCCTCACTCATTCAATTCTACGCGAACCTCCAGCTATTTTATAAAAACTGTTTCGACTCAGTACAATCGAAATGACATCAAGAACAATAGCAGCCCACTCGTTCGGCCGGACGTTAAAAATACACAATACCTTTATGCCACTATCCGTGTGACATGTGTTCCAAACAATCGAAGGTCGATAGCGGTTTTGACGGCCACTAATGGCTATAAAAAATGAAGTACGCCGCGATTTTATTCAGACACAGATTCGGATTTGTTTTAGTTATTGGATAAGTTCGTGTTTTAGAAATCTTTTGATATGCGAACTATTGTTTTGTTCTTCGCGCCGGAATCATTAATGATTTGATTAACAACTTGTTAAAAGTAATCGATTTTTTTTTTTTGATATTTCCAATACATCATTGTTTTATGTGACGGACTAGACAGTCTAGGCAGAGGTGCCAGGACATTTCGCCTTGTATGTTCCATCCCACGATGTGACAGGGGGCGAGCCATCGCCATATTGGGCACAAATATTTGACTTCGGGCTGATAATTAATAAAAAAAATCAATATCACTTTGCCCGACCCGGCAATCAAACCCGAGCC
Organism: Hyles lineata; assembly: GCA_030180105.1. Taxonomy (NCBI): domain Eukaryota; kingdom Metazoa; phylum Arthropoda; class Insecta; order Lepidoptera; family Sphingidae; genus Hyles; species Hyles lineata. Next base: position 12,763,408 of record JARJEE010000006.1, on the reverse strand, counting down.
CTAAGCTTTGTAATCGTACTGTAGTACAACTACGCCACCGAGACAGTCTATTTATATATTTTTTATTTACCTCTTTAATTACGTGTATATTCAGTTCTACAGAGACTAACCATTACTAGGTAATGGTAAGTCTCTGTAGAATTTATGAATCTTAGTAAGAAACTCATTAAATATTTATTGTGTAACTTGGTTGCCCCCCGATTCATATTAAAAACCTAGTAAGCACCTTATCGTAATCAGAGACTTGGCCAGCGGGCGTTACAAAGAGAGCTATAAGACATAACTTAAAACAGGCACTACAAGGAGACATTCCTTGGCGACTCGCCGACGGCCCAGATGTCGGCTGTCAAACAGCGATACCATCAGATATTGGAGAACGCTGGCATCCAGCATTGGCATCGATCGGAGCCCGGTAGCCTTTTAAAACTAATCAAATAGCAATTAAATGCCATAGTAAGAATTGAAAGCTCTTTAAGTGCCATTAGTAAAATCGTGTTGCGTCTTCAGAGGGTCGTAAAAAACGAAGGAATCTTATGCATCTGGATTTCATATAATTTCAACGTTAACACGAGAAGCTGGTCGGCTTTTTTCGAAAAGCCGCGCACAAAGACTTGAAAACGAGATTAATTTGGTTACAGAATTTATATATTTTTTCCTCTTTCCCCACAATTCGTGTTCAGCTTTTGAAATTCTTTTGATCTAGTCCAAAATGAGATTAATTGTGGCGGCGTCATAGAACGTTCAATCATTTGTTGTCGGTATCAAACGATTCTGGTTTGTTGTAATCAAAGAAATCAATAAATTATTGGGTTGAGAACAGTACACAAGTATTGTTCATATTGTCTTCTAATGCCTATTGTTTTCTCATCGTGTGTAATCACTTTGCATTGTTTCTTCGCTAGCTATTGTTGTGTTGCATGCGATGTAAGAATTCGTACTGGCAACCACTGAACTTGCTTAACCCTTTGTGTTGCTTATATGATTTGCAAAATCTTTGTTAGCTTCTCACACAACTTTGAATTCACTTAAAAGCTTAATGAGTAATACGTGATGAATAAATGTACATATATGCATCATAATATCATAAAATAAATGAATTGGTGAATTAATAATGCGCATTAAATATCAGTAATCACTGAGATTGTTTTATAAAACCAACATACGATTCTCACATAAATTGCATTTTTTAGGTGTATATTTCAGTTTAATTTCCTCTGGGCTTGCCGATAAGCCAGACCCGTCTTTATATTATTTTATAGCCCGTAAATAACTTGCAAATTGCTTTCTTAATTAGGTTTAAGAACCAGTCCGCAAGTCCGTTCTGATTTTAACTTATAACACTTTGAGATATGAATTAAAAGTGGTTTTATAAACATATTAAACTCGCGTAAGTGTATTTCAATAATTTAAATTATGTATTATATTTTTTTTATCTCTCGTTTTGTTATGGTGTCGTTCACAAATTGTATCGTCTTGTTTACGTTTAAGCGGTATTTTGTACCATACAAAGGAATAATTAAAATATGTTAATGCTGGTTGTTCGTATTGTGTATTATATATGTAGATGACATATTTTTCCCTAGAAATCATCGAGCTTTAGAAACAATAATTCGTATAATTAAAACTGTGATTACGCTTCTTATAGGATAGATAATAATCCTGTTATTTTATTTTTTTATTGCAATGAATGACGAGACGAGGTAGGCGTAACCGTTGGTAAGCGATACGACCGCTCATGAACAGTAGCAAAACCAAACAACGCCTTGAATTGGAAAGTAATGCTTGGCATTCCACTACGCTCGCCATCCTGAGACATAAGATGTTAAGTCTCAATATGTCCAGTAGTTACTCTGGCTACAATGCCCTTCAATCCGAAACACAACAGTGCATTTAAACTGCTGTTTTGCGGGAGAAATAGACATTGCGGTGATACCCACCCAGGCGGCCCCTCACATAAGAGAGACCTACCACGATCAAAACCTTAACAAAAAATGCTACAGTTCCTTATTTACTTCGTCTTGTATATTGCTTGTCGCGTAGGTATATCGGATATAAAACACCAAGAATTTTCGTCAAACATTGTGATTCTTATAAAGCTTAGGTCAAGCGGAAATTACACTGATTCATAAATTCGCAACTTTACGAAACAAATCATTTATTTGCGAAAAGGCATACAACCCACAACAATGGAATTTTAGGTCAACAGCAGAAAGAGCTATCAAATTTCATAACAAAATAACATTTATCAATTCCTAAGCATGTTCAATATCTATACATATAAATAAAATTGAAGTGTCTGTTTGTAAAGTGAAAATAAAAAATAATGTCCAACTACATATCGTTATATACACGATGCCCTACCTATAAGGAAAATGACCTTAGAATTTTTTTTGTCTGTCTGTCTGTCTGTTTGTTCCGGCTAATCCCTGAAACGGCTGGACCGATTTTGACGGGACTTTCACTGAAAGATAGCTATTTTTTGCGGGACTAACATAGGCTAATTTAATTTTGAAAAACAAATTAGGGTTCCGCAGAAAAATAAACCCTAAAATTTTGAGGTTGTTTTTTTAAGTATGATATAATGACACGCGGGTGGATGAGCTCATTATGTTTCTTTGATTTATTTGGTCTAAAAATATTCTAAAAATGAAGGAGTAACTTAGGCTACATTCATTTTAGAAAATTCTTTTATTTTAGAAAAATAAAGTTTTTGTTAAATTCCACGCGGACGAAGTCGCGGGTACAGCTAGTAGAGAATACAATTATTGAGTTCCATCACAATAATAAAAGAAGAAAGAATCTTCGTTCGATCAGTATAAATTTTACTCATCTAGAAAGATTTAAATCGAAAAATACTTTTTAAAATTGCTAACATTCTTACCCGAACGAGATTAACATAAACAGCAATTTAAATTAAAAAAGGAATCCTTGTGATAGAAAAAGAATTTATGCAATTAAAAATAAATAGCAGATAAGACGTGTGTGTCATGTGTCGACTGTAAACGATTTGCATACTTTGAATACAAAGAATTTTAAACTTTTTAATAAATTATAACATTTTTCCGCCCACATCCTTTAATAAAATGTGAGATTTACGACTTTCGACCAGTGGGCGTTAATTACATCAATCTGAAGGCAATGGCGATCGCTATAAAATACCGTTGCTTCCATTATTTTGATATTGCAACACGGTTTCGGCAGCTTTGGGAAACTGTTTTGTTTATGTTATTGACAGGTTTTAATATCCGTTATCTCGGCTAAGCATGCATTACTGTTTCACGTCAATTAGTGTCATGTGGTTTCAATACTTGTCTGGCTAAAACTGAATACCTATCACGAATACAATGAACTTCATCGGTGAAATATTTTTTATTCATTTTTTATAGAACGGAAGGAAAATATGTGATTGCAAATATGCCACTAAGGATGGTTTGGCTGGGTGGCGCAATATCCCTTGAACAACTATCGGTTGAAAAAAAAACACAGCCACGAGTTGCACAGTATTATAAAATTTATATTCTGCATTTGAAAAGACCAAAAAGTTTTTATTTAGTTTTAGTTACTGCAGGAGTATCAATTCCAACTAAAATAGATTTTGTACTGCCGTTACAAACAGCGCTGAAATCCTCATCATTCCCGGCATAGTTATCTATCGCAATGGCTGTAAAAAATGGGATTTGGTTTCACGAGTTTGTTTGCATCGAGGCAATTACTCATTCTGTAATCTAGACGCAGCCAAATCCGCAGTGCGGAGTATACCACGCTCGTAAAAATCGTAAATACATATGCCAGGAGTTGTTGAATAGAACAAAGAGACAATAAATAGCCCTGGTTTTACATGAATGTTGAAATAGGAAAATAGGTGAGTTGAATACTACTGGTGGTAGGACTTTCATATGTGAGAGGCCGCTTGGGTAGGTACCACCACAATATTTATATCTTCCGCCAAAAAGCAGTGTAAACGCACTGTTGTATTCCGGTTTGAACGACATTGTAGCCAGATTGACTACTGGACATATTGAAACTTAACATCTTATGTCTTAGGATAACGAGCGTAGTGGAATGCCAAGCATTTCTACTGTCAGGGGCGATCATGTCACTTACCATCAGGCGAATAGGAATCTCGTCTCACCATGTAAAGCAATAAATAATGGAAGAACACCGAAGAACACATACACTTGTAAATACGTAATAAGCGGACAAGCAAACATAAAAGCTCGGTCTCCGCCAAAGATCCAGAGGGTTTGCAGAACTTTCCTTTCATGAATATATACATATCTGCAAGCATCCATTGACGTATGACCAACGAAAATAAAGGGAATATATTCTTAAAATCTTGAAATAATTACATTGCAAACTTCATCATCTACAGCAATGAACTAAAATTTAACTATTCCATAACCTACCCTTTTTCAGATATTTCCCACAACCTAACATTGATTATCGGCCTATCTTTACAATTAAGAATACTGCCAGATCAGGTGCTCTCAATTTTCTTTCAAGCCTGTAATTACATTAAATGAAATTCGATCTACAAATTGTAATTGAGGATCCCATTAAGGTGGTTAATCAGAAAGGAGGTTTGGCTGTTTGTTATTGGATCGCGACTGTACCCGCTGTACGAACTTGAATCTTCATCTGGATATTTTTTATTAAAGAAATAAGAGTTACTTGGGTATATTGGAGTACGCAAAGCTAGGTTGGATTTCAGTTAATTCTATTTTAGAAATTTGAAAATTCTGTTCTTTTTTTTTAAGCAACGAAATCTCGTTCTCACTACTTTAATGTACATATTACCATTTGATAAATGCTTTTTAATGATTATCGTAACGATGAAGATATGAGACGAAAAGCGTGTAAAATAATAGTAGTTTTTAATCTGTTATACCACCACGGCTAATCCAGTCTTTTTTTTTTTTAAAGGAAAACAACGAACGTAGCGCTACTTTTCAATTTTATTTTTCTACTCTTATGCTACCAATAGTTTATATTTATGAATGCATCCACAATATTATGCTTCTGAGCAATCTCACAGGAACTCTTATTTTTCTTGGCTAAAAGCATCTTATATCACTCCACTGCTTAACTATCTCCATGCAAACTTCGTGTCGTCGGGTTTCTGCGTTGCAGCATGGATGTAATATAAATACTTCTAGAATTTTTATGCAAGAATTATTTGCGAGTGTTTTTCACATAATACAACTAACTCTACATTATAATAATACATTTTAAACATTGGCATTATGATATAATATCATTTTGCACGTAACATAATGCCTGTTTTTTTGTTAATATTCTTCATGGTTGTCTCTAAGAAATGATTTAGTGCGATAAGATCGGCTTATACTTTCTTTATATAGTTTTAGTATATTCTTGGTGTATAAAATATCATAAATATAAGTACTTGATATTCCATATTTAACCTGAAATTATCTATCCTAAACAAATTAGCATCAACACTTGAGATATAACAGCGAGTTAAATGTATGTAGTAGTTAGTAATAAATTCCTAGCTTAGAGGCAATAATCCGAAGCACTGCGTGGTTCGGATAACTTGTTAAGCGAACAATCGCTTAAAGCGTTCATCAGAATACCGATACAGCCATTACACAGACCGTAGCTATACATTCAATATGAATGGATGCTAATAAAAGTACCTTATATATTTCCGAAAGAAAATTATTGCCAATATTTAGATACTATTCCAAAGAAATTCAGAATAATAATGAAGGTATGGCGTTCTTGCACAATTGTTAACGCTATTTCTAAAATGAGTATGAAATAACACCATTGCCGAATCGATTCGTCTAGACTGTACAGTCAATTTGTCAGAAGTTTAAGTTTATTTCCTTCCACCACCTTTTTCTATACATAAATAAATACACCCAACAGTCACATACATAATGATTACCCCACATTAAGATCTTAAGTCTTGTGTCGTGGGTACTGAAACTACGAGAGACTTTTCGGTCTCACCAACACTCAGACCCGAGACAAATACATGTGGGTCTGACTAACATTTATCTTGGTGCGGGAATCGAACCCGCAGCCTCTCGTTTCAAAGTCGGCGTCGAATTATAAAAGAGACGATAACCTCTTACCGGCCAACACATGTAAATATCCATTACCCTTACTCCAATTTCAATCTTTTGACAGCCTCCGTGGCGCAGTTGGTAAGACGCCGCCTGTGAAACAAGAGGCCGCGGGTTCGATCCCCGCACCGAGAGAAATGTTTGTGCGGCCCACAAATATTTCTTCCGGGTCTGGGTGTTTGTGAGACCGAAAAGTCTCTCGTAGTTCCTGATACCCACGACACAAGACTCGAACTTAGTGTGGGGTCAGGACTATGTATGTGACTGTTGGGTGCTATTTATTTATTTATTTAATACTTTTACTCCAATTCAGAAGCGTAGGTCACAAGGATATAATAGGATCATAGGATGGGTGTATCATATATGTTATCCAACCGGATACAAATGCTCTAGCAGCTAACTGCATTTACCATCCACTTTAAAATACGCTATCCATCTCCAACTCCCAAATATACTCTATGCTGACAATAATGAGTCGGCAGTTAATCATATTGGTTGTCAAACAACCTTATTGAACAAATACAAAATATATACGAAAAAAACTACCAGTAATAAAACACTCTTTGTAATTTTGCCTCGAAGTTATTACTTTCATTCGAGCCCGACAATAGACTGTCTTGTTATCAAAGAGTAATATTACAAACAAGGTGAAAACTCTCTGAAAGTTTCACAAAGAAAAAAATATTCTTTTATAGCGATATATACGGACTCAGCGAGCGCTGTTTTATTTGACGGTCAAGTATGAGACTGGAAGAATTTGTTTGAAGCTTTGCAAATAACATGAAATACATTTTTGTAAAAATATATTTTATAAAATATTTTTTTGGAAATTATTTTGCACTATCGACGAACTCGCATTGGACTAGACTAGTGGACTAAAGTCCAGTAGTGGGAATTACCAATGGAGGCTGACTCAGTTGATCTGATTCTTGTTCCTTAAGACCCTAAGGAATCCTAACTGTGAATTAGAAGAAAGTTTTCATCATCGTATTGTAAAGCAAAAGTATTAACTTTCCTTTTTCATACAATGAGTCGATATGATATGAGTCTTTAACTGTAAAATAATCACGGATTTTGTAATTAACTTAAAAACTAGTTTCTGTATATTTCTCGGTAGCAGAGGCGGTCAAAAACGAAGATAAAAGCAAGGTACGTATTACATCAAAATATCAAAACCGGGATCACCAACACGCGACATTGTTGCGTACACGAAGAGCATGTAACTATTGCATCGTAGCAATGACATGCGCTTTTGTACACAATGTTTAATAATCTAAGAAATAATGTAGTTCGAAAAGCAATTTGGTTCCGAGAATGGAAGTCTTAGGACTTTTTTTCGATATCCAGCGTCGGCCAGCTCACCTTTTTATCGGTGCATCGCTTTTTGCCCATCGCCGGTACCTACCGACAATACACGGCGCGTGACAGCCCGCGGGTGCGCTTTGCGCCCGTGGTACTACAAAAACTGATTTATACCACCCAATTTAAAACCAACTTTACCTCTTACATTTAAGGTTTAATTCCCTTTAACACTGCCTTTGTCCTTACGAAAAAACATCGGACAAACTCGACCTTATTAATAAAGCAATAAACACCATTTTAGTCAAGAATGTTTTAGGGTGTTCATAACGAAATGATCGAGCACTTCGCTCACCGTAATAAAACTACACAATGGTACGGTCAACGTGCCTCGTGCCACGATTTTTGTCAGCTTCCAAAGATACGCTTTTTGTAGACAACATCAGCTCTTTTCGAGTGTCCAAATCACGCAGATGGTGGCGTCCTTGTTTTTTTTTCACTTCTAAGTTCATTATATTACTTTAATTCATCTATTGCGCTGACTACTAATTATAGTTCCTTATTTGGATGCACAATGGCGTCTCATGAATGAGGTGAGTATTGTTTGATCTTAGTATGATAATGCTGTCTAAAACTGCGGTGTAGAGCAGACGTGGAGCAGACAGATGTCGTGCATTAGCGCCTCACAATCTTCGAAGTTGCGTGTGTTTTTAGATAATTACTGCTTGTATCATCGGTGATAGGAAACATAGTAAACTAATCTCTATATCTCTCTGAAGTTCTTGACAAGAATTTAAAAGACAACGTATATGGTTTATCTACCCGCATAAGTCTAGTGTGTACCATTCTTAACATCGTAAAACAAATAATTAAACAACACAGATAAAAAAATAATATTTTGTATGTATATGCTAAGTATATAGAAATGTATATATACTAAATACAATAATAATAAGATTGTTACATTATGCGTACACCTGACTTTCTTTTTTTCACATATATCCATCCAATGGTCGTCTGGAAGAAATTGCTTTGAGCAATTAGACCGCTACTTGTACACTCTTTTTTCTGTTATATTCTCTACCTATAATTGAATTGGTGTACAATAAAGTGATACATAAATACAAATCTGTTAACTTAAACTCCAAGTACCTAACTGTGAGATTAATGACTAGCAGAAAAGAGAAAAGAACAAACTAAACGCAAGCATATTACCAAAGATGCGAAAAATACACCGTTTACTTCGTACACCCCTAAAGCGGGCTTTTTATCTCGTTCCCCGTGGAGGTGCCACTTTTAAATGCGGAAAATATTACCTCTCACGAAAAAGTTTGAACTCGCACAAAGTTCTTTCCGCTTCAAAAATTAACTCCGTCTGACTGGAACGGTTCGAACATCTTACAAAATTAATTTTACGCAATACATGGCCTCACCCAGCAACAATATTAAGGATTTAATTAAAATTTTAGTATAACGAGCACATACCCATTACGCTGATATTGAAATTCGGCCCGATATAATATGCGTAAATTGGAACCGAGGTGTGTGACCGAAATATACCTATATTACACAATTTATTTAGCGGACCGAATTCGCTTTACTAGTTGTAGTATAATTTATAGGCATAAGTGTAGGATAAGATTTATGAATAAAAAACAATAGGCAAGAAAAACATATTTTTATTGATCCTAAGGCACAAAACGTATTACAAAAAAATATTTTAATTGCATCTCAAAATACTGAGAATTCTATTTAAGTAAAATAATGCAAAATAGTGTTGGAGACTGTCCCGCCCTCACACCCACCACTGTAACTCCTGTAAGCCAGGATCAACAGTGGCACGCAATGTAATGACACCGAGCAATGAAGCTCGGCGAGTCTCCGGGAATGTCTAACTTGTCTTTAACCCGCAACGAAATTAATCAGAAAGTGTAATTAATAGGAGGAGTTGGAAATAAAATATTGTCCACTTCCCTCCGTGCAAAGCGGGTGACAAAACAATGAACTAAAGAGGTAAATAACCTCGTAAAAAGACTTTTACAGCCGGAGAAGCCAGCTGTAAAGCACCACGGATCAAATCATTCTTACATTTAAATGGGACCTATTATGTGAGCTTTTATACTTGTTTCCAGTAATAGGTATGGCAAAAACGCCGGAAAGCACGGAAGTTCTTCCTAGTCTCTACAAGGTCCATGTAGTATACAACTCCAGATGATATTTGCATACTATCCAGCATGGTTTTACGCTCATTCTGCCAATGACTACACTCCCAAAGTATATGATGCGCGGACTGTTCGTACTCGCAGTTAGGTGTTGAACATGGGCACGCAGGCGATTCAACAAGCTTAAAAGAGTAAAGTTTAGCCTTAAAGTTACCATGGCCCGTGAGGAACTGCGATACGCAATAATCGACATCTAACCAAGTTTTTGTTAAACGATCACGCACGCAAGGAAAATATTGGTATAGATGTCGCCCCTTCAAAGATACTTCCCATCTATTTTGCCATTCATCTAATAGTTCACTATATACCTCTGAGAGCGGTTTAAATAATCTTTCAACTTTGAAAAGTTCACGTGCGGTTAAAAATCTTTTATCCATATTCTCCCTAGTAGAGTAATACATGGCGGCGCGACGTTGCACCTCCAGGTCGACTGCAAAATAGTGTTATTGCAATTCGAATATTAGAATCTTAAATCTGAAAATCTTCTACTATTATGTTTAATTTCAGTTCGAGAATAGAGCAAAACATTACCCATTTAATTTTCTTTAATTTATGTCACAGTTTTACATTACAAGTTAAAAAGGAAGAAATTGTTTAGGTTCCGTAAATTACCATATTTTTACACCGAAAATTGGCCATTGCACGTTACCCAAAACATTCTAAGTGTCATGAAACCGAATTACATTATTTCCTTCTTTTATTCCTCAAATGATTGACGCAGATTGATGTCTTAAATAAAAAATCCATAAACGACAGCTTATAATAAGGAAATTACATTTTCATCCGAGTTATTCAGCAGAGGTGTTGGGAACCCGGATATTATTTTCATTATTCCGTTTCTAATGCTGGTGCTAAGTGCAATGAAATCAATAAATGAGACGGAATACACGTTGTGGATATTAATGTTATTGATATAATAATTTCTTTTTATTTGCATTTGTTGTGTCTGTTCCTTGCCTGAGAGGGCGTAAATAACTACATGTCATATTTGATAGTAAATTCTAAATTATTTGTTTTATATTTTGGAATTATTGAAAATCTTATTAATTCAAAAAAATACTACCTAATGGTAGAGCCAGTATTGTCGGAATATGATATGTACTAGACGATTATATCTCACTAATATACAAAATATAAGATGGACGGAGAGGGAGACCGGCTGTAACTAAACTATCGCTTACACCATTAAACTTTGCTGCTTCAAGAGTTTACACTTCGAAAGTATCGAATATTTTTACAAGCATCTTAACACATAATGTGTTATTTAAGGTTCTCAGTCCTCTGAAACATGGCGTATTATAATCAATGTTTTATATATATGTACACTTTGAATTTGGCGTTGACAACCTCCGTGGTGCAGTAGTTGATTTTCGCACCGAAACAAATATTTGTGGGAACCACAGATATTTGTTTCAGGTCTCGGTGTTTGTGAGACCGAAAAGTCCCTCGTAGTTCCAACACAAGACTCGATTTAGTGTGTGATAATATGTTATCTATGTACGTGACTGTTGAGTGTATTTATTTGTCGATATTTATTTAAATAAATTACTTGGAAATGCTGCTGAATAAACCGTTACATCAGCCAGTGATAATCATTTCATAGAAATTCACACATATAATATTTTTGCACAAAGAGTTATTTGTTCGCCTGATAACTTCAAACTTGGTATGCAACATAGTAATGTACAGACCTTTAATCACAATAAAACTTGGTGGTAACGAACCGTATTGTCGATGTAAAACACGCAATGGCTGAACTAAATCTAGGTAGCCCATCTAGGTAAGAATGTCGGAGGCTTCCAATGCACGTAGTGGAAATGTTGGTAGGACAGTTTCACTCCCAATCGAGATGAAATTTGCATTTGCTAGCTCAAGTCGCCGGCCGGCCGCTGGTTCATTTAAATAGAGCGCATTGACTCCATACTTGTGTGGTGCAAGACTTTTCAAATATATATATTTACTGTTTCATAAAATTTAATATAATTTAAAAATTAAATCTCGTTACGTTTTAAATGGTAGAGCAAAGCCGTCTATCCAATATATATCTATAAAAGTACAGTAAGAACAAATCGTTTCGACTGGTTTATCTCTGTTTTACAGAAGCCGATGCTACGGATCTTTTGATATACGGATAACTATTAGTTAGTGATGGAATATTCCTCCTTGACTGGTGGTAGTGGTGATGTATTATGACCACCTTACACATTGCTTTAAAACTCGACATAGTGATGTTCTAAGATAGTGTGACCCACGTAAGTTTGTTAAATTCATCTGATATCCGGCTGTCACAAGTCGCTTTCATTGTATCGACCGGGGAAAGAAGACCATATATTCTCGATTGATATACTATTTGGGTTGTCCTTACCATCAGGTGCATTTTAATGACCTTGTCATGTCAATATCAACTATATACCGCAGCAATATTTTAGAAATAAAACCAATTATTAATAAAAAAATGTAAATAATAAAAGCATAAATTTGAAGCTAAATACAAATTAACACATAAGCCCGCCAAAACCCTACAACTTGGACATCGGTGTAATATGTAACAGCTGTTGAAGCTCTCGCTATCATGCCACGGGTTCACCTTTTTAATGCTAATAGAAATTCCCGGACAGTGCCACTCACAATAGAATCAAGTGATCTTTATTGATACGTCACATTCAGGATCCGTGGGACCAACATTAATCAGTGGCAGCTGCTTTGTTTTCTGCTTTGCGTGCCTTCAATAGATTATTGCGCTGTGACTTGACAAAGACTTGGAAAGAAATTAAGTCATTGGGTTTTATTTATTAATAAGTATGATAGGACTAGACTGTTGCTTGAATGGTAAACATCGTCGTCTTAAATAGTGGAACACAGCTCAGTTTTTTTTCGCGATGAATGGCGAGACTAACGTGCTTTTCGCCTGGCGAGAAGCGCGCGCTCATGGACAGTAGCAAAACCAAACAACACTATGAACGTTGTTTTAACGCAACACTTGTCATTCCACTGCGCTCGTCATCCTAAGATGAAAAATATTACCAAGTACTGCATGAAAAGCCCCGAGACAAATATCCAGACCCGAAACAAATACCAGTGGATCACACAAACATTTCCTTCCGTACGGGGATCGAACCCGCGGCCTCTCGTTTCACAGCCGGCGTCTAACTAACTGCGTCATGGAGGCTGGCCGTCCCTGTATATTGGCATGTTATAGTTACCTACCTAAGAAAGTAAGAGACTAATAGGAAGAAAAAAACGACTAATATTATAAAAGCAAAAGAAGTCCTTACACGCAGCAGCGGAACAAAAGAACATAATTTTTGCATATTTTATAGGTCAGAGAATCCCTTTATCCCGGAAAAAATGCAGCGTTCAAGCGGGACGGAATGAATAAATATGGAACTTTTTAACAGAATCGAAGCCACAGGTGAAAAAACTGACTTACAAAGAAGTAATCATAAGTGCTTTAAGTAAAAAGAAGTGTCCTAACCAATTTACTTGTCTATGTTTTGTTTTTTCTGTTGCAAACACTAAGAACATGACAATTTGACACAGTCAATAAGGCCCAATATCGTATAATTAAAATTGAAACAACTGCATCTTTCCAATAGCAATAAATAAATGCATTCGAATAGTTACTTAAAACGTGTTCAAGTTTCTAATTCGCCTACACCTTAACTAATAAGGCAAGAACTTGTCTACCAGTCGTTTACAAATAAATCATATTGAAAGTTGTGAGCATAACAAAATTTATTTGCACGCTCGTCATCACAATTTATTATCAGGGCCCGACCGCTCGTATAAATCAATGGAAAATAGGTCAATTATTGAAGTAAGAGATGTGGTTTTGTGGGTTTATACAATTAAACCCCGGTCTGGTAAACGTTTCAACATTGTAGTGGAGTTTGGCGCTATAGATTTTAAAAAATAATACATAATTCATACACAGTCTTAAAACCTATTTAGTTAGTTATCATTTGTTTTGTCTTCTTCGCTGAAGCTGAATTCAAGTCGTTTAAAAAGGACAAAACGTTCGTTTATTAAAATAGGTTTATAAACTGTATATGAATAAGGCCGTAAGAAATTAATGTATTAAATTATCTTATGTTAAACATTTCCCACATTACATTGTACTTTTCATTATTACATTGTATTTTTCTGCCCAATAGTTTCCCTACTTGACATTAAAGGCCGCCTTACAGTTCAATCTTCTTACCTAGTCCCATCCTTGGAATCATTAATTGTAAGAGAGTTGTTTGGTACATTTTAGTCCCTTGGCCTAATTTTGTTAGCGACCGAAATTAAAAGGTCGATGTATTCATGCACTTTAGTGACATACGACCAAACAGAAACGATATCCCTAAAGCTTATCCACGTAATGTATTACCAAACCTTTTCTTTATAATTGAAACCGTTCCATATATTGAACTTTTAAACGTAATCCAAAGACAAAATGTTTCACCTTATCCACCGGTAGGCGGCCATAAACAAGAAAGTATCGATCTTGTTTTAATGCACTTTCTATCGCACTTTAATTACTTCGCTCTGTTATAATAAATCATGAGTTAATTGAAGCAATAAGTTTGAGGTCTGCGAGCCCATCGTACACTAGATTAACTGGAAAATATATTGCTTTTGATGTTTTATTGCTTATATCTTGCTTAGTTGTGCCATCTTAATCACCATTACAACTGTGATTCAGGATCCCGGTGGCACTATACAATTAGTCTCGATCTTATTTTTGGAGCTCGTTGAGATTTAGGTTTTCCAAAAAAATAAAAACATTTGTTTTTTTTTCTGATTTTGTATTTATTTTTGTTCTTTGGCTTAGAAAACAAAACAAAAGCATTGAGCCAACGTAATAGACTTAACAGAAAAGATTTGTCTTCGTAAAAGAGTTGTCGTCAGACAGAACTGAAAAAAATAATTAAATAATTCCACAATATGGTCAAAAAATTGTGTGACCGTAGAATCAAGATAGGACGCAAATATGATATCCTTTCACATTAATTAAGTAGAGCTTTTTACTCATTACAGAATCTTTATACCAATTTTGATACATTTACTACCCGATTTGAATTATCGACAACTTATGACAAAAACAAAAATTATGCTAAATTATGACTGCATTGCGTCTGGTAAGGAATTTAACCGCGCATGCTCAGCAGTTTTAATTTAAACTTTATCCCTTTGAATTAAAGTTTAGTTTTGTAAAGTTGCAACGTTGTAGTGTTTCACCTTGGCGCGGGTTCCTCACGTAGACGCCCGACGGAGACTGAATACAAAGCCGCACTTGGCACACTGGAGCTCCAGATGAAAATATGTTTTATGTTGGAACAAAAACAATAGTACTAAGGATATAACAGTATGCTGTACCTCATGTATATGGTAACCATATCTCGTGTACCGAGGTTAGATTATTCAAAGCTTTTTGTTGGGCTGGAAATGTATTCCTAACATTTGCTTGTGGAGGTCGGACCAGAAGCGTTTTATACGGCCTGATTGTATTTACGGTAATATTATAACAAAATCTTTAAACCGTGGTATTTCGTACGACGTAAGAAGATTCCGGAGACCCAAAATCTGGTGTATTATGTATCTACCCGCGTAGCAACCACAATATATGACGGTGGAAATCCGTCATAGTGACTGCATTTTAGCGCCTATAAATCTGGTTTAAACTAATTTTGTGTTGCGGAAAGTCGAATTAGATTACTTTGCACTTATCAAGAAATTGTCTAGCCAGATAAGACTGCCATTCGTTTTAGTATATAGTAACTAATTTATTTCTTATTTACAAAAAATTGAAGGAATTAATTGAAAATCAAGTATAAATAATGAAAAATTCAAAAGTATGCATAGTGAAGGGGTATATAAATCGTATTACTGACAAAATAGTTGTCTATTGCTGACAAAATCCATTATTAGTCTATGGATAATATCTCATTATGTATTTTAAAAACATAATTAGTGCTTCAAACAGACCTAAATGAATTCGCTATCCGCGATATTAACATTTGAACAAAACACGATACTGATTAAAATACGCACACCCAAAGCTCCATAATCACATCCCGTTATCTCTTC
Source organism: Hyles lineata (assembly GCA_030180105.1). NCBI lineage: Eukaryota > Metazoa > Arthropoda > Insecta > Lepidoptera > Sphingidae > Hyles > Hyles lineata. The sequence continues at coordinate 12,747,723 of JARJEE010000006.1, read as the reverse complement.
AAAAAGCCTATCGAATTTTCACTAATACATTCATTATTTTAATCAGTCCCGATATTAAATTAGTAATTACTGAGAGAATCGTTGGTATTAACATGGATTTTGATGAACAAATTGAAAACGTAGAGGCTGATTTTAGTTAATCTATATTATCGGATTATGTCACTATAATAAAAATAATAATCCATCCCCTAAACAGGTGATCAGAGGTTTTCTTTAAATTAAGATTTTTTGGCTATTTTATGGCACGATGGCGGATTTGAAATATCAAAGAAATTTTGTAAGGATCTCTATGAAATATCTTTTCATAAAGAATTGTCAAGCATTTGCTACGTATTAGTATCACATAGTAAGAGAACTATAGAACCATTTACATCAACGTCTTCTTACATTCTCATCGGTTCAGGGTAGATCTGATGGGAGCCTTTTCGCGTCAATAATTTTAGAAGCAGAGCTTTAATCGAATTTCCTTTGTGATTCTTTTGATTTCTCACAAAATATCATCTCACACTTTCACTTGTTTTATGAATTCGTTTCGTCAGCCCACCTAATTCTCCAATATCTTCTAAGTTCAATTTCTACAAAATCAAACAAATTCTCAAAGATATGCATACATTAGGCTCGTTATGGTAAAGCTCCGGATGTACCAAGGCACGACGGCATATAAACTAACCTTATTAAAAGTTTTAAGCATCTTTCTAACTGAAATATCGCTCTCGTCCAACTTAATTCTGGAGCCTTTTCAATTTCTCATAATTTTTGTTGTGAAGTTTCACTATCGTGGAAACTTTTACAGTTAAATTCTTGCTCAAAAATAGGTATTAAAATAGAAATCTTAAGAGAGTACAAAACAGGCAAAGTTACTTCGAGTAAGTTAAGCTTTTATCATTGTCGTGTTGATTTCAAGGAAATTTTGAACTTGTCTATTTGGCGTTAATTGGATAGATAAAAACGGACTTCGCTATTGCAAGCTCGAGGCACATTTTGTGACAAAAACAATACAAAAAGACATCAAAATCTTAGGTAAGAAATCTAAAAGCAAATAGATTACTTTCCATTGAATAAAAATAAAATTAAGATATTTTTTATTGTTTGCATAATTTTATTCAATCCGGTATAATTGTGTCGCAGGTGAGAAACAACCATCCCTCATCGGCAGATAATCCATTTGTATTTCGTTACAATTGCCAGCAGATGATTTGTAGTCGCTTTACTCTCATAATATATTTTTTATTGCCTCGGTTCGGCATAGGTGCTTACAGGACACCTGATGGTAAGTGGTCACTGCCGTATATGACGATCCACAACCCTTGGAAAATGGATGTGTTGCAGTCCGATCAAATCTAGAGGGGAGCGGGAAGAAAAAAAGATTTGAAGAGGAAAGGGGAATTTGGCATCCCGCATTCTCAGTCACAGAATGAAACGCGAAAGCAAACCTTGCTTTGCTGGGCTTTACGTCAATTTCCTATGAGACAGTTGCACCGTCCCAGACGGGCCTGTCCATTCATGGTGAGTCATGACAGCCTGGCTCTAGATCTCCAGATCCTAAGCTTCAGATTTTCTGGAAGTTGTATCTGTATTGACCCATATAAGCCCCAAAACAGGGCACGGGCCTCCTCTGCAACACAGTGTAGATTAAGAGGGATTATTGTACTAATATTTTAAAAAAGAGTATCAGCTATACACCATACTAGTGGTATATTGATACCATTAATGAGTGCAGTGGCGATAATTAACGAGATAATGTTAATAACGTTCGGTATATAAGCCGTTAACGATGATGGCTACTCACTGGCGCTCGGTGGTGGTGAAAATGTTCCCGCCTACGTTTTACATTTTATGTTTCGCTGCTGTGGCGGTGTGCGGTGAGATAATTTTAAAATAATTTTTGGTTGTGCTTATTTTGTTATAGTTTTTTACTTTTACTAGATATCAGATTTGATCCAGGATACCGAAGATTTTAGTGATTCAGACATTAAGATGCATGCAATTTATTGATGTCGGTTGCACATATGTTTACGCCGACTTTCGGTTTTGTTTTCGGTTACCCGTCCACTCGAACTGTTTTCTATCTCTCAGGAACAGTACTAGTTTTCTAGTAAAAAGTATTTTCTGTAAGCCTAACCCAACCTGTTAGCCCATGTGGGTTAAGTTTCATAAGCAAATGTCGACGACGCGACGGCTTAAAATCAAAATAAGCCTGTAGTACTCATAGGTTCTGACCAGGCTATGATTTTTCTATCTATCGAAGTATAACTATCTCTACCCAGTGCATAGTTTGTTTATATTCCACTGCACTTACCATAAGTTGTAGTCCAGTTCTAGTCAAATATAAAAAACCTAATGCATATTGTTTATTTTCCTCAGGCAAGAATTTGAAGGACTACGATGATGATTTATCATGGCCGGAGAAGTACAAAGTGTCGGCAACACGCATCTCTCTGATTTCGGATATCGTTGAAGATTACCAAGCTTGGTAAGTGACGTAAAATACGTACGTAATACGTCACAATTGATCAGCCTAAGTTCTCAGCTTCACCTGGCTGTGAAACAACAGGCCGCGGGTTTGAACCCCGCACCGAGACAAATGTTTGTGAGGCCCACAAGTATTTGTCTCGGGTCTGAATGTTTGTGAGACCTCAAAGCCTCTCGTAACTTATGATACCCACGACACCAGACTTAATTTAACTTAATATGGAATCAAGACTTGATTAGTGATTGTTGGGTGTATTTATTAATTATTATTATAAGTCTTGTCTCCTCCACCCAACTAGGTGGTTGAATCGTACATTATATCTCCCACTGTACGGGATAGGCCTCCTTATCAATGGAATGTTCGATTGAGAGGTGTTAGGCCATATTACACCACCACGCTTTCTAACGTGGGCTTACAATACACCAGCTGACCATTCGCAAATACAATTATTCATATTAATTAATTTATTCATACGTTTTAATCATATCTGTGACTCTCTGACTGAACATATATATTATAATATGTAAAAGAGTGATTTTAGTGATATAAAACTCAAAATATAATAATCGTGCATATTTTCATAGGTGGGTGAATGGGTCAAGCCGTGTGGACTACAATGGTGGGGCTGTTGTAATTATTGCCAAATTAGAAGAAGAGGATTATCCTGATGGTGTTAAATATGAGGTGACTATTTACTTAATTAAAAATATCGTGCTTGAATTAAAATTGTGTGTGTAAATTATTTTTCTGGATTTTTCAATATTATATAACGTATAATTTCTTACCAATAAGGGTGTTGACTCACAAATTCGCGTAAATTCACACTTTAAAAACAGTATTTTAAAGCCTAATATTTTGAGAACCTAATTGTTCGTAATAAATTAAATATAAATGTTTTATACAATACCCATTATCACGTGACTACAAACAGCAATCGGACCACGCTGACGTCACTGAACGGGCGGCAAGATGATAAACTCAGTTTATTTTGATAGAACGCGAAACTTTGTTAACGATCATTGACGTGGATTATAGCCACGTGACAGGTTGAAGCGTTTTAGCGGGAATTTTGAAAAATATTTTTGTTTACGCAATTTTTAATTAAAGCTTGTTCTTTAATTTAGTGAAATTATTCTTAACTTGGTCATATAAGGCCCTTCTACAAAATTTAAGCGTTTCCAAAAATTAGTCAACATCCCTTTTGTGTGATCAACCTTTCAGTAAAATCTTTAGATCTTTCGATATCACGGGTACAAGATACGACGACCTAATCACTATAGTCTGTAATTAATTATTTTATATTGTCACAGATAAATCCAGTAACAGAAGATGGCGAGAACAGCGTAATGAAATGCCATTTGTTGGACGGCTCGTATGAGGAGCTTGCACTTCCGACCATTCTACCACCTCTAGAAGACTTTGAATATATCGGTTAGTGTTACACATATTAATTTAAAGTTATCTCCTAAACTATTGTATGACAATATGGCGGGTCATGGCTGCACAAACCAAGCCAATGTAACACCATCTTCACCTATGTACTACAATAAAATATTTTGAATTTGAATTTGACTGCCACGTATTGACTGGCAAAACATCGCGCACACACTTGAACTGTAGAGAGACGACCTCAGTTTAAAGAAAGTCACTGGATACAAGCAGCTTTTAACAGACCGCTATGAAATTCCTTGGGTGAAACACACGTTCAGCAATTAACTTTCTGTTGTTGATGAGAAATAGCAAGTCAATATCATTCAAACTGAACACAGCAGTGATGATTGACGGCAGAAATGCCAAAATAGTTTGTCGCATACGATGAAGCCCCGCGCACTAACTTTATCTTATGCAATTCAAATGTAGGTCGCTTATTTGACTGATCACAATTATCCTATGATGTGTAAAGGAAGACTGTTTACAGAAAACTAGCAAAATCGAAATCGATCGCGTTTCGATCGATGAGTGACATTGTCGGATACTCAATACCCTTTTCCTCTTCTCATTGTTTTTCCTTCCCGCTGCCCTCCCGATTTGATGGCCGACAAAACATGATCCAAGGGCTGTGGATTTCATGGGTGGCAGTGATCACTTATCATCAGGTGATTTTCTCGTTTGCCGGACCTATGCAATAAAAAAATATAATTGTATTTATGTTTCAGAATCAGATTCAATAAACGATAAGTTTACTTCCAAGTACTTCTATAGAGAAGTTACAGAAGGAAGTGAACTTAAACATACACTTTGGATAGACTATATCAATGAACCAGACATGATAGTTCCAGTAAGGTACGAAAACTAAAAATATTTCTTTTGTTTTTTGTGGCTGATGGTGAAAGTTCGAGAACAATAAATAAATACATACAAAAGTCGTATACCTATATAGTCCTAACACACACACACTAAGTCGAAGTCTTGTATTGTATGTATCAAAAACTTCAAGATACATTTTGCTCTCACAAACAAACAGACCCCAAACAAATACCTGTGGATCACAGAAACATTTGTCTCGGTGCGGGGATCGAACACACGACCTCTCGTTTCACAGCCGTCTAACCTACTGCAAAACGGAGGCAGTTGTGACAAGAGCAATAAACAATATTTCTGAATTGAATCATTAAGAGTTAGTAAATCTTAGATTTTACGGGGAAATCTTAGGATTTATTAAGGAGGAGGGTCTTAGAAACTATAGAAAATATTTATTTAATAATTTCAGATATGAATTGGAAGACTACAACCAATGGTTGGGATATTTGAGCAAGCATGAAATTTGGGACTTTTTCGATTTTGAAACTGACTTTGATGAGGAAGTCTTCACACCTCATGGTAAGCGAAATCTTACATTCTGTTTCAAATATTTTTGATAATACCCTGAAAAAGAACTGCACATTAGGTAAATTTTCTGTATCAGCCCATGGACGTCCCACTGTAGGGCACGGGCCTTCACTATAATCGACAGTACGATTGAGAGTGGTTAGGCCATATGGTCCACTCCGCTGGCCTAGTACGGGTTGGCGGACTTTACATACCATAAAAAATATTTTTTTAATCGCTGGTAAGCAGGTTTCTTGACGATGTTTTCTTCACCCATTAAAGTTCATGGTGATTGACATTAAATTTGAAAAAAACGCTATTTATTTCAGAATCATGTACCTCAGAATCGTCATTGGGCGGCTCAGATCATGAGTTAGTGACCAAACACCTCGTATTCATGGATCCTAGCAACGATAGACACGTCGACCATGTGTTTAACGCGTAAGTTATTTCTCCATATATCTCTTCGCCTCTCTCTCTGACTATCTATCTTTCTTACTCTTTCTTCCTCTCTCTTAAAGTATAATATCCAACTTTAGTATACAAAATAAAGGTATTTTCTAGACGACGCGACAGCCATAACCTATTGATAATAATATGTCATACCTTTGAAAAGAAGTAGAGACATGATAACATTTACTTCCAACGCAGACCGGAACGGAATGGCAATGGATTTAATTGTTTATCAAATGATATTCAAACTTATCTAATGGGAATACGACATGAATTCCAATGTTTTAAATTGATGTCGCAGCATCGAGAAATGCCTTTCGATTGACACAAAATAAAGGCTCTCGTCTGAAAAAAGTATCATAAACAAAACATATTAAGTCATATTTATCGGTATAGATTGAATATTAATTGTAACCAAATATATGCACACTGTAAATCACGTGTTTAATTATTTATAAATTCGCTGTTACTTTACTTTACTTTCTTTTTTACTTTTAAAGGTTCAAGAAAAACTACAACCGACAATACGTTGATGAAAAGGAACATGCTTTGAGAAGGAGCATCTTCCAACAAAAAATGGAGTAAGTGACAGTATTATACAAATTCAATTTATTATAAACTTTATAGGTATTTCCTTGAGTACATTTTAAATAAAATATTTTTTAATACTTGCTTGTCTCCAAAAATTCAAACTTCAAAGGTGAGCTCGGGTTACATTTAAGCACGAAGCATTTGATTTGCTACCACAAGCCACGCACTTTGTTAAGCTAAAATGAAACATAAAACTAATTTCTCAATCACTTCAGCCTCGTCCGATCCACCAATCGCAAGAATCTCGGATACAAGCTTGCCGTTAATCAGTTCGCGGACCGCACTGCCGATGAAATGAAGAACTATCAGGGACTGCTCCGGCGTCCTGAGGGAAAGAAGGGAGATATACCATTCCCTTACACTGAGTCTCAAGTAAACGACCTTGCTTCGCAGTTGCCCGATGAGTACGACTTGAGGATGTTAGGACTCGTGACCGCGGTCAAAAGTAAGGGGCATAACCATATTTTAATCAATTGTTTTCGATATATGAACGAATAATACGTGTTTGCATCGAATTATAGTTCAAATCGTAGAATTCTTCATAAATGTCCTCCCTTTTTTTATTGCATTGAATGGGGAAGCGCGCATGCCGTGCGCCCCATGGTGACACGACCGCTCATGAACAGTAGCAAAACTAAACAACACCTTGAATTACAAAGCAATGCTTGGCGCGCTCGCTATCCTGAGACATGAGATGTTAAGTCTCAATATGTCCATTAGTTACTCTGGATACAATGTCCTTCAAACCGAAATACAACAGTGCATGTACACTACTGTTTGGCGGAAGAAATAGACATTGAGGTAGTACCTACCCAGACGGCCTCTCACATATGAGAGACCTACCACCAGTCAAATCCACTACCAGTTTCCTACTTATAAGCTGGTACCCACATTGCTGCTATTCCGCATGTAGTAACACAATTTCCAGCTATTTTCGCCGAACCTGTTTCCATTCCAAGATGTGATGCACATAATTGAATATGGTACAGATCAGGAGGACTGCGGTTGCTGCTGGACGTTTGGCACGACTGCCGCTATGGAGGGAGCGTTGGCGCGTGCTAATGGCGGAAAACTCCTGAGTCTCAGCAATCAAGCTCTAATTGATTGCGCTTGGTCGTGAGTAATACACTTATTCTATGAAATCAATTACGTTGAAATTCAGAGGCAACTAGTTTGTATTCAGTGGCGCGCCTAACTGATACATCTCACATATAATTTTCACACGAATTAATTTCTAGTAATTTTTGATGCTCTTATGTACTTTTATGGGCGTAAACTATTATTTCCCACCATTATGTCAATTGACGATACAAAATAATAAGTTAACAAAATAGTCAACTGATCTATTAAAATAATACAAACACAAATAATCATCAAGTAGGGCTAATTGATATATTATACGATAATATTATCTAAATATTGATAGATGTTCAGGAAATATTAAACAATTAGTTAACAGTTGTTTTATGTAGGCTCTTCACAAGTACTGCATTGATTTACCTTTAGATTCGGAGCACACGGCTGTAACGGTGGCAGCGATGATGCAGCTTATTCGTGGATGAAAGAATTTGGTCTGCCGACTGTAGAAGAATACGGGACTTACTCCAACAAGGTATTTCATTTAAGTCCTTTTTTGTATTTCTAACGGCTACATACTGAAACGATAGTAACTTAGCACTGGGATGTTCGCTACTGAGGCGGATGCGAACCTAACATACTCGGAAATAATAAATAAATAAATACACCCAACAGTCACATATGTACACCTGACCCCACGCTAAGTTCGAGTCTTGTGTCGTGGGTATCAGGAAATACGAGGACTTTTTGATCCAACGCCCCTTAACAAATACCTGTGGATCACACAAATATTAGTCTCAGTGCGGAGACCGAGCCCACGAGTTGCCAAAATATTTTCAAAAGTTATAATTCCGAAATTCTCTATCCGGAGCAATCGCCTCAAGATAGTCAATAACACATGCTTAATTCTTACAGGATGGTTTCTGCCACATCGCTAACATGAGCGTCTTGTATCCGATAAAAGGTTATACAGATGTTACGCCGTACAGTGTTGGAGCATTAAAGGTAATTTAATGAATCATTTATTTGTTTTATATAATAGTAAATAGACGCAACAGTCACGTACATTGACACTAAGATCGAGTGTTGTGTTGTGAGTTTCAGAAACTACAAGAGACTATTTGGTCTCACAAGCACCCAGAACCGAAACAAATACAATATTCCGTGCGATTGAAAAGATCAATCAGATAATTATGTTGATACTACTAGTGTCTGCTGGTGGCTTCGATCGTATTACTATGATTATATTGAATTATGTAATTCAATATTATATTGTTAACATGCATATTATTTTTAAGGTGGCGCTTGTAAACCACGGACCACTCTCAGTTTCTGTACACGTCACGGACGCATTCCAAATGTACTCCGGTGGAATCTTCTACGATATAACTTGGTATGAGTTTACAATTACTTAGTATGGAAACAAAATAGTAAACTTCAGTGGTAGTCTTACTGAAGTTCGTTAAACCTGTGGTACCCATGGGTCAGCTTATCCGGGTCACTACCTTACAGAAAGTCATATGAAAAATAGATTTATATGCTACTAAAGATCTACGATGATATGGCGATAGGCTCGCCCCCTATCATATCGTGGGACAGAACACACAAGGCGAAACGTGGATGTCCTGGCAGCATCTCTGCCTACCCCTTTTGGGAAAAAGGCGTGAGTTTACGTTTGTAAGAGAGCCTATTATTAGAGTCCTTTATGAAAAAGACTTATATTTTCTATACAACTAAAGATGCATCATCTCTATTTCTCTCTGGCTTTCATTTACTTCATGTTATTATCTCTCATGATCTGATTAATGTGTACTTATCCACTATTATTTCACAGTGACCCAAGCAGTTTAAATCACGAGGTTACCCTGGTGGGATACGGCCAGAAAGACGGTGAAAGTTTCTGGATCCTGAAGAACTCCTGGGGAATCTACTGGGGTGTGGACGGCTACATGCTCATATCAACCCGAGACAACAACTGCGGAGTCGCCACTGAACCCACTTACGTCATATTGTAGACTGGCAGATAGAAAGGCTTAAATACAAGACATGACTAAATAGATGGATAACAGGACTTGCATACTATGGCATGGCAATGGAATTTTAGATATAAATATTAATTAAATAAAGCATGATGTCAACAAGCACGTGGAATTAATATAAATTTGGCATTATCGTATACATTTATTGTTTTATTAACCCGATTGAAGCCTAATTATAAAACTGAGCAGTATAAAAAACTTGAATTGCCCATTTTTTAAATATTGACTAACCATGGAATATTTTTACACCGTATACAAAACATACAGCTCATTATATTGACTCAGGCTGTTATGGCGTTTGAGAGAGTCGACTGTATAAGTTTGGTTTGTTATCGTTCGTATTCGTTCTTTACCTGGATATAATGGAATTGACCATAAAATTTACCATCCAGTGTAGTCCAACTATCGTTCCAGTACAAAAATGCACATTTAGCGCTCTCATCTGAAAATGAAAATTCATCATCGCCTTCCGATGCAAGAAATCCTGCCCAAACCAGTTCTTCATTAAGATTTATCATACTAAGAATAGTAAAATTATATATTTTGTGTTTAAAGTTGTTACAATATTAAAGAATACATTTTAATTTTGCGCCTTCCAATAATCCTGGGTCCCTCCTTCGTAGCGTGAAGAGGCAGCTGAATGGGCTGACATAATTGTGTCAAATGGTATCAACTTATGAGGCCAGCGTCTGATACAATTCTATGTTCTGTTAGGACAGCATTGCGCTTATCACCAAGTGCAGTGCAGTCGCTTTGCCATAGCAGAAAATATATCCATTTATTCCCACAAGTTTTGTACTTTCCATACATGCAATACTACAAAAAGTTCAACAGTTACTAAAATGACCATATCTATAGGAAAAATGATTTCATTAAATCCATTACACTTTCACACAGGAACGTATTAAGAATGCAGGAGGGCCCAGCGCCCCACCCGCTTCATAATAAAAAAAACGCTTTCGAAAAGATAATATTTATCTTTTCGTTTTAAAAAGTCGTAATAAACCTACTAAGGTATATTTTTCTCAGTCACGAATCAAAGTGAATGAAACACATCCTTAAAATAAGATCATTGATTATGCAACTCACTGTAAATTAGATGGGAACTAAGAAAAAAAATGCAGAATATAGTCACTACTGCACTATTACATATTATAAAATAACTAAAATAAAAAATATACTTGTTGTCGAAACATAATTGAGTAGTACTTTAACAACTATGGGTTGAGGGTATCTGTGATTTTGTGACTGGTTCCAAGATATATAAACCCTCCACCAGTGTAATGTAGTTCAGTCGCTACTGAGACTCCGACGACTTCGGTTGTCGTTGAGGTACTCAACCGTGTCGGTTATCCGCGATACCTTTGTAGTAAGAAGTAATACTGTCAATCAAAAGTGGTGTGGTCATTTTGAAATTAAATTTTTTACAAAATAATAGTTTAATGGTGTTAGCATTTGTGAATCATAAAAACGTAGTAAACTACGTAATTGCTGTAAAGATTTAATTCCACGTTAAAGACTTTTTGTGAAATAAAGTGCGAGTCACCTTCGGCCGAATTGTTAGCAACACGATTTCATCAACAACGCAAATTTCACCTGTCATGAGGTAAGTGATTTATTATTTTATTTTGGATTACGAACAGTCGTACAAATCATAAATATAATTGTATGTGTATATTTAATTACTAAATAATATACTGATAAACGTAAATAAAAATACAGGGTATGTCAACACTGCTACCGAAAACTATGCCCGTGGTAATTTTAATGACTTCAGAAACAATGCAACTAAAATTTTGCAAAATAAAGCGACTAATATTTCTTTTGTTATAAAATAAAACATCGCACTACAGCTAAAAGGAGTAGAGCATTAATGATTTTTTTGTAAGAATGAGATGGGCTAAGACGGGATCAATAGGAGGGTGGTAGGTCTCTCAAATGTGAGAGGCCACCTGGGTAAGTACCACCACAATGTTTATTTTTCCCGCCAAGCAGCAGAGTAAATGCACTGTTGTTTTTCAGATGGAAGGACATTGTAATCAGAGTAACTACTGGACATATTGAGACTTTACACCTTATGTCTCGGGATGCCAAGCATTGCTTTGTATTTCAAGGTGTTGTTAGGTTTTTCTACTGTTCATGAGCGGTCGTACTGCTTACCATCAGGCGAACGGCATGCTGAACTCGCCATTCTTTGCAATAAAGAAAAAAAAACCCGCCACACGAAAAGCACCCCCCTAAAACTATCAATAACCAAATATCTCCCCCGAGCTATAATCCTGGATACGGCCACGATCGCACTCTACTGACCACGGTGAAAGTACATAACAGTTAAAACGCTGCTGCCACTTTCAGATTGTAGATAAGGTGGCAATTACAACCATTAGCTATGGCATTCGCTATACTGTGCAGGCGAAACTTATTTCTCACCAACGCGGTTACTTAAAGAACTTTCTTTAAAGTCCCTTTTAAGAGTTCGTATTGGCAAAATAGTGTGATGTATCGAGGTTTTCAGAATATTATCGTCAGTGGTAGAAATGTCAGAAAAGAGCATTGAAATCCCTAGATCAGACAATGTTTGACCGTTCAATCAGGTATATTTTGAAATTCAAAAAACCTTTTTTGTCATAAATACTTTTTAATTGGGAAGACAACAAAATATTCCTGAACAGATCCGATGTATATAAACCTATGGCGAGCAATTTCTAACAACCTGTGGTAGAAGACTTGAATACTTTCCGTGCGCATACAAATTTGCTGTTACCAGCCAAATACACAGATTTAATATGAAATTAAACAATAAACGACCAATCAAAGCATTCATTATTTTTTTAATGTCAAATACACACAGTTACAACGTTACATCAATAATTAATATTCCTTTTTATTGCGTTGTGCAAGTAGAGATTAATTTATGTACTATTTAATACTTCAAAACATTCGGGGCCCGAAGCAGCCGTACCTATATTTAAATCGTTTGAGCTTACAAATTTAATTGTTCCCTTAGGCTTCATAAGTAAAACACCTATGACACGAGGCATTCGAGTGATGGATAAAGTGTTCATTAAAATAATTTGTACGTTCATACATCTTCAATGATTTCGGTAATAATTGCTCGTTGTGGTCATCGTCTCGTTTGTATGTCAAACTTAATCGCTCTCTAATGAAGGGGTAATTGTTAACTGTATTTTTTACTTCGTCTCAATGCAAGAGAAGCTGGTTTTGTAACAAAAACTAAAGATTCGATATTACAATACAAGAAATGGTTGAATTAACGGACAACACGAAAACAATTTTCCAGCTGGGTAATTTGTAAGACAATGATTCTAAGCACGAAACTCTACGAGAGTATAGGCTATAATCGACCGCGCTGACCTATTGCAGGTTAGTGGACTATACCTACCTTAATTGCCTGTGACATGGAGGTTACCTCGCGAGGTTTTTCATAATTGTTAAGGTCAATACACGCATGACTAAGATATTCAAAAGTATACTCTAGGATTCGAAGACAAAATTAACGTCTCTACAGCTCGTGCCCGGTTCATCAACAAAACAAAACACCATGCAATTATCTGTGACCACGCAAAAACTAGGTTAATCTATGTAAATCATATACTGGAGGTAGGTCTGTCACATGTGAGTATGTGAGAGGCCACCTGTGTAGGTACCACCGCAATGTCTATGTCTCCCGTCAAACAGCACGCACTGCACGGTTGTGTTTCGGATTGAAGGGCATTGTAGCCAGAGTAACTACTGGACATATTGAGACTTAACATCATATGTCTCAGGATGGCGAGCGCAATGGAAAGCCAAGCATTGCTTTGTAAATCGAGGTGTTGTTTAGTTTTGCTACTGTTTATGAGCGGTCGTATCGCTTACCATCAGGTGAACGGCATGCTCGTCTCGCCATCCATTGCAATAAAAAAAATATAAAAAAAACAGTAACTGGAATCATGTTTTCTCCAAATACCTGATACCTGAATATTCTACAAATAATCCTGATTCCACAGGAACATACCAAATATGTTGTAATCTCGCACCTAAAACCCAAACCAAATATTTGTTGAATATGCACATTGTCTCCGTTCGAGGATGAATCCCATGGCGTTCCATTTTTCAAGCTGCTTTATAATTTGACCCCAGAGACAATAAAAAACCAAAATATCCAGCAGCTGTCCTGCCGAAAGTTAAAAGAAAAGACAGTAATACAATTTTATAGCGTCCAATTTGCGAAGAGCTCTCACAAGTGAACATTTGTCTCTTCGCCGAGGATCGCAACTACTTGAGAGGAAGTCGCTCGTTGCTCTTCACAATAATACACTCGTTTCATAAAGTAATGGAGAGGTAACGTCGTTTGTGTCGTCCTTTTGATTTATAAGGACGTCTCGGTTCTTAATTCTTATATATTTATCTTGAGGAAGAAGAAATAAAATGTTTGCTAACTGAAAAATGTTAGGTAATAAATATGTAGTTGTAGTTACGAAAAACTTATGTTGTTTTCCATTTATTCATTAATAAATGTCATATATACATAAACTCACGCCTTTTTCCCAATAGGGGTAGGTAGAGATACTACCAGGACGCTCACGTAGTGTGTTCCATCTCATAATAAATAATAGGGGCAAGCCTGTCGCCATATAGGGTATACATTCCTGACTCCAGGCTGATAATGAACAGAAAATCTAATATCACTTTGTTCGATGCGTGACTTGAACCCGAGACCTCAGCTTTGTTGACATACCATATTACAACTACGTCGTCGATGCAGTCTATTGGGCGTGATTTTTATAAATTTCATATAGGTTACCTTATCTTTTATGTAGAATAGGTGATACATGACAACATTTTATTATCTACCGCGCCAACTTAAAAAAAAAATCCTAGTGCTTGGTGGTAAGTGAAACTTTAGTGCCGGATGGCATCAATCGGTATACTACGTTTGAATCCGAAACGTGACATTCTTGCACTGGTCACTATGGCTTGATTATGTAACTGCATAATAACTATATTTATACAATGATATCAAAACTTTAATGCTTTACAGCACACCTCACGGACAGCCTCCGTGGCGCAGTTGGTTAGACGCCGCCTGTGAACCGAGAGGCCGCGGGTTCGATCCCCGCACCGAGAGAAATGTTTGTGCAGCCCACAAATATTTCTTCCGGGTCTGGGTGTTTGTGAGACCGAAAAGTCTCTCGTAGTTCCTGATACCCACGACACAAGACTCGTTCTTAGTGTGGGGTCAGGACTATGTATGTGACTGTTGGGTGTTATTTATTTATTATTTATTTATTTATTTTTGTTGTTCATTTGTTTTTTGAAATGATCTAATGTTATTATAATAGCACAATGTTTAAAATGTAATTTTATTTTTTGAAAACCCACATAAATAATAAAATAGAAAAATAGCCATCTACTGGGAAAAAATAACATTAGGTCAAAATAACATTTACTGGGAATCGAAAAGACTTTGTGTCGGGACAAATAAAAATCTTATTTTACACATAAGTGTGAATAAAAGACGAAAGATAAAATCTTTCCAATCCCCAATAACCCCTAGAGGCAGCTCAATAGAATACTAAACATATGTTATATTTATTAACGTCGATATTTTATAGAAGTTTTGATTACGTTTAAGCGTGAGCAATAAAGTCCAACACTGAAACTAAGTAGTCCCGCTGCGATAATTTCCTTCTATTTAAATATTTAACTAGTCGAGTGTGTGAACGCGGGTTAGGTTCCAATGTCCTTGCATATATTAAATATCTAATCTCAAAATACGTAGCTTAAAACCACAGCACATTTTAATATTTGATTTTGTAAGTTTATTTATCTTATTTATTTGAATATTGGCTTCGATCAAATATATACTAGATACAAGGTCCGGAACAAAATCACACGCCAAAAGTGGTCGAGATTACTTATACTTACACATTTGAATTCAGAACTATGAGACGTAGCAAAAAGTCTCAAATTATAATCAACTTCATGTGACAATAAACCTTACTCCTTTAAATTTAGATTTATTATATTTTTGGGCCATACTAAAATCAAATAAGACTACATGCCCATTAGTGCTCTTATTTCTCTTGCTCGCAGAAAACTGACGTGTAGCAACTCTAACTTTGCTGTCGTGTTTCGTTCGGTGAGTGAGATTGTGGGATGACCAATACCCCTTTCTTCATCCCGTTCTTTTTCCTTTCTTATTCTAATTTAAGAAGTTAGCAACGCATGCAATTAAGATCCTTAATTTTGGCCTGCTCCCTTTTCCTTTTTTTAAGCATATATATGGTTTATCGTCTGTCGGCACAATAAAGGTATTAGATTTTATATACACTTTTGAGATTTTAGATACACTAAGCAGAACTGTACAACCCATGTATCTATATAAACTCGCAATAGGAACTCCGAAAATAGTTCAACCAAATTGAATACAAAGTGCGGTTAGTATAATATTGTGGAGAGCGGGCGCGAGCGCGATTCGCGGAAACTTAGTTTTTTTTAATAACTCCGTAGCTCCGACTATAACGATATTTATAGCAAAAGGTCGTTTATTGCACTTGCAGGTTCAGTGATTATTGAATTCTTTAAGAAAAATAATGTACCTTAGAATCGCTATAAACAGAGCCGGCGCGGCGTTAGGGTAGAGCGCGGTTGGGCGACGGCCCTAGAGTGACCAAAGGTCGCCAATCGCCTGGATATACTGTAAACTATAGTGTAAACTAGGATTTGTTTCACTTGGATTTGGATAGCACTTATAGCGCACCTGAGAAATCTCGCCCAGAGCATGTCGTGAATGCTAAAACCGCCACTGGTTGTCTATATATCTATTAATATCTATCTAGGAATATCTATTAATTACTACATACTATAAAACAAAGTCGCTTTCTGTCTATCTGTCCCTATTCGTGCTTAATCCTAAAAAACTACGCGACTGGTTTTTTACTAATGTAACTTAACACTAAAACTTATTAAAAATACTGTGGCCCCAGCCTTAGCGCACTGCTTGTATTTTGGGTAGCTTAGTTCGACTACTATTTATTACATAAAGCTTTCAATTATTTAACCGTTACTATTTGTTATTTGAAAGTTATGACGTTAATTATAATATGTATTAATCGCATAGGCAATAAATAAATTAATAATAATTCATATTCCGTGATTAAATACCGATGAAAAATATAAAAACCACACGCTCCAGCGTCTCCCACTAATATGTTCTAGACCTAACACAGTCGACCGTAAACGGGACAACTTGCAATATAAAACAAGAAATGTGGTCAGCGCGCAGTTAGCGGTCACCAATAAAATCCTTCCGTAATAAATACCACGGTATTTATTCTACAATTCGGAAGAGGAAAAGAAAATGCTTACTTAGAACTTAGAACTCATAAACTAGAAAAAGTATGCATGTGGAATTTTAGAGTTTTTTTTTTTTTTGTTCCTGGTCCTATAAGCTATGGACCGCTGGCAGAATAACGATTATCATCAATGATTAAACCCAGCTCTATGCTGTGTACAAGATGAAGCAATACACAATTGGTGAGGCAATGAGAGAACAAGGTTAGTCATAAAGGTTATATAAAGCCGAAAGGGGGATTCTACACTCATCATAATGAACTGTTGGCTCCATAGTGAAGGTTTTTACTATGGAGCCAACAATAAAATCGCGAAAAAAACATCAGCTGTTCCCATACATTTTGCAGATTGAAACGATTATTTTTGTTACACTTTTAAATTTTATTTGTAATTACACAATTCGCCAATAGGATATAGATGAAGTTTAAATTGTAATAAAAACCATACAAACTAACATATTTTACAAATAATCATGGCCTCAAACAAATGACCCACACCCGAAAATCGATACACATATTCTAACATGAAGTTGTGAATCAATTCATCTCGCGTCATCAATAAAAGACATTGACGAAGCGTTGCAATATGACTCCGGCTTTAAACAGCGTAATGTAGTCGGTCCCTTAACAAATAGCCCTCATCTTTCACTGGCATCATTAGTTTAAGGCTACCATTTTAGGTGGGACTCCCACGTCCCGTTTATGTGCATAATTAGAGGATCTTGTCGGTGTTGGATATAAGGGTCCTGGGGGTCAAGTGACAATGGTTGCACGCAACTGAGTAAAAATACAAAACGTCCCGTCTACTGTTCGCTGAGGTCTTCAAGTTGCGAACTAATGAAGGGCGTGTCTGCGGTGAATATTCAAAAGGGTTATTTTACTACAATCCATCTTCCCTACAATTATTTTTAGTAGTATTTAGTTATTCTAATGTATGCAGTGAATGTTTGACTAATTGCTGGCCGAAGAAATTAAAAAATATAAATATAGAAAAATAGCGCGATTAAAAAATCGAGTATTTCACTTTATGGATATAAAAATCATGTCGCGCCCAATTCATTGGAGTCTATGATACAAACGGATGATATAAAATCATGTTTTTATTAACAAAAATAAATATTTATTTATGCTAAACATAAGAGTAACAATTTTGTGTTTTTTTTTTAACCGTTGGACTTCTTGAGTTTTTTCCGTGCAGTAAAATATTTTTCAAACACGTATATTTATTACGTACTTAATGGATTTAATTTATTACGTTGCCGGGAGTCCGGTCGTAATAACAAAAATGAAATTATTTTGTAACATGCGTAACCAAAGTAATTATGTCGTTTAACAAGTTGAGCTTCAGTTTTATACGATACGAGCAACTAGAAGTACTTTTTTTAATTTGCAATACGGCAAACGTAGTGCAGATTTTCCAATCAGGTGGATGCACGATATGCGTAAGATGGTTGGTTGCGGTTGGAGACGATGGGCTGAAGATCGAGCCCAATGCCATAGTGCCTACGTCCAGCAGTGGACGCGGAAAGGATGATGATGATGATGATGATTTGCAATAATCCATTGATCATATTTTTACAAAATGGTCGAGCCACATTGTAGTTTTTTGGACCACAGTGGGAATGGAACTACTGGACGGTTGTACCACTGTCTCACTAGAAACGGATGCTATGTGACGTTCAATATCTTTTTCCAATCTTCCTTTATTCCATACCTTTTTTCTATCATTCTAATAGACCGGGAATGCAATTACAATTACATGTTTTGTAGATATTCATAGCCGGTGGTATTCACTTAGAATCAGGTGAGCCGTTTCACCGTTTTGTATTGTCTCAGCCCACATTCATCCCACTGCAGGATACGAGCCTTTTGAGAGTGGTAAGGCCATGTAGTAATAAGTATATTTTTACTTAATAGCACACCCAAACCTTGCTTTAGTTTGTAAAGTTGTACACCGATGTTGTAGTTTGTAAACTGCAACATGAATATCCCAACTTAACGCAATTGTAACTTAACTTTCGCAGTAACTTGTGCGGAAATAGTAAGTTATAACATAAACGGTTAGTTACTAAAACTAAATTTATTTTACTTGACATTATATTATTTTATTACGTTTATTCTAAAACTTAACGCATTATTTTAAATAGTGCAACATTAATAAATGTTATTACTCTTGGCGCTGCGGTACCGCAGTTACTGATACAAACTTTTTGTTTGCGATGTCAAATCTATATAAGATAATAAGAATCGCGATACGTGCATTAATATACGGGGCTTTAATCGCTGCGTGGTCGCCATCTGGTGGTATACTGTCTCTACAATCCAAATAATTGTTACTAATTCAAAACAGAACGTCAGACAGACAAACAGACAGACAGACAAACAAACAAAAGAAATAAAGATCATTTTCGGTATCGGTAGACATGCTCTAAATAACGATATATGATATAACTTTTTTTACATCTGTAATTGTACGTTGTTTTCATTGATTGTGACGTAAGAAACTATTTTTGTTCCTTGCTTTCTATTTCTACGGTAGTCTATTCATACTTGTGACTATTATGTCTGGCTACCACAATAAAAGCATAAAGGATTAGTTACCTAAAATAGGTTTTAAAACTATCTATGAATATGGCCGTTATAATGCACTTGTATTCAAAAGTCATTTCTTTTAATAATGCTTATGATTCTTATTCTCCCCGCATACTCCTTGATGAAATAATCAATACCTCTGCTATTGCACAAGATGCATCAGAGCAAACGAGAAACAAGGTACTCGGCACGTGCCCCGTATAATAAAATACAATCCCGATTTCTACGAGTTATTCATGAAACATCGCCTTGCTTCGTAACAAGAAATATGACGTTTCAACACGTATTTGTTTGACTCCACTCCCAACACGAGTATAATCTAGAGAGAAAACGAAGTAGGAAATTGCGTTCTATGTATATAGAATTTTGAAATGCCATTTGAATTTAATATATTTGTTTTATAATGTTGATGTCGTTTTATGTTCCTTTTGTATAGAAGTTCTGTGAGATTTCAATGCGATTTATTACACAAGTTATCATTTGTCTAATTAAAGTTACGTACACGACATTTTAAACCAAAATCATTCTGCAATATATAAAATTAAAATAACACAGAATCCCATTTAAAATGTAAATAAAATCATACCGATGCTTCTACTAGTACATTCAGGCAAAACAAAATAATAACCGTATATCAAGACAATTCGTAGCTCGCGTCCATTCAACACTGATTTTAAGCTCGAAACATTCCGCCTGAGTCGCGAAGATAATGCGTTTGTTCTATTGCCTGTATGTTCGTATCAGGAGATTGCAGGCCACCGGCTAACTCAGGCCTCGGGCACCGCAGATGTTCTAATTCAGCGGACTGACGACTGACGTAATGTTAGCCTGTTGGGAGCCTAGATTGTCGAGTAATGAACCGCTGGGTATATCTTTATTATGGATGGTGGAGATTTGTGTGAATATAACTGTGAATTAGTTACAGATTATATTATTTAATAGGTTGTTTTAAGTGTAAAATGTGATTTTAAAACGTTAAAGGAAGATGCGATAATTGGGTGAATCGCTATTGAAATAATTAAGTACAGCCTATCTTCAGACTGCCTCGGTGGCGTAGTTATACTACGGTGCGGTCAGAAAGCTGAGGTCTCGGGTCCGAATACCGAATTGGCCAAGGTGATATTGGACTTTTCTATTCATTATCAGCCCAGAGTCAGAAAGTTGTGCCCGATATGGCGATAGACCCGGCACCTATCACATTGTGGGACGGAACATACAAGGTGAAATGTGGGTGTCCTGACACCTCTGCTTACCCCTTCTGGGAAAAAGGCGTGCGTTTATGTATATATGTATCTTCAGCTATTGATTCATTTGATTGTGTGAGATGGTACCACAAGTCACCGCAGTAGAGTTCATTCCTACCATCTGGAAACTATCCATTCATGTTTGTAGCGTTCTTACTTTCCATTCATGTGCAAGTTCTCTATGACCTATCTTTCTTTAAAGACTTCCAGGCTTAAAGATAGTACTCTTCTTTCAATAGGCAGTGATCTGACTGTGCTACATCCCTGGCATTGCAAAGGTCCATGAGTAGCGGTGAGTGCTTAACATCAGGTCAGTCGCCGCTAGGCTCGTCTGTCAGCTAAAAGCTAATAATAAAATAAAGATTTCCTTTGGCCGAAGGTTATAATATTGATGAAGATATTATATTTTTAATTGAATAATCATCAGAACTTTGAACTACATAACTCACTTTAGAAATACGTAAATCACCAATTAATCCAAAAATCGCCTACTGTACAAAACCACAGATATTTAAAACAAATACCGACTGAATTCGGACTCGAAAAGCCGTAAATAAAAGAGCTGGTATAAATAATAAATATAAAAGAGCATTTTACATCGCCAAACATTTCCCACGATGAATCTGTGGCGAGTGTACACATAGACTCGACGAAATGGACAAAGCTTGTGCCATCCATTGTAGTCCCACCCCTGCCGATTCACTCATTGACATCGACCGACGTGAATGAGCATTGTTATGTTCATGTACTCGTGCATTAATTAGATTGCCTTTTTAAATGTACCGTTTAATTCTCTTTTCATTAAGTTTCAATGCTTTGAATGCAATGCGTGCTAATGAGCAGGTATTGTGGTTAGTCTGCATACATAGCACGCAATGATCAACATCTTCACGCTACTATTCTTATTATTGTGATATCTATAAGAAGGGCAAACCGTAAAAACATGTCTTGAAGTAATTTAGAGTCTAAGGCACACAGAAGAAGCACCAGCTTGGTATCGGCAAAGAATATATGAGAGCCAATTATCCTATAGTATCTATGATATACTACATATATGTATAACTATTGGACGTGATGAGACTTAACGTCGTATGTCTCAGGATGGCGAGCGAGAGCGGTCGTATAGTTTACCATCAGGCAAATGGGAGACTCATCCCGCCATTCAAGGCAATAAACAAAATATATAGTTCGGTCTAAGTGGGCAAAATGAAGCATCAAAATGGATTCTACTTCTAACCAGATAACGCCAAATAAAACAAATGAATCATACACGACAACCCTTACCCTCAATTCACTCACTCCAGAAGTGTTGCCATAAAAATCCATTCAACAATAGACCCACGAACTTTTCAAAGCAGAATATAAAATTGTGAAAACTAGTCAAATAACATTCGGTGATATTCGGAGGGTTGTGCCGTGTTCCTGTGGGAATTGCCGGTCTCGCCCGTTCAGAGTGGACCACTTGACTAGCGGCACGCGCCACTTCGCAACACAATACGATTATTATTTTTGTTCTGTCATGGGGTCGAGGCGGCCCCGGTAAAAATATGCAACATCGACTTTTCGAATGGCCCTTCAGTGATATGAATATTTGTTTGAGGTAATCTGTTGGAGGGTTTTCGACTCTTACAATATAGGCCAATTTTTCAACAGGGTTGATTTTTATTGCACATGTTAAGAGATTTATATTTTCAATTTTCATACAGGGTTTCCGAATATCGCGGTGTTTATTCAGTATCATTTTATATAATTATTATCTGCGTTTCCCTTCAGCCTACCGGTATCTGTATCAGCCCATATACGTCCCACTGCAGGGCACGGGCCTACTCTACAATCGAGAGTACGATTGAGAGTGGTTAGGCCATATAGTCCACCACGCTGGCCTAGTGCGTGTTGGCCGACTTACATACCGTAGAAATTCTTATGAATCGCTATGGAATGCAGGTTTCCTCACGATGTTTTCCTTCACCGTTTTATTGCGTAGTGATTGACTATCAATACACACATGACTCCGAAAAGTCAGAGATCCTTCAGCCTTCAACACAGGCCTACAATCATAGCATTGTTAATGTTACTTTAATTAAAATTATAAAATGAGAATGGCATAATTTTACTAGTGTTTTAAATATTTGGATTCAATCTAGAAACCGGCCAAAACCGTTCCATTTTCAAAACCCAAATATTTTAGCATGACTCCTGTATCAATTTGTGCGTTTATCGAATCGAAACACTCGATTCATTACACTAACCTATACGGTCATGACCGCGTGCTTTACAATAATTACTCGGAATTGGTACATAGCGAATCGAATTCACGAAATGTGTTCCACATATTATCGATATCACCATAATTCAGTCACGTGTGATCGCGCACTGTAATCAGATTTCTGTTTAATTAAAACTGTGTGAATTCGCTCGCATCGGATAGTTTCCATCGCGGATATGAAACTTCCTTCGCAAATATCATTTCATAACGCGTTTTTGTGCTCTATTTTTATCTTATGCGATCCGTTGTTCCGAGCCTAGAGTTTTGATGAGTTTGTTAGTACTTTGGAGATTGGCTGCTGTATTGAGAAAAATTAATTACATATTTGAACTGGACAAAAATATGTGCCGTAAATTTAATTACAGGCAGCAAACCTGATGGATGTAATGTTTGAAATGTTTTTCACAGGTAGCTTGCTGTAAAAATGTACTTTAAAAATCTGCAAGTAATTGCCATTCAAAATATTTGCTGCTATCATTACAATAAAAAAGAAAATATTTCATTCAATCATAATGTGTGGTGTCTGCTGGAAATGTTAGTATTTTCAAAAATAAGCTTTAACTTTTCCTAATTTAGCACAGATTTGCTTAGCTACCGGCCGTCGCCAAATCAAACACCACTAAGCTACTCAAATGGAATTAATTCCCACGATTTAACGTGTAAAGGTGAGCTAGCACCAGCCCACATCGCGAAAATCACTGTTCTATCAAACGATAATTCATTTTACATTGCCGACAAAAGAGCTCCCGCAGACAGACAACTTTTTATCGGTCGATTGTTTAGTTGGGCTCCAAATTAGTTCAGTTTCCAATGAAAATCCGTCCCATATACTTAGTTTATAACACCTTTCAATCAAATATATACTAGATATAGGATCCGGAACAAATTAACGGCAAAAGTGGCCAGGTTGCTTATACTTATACATTTGAATTTCGAACAACGAATTGTAGCAAAAAGTCTTAAATTATAATCAACTTTAGGTAACAATAAACTTTATTCCTTTATATTACGATTTATTATGTTTTGGACGATACTAAAATCAAATAAGAGCACACGCTTATTAGTCCTCATATTAATTATCTTGCTGCTTTTTAGGCTGTTACTTATAATCTAGTGCATCTAGTGTATTTCGTATGATCGAAGATAATACCTGCGGCACAAAACTCTACCTCAATGTGAGCTTATGTATTTATTTATATAATCCTTTTTTTGCACTGTACAGAAATACTATGAAGATATTACAAAATAAGAATAACAGTACAAGTGGCGGCCTTATCACACTAGGTAATTTCTTACAGGCAAACATGGGAACCATGGGACAGGGAACCATGGGAGCTTAGGATATTGTTGGGTTTTTAAACTTGTTTACAATCTATTACGTGGACCAAAAAATCACTGCAACTGCAACACGTTCGAAAGTGATGATAATGTGTAATTAACGGTTCAAATAAAAATTTTAGTTAAAAAATTGTGTGATTTTTTATTTATGAAGAATCGGAAACAGACTATCAGCGAACAGAGATGCGCCTTTGTTTTACTATATTATTCAAATTAAGGATAAAAAAAATATAATGATACAAAAAAAGTAAAGTGCGTGGTGGCCTGTTGGTAAACGGACCAGACGCGGCTGCCAACATGTTCACGGTGGTCGCGGGTTCAAATCCCAGGGCACACCTCTGACTTTTCGGAGTCATGTGTGTATTGATAGTCAATCACCACGCACTAAAACGGTGAAGGAAAACATCGTGAGGAAACCTGCATACCATAGCGGTTTATAAGAATTTCTATGGTATGTAAGTCCGCCAACCCGCACTAGGCCAGCGTGGTGGACTATATGGCCTAACCACTCTCAATCGTACTGTCGATTGTAGAGTAGGCCCGTGCCCTGCAGTGGGACGTATATGGGCTGATACAATACAATGATACAAATGTTAAAGAACATCGACTATCTTATAACCTCTCTACTGTCCAACTTTCAAAATGGCGGCCATCATGAATCGGTGTCAAATTAATCCTGAAGAACTGGTGTTTTCAGTATGCGAAGACTTATATATGCGCCTTCGGTTTCCCACACCCACGGGCAGTCGGTAGCCTGCGCTATTGCCGCTGCATTAATTAACATGTTGGTAAAAACTCGTGAACTTTGATACGGTTTCATACATATTAAATGGTGTGTACCACTTCCCAGAATAGTTCGTCTTGAGAGCCTGCCCTGGGTTGTAAAATCTAAGTAAGGAAATATGAACAATAAAATTATGCTTTTGAATTTTGAGGTGCAAAACTGTAAAAGGTGAAAATATGATTTCAACTTTACAACTAAAAGTCAAATGCAGATAGTACCCTATTATATACTTACATAAAAACAGTGAAATTACGGCTTCACCAAGTTTAAAATTCTACAAAATTAATAATAACTACTTTGTACTATATCAGCCCAAATACATCCCACTGCAGGGCACAAGCACCTACGATTGAGAGTGGTTAGGCCATATAGTCCACCACGCTGGCCTAATGCGGGTTGGCGGACTTTCCTTCCGTCGTGTGTTCTGGGATTCGAACCCGCGACCACCGCGAACATGTTGGCAGTCGCGTCTGATCCGTTTACAAACAACACACTACTTTGTACTGATTAATATTGTGGTAAGTGAAATAAATGAATATTCGTATATCTTATTAAAATCCTCTTTAACACGCACAATTAAACTCTCACAATATCCATTACATCCCAACGTTACATAAATCTATTTCCAGAAACTTACAGACCACATTATATAAATCGATAGTAAATAACTATCGGAACTCGATATTTCGTCTAACCAAACTATATTCAAAAGGTTAGACAATTTAGGCGGTCGGCATGCCAGAAGCAATTAAGGCGATGCTTTGTGAATACTCGCGCTCTACGGAATGTCCAAAGCTGCCTACTGGAATTATTATATCCGGGCCATTATGAAAGTATACCTAACAGGAGCACATCTAGCCTTCTCAACAAATCTATACTAATATTATAAAGACGAAATATTGGTTGTTTGTTTGCATTAGATAGAATTTGAAACTACTGGACCGATTTGAAAATTCTTCCACCATTAAAAATACATTATCCCCGATGAACATAGATGCTAAAATATTTTCAAAAAAATTCTGAAGTATTTTCTTACTGCACCCGGGCGGTACCGCAGTGAATTAATAAAAAAAATATCCCCTTAATAGATATCGCCTATTTGTATACAGGGTATCTCAAGACTGCTACCGAAAACGAAGCCGGGTGGTAGTTTTAGTGACTACAAACACAATGCGACTAAAAATTTCGCAAAGAAACGCGACATTTTTTTTTATAATTTTTTTTATTATCATCATTTTTGGGTGGTAAATCCATAGTTTTTGCTAAAAACCCAGCTTCGTTTTCTGTAGCAGTCTTGACATACCCAGTATTTATAAGAACTATGTCGACATCGAAATTTTCTCAATACACGCATGCTAGGACAGGAGAGTTTATACTCTTTCCTGACTCAGTTGTGTGTGGATTTTGCGTGCTATTGGTTCGATTGAGACAATATTTGCGTTATCTCCAAATGTTTGAACTAGTTATCCTATGGCAATTCTGTAGGGACACAATGCTGACTTCAGAGTGTAGTCGTGATATTTTATCATCATTTGTTGAGGAACGTAAAAACTTCAAAAAGGAAGTTTGATGAAAAGTCTTTTAAAACAATTAGTCATCATATTCTAATTAAATTGCATTCGTTCCTATCTAGATATTATACCGGTCACATGTGCAAGTTTCGTTCCGGATCATCAATGGCATAAAATTAATATTTTCTACAAATGATAACTTACATCGACAGATATGCGTTGCTTTGCACACATAATTCATGGTTTCTCTTCTCCCCCACAACAGAACAGATTCCACAGCGGTACCAATATCAAACAAATTTAAATACCACAACAATTAATAATTTTATTATTTATTTTCTTATTAAGAGCATTCACTTACCACGGCCTATATTTTCTCACCTACTGCGTCGCTCTAGATAGAAGTTTCCATACAATCTGCGCACACAATTACGCTAGACTTTGCGTACGAAATTATATAAAGTTTGCTAAGCTACATAAAGCGGTCAGCTATTTCACGGGTGTGCCAGTTGACACTTCACACAATGTGTATTTCATAACTATATTATAATTGTTAGTATTACGAGGTTAAATATAAAAGGAGTGGCTTAAACTTAGATCAAGCTTTCATATAAATTATGAAAATATATGTAAATACATACAAAAACCGCACTAGTTCAGTGTGATGTACTATGTGACCTAACCTCACCTAGCCGTACCATCGGTTACAGAGTAGGCCCGTGACCTGCAGTGAGACGGGCTGATATTGTACAGTACACACTAAAATCAATGACAAAGTTTAAAGATTTTCATGCAAAAAAATATGCTGAGTGTGGATAACCTTTTGAAGAAAAGGTCGTCTGATCAAGCTGGTTCATTGATGTGTAAACAAAACATTAAACTTATAGTGCGATAAACATTGATGTACAACTAAATTCTGTATTATAACTACGGTCTATGAAGGCGAATCTAATTCCAAACAAAAGCCATGCAAGTAAATAGTGAAAACTAGAAAAACAGTTCAAAAGTCTATTAATAATTTATAACGCGGTTTTCATCACTACATAGTATAAAACAAAGTCGCTTTCTCTGTCCCTATGTCCCTTTGTATGCTTGAATCTTTAAAACTACGCAAAAGATTTTTATGCGGTTTTTTTAAAAGATAGATTGATTCAAGAGGATGGTTTGTGTGTATAATACGTGCATATTATTGTAGAGAAATCTAAATGCACCCGGGCGAAGCTGGGCCGGACCGCTAATATACCAATATAACTAAGCCCAGTATAAACACGAAAATAAAATCTCAAAAATTAAATATCCACTAAATGTGCTAAAGTGCTATAAATCAGCCATCACACCGAATTAAACATCTTAATTTTGAATATGCCTTTTTATCAGCCAGACGTTTTAATCAGTCTCCTGCCCTTGGCACATGTAGTGTCAGGTCCCACATGTGATGCTCTGATTGTTTGTCGAGACACATGGCTTCATTGCCGTATGGGAACTACTCTTGTATATTTCTTTAGGGATAAGTAATCAATTGTTGTTTATGAGTCGTGTTTTAAGCTTGAACTAGGGTAGCTTGGTTGCCTGTGTAAACAAGTGTATGTTTTTCTTGTTATTGTTTTGGGTACGCTGTTGGCCGTTGGGTACTTGTTTATATGACGTCAGCGTAATTTTGTAAAAGGATTGCCTGACCTACGGATGAACCTAATATTTCAAAGTGTATAGACCTAAGATTTTATTAATCAACTAAATAAATTAATGACGTGATATACAAAGTAATTAAATCAATAAAAAATCTTACTATTTTATAGGAATAAAAAAGGATATTTAAGATGAATTGTCATGAAGACATCGACCAATTAACAAAATATGTTTAAAGTTAAAATAAAAATGTCAAACTATAAACATAAATAATCTTAAAAAATCTATAAAAAAAATTATCTTCGATAAAAAATATTATAATATTATGTAAAGTGTTTTTATTACTACGTAAAACTCGCAATTTACACAAAAAATAATCAATAATAAAAGGAATATTTTAATCAAATTTATGCAATTCAAATCGAAGACACGGTTGCAATAACGCTCGGGTTTCATTCCTCTGCCTCGTCTGCGCATAAACGTTGATATTGGTGCAATTTTTTGCATCAAATGAAATTGGATTTCTTGGAATTCGAAGTAGTACATCGAGTTGCACAAAGCCAACCGTAGGAATAAAATAAAAAAATGCAGCGCGGAGATACATAACGGAATTTGTTAAAGAGGTTTATTTTATTTTATATTTATGATAGAGCCAATGAACCTTTTCTAACACGGTTGTAAAGTGTTAAAAGACAAACTTTTTTCCAAGTATTAATTAATTAACTATCCCGTTAGTCTAGTGGTTGTAAAAAGGTTTTAAACTTAAATTAATATGATATATTGAAGTTTAATATGATAACAAAACCTTGATGACGATTCGACGAAATGTATGCTGCCTTCCAAATACATAATTACTAATAAACTTCTTTACAATTAAGAAGATACCAGGTAATCGGTGCTCAATCACACTTATCACTAGGTGCAGATCAGTCATCTTTCGTGCCAGCAAAAAAAAACTACGATCCCTCTTTCAAAGCCCTAAAATATCTTTCAAATTCGCCATCAAACGTTAATTAGCCGCAACATTTAAAAACAAAGAGCGCAATTTAGAAACATTGAAAAGGCAAAAACCTGACGTTGTACAAAGGAAATTATAATTTCAAAGTATTAAAGTAAAATGCCATTTGTATTTCAACAAAGAAATTTCCAGTGCCTCGACCTTTCGTTACTATAAATAGAGTTAAAAAAGTTGTGTAGAACAAGTCTGACGCACCTGCCTGCATTAAATATGGACCGAGACTCGTAATTAAGACCTCGTAAAACGGTAACCAATATGATGCAGTAAATAGATTATTTAATGGCGTGGAACAGTTCATTTTAAATGCCATGAGTGCTGGAAATAATTCGGAGACGGCAAAACAAAATTAAATTTTATTTAATATTTAACACAATCGTTAATTATCTAATTAGACTTATCGTGAATAAAATAGGAATAGTTTTAATGAAATAAGTTCCACGAAATCAACAGAATCACCATTTAGATAATATTTAGAGTTACACAAAATCGCGCGATGCACGAAGCTATTATAAATCAGTGTCACGAAAAAAACCTGCATTACGTTTACATGTACAATGAATGCTGTACAAATAGATACTTATCATTTTACGCTATTTATTTCATAACACAAATTCGGATTAAAAGACAAACTATCTTCCCTACGTTTTAAATCTGCGCCTGGCGCATAGCAATTAACAAACATTAACGGCCGATCTCCATATCCTATCGATCTGTAACAAGGGGTTAAGATAACTACCATGACTATGTCTGTACAATTCTAGGGTTTATCAAACAAAAATTGCATCTAAATATTTAATGAAATCTCTTGTTAAAGATAGATAAATTATAGAGAACGGTTATAAGTAGTGGTAATTTACGCACAGTACCTAAATTTCGTGTTAATATTAACCTAATTGTAACGTAAGGGGTACAATGTTGGCTTCCGCGTTAGGATAAATATTTGTGATCTATCGATGTTTGTTTTTAGTTGTCTAACACTCCAAATCGTGGCTTACTAACTGTGTATTCGGAAATCGGGACTAACGAGCAAGCTTATCAGATTTAGTATTATTGCACTGGATTAACCAATGACTGAACTTGCTGGGAAAAATATTACAGAATAGTTTTTATACTTATAGTTAATGTGCTGCATCAAAAGCATTAAGTAATTCACAAAAAAATCATTTCCCTTTTTTTTTTTTTTTTGTTAGTAGGTCTTTTTATACTCTTTATTTTAATATTCTTTTTTTAAAGACGTTTTGGAAAATAACTGGTTTCAGCAACTTTTAACGGGCAACAAAAATTACAAACAAAAAATATTATTTGCATTAATAACTCCTAAATTAGTTTCTTATTCAAATGTTTAACGTCTTTCTTACATTTATGAGACAGTTATGTTCATAATTTAATAAGTATGAACAAATTCGAATGCAGTAACTTAATTACCATAATTAATAACAGGAAAATAAAATTTAACGATAATTTTTAGTATTTCATAATATCATAACTAACGGAATATGCAACTTATTTTGCTAATTTGAATTTTAACATTATTGTCACATTAACCCCTTATGTTTTGGCAACATTATTATTTAAACTAGTTTTGTTGGATCAAAGTATATATCATGTCAGCTCTTAACTTTGGAGAACTTTTGCTTACCTACCTTACTTTCTTACCTTTGTGTACTTTTCAAATTCCTGTGGAGTACTCTCAGGTAATGCATAAAAGAAAATATTTTATTTTATTATTTATTTATAAATACTTTATTGTACACCATACAAATCAACAAAAATTATAACACAAAGCGCTTATATACACTTATCAAACTGTGTTCACATCGCTGTCATTATAAATATTTTCCTTCACATAATCCTACAGTAAATCATAAATCGATTGTCAGCCGATGTTTCAACAATCGATATCGAAAAGAAATAGTGTCACAGTCGCAAAGAAAACCAATACTTTTTACCGTATAATAAGCACATAAATAGACGCGTATTAATTCTTGGACATGTCTTTAAAATAAAAATACAATATCGTCGGGACAGCGGAGTCTATAAATCGATTTTATTGCTCGTGTTGCGATGTAAAGGGACCTGTTTCAATAACTTTATGTGGTCTGTTCTTCGGGGTGCGTAAAAAAATACTCAATAAAAATCCAAGCTGTTACGTACTTATATATTACGTTTTGAGACGGCGAAAAATGATTCACGAAATTGATTCGAAATTTATTGATGATAGTTATTATTTTTGAAGCAGCTCTGTCTATCTACTGCCAGTTTACAAATAAGATTTTTATGGACATTGATTCGTTATGTTGATCAAGCAATCATTTATGAGTTAAACGTACTTGTAGTTGATTGCCAGATCGAATCACGGTTTCTTGGGATTGATAAAATAAACTATCTCCTACTCTTCCATCCCATAGGAAGTAGCAATGCTAAAGTGTGAATGCAGTGGTTGTAGGTTAGGTCGATATGGATTTATTTGGGGATACTAGTTGTATCACTATTTGACAATATTTTATTTAAATTACAGCTATATACAACATTTAAATAAGGTACGTTGGGGTAGGGTAACAGGGTAAAAGCGGAACTGATATAAAATATAGGAGTTTACGTTCTTATCCCTTCCATCCTTGTATTACGATGTTACCCCAATGCACCTTAGCTAATTTTCCTAGATCACTTACGTTTAAAACGATTACCTGATTCCAAGATTTATTGAATAAACCGCACCGTAAAGCAATAAACCCAGATAAGAAACGTACAATTGAAATAAGACGGAAAGCATTCAATAATTTATGAAAGATAAGCTCTTTTACCGAGATACCGGCTGCACCGGCAGTCTGTAAATCTCAATCCGACACTAATCTATACCAAGATGAAGTTGGCAATTAAATACAGCGGGTATTGGAAGCAATAAGTACACCGCAAGGATTACAACGGAAGTTGCCCGGCTAATTATATTTCAATTTAATTATGTTGTATCGAGTACAGATTGTGGATTAAGAATTAGTTCGTTTCTGTCTTAAGGGAATCTTGTTGAATTGAATAATAATTTTGATGAGTCAATTATATTTCATTTAATAAATACAGACAATTTACCCACTTCTCTCTGGTTAAAAGATAATATTCCCAATCAGTTTTATTGCTTCTTCTGTAGTTGGACTCACTTGTAGAGCACAGATGATTTTTTTAATTGTCTGACAATCCTTTTAAACTACTTTGATTAAAAAATTTTAAAAGTACGAAGTACAGCTTAATTCAAAGTAAATAAAACATAGTTTAGCAAACTAACAATGTTCTCACGTACTCGAACATTAGCCATCAAGAAAATTAGATTTCAAGGCAAAAACGCTTTTCGAATTTCTCTGTTACTTTTCTAAGAAGCAGAGAATGATAATTAGTCACGTAGGCACACATGCTTACGTCGAAACCCTATCACGAAACTCGGCCTACACCTTCGCTAATGACAGCAAATCTAATTACTATTGACTTTGAACCTCTGGAATCTTGGCAAAAACCACATTCGGCACAAATAAGTTTTAATTATAGCCCTTATGCCCTTCACTTTAAGGCACTGAATATTACTTAGAAATTAATTGAAAACCAGAAACAAAATCGTACAAAGAATGCTTGAGTAAATGTGATTAGAAAAATGACGCGCGTCAGTATAACAAATAAGCCGCAACTAATTTATTTTCTTATTTAATTTCGCTGTATAGTATGGATTTAGTATTATTTCGCGTGGTTAATAGTGCAGATTTATATTACAGAACGACGGCTTGAGTACACAGAATGTTTCATTCTTTAGAGCTCGCTGTAGTTTAGACTACGTTATGAATGAACCAGCTCAACTCTGTCTCAATGGCGGATCCAGAGGGGAGGTCATGGGGGTCATGATCCCTCCTGGGCTGGCTCCAGATTGGCAGAATTTATTTATTATCTTGATAAATTTATAAGTACAATAAATTCTTTGTAATTGTGTCGATAAATAAAGTGGAAAACTGTGTGTGTTCACATATCACGGCGATCAATTTTAAAAAATCATTATTACGAATTGGAGTATTTAAATCGCACCCAGTATTCTGCCAAGAACTATATGAAGCCCCACCTGGCTTGAAATCTGGATCCGCCCTTGTTCTGTCTCACACAAAAGTAATGTGGAAACTATCTTAAGTGTTGCGTTTCGTTTGTTTACTAAGATTGCCTGTAGCCTAATTTTTTTTTCTTTTTTAAGTGACTTCTTTTAAACTATAAGATAGCTATTAAGTTTCCCTAATTCTACTCTAAGGAAGACCGAAAAAGATAAGCTGGTATCACCGGCTTTCCAGTTCTGATTTTGCAGCTGGACTGGGTGCCTACAAATCCTACACCATTTTACTAGTGGTAGGTCTCTCATATGTAACAGGCAACCTGGGTAGGTACCACCACAATGTCTATTTCTCCCGCCAAACCATAGTTCAAATGCACTGTTGTGTTCCGGTTTGAACCACATTGTAGCCAAAGTAACTACTGGGCATGAAGAGATTTACGATTTTATGTCTCAAGACGGTGAATGCAGTGGATTGCCAAGCATCGCTTTGTAATTCATGGTGTTGTTTGGTTTTCCTACTGTCCATGAACGGTCGTTTAGCCTATTATCAGGCAAATGGCATGCTCGTATCGCCATTAATTGCAATAAAAAATCCCAAGCCAGCATACTACGAGTAGATTAAACCTTTAGTAGGGATAACATTTTGAAAGAATTGAAATGGCAAAATGTCAAAAATATCCGTTCTCGAAAACCAAAGAAGCATTTTTAGTCATAAATATTATATATAGCTTATCCACTGTAGTTGAGTTTTGTCATTAGCTAATGTATAACCCTTTATAAATACTGAGATTGCGAAGGCCAAAATATCTAGTCACTGTTTATTTATTCAGATAATAAGTACCTAAAGCGCCGTTTCTTAAAACGTCTGCGCCTGTGAATTTTACATTAGCAATTGTAATGGAAAAACTTGTAGGCGTTTCGCACTCTTCTATTGTCTACATTAACGATAGAATAGACAATGTTATTACGAAAAATAAGCAAAATGTTTACCAAATTCACTTATATTAAATTATTTAATCTATATTCTTAATGTTCTGTATAAACTGCATAGGTATCTAGCCAGACAGGCAAATGCGTCGAATATCTGTTGACCGATGTCGCTTTGATCAGACCGCCAATTAAAATGCCTGTCTGCCACAAGCTACCCTCCCACAGTATATCGGGCAAAACGAACAAAGAATTAGCACTCATTAACTCGGGAATATTATTGAGAGCTAGCTAAAAGGGTTTGGTGGGTGCTTAAGTGCCGTAAGTTATCTCACAAGGATTCTGTTGGGCCTCTGCATCCAACAAATTGGGAACATTAGCGATCGAGTTTCAGTGGCTTTGAAAGCTGTATTGTTTTGTGAGTGGGATAAGTGCCTTTCAACATCGTTCGCTAGTATGTAGGATGTATTTTTCGCTGTTTTTCTATTTGGCTTACTATTTCAGATCATCATAATTATTTAATTAATTTTAGCTTGCTGGTGGGTACGAATATTTTTGGTATTTGCATTGCGCTTCACTTACCGTCAATATTACAAAGTGACTTCTATAGAGTGCCAGTATAAATAAGCTTATTATGGCGCAAAGGCTGAATTTAGACTGAGGAATTACGGGCAAGGGTTACTTTTTATCATATGTTTTCACAAGTAATTTAGAGAGCTTTTATTAATTTAATCTTTTTTGGTGTTTTAAATATGCAGCCGACTTGAAGTTTGTTTGTTTGTTATTGTCTGTGTAGGCAATGGAGCTATCAGCAAGCGTTCATCATCGCTCCTGAGCTTCTGAAATGCCATGGACTCAAGCCGCGGCCTACCGTACGGTGAGTACTTTAAAATAAGTGTTTTAACTAGTTCATCATATTTAAGTAGTAGGTAATATTGCAAAATAGTATAGCAACATTGATATAAACATATGGACAGGGCGGAAAGCGCGTAAAGTCCGACGTAAGTGGTGCGCGCGCTCCAGTGCATCTCTGGTGGAGCATTACTGAATCAGTCGTCACCTACAACGATTTTCAAAATGCTTGTTTGTATTATGACAGAAAGATTAATAAAAATAAAGATAATAATTTTTATCTCCATTTAGACAGAATCTATTAAAATAAGTTAAGTAATTAAATATTTATCTTAGCGCTATTTTCACTGTTATCTTTTTGCAACTTCAAATATACTGAAGGGCCTATCCTTAGTTTTGAAAGCAATGATTACACCACATAATTCGTTAGTTAACCATCAATGTTCGCAGAAACAAAATAAATCCAGGCAATAAAAATGTAAAACCATAACCACTTGACCCGCCGCTACAAATCTTAGCAATAACAATACGGCTTCATCGGTGAGTCAATTCTCACCGTAACGGCGGCTATAAATTTTCATTAAAGCCAACATAGTTCGCACATTTCTTTTTTTCGTGTCAAACCCGGCTCCAATTAATTTGGCTGGGAGTCGGGACACTTTCGATTCGTCGCCAAATCTCGAACGTCGAGATCCGGGAACGCCCCGTCTAACTTTTATAATAATGTAATTGGTTTTGTTCTTATTGAGACAAACTTGTTCGACGGATATGTGCGACATTTCCTGTGTCGTGTTAGTATAGAATTTTGTCCAGTTTGCATATATTTTATGACTGTCCTTGATATGAAAATGCAAAACGTTATCGCATATTTTACATAACGAAGAGGTACCTATGTTATTTGAGTCGTTCGCTACTGCGTCATAAGAATTGTCTTATATTACGCAATGTTTACTTAGAAAATTAGCTTCAACCATTTTAAATCATACTATATAGTATTGTACAATAGCTGTCGTTGACAGAATCCTTCCTAGACCTAGACTAGACCCTTGAACTTCCTATATATTTGCAACTCCACTAGACTAGACCCTTGAACTTCAAATATGTTTACAAAACCTCTGCTACACTTGCGCGCATTCATCTTTCCCCACAATGTTTTCCCCTGCCTTCGGACTGAGCGATATAGTCAACTACGTATAAAACACTAGAAAAAATTGCATACATCTATTTTCACGTGGCGGTACACACAAACGTAAACTAGTGCTTTAGTTAAGAGCTCAGCTATACGTCAGGTTGGCGTGAAGATTTATTTATGAAAGCGTAACTTTAAAAACTTGATAAAGTATGGCGCGAACCGTTTACCGTATCGAAGTTTTGCAGACTTGCTTCAGAAATATGGAAGGATATAAATACGGAAAATAAGGCAGTTTATTGGTATCTTTAAACTGTATTTATAAGGGTTATATTAAACGTCAAAATTCTTGCTACAAGTCGATTTATAACAAACTAGTAGGTATAAAGGGTCGTCTGGGTAGGTACCACCGCTTTGTTTATTTTTGGCACCAATCAGCAGTGTTTAATGGTAACAATATTTAGTTTGAAACGATAGAAAATTAAATACTATGTTATAAATAGAATAATAAAGAAGAAAAAAGAGAACCTTAAGTTCTGAGTGGTGTTGCTCCTGTTTATTGGCAGGCATGCCACTTATTACCCAGAAGAGGCCCGGGAGAGAGAGGTTTAAGTCATCATTTTCATAAATAAATAATATTTCATCCATATGCTTTTTTGTACTCTAATGCTCGTATAATATTTTCCAAAAAATATTCATTGCTCAATACCATTTTCAGTCATCGTGGCCTTGTCTTTGGCGTATACCTGTTGCAGTGCCTTATATGTACGATAGCCTTCCCATATTAAATGCAATATTTCAATACTATTGCAGTGCCATGTTATTTCCACTGCCCATTATAAACGAAAATTGTCCAATAACCGCCGGAGGTAATTAAAATCTCCGTTGGGAATTTTATTATAATAAAATTAATACATGAAAACTTATGCATGCGGGGCAATTCCAAGCCCGACCGTTAGTATGTGTCAACTGGTACATTTAAAAATCACCACGTTTTGACCTAAAGTTCTCCTTTGCATGCAGTTGTTTAGGCTAGAGCGTCTCTGTTATGGTGTAAAAGTAATGTGTGTTGTTTAGGATTTAATAAGATAATATTTAAGCACATTGATACATGTTATAGTTCTATACATAGTATTCTGTCTGCCTTTATGTTGGATTTCCCTTTCAGCTATGTCACAGCTTGACATGGCTTATCAACCCTTTCGAGATCAGGAGTTTCGATAGCAATATAGATTAATATAAAAAACTACAAGACAAATATTTATTAGTAAAAGCAGTGTAAATTTCACATTTATTTCAATACGTGAGAAAAATACTTATGTCCGCTGTACCAATTAATTTTCTGACCGTAATGTATCGAGATAAATAAATTTACAGATAAAATTGTCTCTGCACAATGTATTTTATAATTAACTTTGAAATTTCGCTTTTAAATCATTTTGAGTGTAACATGTAATTCCAGTATAACGTCAAAGTAAGAAGACTCAAATAAAATTAAAATATGGACAACGTATTCATTTTGTAGTTTGAAGTACACACAAGCTCCAAGCACCAACGAGCTGTGACGTAGCAACGTTAAAGGATGGGGGACTTGTACCCATGACGCGTCGAGAAATATTATAATTCATCTAAATTCTATTGACTTATGTTGAAACTTGGAATTTCAATTAAAATTTGAATAATATCTATTTTTACACAGTGTTTAAACATGTTTTCTTAATATACATAACAAGAATTTATACCCGTTATCTATAATATTAACAGATACAATATAATAAAATGTGAAGGAAGAAAAATGTTCCTAATTTTATGACAACAAAAAAGGGTATTTTTTTTAAGAATGGTCACTTTTTATTATAACATATGACAGTCTCATTGGTTGCAGAA
Organism: Hyles lineata; assembly: GCA_030180105.1. NCBI lineage: Eukaryota > Metazoa > Arthropoda > Insecta > Lepidoptera > Sphingidae > Hyles > Hyles lineata. The sequence continues at coordinate 12,709,672 of JARJEE010000006.1, read as the reverse complement.
ACTTATTTCTAACAATGACATGATTTATCCATCTGCGCAATTATTAAATTATACTATCTATTTATCGTGTTAACAGTTAAATAATTACTAAATATTATGCTTATTATCCTTTCAATATGAAACGTATTTCAGTGTATTTACTAAATTGCTAGTTGACATGATTACATACCTACCATAAAAACAAATTCACTCACAACTAAATGCTGAATTCGTCCTCTCGACGCATTAAACGATTTAGGTCTAAATATATAATGAATTAAGTTCCATGTTTATTACGGATGGCGGATCCTTTGACAGATCTGCAAACAGCTTTCACGAAAATCAAGCTTTATTTCATTACAATTTATTAATTAAACAAAGACTTAAGCTAAACATTTTATAAACATTTCGACGAAAACGAACAAGGCCACTTATAAATTATTTACTTGTATACTTATTGAAATAAATAATTAATATATTTAGGATTGAGTAGAGTCTGCATTATTTATTAATTTTGGGTTTGCTATTCGAATTTTAAAACCACTCAAAAAATAATTCAATTTATAATACTGCATGTAAGTATTTCACGTTCCATTTCACGCTGGTTGAACGCGCATCGTCCATTATGGTGGGGAATTCCGCTAAATGTTGTATTAAGTTTGAAAGACGCCAAATCTCGACCATTAACTAATGGTAAGCAAACTTCAGTTTCAACGGTTTTCATTCGCTTTAGTTTTAATCTGGGATGAACGCTGTGCAGATAAAGTACGTTGAAACATCGGGTTTCTGTTTGCCTTTCAAAGAGCTTTATTTAGACGATTAAACATTACACACTTTGGCAATCGTACGTCAACGTGTCTTTGTGGAAGCCAAAATAAAAAATAACGACTTTTGAAAATACGAAATTAACGATCAATGAATAATAAGTAATTTTCACGTAGCTATTGTATATTTATACAACAGCTTATATTTTTTTTATATACGTAACGATATAACTGCGCAAGTCTGGTTTGCACAAGCATCATTTTAGTCAATGAGTAATGAGTATGAAGTTTGTACAATTATTTGCACATACACGCTCATATATACTGATGCAAACTGTGTAGCGGCTATTAGAGACTGTACTTACCGCACCATTACCGTTGCAACTTCTGCAAAAAATAAAAAAATCAAAAACGGCTGAGAGACCAAGACTGTTGTGAATGATTTTTTTTACTAATTCAGGGGGGCTGCAGCCCCGCAAATAAGGGGGCAAGAAAATTATCCTTCAAAAGTTCCTTTTTCATTTTGACTTACGGACCTCCGGAAATATTCAAATTCCTGTTATGACTCGTATATTAAATTTAATTTTCGATACTAAGCTAAACCAGTATACACGCTTTTAAATCCACACTGCGCTGCCGCTGTATCAAGGTTATGTTTATTTTTAGCCATATTATAAAAAAACCACTAAGAATTTAAAATGAAACCTTACCATTTTAAATTAAATATACAGCGATATTATTTTATTTATATTTTAAACCCAAAAATACTGTAGTGAGAAATTCTCGAAGAAATATTTTTCGCGACAAAAGAATAGCTACTACAATTTTCCATATTTCAAATGTCATCACTATGGTTAGGCCCAAGATATATTGTACCAAATTTCAGGCTTACTCTATGATATCGCCAGCGCTTCTTTATAAGTAGGCTGAAACATTTTTTTGTATTCGGTACAGGAGGAAAAGCTATTAAGCTCCCTTTTCGGGGGAGGCCGAAAGGGGTATGTTAGTTATGTCTCTGTCCTTCCAACCCGGCACGCTCAGAATGTAGCCCGGCTGGGTCCCTAACAAATCTATGCCAGCATAATGGCTATAAACCCCTCGATAAATGTCGCGACTTCAAGCTGTTTTAGAAACTGTCGAATCCATCCATCTAATACATTCCATCTTGTGAGTGAACTTTAGACGCTGCACTTTTCGATAATAATCCTAGAATTTTTCGGTTCTATAAATTTATAATAACCACGAGAGGAGACTAAACATCTTAGTGTAGTGTCAGTATTAATTATTATTGATACAAATGTGTATGAAAAAAGTGCTTATATTGGTTTTAGGCTATATAATTTATTTGCTAACAATATTCGCATAAACTTACTAACAAAAACTTCCATACATAAATATGCACTGAAATTCTCCAATTTAATCACCTAATATAAAAAAAAACTTATTTAAATAACGTTCTTATAATCCTAATGCATAAACAATTAACACATAAAATAAACAATTCATTAATTTAAATTTTATTTTGTTTTTATATTACATTATTTTAATAATATGCTAGCACATTACTTAAATATACATTAGTTCTGAATGGCAACTATTAATATAACAATACTTGAATTTTCTTATAAGTTAAAATAATTTAGCGATCGTGTTCATTATTGGTGATACAATCATATCACTGGTCACATTACTGGTTTTGTAGGAGTACCCGGCCCCCGCTATCAAAGCCAATCCCAGTACGGTAAATACTCTCTTTAGAATCTGCAACAAAAAATATAGACGGACGTTAATTAGCAAGGAAGGGAAAAGGAGTCCATTTTTTAATCTCTCGTCGCTTTCAACGAATGAATAAGGATTTTAAAAATTGAATTGAATAAATCATTCGAAGAACAAGTTCGCTGAGTTATACTAAACTATTTTCTAACATATTAATTATCCAAGATTATGTTAAGAACTCATTAACAACTAGCGCGCTCAAATCCCAGGGCTCACATCTGACTTTTCGGAGTTATGTGTGTATTGATAGTCAATCACCACGCGCTTTTTTGGTGAAGGAAAATATCGTGAGAAAACCTGCATACCACAGCAATTTAGAAGAATTTATATGGTATGTAAAAGTCCGCCGACCCGCACCAGGCCAGCGTGTTAAAATATACAGCCTACCCCTTTCAATCAATCAGTTCAATCTCAAAGTAAAATATAATTGAAAACATCAAAGAGGCTATATCAAATCAATTTAAAAAGTATAGGTATGTATCAAGGAATCACGCTCACGCCACACCATTTCTCTGGAAGTTTTCATAGAGATTTGAAATTTTATTTTGATTTAGGTTCTCAACGCAAATCAATAATGAATATAATAAATGACGCATGTATTCATTTATGTAAGCCTTAAATCTATAAAATTCGCTAAAACAAAACTGTCAATTCTATATATTATATGAACTTCGCTGACCCACAATACGGCAGCGTGGAAAAGCGTCATTGAAAAAAGCGTTGTCTAGAATTGGTATTTATTTTAGGTTAACATAGACTGCCTTAGTGGCGTAGTTATACTACGACATAATTTCAACGCTGAGATTTCGGGTTTGATTCCGAGGTCGGGTAAAGCATATTAAATAGTTCTATTCATTATCAGCGCGTAGTCAGGAATTTGAGCTCGATACGGCGATAGACGCGTCCCTATCACATCGTGGGACGAAACACGCATGGTATAACATGGATGGCTTAGTAGCACCTATAAGTATACCTTTAGGGGTAAAAGGTTTCTTGGAAAAAGGCGTGAATTTATGTATAACATAGAGGAAGGAAAACTCACCTGATCCTGCCACTGTCTATTCCTCACGCATTGACTGTAAGGCATCGTGGAGAATGAGATAGAGTTGTACAAAGGGACCCAGGTGTTGGGCAGCAGCCAGAACAACATGTCATCCATGGCCTTGCGTATTAAGTACGATGGCCTCGTCACTAAATCACGCATCTGTAAGCGTCAGACAATGTCAACATGCATTTTGTTATTCATTATTCTGATTTTGATAGTATAAAGGATGTGAAAAGAATGTTGCGGGTATTGTAATGGATTATAAAATCTATAATAAAAATATAATCTTACAATCTTTTAGAAACTTCGTCGACGTTTTCAGTAGCCAGAAATGAGTGTAACAACATGTGTAATCATTATTAAATTTGTCGTTACATTTTGCTACGGCCTCCTTTCGAAACTTACATTTTAATTATTACTCAAGTTAATTATAAACGAGTTATCCAATTTAAAAAAAACTACAGCGTCATAAAATATATTATTTGTAAAATTTACGTAATTATGCAAAATGGGCCGAAAATTTTTCGAAAACATACCACCTTAATTGGCGTAATCAAAATCACATTAATTAACTAATTCAATTAAAATCCTAAAGGAATAAATGTAAAAGTTCTATGTATAGATCAATATATCGCAACATTTTAGCAGTGTAATGAACTTGAATGAAATAAATTACATATTAGTTTCTACTTTCTATGCAAATACAATAAATTTGAATTCGGACCTTACTTAACAATAATTGATCGAAGACATGTCAAGGCCTACACGTAATATTTATATATGAATTTGAAATGTTAAAAGGTTATTTTATGTCTATACCGCTGACTAATTGAAGTCCGCCATGATATGCAACTTCATAGAAACGGTAAAATAGACCTAGAAATTTTGTGATACGTCATCTATGACTATCACTGATTGATTGGTCTTCAACAAACATTACCAAATTGAAATGTTTTAGTGACCTTTATATGGAAAGTTCCCGCACTCCTATTAGATCGCTGGTGGCTTGTAACCGCTACATAGATTCCATTCGAAATTTGCTTCAGGTTGCCAGTCATCTTAATGGCTACAAAATACAGACCCTATGGCTACATCAAAATTCCGCAACAATTACAACTTAACAACTTCATAGAAATAGAGAGTCTATCAAGATTGTAATATCTATGCCTATATATCCATTACTGTTCTGAAGATAGCCCTATAACTAATGGACAGATAAAGAACTATCTAATATGGTACATGATAAATACGCCGTTATAAAATAAATTTATTATAGAAGTAAATCAATAGGTACTATATTGGAGACTGTCCCGCCCTCACACTGCCACTGCAACTTACAGGAGTCAGGATCAACAGTGGCACGCATTGTATGACACCGAGCATTGAAGCTTAGCTTTCTCCACGAATGTTTAACTTGTCTTTAACGCGCAACAAAATTAATCATGAAGTTAAATAATAGGAAGAGTTGGTATTATTTTTGTTCACTTCCCTCCGTAGCAAAGTGGGTGACAAATCAACGGACTAAAGAAGTAAATTACCTCTGATAGGGACTTAATGACGTAAACAACTCTTCATTAATTAATTTCAAGATATCGGTCTTGCTTCCTTTGAGGTTCTAAATACGTTTATGAACTACCGCAAAGATAGTAAGCCCTGAATAGCGTAATTGAAGTAAAATTGTACTTAAGTCGGCTCCAAGTTGGCAGTGGACAAAATAAACCAACGTAATATAATTTAATTCATTCTAAATTTTGTACATAAATCACATATCAAGGAGTTTTCAACCTTCAAGCTAATAATTTTAAAGCTTTAAAACCATGTAGCTTAAGAATTATTGAAAACTTTTACATCTATCGATAACCTTTTTTGCCTTCAACTTAAGGCTTTAGACAATAGTCTGTACTATCAACTTCTTTATAATGAAGGTAGCAAAAATGTTTTTTATCAATAATTTGATATAGATTTAACAAAACTTAGCACCATTGGCATCAGAATGTTTAAGCTTAATGTTTAATGCATTAGGTAATGAAAGAAGGCCATCCTGAAATTGACTCTTGGTCCAACCATAACCCTGCTTACCTCTATATAGTTATAAAGCGCCAAATCACTAATCGCAAACGTATCTTCCCATCTAGTGTCGGAAAACTCTGGTAGGACTTTACTAAGATCATCGTTGTGTTTCTGCAATAGTTTATCCAGAATTGCGCAGTCCTCGAAACCAGCGTTCATGCCTTGTCCGTAGAAGGGAACGACCGCATGCGCAGCGTCTCCTAGGAGGAGAACCTTGTCGTCTATATGATACGGACGACACTGAAAGATATGTACAAAAGAAGGATTACTAAATAGCACTCAAAAAAATATAATCATGAGTTGGCTCACTCACACTCGAATTCATTTAGTTTCATTTAATTTCGCGCATAATCTTAATAAATTGAGCAAAATCTGAATAAAATCTTATCTTAAAAAAAAAATGACTACTTCTAAATCTTAATCCTCAAGAAAATAAAGTTAAAAGTAAATATCAGTCTAGCAGGTGATTCAAGAAATAATGAACTGTTAAAATAAAAAGAACTGCATCTAATTACCTTAATAGCAACCAGAGGCGATGGTTTTCCAGCAAAAAAGTCCTCCACTAATTTATTTTTCCCAATCAAACTTATCGAGTCAGGGAAGTATTTTTCAAAGAATTCCAGTAGCTTTTCTTCTGTATCAAGGTTCTTGAATTTAATAAATGGCATAAATAGTGTTACTGTCCACGAACAGTCTTGATTTGGTAGCGCTATCATCATGAATTCGCCTCTGGGCCAGATGTGAAGGTAATTCGCTGGCATCTGAAACTAAAATTGAAATAATAAGATATCGATTCAATACGGAAAAGAAAAAAGAAAACGGAGACGGTAGAGTAGAATTAAAATAAATACGCGATTAAGAATTTTGATATTCACAAAGGTACAATTTTCTATTCGAAGTTATTAATCTTTCTTCAAAATGTGATAAATTTGTAAATAATGATATGTTAAACACTATGATTTATATCACGAGTTTTACTGTAAACCATGAATTAACTGTCCAACAAGAGCCCAAAAATATTGAAAAATGAAATAGTTATAGGTATTAATGTATCACACAATGATTTATCACTCTATACACATTCTTGCCAAGTAGGTATTCTTTAATCTTTCTACACCGTTAATGATCTAAAATAATATGGCTTTACAACAGTGAGTTTGTATTTTCTTCCATTCCGTTTTGTATAGCAAAATGAGGTTTACGTGTAAATTGTTAAACATCAGCTTACTCCTGCACAGCATACTATCAATATCAAGTTTAAAAGATTATACAAACATTCTAGGTGATCCTAATAAAAGTAATGATAACACAATTACATGCATTGAAAAAATTTCGAAACAATATTTTCCCTGTGGAACCCACGTGACAATAGTGACACAAAACAAAGACGTAGATCAGCTTATTCAATCAATTAGCAAGGAAAACTGTTATAGCTTCATAATAAAGTTTCGACATGGACATAACTGGCTGGTATGGAATGATGTTTACGTAATAATATCTGAGGATGTGGCGGAGTTTCTATCTATTGTATCCTACTTAAACAAAGATATCCTTTGGAATCCAAATGGCGCCTTTGTAGTCACTTTGAAGAATGTTGATCCGAGTGAAGTTTCAAAAGTAATGAAAATATGTGTGTGGTATAAGATATACAATGTACTACTATTAATACCGTCTGACATTAATAACTCAATTATGTTTACGTATTATCCTTTTGGAAAAGAAAAATGTGGTGATAACATTGATCCCGTCAATCTTGGAGGTTGTGATGACATCAACAATAGAATAAATATATTTGCCAACAAAAAACCAACTAGCTTACAGAATTGCAGCTTCAGGGTAATAGCTAGCGATGACGGTCCGAATTTTATTTTCGATTCAAGTAATTTTATTAACGGTGAATCTGTTCTCGGATTGGAACAATACATATTACAAACAATCCAAGAAAAGGAAAGATGCGAATTTAGCTATACGCTTGTACCCGACCATCACTACGGCGTTGTATTACCAAATGGCACTGCTACTGGCCTTCTGAAATCTTTGGAAGAAAATGAAGCAGATATAGTTGCTGGAGGATTTATTCTCATTCAAAATAGACTAGACAGGTTTGGCTTCATTTCCGGAATTAATTACGCATCATTTAGCGTTTTCATCCCAAATATAGACGATCCTGGTTGGAAAGATGTATACAAAGAGTTTGGACCTATCACATGGATATTGATAATATTTACGTTTGGGTTAATGGCAGTTATATGCAGAAAGATACTTAATTCGATACCAAACAGTCCTCGAAACCGCAACATACTCCTCAGTTTATGGGGTTACCTTGTAGGCAACGCCAGCACTAAGTTGGCAAAAGAAAAAAAGTTGCGAGTAATGATGGTATTTTGGCTGTGGTTCTCGTTCTTCATTACTAGCTTTTACTATACAGCTTTATACAGTTTGGTAACTAGACGAGTGCAGATCAAGCGCCATATGAATCCTGAAAATTTAGCCGAGCTCTCGTACCAACCTTGCATTACCGACTCCACCAGAGAGTTTTTCCTCTTTGCGTATAATCAGGATTTACCTCAGGGTAAATATTACCCAGAATGTCGATATACTGAGAGTGCCTTAAAATTCATAGCATCTAGGAAGGATTTATACGCTATTGAAATGGATTATGCGTACGCACTTCACAAGTTTAATTATATTACTGAAGAAGGCGTTCCGAAACTTGATTCTTCCCAATTTTCTAATAACATCTACATAGGTTTTTATGTTAATAAAGGTTTTGCATTCAAGAAATTGATGCAAAATTACGTACACGTTATGCAAGAGAGTGGATTGTTAAACAGACAACACAATTTGATACTACGGCAGAGCAGGTCGGCAACACGACGACGAAAGCAGCACTTGAAGAGAAAACGTATGGCTGACTTTTTGCTACACTACATCCTACTTCTTCTAGGGTGTAGTATTTCATCCATATGTTTTATATCTGAGATAGTTATTCGAAAACGAGGTAAGGACCGCAACAATAAAAAGTGATTTGGATCTATAACATAATAATTTTTTATTTACACTAGCAAGTATATTTTTTATATCCAACAGCCACTTACATAGTCTCGACCGTAGGGTCGATTAAGACTAAGACTTAGTGTAGACTAAGACTTAGTGTAGACTAAGATTGAGTTTTGTATCGTGGATATCAGAAACTACGAGATACTTTGGTACAATATTACCTGTGGTAGTTAGGAATATGTGGTAAAAAATATATAATATTGGATATATTATGTGACGTATAAATTTGTACAAATCGTGGTAATATAAATTATCACCTCATATCATTCCGTTGTCTTGAAGAAAATATAATTATACGATGTGAATAACGTTTATCATTTATATGTCTGCTTGGTACGCTGACGTGCATATCTGGTGCCTCAATATTAATAAGAAGGGATCAGTCAATGATCTGAAACGAAGTTCGGATGTTCAAACTAATCTTACACTTAACAACCTAATTAATATTATAACACACCTGTAAAACCACATTTTTTAATAATAAAATAAAATTTTGATATATGCGTAAATAATTATCTTTATGCGATCTAACGACAGACTAGATACTGGTGGTGTTTATCAGATAGGGTACCTACTTGGATTCTGACACTAGAAAAACATATTATACTAGATATGTAACCATTACTATTCATAAATAATATCATTATTACCATCTTAAGCCACAGCAAAGTCTACTTCCAAATAAAAGCCTCCACTTAGGATTCATACAACAATCTGTGTGTAGCGGGCTGCTTCTGGCGATTTCCTAAAACTTCAACTACATCGTCACCCTATATGTGGACGTCCAACCTTGAGCTTGCCGGTATAGTCTCAAGTTAAAAACTTTCCAACCTTATCGGCAATCACTTACGATCACTGCTACTTTATTTTACTAATATGTTGGACTATGTGGCTTATATTTTTCGATAGATTCCGTCAATCTTTATTTACTCTCGTACAGAATTGTACATAGACCCCATTATAACTCGTTTATCGGCCATAAGCACATTTATGATGCCTTGCCACATGAGAAATCGATATTCAGGCTACATAATACATTTTCTGTTGGCTATTGAAAATATTTTACCAAGAAAGTACGAATTTTGGAGGTCCAACAATCCTAAAGACAGACTCTCAAAAGAGACCAATATATCTAAATGAACAAAACTATCCATAAAATACTTACTCCACCGGCTTCATCAGCCGGTATACACAACTCCAAATATCCATGTTCAATGTATTTCTGACTGAAGTCGAAGAGTGGCTCCTTCATCATAGATTTGCGTACAGCGGAAAATGCGCCGTCGGCCCCGATGATAAGGTCGGCAGTTACAAATACGGTTTCTTTGGTATCGGTTCTAAAATTTTACAATAAGAGAGATGTCAATATTTATCGTCTCCTTTTCGTTATCCATGCCACAGACTTATTTGGTTCTGGCTAATATGACTTATATTCCATGTCGAAGAATAACATCAGCCCCTTTGGGTTTTTTATTCCACCATGTTGACCTCGTGTGATTTGACAGACAGCCTTTTAATTTGTTATGCAAAACTTTTAGGAATCCGGATTTATTTTGAGATATTGATCTTCATTATTTTGTATTCTGTTATCACTCATATAATTATGGATCAGCTCCCTTGCTATTACTATCAAGTGATCAGCCAGAAAAATAATAATACAATTATCCATCCATGAAATAGCGTGGTAAAACATCATGGAGGTTTACAGCAAATGGGGCGAGGCATGAGGTATAATTTATATATTATTGTATATTATTTACACGGTTTATCAGTAGCTAAAATTCTAATTTTTACTTATAATTAATATTTGAGAAAATACATGTATAATATTATAAGTACAATGGATACTTACTTGAGAAAAGTTAAATTGCCCTTCTTCAGGTTCGAATCAATCAATTTGTGATTAAAGAATCTTTCTACATTGTTGTAGCTTTCCGACTCTGAAATATTCAAATAAATTATTTAGAAATAAAATTACACTCGATTATTGAAAACAATTTTTGTAAAATATTGCCGATATATTTTCCTAAATGTGAATATATTCTGTAAAATATGTTCTTTCTTGTATACAACCACCAGGAATAAACGATGATTTATAAAACACAGTAACATGTTACACCTTTACTTAGTTAATAAACGATAATTTGTATGGATATGTAACATACTCAAATAGATTTTGGGTGGTACCACAACTTTATCTATTTCTCTAGCCAAGAATTAGTGTGCAACATTTGATATTGGGGACTATGTCGCGAGTAATTAAATGTATGTAGGCCGATGAGCGCAGTAAAATGACACGCAAATGACATGCTTAGTAGTTGCTAGTTTTAAGTGGCTCTGTTTCTGTTTACAAACAGACGTGACCTTTACATATATACATAATATCAGCGTCTCGTTATTCTAGTTAACAAAAAATCTAAACGGAACCATCTTGAGAAAAAAATAAAAATTGGCTCCTAAACGTGCCATTCATGTTCGACAAAACATTATAAATAAACAGCCTTGAACAAAATATACAACCAAAGAGGTGCGTATATTTTTTATAATTCCATGAAATTTTAAAATGATTCTTATGTGTTCACCAGATTATACATTAATTAAGAATAGACAAATTTTATTCACCTTGCAAAAGAAGACTGTTCAAATAATTACGGCCCACGGAGTAAATGCCCTGGAAGGAAACAAAATATTAACATAATAATGGTGTCTTAGATCTCATTGTAGGTTTATAAAAATATTTTTTTTTTTTAATAAACTCAGTTCAAACTTAAGCGCATCTAATGTGCAACATAGTAACAATGTGTCCATTTATGCTCCGAAGTTATTTTCCACCGAGTGTTTTTTCCATATATTTGCATAAATATTTTGATGTTATATAGACAAGCAATAAACTCAGGAATTAAGTTACGTTCTCAAAATGATAAGACTTGAAATATTTTATTATGTACAATCATTCAATTTATATATTTTAAGGCATATATATTATAATTCAGACACTATTCTTACTAAAATGATGGTAGAAAACCGTTTTAGTGATTTTAAAATATAATAGTCTGAACGGTCAGATACCAGGTTCTTACAGAAAACGGCCACGAAAAGATCTTCTATTGCATTTCGCCAGTTGACAAAGATAGCTGAAGCTCTACATAGTACATACATAAACTCACGCCTTTTTCCCAGAAGGGGTAGGCAGAAGTACAACCATGACACCATCGTTTCACCTTGAAATATCCGTCCCACTATGTGATAAGGGACGAGCCTATCACCAGATCGGGCACAAATTCCTTACTTCCTCCTAATAATGAATAGAAAAGTTCAATATCATTTTGCCCGACCCGGGATTCGAACCCGAAACCACAGCTTTGCAACCATACAGTAGTACAACTGCGCCACCGAGAGAAGCACCGCTGAATGTCTACCAATTCAATAAAACCACTTATTTCCCCTGTTTTCACCAGACGTAGAAGTTATCTATGGATGAACATTTACCATTAGCTGCTTCCTACACAGTAGAGCTTGTGATATAAAAGGGATTGAATGTCTTTAAATGTGTGAATCTTAGGGAGCACGCCGAACTATAATAATATATAATCGAGCATGATGTATTACTGCTTTTGAATATGCAGCAAATATGACCAAAGCGCTTGGCTATATATTTATCAATTGGAGTGGTATCAAAGTTTAATTATGCCAATGAGTCTATTCCACAGACCACAAGTTAAAAAGCTCATTTAACTATCGAAGCGATAACCTTTGTATGTATGTATCAGCCCATATACGTCCCACTGCAGGGCACGGGCCTACTCTGCAATCGAGAGTTCGATTGAGAGTGGTTAGGCCATATAGTCCACCACGCTGACCTAGTGCGGGTTGACTAAACACTTGGGCTCAATTGCACAAACTAACTTTGCCAATAACTTTGACCTTGAAAATATCAATCCCATACATTAGCAAGGTCAAATAAGTCTCAAATGTATGCCGATGACAGTTTAAAAGGCAAAGGTATTGGCAAAGTTAGTTTGTGCAACTCAGCCTTAATTTTAAAGTATAAACTGTACCTGCTTGGTCGTGGCATCGTAAGGTATGACGTAAGTGGAGCCATCCAGTTTGTGGATCCGACGTCCAAACATAGGAATCCCATGGTTTTCAATCATGTGCTTCTCCAACCCCACATCTCTCAACGCAGTCCTGCCTCGTATTGACAACGCAAGGTTTATCGACCTGCCTCTCACTTGCGGTGTTTTACGTATATCTGCATTGAATAAGAATATAATTAGGTATGTTTTTATACAGTAGGTTCGGCAAACGAGCTAATACCTGATGGTTAGTGAATACTGCCACCCATGAACATTCACTTCGCTTCGATTATGAATTTGTTAAATCGAGAGGGGAGCGTGAAGGAAAAAAGGAAAGGGGTTTTGAGTCTCCGGCATTCTCACTCAAAGAACTAAACGCGGCAGCAAAGCTGTCTTCACGTCGATCTTATGTGAGATAGGGGTAACGCCCTGGTTGAGCCTGCCCATTCAGGCTGAGTCAAATACCCTATTGAAAGCTTTCATTTTTTTAACTGAACTATAAACCTGTATTGGCTTTAGAATAGTTATTACCTTTGGAAGTCTCCGCAGTAGCTTTTATTTTAAATTTAGTCTCCTATACCAAAAAACCTCATATCTAGTCAGTTGCCTCTTCATAATTGTAATTTCACGTGATGCTTAAAATAAAATCTATTTGTAGTCTTCCGATTTTTTTTCGGTGTATAATAAACTAATACCGGTCAATTATATTGAAACTAGTTTGACAAAGTCTGCACATCATCTGCCTAATGTTCCATTAATTTGAATTCGTGAGGAATTTAAAATACCTATATATGTATTTTACTGAGGAACCGGTTATTACTTTTCTTTCATATTGATAACTTAATAAAATTTATTTAAAAAAATAAACCGACTTCAAAACTGCAATAAAAAGAGAAATAAAAATAATCTTATAATAGATCTAAAATACCTAAATAAGCCAACATTTTTGATGTGTTTTTAATTCGTGTTCAAACGCTGATATACGAGAAGACTAATATACCCAAAAACTGTGCAATTCTGACAACATTACATACATACACATCGAATATGTTATAAACTCCTTTTTTTTTTTAAGTGAATTAAAAATCCATTACGTTTAGTTGGTTCTTCTAGTCGATTCTAGTAATAACTTAAACGTACAATTGTCGATGATATTAAAATGCTCGGAAAAACGGAGATATGTGCTTTTCGGAAGTTCACACATTTAATGTAATAAGCTGTTTATATTTTAAACATGTATATAGTAAACGCAATGCTAGTTCACAAAACTATGCTATTATAAAAAAAAAATCCTACATTTTGAAATACCAAGAAAACCTAAAGTCAAACTACTGAGTCCTGAGGTCTCTCATTTTCCGCATTCGACCTACATATATGATGGGGCTGGCATGCCTAATTAAAGTAAAAGTCCCTAAAAATAAATGAAAAAAAAACTACATAATATATATTATCTTTATATGAAGATAAGAATCTTCCTTAACAATAATTTATTAATATGCTGATATTTAAGTCATAAAACATAACCATTCAATAAAACGTTCGCTCTGATAATACCGAACGTAAGCAGATAATCAGCTACAGCAACAATATTTCGTATACTTAGTATGTCTTTACATAAAATAACTTATTTTCAATATATATAATTAAAAATTCAAATCCTAGTGCCACAAAAAAAAAAGTTCAGGAATAGAAATACACGTTTATTTTCGCATTTATGTCTTTAATCTTTATCTATTTATCTTTATTATAATAATAGATACCGTAAAAGTAGCTCCATCGAGTTCAGTAAAATTTGTATCGATATACGGATACAATCAAAGCAAATAACGCTATTAGAATTTACAGCGGCCCGTTACAATGAGCCATACATATATTTCGTACACAAAAGAATAAAAAATAATGCGCCACTAATACAATATTTTTTTTTTTTTTTTTTTTTTTTATAATGGCCCGGCATAGTGGCGGCATTGCACCTGATGGTAAGCGCAAATGCCGCCCAGGCATCGGACGGCAGTCCCATGCCAATGGAAACAATTATGCCGGCCTGCTAAGGTGCCTCTTCACACCACGGCGGAAGGACCCAGGATTGTAGGAAGGAGGGAACACGTGAGATGGCAAACAATTCCACAGCCTGACGGTGCGGCACAAAAAAGAATTATAGAACCGTTTGGTTCGCGCCGGGATGGTTTGGACCGACAAGCTATGGCTTCGCAAGCCAGCCCGCGTGGTTCTGGTAAGGAATGGAGAGGAGGGGATCAAGTTATACAATTCCTCAGAGCATTCCCCGTGATACAGGCGGTAGAACACGCTTAGAGAGGCGACATCCCTCCGGAGTTGTAGCGACTCTAAGTTGCTCGTAACGTCTGCATCATTGACAATGCGGATGGCCCGCCGCTGCAATCCATCCAAGGCATCGAGCAGGTACTGGGCGGATCCATCCCAGAGGTGCGAGCAGTACTCCATACCCGGCCGGACCTGCGCTTTATATAAGCGACAAAGCTGACCGGGCGTGAAAAACCGACGCACCCTGTTCAGGACTCCAACCCTGCGTGATGTGGCAGTTATTACGCCCTCGATGTGGTCCCTTGGATTGAGATCACAGCGGATATCCACACCAAGGATACTTAGGTCATTCCGCATTGAGAGGGGAGCACCCTGAAGAATGGGGAGGGGAAAAAGAAAGACTAGACTTCTTTCGTTTTTTTTTTCAACATAGATATTGGTAAAGTTTCTAAGATCTAGTCTTGTGCCGTGTGCATCAGGACTTACGAGATACTTTTCGGTCTCACAAACACCCAAACCCGAAAAAAATACCTATGGATCACACAAATATTTGTCTCGGTGCGGGAATCGAACCCGCGGCCTCACATTTCACAGCCAACGTCTAACCCAACGTGCCACGGAGGCTGCTGCAAATAAATGCATTATCTCAAGGTACACTAGTCCACAGTATCTCTCAAGGTCCACTAGTTCAAAATATCTATGAATATGTTCAAAGACACAATTTCAATCCAAAATCTACTAAAATTTAAAGTTTCATGGACGTATTTTTATTCATCGTTAGATTTAGTGCATATTTACTTATTTATACACTTTATTGCACACAAAAAGAAATAACAAAAAACAAACTAAAAACAACTTGCAAATCTAAACAACTTGCATATCTACGTCAAAATTATTATCTCAAATTCGTCACTTCTTTGTGCACTTAATTCTTATAGCATTTATTAATTCAATTGAATTAACGAAACGTCCTCGGAATGAAAACACTATGTTCAAAAGATTAAAGAATTAGAAAAATTCGAATGTTGCTCACCTTCGCGGTATTCGTAAATTCGCACTCGATGTCCTCTTTTGGCTAAATACAGCGCTTCGAGTGAGCCCACCTGGCGACAAATATTAATATATATAAATAACAATTTCACTCAATGGCTCAGCCCCACAAGAAGATCCCTGTGTACTAGAAATCGTAAACAACAGGGTCACATTTTTTTCCATTCCTTCCTTTCTACCAACAATACATATGCCAATGCAAGGATCCAGCCGGCAATTTTCGGTCCCATTGCGAACTTTTATCCACTTTGACACCGCTATGCAAATCATAAGCTGGTGTCCCTAAGAGACTCGCCGAGGTCCGGAACTCGGTGTCAATTCTTTGCGTGCCACTGTTGATCCTGACTGACAAGAGTTGTGGTGGGTGATAGATATGGGCAAAAAATACTCTGTCTGTCTGTCTGTATCAGCCCATATACGTCCCACTGCAGGGCACGGGCCTACTCTACAATCGATAATACGATTGAGAGTGGTTAGGCCATATAGTCCACCACGCTGGCCTAGTGCGGGTTGGCGGACTTACATACCATAGAAATCACTATGGTATGTAGGTTTCCTCACGATGTTTTCCTTCACCGTTATAGTGCGTGGTGATTGACTATCAATACTATTGTATACTATCCAATTCCAAAATATTTTTTGATTGCGAACTAGTAGATTAGCGGTAACAAACAAATTCTTATTATTTAACTTCTTCCTTTCTCTTCAGCCAAATTACTGACTTTATTAAAAACAATTTCCTTTCTTATCCTCGCTTTAAACATAAAAATCCTAAATACTTATAATTCGTCATTATTAATCTACGTTGGGTTGATGCGATTGAATTTATTGAACCCCTACCTCCTAAAAAGTCAGCAGTTCTGTACAAAATTACGCCTCTCTAACAAAAAAATTTAAAACTTCAAAGTCCTGAACCACTTGCAAAATTTATTTTTGAGTATTGTTTTACGCGTGACCCTATGTAGGTATTTTTTGAATAGAAATTGCCTATACATATGACTTCGCATAAAATTAGCTATTAGATTGAATATTAAAGTTCATATTACATTACCTACATTGCTTACATAACCTCAATCTCCTCAATTTAAAATGTGAACATCCTAAACACCATGAATCACCTCATTATTTATTTGTGACTAGCTGTGCCCGCGACTTGATTCGCGTGGAATTTAACAAAAACTTTATTTTTCAAAAATAAAAGAATATTTCTAAAATAAATGTAGCCTAAATTACTCCTTATTATATCAGCTACCTGACAATAAAAGGCCCGTCAAAGTCGGTCCAGCCATTTCAGAGATTAGCCGGAACAAACAGACAGACAGACAAAAAAAATCTAAGGTCATTTTGTTATAGGTATCGTGTATATAACGATATGTAGTTGGACATTTTTTTTATTTTCACTTTACAACAGACACTTTAATTTTATTTATATGTATAGATGAAAAATACAATTACAACTTGATATTACCTACCACACATAGTTTCAGTCCCCACCCCTTCAGTAAATGTGAAATTCTGCGAAAAATGAATCACTGACGAAATCAGCTACGTTTTAAATATTGCTTTTCAATCATACCTTCAGACTCAATAAAATGATAATGTACTTATATTATTTTTACGTCAACCAAAAAACCTAATGAACTCAGCCACCCACGTGTTATAATACCATCTTTGATTTGAAGGGTTTAATGTGAATGTGAAATGTGAAGGTTTAATGTTTTGTGCGGAATTCCGATTGGTTTTCCAAAATAAAAGTAGCTTATGTTACTCCCGCAAAAATTAGCTATCAGCCATTGACAGTCCCGTCTAAATCGGTCCTGCCGTTCTCGAGATTAAGGGTAACAAATAGAAATATTATTTTCGCTTTACAAAATGTACCCGCCCCGGGATTCAAACCCGGGACCTCTTTCTTTGTAATCGTACCGTAGTACAACTACGTCACCGAGGCTATGAATGGACTATATTTTGATACAAAGTTAAAATATTCTTGAATCGTTTTTAAATCAATTAAATTATATAACTGAAATGAATAAATAAATTATTTGCGGCATAGCTAGAATAATAATTGCTAATAACCGAGTAAAGAATTTGGTAACAATAATTTTATTTTGCGATATTTTCAAAATACACCACTGCAATGAATGTTACTTCTATTCAGTATAAAATTATTTTATGAATGCTTACTTTAATTTCGTATAGAACTTTAAAAATAATTTATAATGAACTGCTAATTCGAATGAAGTGTTCATATTATTTAGGCGAATATTACATGTTAATCAAAATTAAAGCGTATAAAATACGAAAATGGTTTAAAAGAATGTTGTTACTGGACACGATTACGTAGTTGAATTAATAATTCATCATTATTTATATTTGATCCGAAATATAATAAGCTATAATCGCGACCTAAGCCAAGGACAGATTCTGTCAAAATTCACTGATTTAGAGATGTTACTAACACAAGATCACCACTTAATTGTTATATTTGTTACGTCCATTACTTTCATATCACTGTAAACACATAAGTCAATAAATAAATCAAACGAACCAACGTGTTATGCCATTTGAGTTAATATGATGAAATAATACAAAGAATTCAACAAAAATACTTACCAAGCCACCTCCCACAATGACTATATCCAACCTCTTTTTGGAGGACCCATTTTGTAAAGTGGTCATGCCGATATTTTGAAAGTTAAGACGTACGTCCGGAATTACTTTTCACGATATTTTTTTCAATTAATGAATACCTGGAGGTGTTCACCAGAATGCGTTCAAGCCGAGACTAAGCGTGCATGCAGGACCAACACACACCGGCAGTTAGAGATAAGGTTTCTATCAATAAAGATCGAATGTCTTCGCGTTTGTTGATTGATCTGACCCTCAATAAGTTCACATTGTACGCCTAATATTGCACAATATTACGGTGACGCTTAACATCAATTAGCAACATCTATTTTAAATAAAACTCGTTTGCTAGTTTTTCTGTAGAGAATATTTTTTAATACTAGGGGATAATTTTTATATCCAAATTTTTTTTTTGACTAATAATTAGTCCAACAATCCTTCAGTAATATGGGGTTTGCTATTTATTTATTTAAACAAGTTTTTAGTTAAAATTCTCAATATTCGCAAATGAAGTTGTAAGTAACAATACTAGTTTGACTGCTTGATCGGTATATACTAACCAAGTGGTGAAATAGATAAAATTGATTAAATGCAATAATACCGCATCACTGACACATAAATCATTTGCAAATTATATATCTAAGTAAGCTCAAAATTACCATAAAGTAGTAATTAATTCTTTAAATAAAATACTAATAAGAAATTATATAAATAAGTATGAGACATCCGACTCTAGATAGTAGTAATAATCGTATCGAACGAGCTCATTCCTACAGCAGTACAATACTAATAACAATAACGTGGATATACTCGTATGTATCATTTTTCATTCATACTATTGTGGAATTTAATTGCCAGTGGACCATTCAATTCTGCTTAGTCATATTAGATCAATTGGAAAGAAGTCAAACGTCTCCAATTGATGGCCGTTTAGCCCGTTTTAAAAAATAAACGATTCTCTATTGACATCGTTTGTTTTACTACAAAGATAACCGGTAGGGTAATAATATGCATCTCAATGAATAAAGCTAATCTCAGCTTCTTCCTTTCGACCGCATTCAACGTCGGGCTGCTCGAATCATCGACGACCAGGTTCTCTCCGACCGGCTCGATCCTTTAGCTTCGCTCTGCATTCTCTATCGCATTTACCACGGGGAGTGTTCTCGAGAATTGTTCGGACTTATCCCTGCTACTGAGTTCCGCCACCGTACAACATGTCAAACCTCCAAATACCACCCACATCACCTTGGAGGTTGGAAATTCACCACAGTACGTTTTTCCCGGCACTTTCTCCCGCGTACTACAAATCTGTGGAACCAGTTGCCAGAGGCATCATTCCCGGACAGATACGACCTGGCGTCCTTCAAAAAACGAGCGTATTCCCACCTTAAAGGCCGGCAACGCATCTCCATGCCTTTGGTGTTGCAGATGTCCATGGGCAGCGGTGTTCACTTACCATCAGGTGAACCACGTGCTCGTTTGCCCCCTATAACACAAAAAAAAATTATATGGCAAAATGTGTCGCAACGCAACGCTACGCTAAACTCGAGAATTATTGGACAGATTTGGTTATCATTGGTTTCAAAATGTTTGTGAATATCTAAATTAGGTTCTAAAGCGGTTTTTTAAAATCTACTTTTCCAGGTCCGAATTTAGCATGAATATTTTTGTGTGTTAATCTAAAATAAATTACGACCGGATGTTTCGTTTGACAGATGATCTGCTGTGATGTTTGGTAACTACAAGAGGGTTATAATTAAATAAAAGCTAAATTCCAGTTTATAATATATACTACTACTACTGTACATAGATACATTGACTCATTAAAAAAAACAAATATACAAGTCCGTTTGGATACAGCCTTATCGCAGAATATTTTTTAATTGCCATCCATGCACAAAATAGATATAAACTATAAAGGGGTGGGTACCATAAAGTGGATAGGATGGGTTGGGGCTTTTGGGACATAATTGCGTGTGATGGTACTGGATAACTGCGTGTGATGGTACATAAAACGAGATTTAACAGAATGGTACGAATGAGTTGGACGACTAAGATATGATTATTTATAATTCGTAGTGTTTTATCATCTCCCGGAGTATTTTTGACACCTAATGGCAAATTAACAGGATTTGATAGCATTTGACGGTAAAAGCAGTGCGGTCTACAAAGATTCAATTAGCGACTGATGATTATCTCATTTATCATAATTATTCTATCCTACTCAAACCAGGTCGTCTGCTTAGGCAGCTAAAAGAAAACCTAACACCGACTTACAGACTCGCCTAGTGACCTACCAAGTAGTACCAAGCTAGCCCTGTGCGGACAGAGATCTCCCGTAGAATGTATGCAGAATTCAACACCTTGATATATGCACAGGACCATTCTGAAAAGACAAGTGACAAATAACTATGATTAAATACGATAATAGACATTGATAGTCAATCACCACGCACGATAACGGTGAAGGAAAACATCGCGAGGAAACCTGCATACCATGCATAATAGCGATTTGTAAAATTTATATGGTGTGTAAAGTCCGCCAAACCTCACTAAACCAGCGTGGTGGACTATATGGCCTAACCACACTCAATCGTACTTTCAATTGTAGAGGAGGCCCGTGCCCTGCAGTGGGAAGTATATGAGCTAATACAGTAAAATACGATAATATCAAAAAATCAAAAGTGCGCGCCCTGCGCTGAACTTTAGACCTCTGACTCAGCAAACCCTTTCAAACTACGTTATCGCTGAGTCTCGCTGTCAACGATGACAGCAACAAAATATTAATTTGAGCATTCTAACTACAGATCAGTCGTTAGTTGTCGTAAAAAACTTTCCTTCAATTTTAATCAGTTTTTAGTGAGGAATTTTGGTTGTCAACAAGATCTGTTTAACTCGTACGAAAATGCCAAAAAATATGTTTCCATCGAGTTAAGAAACCAGGTATTGCATATTCCAATAAAACATCTAAATAAATAAAAAAGACAATTTTGAATGGATTCTCTGTATTAATTAGTACGTGTTAGATACTAGCTGTTCAACTCGACTTTGCCTTGGTCAGTTCATTTATAATTTTGATAAAACTATCCCTCTTAAACCTGACTTACACTGATAATAATCAAAATAATTATTTTGAAGAAATAAACATTATGAAGAGTCCCTTTCCCATAGTAGTTTTTTACTCCGTTTATTATGACAATTAGAATATCGCTGTTGAGTCTAGTTGAGAACGGTGTTAAGTTTGGTTGTTTTGATTTATGACTTCTTTCAATAGAGGAAAGTATTTCAGTTTTCTTTCTGATACTCTGAGGAAGTCCAAAAGGGATCTATTCGTGTTAGATACCGACTTAATTACCACCAACCTAAGATTCTAAAAAATTATCTTAGCACACCGCTTACAATCTTTTGGTAGTTTAATTCACAGTGAAGCTTTTCTTTATCTCCCAGGGTGAAAAGCGATGTACTACATATATTGTTTTACCGTGTTATAAGGTGAACCAAAAAAATTAGAATTTCTACTCACAGCCGAAATTGTTTTATTTTTTTGAATCCACAAAAAGACATTGTGATACAAACCTACCCAGGCGGCCTCTCACACTAATTTTCACACAATAATTTTCATGCTTGATTCCGACCTGGAAAGATATATTTTCCAAACGAAACCGCTTTGAAACCTAATTTAAATATTCACTAACATTTTAAACCAATGATAACCAAATCGGTCCAATAATTCTCGAGTTTACGTAGCGTTGCGTTGCGACACATTTTGCCATATAATTTTATTTATTGAGTTGCCTATTATTACCCTACCGGTTACCTTTGTAGTAATAAAAAACTACGTCAATAGAGAATCGTTTATTTTTTAAAACGAGCTGAACGACCATCAATTGAAGACGTTAGAATTCTGTCCAATTGATCTAATATGACTAAGTAAAATTAAATGGTCCACTGGCAATTAAATTCCACATTATTATTAGGTACTTTGTATTGTACTGCTGTAGAATGAGCTCGTTCGATAGAATTATTACTACTATCTAGAGATGGATGTTACATACTCGTAGCTATTTATATAATTTCTTATTTATTTATTTAAAGTATTAATTACTACTTTATGGTAATTTGTCTTTCAAAGAAATACATAATTTACGTTTATCAAATTAAATATTAATTTATTACATTTATTAATTATAGTGCATAATAATAGGTTATAAATACACACAGGACTCGGAAAATTCATAGAAATATGGGAAATAAACCCGCAACCACCGTGAACATGTTGGTAGCCGCGTCTAGTCTGGTCCCGCACTAACGTGATGAAAGTCGCAAGCCTGTTGATACTCTTTGAACTGCACTACGCTTATCACCAGGGACATTGTGGATACTTGTTCACACCTTTATAAAAAAAAATACACACACACAAAATTAAATGTTGGATATTCCCGTCCGGATATTGGCCTCCACACCCAATACGGGTTTGCTTGCGTAAATCGGAGTGATCCATGTATCATTCGTATGTTAATGCTGTCTCGAGTATGCAAAATTCTGCCTCTATTTGAATTTTACTGCCATCAGGTGCATGGTAACTAAGCACACATAAATATCAAAAAACTAGAAAAACATATTAATTATTCTTAGATATCACTAAAATAGTTTGATATTTCGAAAATTCGCTCTATGTCTAACATCCACTCAAAAGCTGTAGTTTGTGATATCGGGCTACACGCTGTGAGTTTTAGCCGACTTAAATTACGAAAGTGTTTTCTGCTACCGTATTAGAATATTATTTTAGGTGTAATTTACATTTGCACTGTAGTACTAGTATATATTTTTTATAAGAGCCAAGCTGTTGTCAGTTGTGACTTTGTCAAATGATGTGTTTTTCAAAAACTGAGTGCTAAGCCATGGTGCTAAGATAGAAAATGGCTAAATTATAATATTTCGCTCAAAAGTCAAAACTCACCTTCGGAATGTCCTCCCTTTGGTGACGATCCCAGAGATCTGCTTATACCGTCATAAGAGGCAACTAGCAGCGCAAAGGTATCATTGGAGTCGATGACACATTACAGAGAATGTGCACCTTTGCCTGTCGCAACTCCAAGATGGGCGACTTAGGGCGTAGATTCATGTCAGTTGTAAACTACCTTAACACGTCTCTGATGCCATTTAGTCGAATTACAGGCATAGGGTTTGATAGAGACCCAACCCGTAATATTTTCAATTGTAACGGCCTGACAGGTCTATGATACCGGCATGAAAGTTTTAGTATTCCATGAGATACCAAAATAAGAGATTAACAGCAAGAGTATCACTCTTTTATAAAATTGTAATGCCATCTTATAATTACATGAATAGACTAACGACGTTATAAATATTTCTGTATAATGGCAACCGCTGAGGCAGAATTGTTTTAAAGTGAAAGCTTAAGCCCTCTAGCTAGTTGGAGTGACACTAAAATCACTCCTTCTTATGGATCAATACTGTATCAGCCCATATACGTCTCACTGCCAGACAGGGGCCTCTACATAATCGAGAGTACGATTCAGAGTAGTTAGGCTATATAATCCACCACACTGGCCTAATGCAGTTTGACAGGACTTTACGTCCTATAGAAGTTCTTATAAATCGCTATGGTATGCAGGTTTCCTCAGGATATTTTTCTTCACCGTTTTAGTGCGGGTGAATGACTATTAATACACACATGAATCCGAAAAGTCAGAGGTGTGCAGTGGGATTCGGACCCGCGACCACCGTGATCATGTTGGCTCCCACGTCTGGTCCGATTACCAACAGGCCACCACGCACTTGGATATGGATCAATATTGCTAACAAAACCCACGTCCATAAGCATTAAGCATCCATAATTGAACAAATATATCCCGCTCTTTCCAGTTATAGTAAGTCTCCTGCTGATGTTAGGCCTCTCCAAGGACAAATATATGGACACCAATCTTTTATATATCAGGATTTAAAGCCGCTACCTACGGCTCTGTAGACTATTAATGATTCTGAACGTTAATATATTCTCAGTGTTAGTTTACGTGTCTTAATAATGTGCAATATATGTGTAATTTGTATTAAAAACTTAAGTGGCTAGAATTTTTAAACTACAATTAATCGAATCCATTCTATTGGTTAACGCCATTAAGAAACTAATGCGATTATGAACTTTAATGACTATTAAAAATACTTTTTCTTAATTATAAATAAACAGATACTCATAAGAGGATATAAAGAAAAATACATATAACATATAGCGCACGTTACTAGAAGTTAGTCACTTTCGGAACACTATAAAAAGTGTGTGTGTGGGTATGTGGCGTGTGTGTAATTTACACACGGCAGAAGTGAAACATAACAAAATAGATTTTGTAAAATCGGCACCAAAAATAAACAAAAATATTCATTAAAAAGATTTCGTTTACCAGACACATACATAAACTCACGGCTTTTTCCCAGAAGGAGCAGGCAGTGGTGCCACCAAGACACCTACATTTCGCCTTGTATGTTTTGTCCCACGATGTGATGCGAGGTTATCGCCATATCGGGCACAAATTCCTGACACCGGGCTGATAATAAATTCAAAAATCCCCATCACTTCCTCCGACACGGAATTCAAAACCGAGACCTCAGTTTTGTAATCATACCGTGGTACGACTACACCACCGAAGCAGTTTACGAGAATATTATATTTAATATATGTACTTACTTTTATTATTACTATAGATACTTACCTATGCAGTGTTTCCTCTTGGCCTCCTCTTCCTTTCTTTTATTCTACTTTTTTCACGATTTGGGGCCTTTCGGAATTTCGGATCAATAACTAAATATCTCAAAATGATTAATGGAATAATACTTAACAAAACATTTCAAAGATATCCATGCGTATTTTCGTAAGCGACATGAAAAGTTCACCAGGTCATTTGTCTACCTTGACGTTCTAAGGTCAAATGCATGATATTCATTCAATAGCTCACGTAATTTAGAAACCTAGGTCAGTACGCAGTTTTACATCCGCGTTAGTATCACAGTTAAAATTGTTCAACCACATTAAATTGCAGATGTATAAAGTCTCCAGATTACATGGAATTTTGGAATTGAAATGAAATGTATTGGTCAAGTAGGCAATTAAACAGCTCTTATGACATGTCAATACACATAGCACAATCTCTATATACAAAATATTTATTTATTTTTACATATGTATTTATTTATTTTAATTATTTGTAATGAATTTAATTTATTTATTTATAATTAACTTTTTGTTATTTAAAACAAAAAAGTTGTTCTGAAATTGCGAATTGTGTTATTTTGCTTATATTTTTTACAAAATATTTGTATGATTATGTTAAGTTTGTTGGAAGTCCCTGGATACATGCCGCTTCCAACTGGTCGATGTGTAGAACTTTGTGAGAGGCCAATGTTCAGCAGAGGACTTCCTGTGGCTGAAGAAAGAGGGAGAGGGATTTGTATGATTGTTGTGTTGTTAAAGTGTTGTAAAATCCCTTATAGGTAATCCTGTTCCAAAATGCGTGGTAGCCTGTTGGGAACGAGTAGTAACCCGAAATCGATTGTCAATTATTAAATAGATTTAACATAATATTCATTTTGGGCGTCTACCGCAGACTAGGATAAGTCACTAGGAAATACGGAGTAAGCGAAATTTGAACCTCGTCATACAATCTAAAGCCGCGAGCTCGTGTTACACGTTCCACCACACGGTTTTCTAACAAAATGGCTTCAGTTTAGCTCAAATTCAATATCTTTTCATGAAACAGAATAGGCTGACACAATCGATCGCCGGATGGAAAATTATAATCAGCAATCACATCACCACTCATGAGTCTAAAGCGACAACTTTTGGTTGGCAGCCTAGTCGATGGCTTTACTCATTGCATGTCTAAAAACTTTATCGGCGACATGTCGCTGGCTGGACATGAACACTTTTATACTGTTTATTTTACTTTTATAATGTTTACTTTCATAATTTTACGGTGTTGAGTATCGCAAGGCAACTGAGCAAAGGACTTGCCGCCAATATATTGGCGGGCAACACGTGCGAACATGTGTCGCCGATATGATTATTTTCTTATAGGTAGGTCGGGGGTTTTGGTGTGTAGTGTGCTTAAGAGATTAGACACAAGGTGTTTTACTATGATAAATGTTTGTATTATTTTGCATACACACTGTCATTCGACTAAAAAAGAAAATTTTAGTTTCAATCGTGATGCATAATAAAAAAAATCCGCGGTCTATATTTATCTCTTGGGCAAACAGTTCCTCAATATTCATGCCAAAAATGAATTGTAATATTTTACAAATAATTAATTCCATTTCGCCATGAGCCAAGATTGACAGACTGTAGATATATTATTGCGCAGTTTCTGTCATGTTGACTAGCGCTTGACCTATCCAACATACTATTAATTAATACCACAAGGTCGCCGTCAAATTTTTTTTAGACCGTGTTAGACTTATAATGGTAACTTGGCATTCATATTATGATTTATAATATAGTATAGCTAGAATATTTAGAACCAACATTACATAATTTGTTAGCACAAATACCACAATAAAAATACATATTTAATTAGAAAATTTATTGATATTTGGAATTGTTCCACTTAATATAATTATATTATTTACTTAATCAACAATATAGTTTTAAAAACTCATGTTTGTAGTCATAGAGCCGATGTCCTCCGAAGGGCTTTGACTTGAGCTGAACGAACTCAGTGTCTCGCGAGTTTCGTCTTTTATTTTCAAATGTTCTGTACTCGATGGAGGTCGCGGCAGGAGCGATCGGTCTTTGTCCCGGTGCTCTTTGTCCTTGGACGCCTTGTCCTTGCTGCTGTGCTTGTGTTTGTGCTTGTGCTTATGCTTCTTCTTTTCCTTCTTTTTCTTCTTTGCCTGTAAAAATTGCTAACATAAGTACCAGAACAGAAAGGGTATGTCAGTAGAAAAACAATGATTAATATGTTCGTTTGCTGACACACAATGAAATTGCAAATCTATAGATTTTATTTCGCGGTGTCTTTTCATTCATAATTATGTAATTAATCATTTTGTATAACTATTTTAAACGTCAAGTCCTTAGAAAATTATCATAACTAGAGATTTGATTTCTATCTTTAGTTCACCCTCTACCAAACAACCAGAAGATATGTTGAACATGTTGAAAGAAATGCAAAACTTATAAACAATGTCGAAACGATTATCAGGTAATAATTGCCGAATCTTTGTCCCACATGGGTTGACAACCGAATGTGCTATTTTTTTAATACGTAAGTCGTTGTATTTCTCGAGACTTTTATCACGTAATATAGTTTCAGCAATAATTTACCGGTGCACTAATCGATCTATTATCACGATATCTGTTTTGTTAGCAACACCTGTCCATACAACCAATCATACATTATATTGTGTCATAAAAGTAGACGTCAGACAATAGGTACCGGTGAAGTCATGGGCGCAAAATATTTATATGCCTAATAAATAAATCACACGTTGCGCCGGAGTGGTTGATAACACTTGTTTGTAAAGTAAAAAACTAAAGTATTTTTAGGAACGTTACAAGAACAAGCAATTACATCAAGTTCAAAGCTTTACTTTTTTATGCTGGAACGACAAACTAGCTATTTTTATGATTGTAATGAACGGCGAGACGAGCTTGCCACTCGCCTAATGGTAAGCTATACGAGCACCCATGAACAGTAGCAAAACCAAACAAAACCATGAATTACAAAGCAATGTTTGGCATTCCACTGCGCTTGTCATCTTGAGACATAAGATATTAAGTCTCAATATGTCCAGTAGTTACTCTGGCTATGTCATTTAAACCGGAACGCAACACTGCATTTACACAGGTGGCCTCTCACATATGAGAGACCTTCCCCCAGTAAAAATACGGCACCTTTTAACAAGTACTTCACTTTCCAAATATATATATTTTATCAGTGAGGATCGAGCTGTCCATTTTGACAATTACTGGCATAAAGAGTAAATAAGTCCAGGCAACTTTATCTAGTCTGGACTGTAGACAATCATGGGCAACTTTGACCCTGACGAAACCTACCATCGCCCAAATACTAGATGGTTGTTGCCAAGGTCTCTTAACATTTCACGATTTAACAAGATTGCGCTGTACATGATTACAAATATATTTACTATATATAACTTTTAATACTATAATTATTGGTCGTTAATCTAGACTGGCTTGCAAGGTCTAGGTTTTTTGTTTCAAGGTGAGTTCCGAAACCATGTAATTTTAGATATTGTAATAATCTCTTTAGCGCATATAAAAAAATATGTTATAGCTTATTATGAAATTTTATTGCCATATTATGTATATCTCAACTTGCAGAATGCCTTAAAAAATGTGATATTCGATGCAAATTTTCCACTTTTTCTAACCTCCTCAGATTTTTTTCATATTTGAAAATCCTTAACCATTGCCTGCCTACATATACAGATCTTTTGTCCAAAAAAATATGTTTTTGACTATACTTTTTCAGAGAAACAATTTCAGAGCTTTTGTCTCGCATATGTGAGGCGCCGCCTGGGTAGGTCACCGCATTGTCTATTTCTCCCGCCAAACAGCAGTGCAAATACACTGTTGTGTTTCGGATTAAAGGATATCGTAGCCAGAGTAACTTCTGGTCATATTGAGACTTAACATCTTATGTCTCAGGATGGCGAACGCAGTGGAATTATGCTAAGCATTGCTTTGTAATTCAAAATGTTGTTTGGTTGTGCAACTGTTTATGAGCGGTCGTGTCCGCTCGCTTAACATCACGCGAACGGCATGCCCGTCTCGCCATTCACGGCAATAAAAGAAACATATTAAGTGCTTGCAGATATTTCCAAAGCTAATTAGGAAATAATCCTAATTACTGCTTAATAAACATATTTATGTTTTCAATTAACATTGCACGTAACATGTGTATTGCAAACAAAAGTACTGCAAGCATTTTCCTATATACTATTTATATAATATAATACCTACATTATCATGATTACGATATGATAAATATGTTTATGGGGATATAATAAACTAACGGGAAAACAATATCAGTGATATGGTAGTACTACGCAATCATTTCATCTTTATCATCATTCGGTCACAAGAGTCAGCTACTGAATGCAGACTTTTTCATATTGCCATTAAAAATTATTATTTGCTTATTTATTTATACAGCATGACGAAAAAACCACGGTCCAATTCAAAATCAATCTCAATTGTAGTATTAGAATACGAAAAGAATATATTAAGTATAACATAATTATTTTTAGTTATAATACAATTAAATATTTTTTGTTACCCTGTATACTTCTCCATCTATATAAGTACTTTACAACTGCTCAATATCAAAACCATTTCTAATCCGTAAATTATATTGGTACTCTTTTCAAATTCATATTTGCAATACTAACGCCCGAATACTGGAACGCAACTTAAATATAAATTGTGATTAACTACGCTAATCCCGCTTAAATGTACTGGCTAAGTGGGCCGTGCGCTGTTAAGAGCAACTTATTATTTGAATGGCGTTCCAGTATTCGGGCGTAAATTACTTAATGAGTAATTACACTCAACAATCACAAACATAGTCCTAACCCCACACCAAGATGTAGCCTTGTGTCCACAGGTAATTGTTTCGTATCGTTTGTGAGACCGAAGTCTCTCGTAGTTTCTGATACCCACGACACAACACTCGATCTTAGTGTGGGGTCAGGATTATGTATGTGACTGTTGGGTGTTTTTATTTATTTAACTGCGATACGGATGCAGTCAAATATATGAACGCGATAAATTCGGATCGCATTTTTTAGTTCCATCCCGTCTAAGCACAATAGTTCACTAGTGTTACGTTCAAGAGTACCAAATGACAATCTTCCAATTAAATTCATTTCGTCTTTTTGACGTGACAACGTCTTAAATTAGGTTGCGGCTGGGAGTCACTTATGAAAAAGTGTAACGCCCGGTAACGTTACGATGAGTCACCGAACGAGAGAGAGGCCCGCCGAATGCCTTGCGTCTCTCTCCCACTCAACTATGATCTAATTATAGTTGAGTGATTAATTTAATTATATTCATATCAATAAATATTCTACCGAGAAAAAGACGTTGTCACGTAAAATCTTCGCCCGTAAAACCGACTTTTATAAAAAGTTTATAACCTATTTATGTATCGAATGTTTTGTCTTTTGTAATACTACATTCTGAAGAAATGGCAGAGAATGTGCTGAATTTTTAACCATTAATAAACAACTAATTTATTAAACAACCTTGTGGATAAAAGTATTTCATGCAAATAAAATACAACTTAAAAATTCAACTATAAATTCCTACCCACAATTATAATCTAATCACATAACCTATTTTAAAACGTTAATAAATATATAATAGCTGATATTAAATGCTGATATTCATTTCCATAATAAAAATACTATGCGAAAGCGATAAACATATCAATTTACCCTTTAAATAAAGCTTCTGTCAAGGTTTTATTTCGATAACGAAATATTACTATGCAAAATCTATTACATAATTGTGAGTCAAATTATATTTTAGTTCTTTCGAAGTAATAAAAAATCAATTACGCGATAATCTTATACAATCTACATACTTTTTTATTACGACAGTCACTCAGGCGTAAATTAGAATATTAAATATTAATATATGTATGCACAAGCTAGTTAATATACCTATTTAAAAATCGTTTTATTTTCGGCAATAACATTATCATTGATTGCGTTAAAATATATAAATTATAAAAAAATACGATGATGGTTAAAGTGATCAATAAGCTACAAAAAATTATTTACGATGTCTTAAAAAATCTAAATTAAATTGACCATTGGTTTGTAAATTCCAATTAACCCTTAGAAACTTTAAAAACTATAGCCCTAAATCATTTAACATAACATGAAAAAATGAAATGAAAATATCAGGTTGGGGCTGATATAAAATTCTAGACTCTGGACAGACAAAAGATCGTAGTTCGTACTCAAGGACTTATACACAAAAAAAAGTGTTGCTTCTCAGCCTCAGACAGCCTCCGTGGCGTAGTCGGTTAGACGCTGCCTGTGAAACGAGAGGCCGGGGGTTCGATCCCCGCACCGAGAGACGTGTTTGTGCTGCCCACAAATATTTCTAGGTGTTTGTGAGACCGAAAAGTGTCTCGTAGTTCCTGACACAAGACCCGGTCTTAGTGTGAGGTCAGGACTATGGATGTGACTGTTGGGTGTTATTTATTTATCATTTTTAATGTTCAAATTGAGCAATATCTATTCCGTCATAATATCATAGAAGTTGGTAATATTGATAACCTTACGATAGGCTAGGTCAGTGCAATTGGGTGCGTTAAATAATAATCGTCCAAAAAAAACATGTTCATTACTCTCTCGCCTCGAATTGAACTTTATAACCATAGACAATTAATTGAACATTTGTGTTTTCAATCACAGATAACATGTTTTTAAAATTTACGCATACTTAATAATATCACCTCCTTCCTCGTTCATTAATGAATTCATATACCGTTAGAGGAGTTGTTTCTAGAAAAATCTAGAACGTAACAATACAATTAGATAATTTACTAATTGAAGCACTCTTGTTGGTGAAGCACACTAATTGAAGCCTGTGTATATCCGACTTCGAGCAGATCGGCACAATTGTAACCAGTTGTCATAACTGAAATTTGTTTATTTAAAAACTTTTTTGTACATCAGTGAAAAAAAACTGTAAAAAAATAGTAAAGATAACAATTGGGGTCCTCTCGCTCTAGGCGATCTCTTCGAGATTGCCAACAAAATACACCAAATACACTATTTTTTAACTCATTTCACATGCCGTCTGGCGCATTGATTTGTCGGCCCTTCAGTACATTGGCAATTTCAAAAAGATGACCGTGAAAATGGCGATAAAATAAATATTAAATTAATTAATAAATTTCATCTAAACGGTGATAAGGATTATTTTTTATTAAACTTGTGTGTGTGTGTGTGATAATACAAGCAAGTATTTCTAAAATCGTTGCGAACGACGACTAACTTCAGTAACGCTCCACTAGAGATGTACTGGAGCGCGCGCACCACTTACGTCGGAACACTTTACGCGCTTTCCGCCTTGTCCATATATTTATGTCAATGGTCGCACCATAAACAAATTGTACCACTGGTAAAGTCCCCTTTAAAAATGACATTTTTTTCGTTATGTTTCACGTTGATAAAGGTCTCGCTGATAAAAATATCCAAATACGAGGCATTAAATATTGAGATCGAGCAATGTATTGCATTAGATCACCTAATCATTAGAACTCAAACTGATTGGAAGACACCTTGCCATACACAAATATGAGGAAATCCTATATAAAAAGTCAGCGTTTCTACAAATAGGAAATACTTACTCATTTTCAACTCTAATAATCATTTTGCTAAAACTGTAGTTTTAAAAATTAGATCAAATGATTTCTCACCTTAGGCGCTCCCAAATCGTCCTTCTCGTGTCTAAACATGCCGGGTTCGAATCCAATTGGTCCGGATGTGCCAGGAATACCAGGTAACGGTGCTGCGTTGTCCGAGATAAACTCTCGCTTCGTATCATCCTAAATAACAAACACGTAAATTATACCCAAACATCCTTTATTCAAATATAATATTTAAAGGTCTGAATCATAAACTAATAGTGGTACTATTACTTGATGACGATTACGGAACCAGTTATAAATGTGTTGTAATACGTCAAGAAAATTCCTCAACAACAAAATGTCATAGGTAATAACATGGAATATTTTAAAAATATTAACTGTAATTTCCATATCTAAAATCATAAAATCGGCTACAATAATATATTTGAAATTGTATTATCTACAATAGTGATAATTTAAGAGAAAAGCAGATAAGTATATCTATGATAAGTCTTGTTTGTCATAACATCCGAACAATGATATCAATTAATTGCAACATTGAGGCGTGCGATTAACTGTTATTTGTGAATCTAGATTCTAGAAACGTGGTTAAGTTGTTATTTTGCACTAGAGTCTTACTAATGAGTCAACGACCGAGTGGAAGGATCAGACATATGACCTAGTAGACTGATAAAATTCAACGTATGAACGCAAATAATGCATTTTGTTTTGTTTGCATGTATATCAACAATGTTTTGAGGAAGAATTCCATTTCATTGTATGAAAATAATATTGTTACTGCATAATGCTATTTATTTATTTGAAAATACTACCACATGTTAATAAAGAAAATCTGTAATGTAAATATAAATTTCCAATTAAATATGTATACAATTCATATCATTTATAGCACCATATTTTTTACGAGACAACAATTTAAGTGTACTTTTACAGCCATAACTGGGTTCCTCAATACTATAAATCAAGTCACATACCTAAATAACATACTAATCGATTTGGCAATATCTACATACAACAAATTGTAAAAGGTACTAATATCGAAACACGAAATGCATTATAGCGAATATGACATCGATATGTATCAATATCAATCGGAACCGTAAATTGTGCAACATTGCTTTTTAGAGATAGGTATTATCTTTTCCGGGTCAAAAATTAGAATAATACTTACACTGTACACCCGGATTGGCATTTCGGCTGATACACTGGTGACGTCAATTTTGACGTCCTCTTCCTTGATACTCGAAAGCGGTACAGGCAACGCATCGTCCATAGGAATTTCCATTTTAGTGTCCAAAACTGGTGGCAGTGGTTGGCCAGGGTCTGATATTGGACCAAGATCGCCTTCATATTTAACCTATAGATAATCAAACAAGAAATATCTGAAATTCGGTCCATTAATTTCGAATTTGGAACAACGTCCCAGATGTAGGTTGAATAAATACACAATATCTTTAAATACTGGCAATCTAAGTTTCTTTGAAAACCAGATATGAAACCAGTATTTAAAAAAAATATTTAATTGTTACATCATGTCATATGCTTAACATTAACGGTATCAGCTAACACCTGATTTATTATAACCACCAATGACGTCCACAAAAGCCCGCAAATATTTATCACATTATTTAAACTTTTTTTATAATAATATATTTAATAATAGATTTTTCTTTCGTTTATACTCACATCGATAATTTCCTGTTTTATAACTGGCTGAAGTTCTATCTCTGCTTGCCTCTCTCTTTCCCTGCCTCTCTCCCTTTCTCGTTCCCTCTCCCGTTCTCTTTCTCGCTCTCTTTCCCTCTCTACTCGCTCTCGTTCTTTGTGGTGCATCTGTTTCATCATGGCCTGTATCTCTGGCAGGGGCACGCATATCGGCCTCTTCAGACCGTACAGTGTGTAATATAGATCTACAAGGTCGCATCGTAACCGTGCGTCATTGGATAACAGGCTGTTTATGTTGTTCCATAACCTGTTCGCAAAATGGATAAAAATATACTTTACGATTATTGTGGACTCAAGTCTAGGGGAGGCTTCATTAGTGTCTTTTAAGTTATTGTGAGTTCTGATCTAAGAAAAACGGAGACGATAAGGTTCGGAAGAAAAAATTTTGGAAAACGCCGATGATTTTATGTTGGCAACCAAGATTTTCAGGGAGAAATAAAAGGGTTCCGGTGTATTGGTATTGGTATTGGTAAAAAGTAAGGAGTAAAAATGGGGGTAGCCGGCAGTTTTCAGCTGGTAAATGGGAGAAGTGAGTAGGTCTGAGTATTAGGTATTGGTTAAAGCGAGCAGTACAGTATAAGTCATTTTTAATCTGAGGCCTCGGGTTCAAATTTCATTTCGAGCAGTGATATTAGATTTTTGTATTTACTATCAGCCCGGAGTCCAGAATTTGAGCCCACTCACAATGTGGGACTGAACACACAAAGCGAATTATGAATGACCTGGTTGCTATCAGTAGAACCTCTGCCTACCACTTATTGGAAAAAGTACTAAATTGCATGTAAAACTGGAGGTATGTGGTGGGTATTGTTCTGTTCTGTATCTGTATTTTTCTTTAATTCTTATTTATTCTATTTTTCTTTATTTCTTATTCTATTTTTCTTTATTCCCTTCATAGTGACCACACTGCATCAGACGGCAGGGTCCCGGCCCTATATGTACCTGTGCACGACAGCCTCGGTGTCGAGTCTCTGGCGCTGCGCGCGCTCGAAGGGCGGCGTGCGCACGAGCAGGCGCGCGAGGCCGTGGCGCACGGCAGTCCCTTACCTGTGCACGACAGCCTCGGTGTCGAGTCTCTGGCGCTGCGCGCGCTCGAAGGGCGGCGTGCGCACGAGCAGGCGCGCGAGGCCGTGGCGCACGGCAGTCCCTTACCTGTGCACGACAGCCTCGGTGTCGAGTCTCTGGCGCTGCGCGCGCTCGAAGGGCGGCGTGCGCACGAGCAGGCGCGCGAGGCCGTGGCGCACGGCAGTCCCTTACCTGTGCACGACAGCCTCGGTGTCGAGTCTCTGGCGCTGCGCGCGCTCGAAGGGCGGCGTGCGCACGAGCAGGCGCGCGAGGCCGTGGCGCACGGCAGTCCCTTACCTGTGCACGACAGCCTCGGTGTCGAGTCTCTGGCGCTGCGCGCGCTCGAAGGGCGGCGTGCGCACGAGCAGGCGCGCGAGGCCGTGGCGCACGGCAGTCCCTTACCTGTGCACGACAGCCTCGGTGTCGAGTCTCTGGCGCTGCGCGCGCTCGAAGGGCGGCGTGCGCACGAGCAGGCGCGCGAGGCCGTGGCGCACGGCAGTCCCTTACCTGTGCACGACAGCCTCGGTGTCGAGTCTCTGGCGCTGCGCGCGCTCGAAGGGCGGCGTGCGCACGAGCAGGCGCGCGAGGCCGTGGCGCACGGCGGGGTCGGCGTCGCCCTCCACGCACGCCAGCAGCGCCGCCAGGTCCTCGGCGCGCCCGTCCACGCGCACGAACTCCACCAGGCACTCGAATGCCGCCAGGCGCACGTCTACAAAACAGAATAATTCATGTAAAAAGTACGAAGAAGAGTGCCTAGGTGGCGCATTTGTACTACATAAACAAAACTGTGGAATCCAGAGTCGGGCAAAGTGACATTGGATTTTTCAGTTCATTATCAGCCCGAAGTCAGGAAGTTGTGCTCGATATGGGCTATGGCCATAGGCACGCCCCCTATCATATTGTGAACGGAAAATACAAGTCGAAACATGGGTGTCCTAGTTGCACTACCAGGGGCGTGCGCTCCTTGTAGGCAGAAATGCAGTGCTTTACTTGCCATTTACAGATATTTTATTATAACGTACGTACTTCTTAATGACTTTAATTAACAGTAAATAAATGAATAAACAAAATATAATAACTTAATAACGCCTAATATTTTATAAATAGCACCTATTTGCAAGCGCACAAACATTATGTTTGCCACTCGAAAAGCAAAAGGCGCTGCAAAGCAAAATAATGTACCTAATCAACCAAGTAATGCCGCCGCGTCCCGCATGACATTTGTTTGCATGTGTGTAGTAATTTTGGTGTCCGTGCATAGTCGCAAACGCACACACGCATGAATATTGAAAGCCGCGACTCCTGCGGCAGGCCTCGGAAGCTCGGCAGTTGTCGGGAGTAATCGGAAATGTTCGTTGCCTATAATCCGAGTAAAAATAATAGACAGAAATCTAATAAACTGCGCAAAATGCACATTATGCATTTTTGTTTGGTAAGGTTTTATTTCTTTAAATAGCACAATTTTTTTGTGTTTCGCGGGGGCCATTTTGCTTTTTTCATGTGATAAGCATTGTTTATTATTTTGTTTGCGTCAGTTTAATTATAGTTTTCTTATAATATTTTACATTTTAATATTTGAAAGTGTGTACATTTAACAGTTTATTTCTGAGTTTCTATAATAATTGTAGTGATTTGCTTTTACTAGTACGTTTGTTGATTTTTTAAAATGTTATTTGATTGTGAGGTTTTTGTTGAAAGTGTGTGTTTATTAAAAATTAAAAATAACAAGTTCTCACAATTGTCATTCAGTGAAAAGATTCAAATTTTGTCTAAAGGTAGGTGTGTACCCGAGTTACAACAATTAAATCAACAAAAAGGGAATGTAACTCGAAAGTTTCATGTTAAAAGTTATGAAACGTATAACTGGCTGTGTGGTTGTGTACACACGATTAAATTATATTGTTTTCCTTGCATATTGTTTAGTAATTCTAGTACAGTGTGGACTGATTCAGGATATTCAGATTTAAATAATTTCTATGCCGCGGCAAAGAAGCATGACCATACAGAAAAACATCTGGAGGCCTGCTTAAAATTAAATACTTTTGGTAAATCTCGTATTGAAATGAGTATCAACAGCCAGTTACGATTAGATATTGAGAGGCATAATGCTAAAGTTGATCGCAATAGAAACATTTTTCAAAGGCTGATCGATGTTGTTTGCTTTCTGGGAAAACAAGAATTAGCTTTTCGCGGTCACGATGAGTCAGTATCGTCGTTGAATAGAGGTAATTATTTAGAAATAGTAGATTTATTAGCCAAGTATGATGGAATTTTAGAAACCCATTTACAGAGTGCAAGTACCTCATTCACGGGCATGTCGAACCGTACGCAGAATGATTTGATCTCGAGCGTTGCATCTGTGATGATCGATCGCGTTAAAGCCGAAATTAAACAGTCCGATTTTGTCGCCGTCATGGTAGATGAGACTCCTGATGTTAGCGGCCGTGAACAATTAGTATTAGTTTTGAGATATTTTCGTGATTTTGAAGTAGTAGATCGATTTATCAAATATGTTGATGTCAGCGCGGATCGGACCGCTGTAACCTTGAGTTCTATTATTTTGGAAATTTTAGAAGAGTTCGATTGTGTATCCAAATTAGTTGCACAAACTTACGACGGGGCAGCAGTTTTATCCTCACAAATTAATGGCGTGCAGGCTTTGGTGAGACAAAAATGTCCACAAGCTATGTACGTTTAGTGTTCAGCACATATATTAAATTTAGTTTTATCGAAATCGTTCGAACGAGTTGCTGAAACAAAACGCTTTTTTAGTATTATAAAATCAATCGCGGCTTTTTTTCACACCAGTACAAAGCGAATGGCCCATTACAACAACTTTGCCGATATGAAAAAGCTGCCTCGTGTCGCGGAAACAAGGTGGACATATCATTCGCGCACGGTTAATATTATTAATAATGCGTCCACCCACCTCCTAGAATTGTTTGAAAATATGAACGAAAATACACAAGACTGGGATGGTGAAACACTGACACAAGTCAGTTCATTTTTATATATTATGAAAGAATTTGAATTTAATTTTCTTTTAAAATTTTTCGCTGATATTTTTGCAGAAACGGATATTCTGTACGATATTTTGCAAAAAAAAACTAGTGACATCGCGTATTGTGTAACAAAGATAAAAGAGTTCATTCTTAGAACGTTTCATTTTTAGAACGTTTTAGAGAGAAGTTCGAGATCTATTATGATGCCGCCGTTCACATTACCGGACCACCTAAAAGAAAGCGCAATGTCGATGATGTAAAAATACATTATCGGCGAATTTTTGTTGAAATAATTGATAATGTAGTCAGTGAATTAAGAAATCGTTATAAAAACATTAAAGATTTAAAGTTTATTGAGCTACTTTCTTGTGAGAATTTTAAAAAATATAGTGAACGTTTCCCTGAAAATGAAATCAGAGAGTTCACCAATAATTATCAGGCACATTTTAATTTTGATAAATTGAAAAATGAATTGCGCTGTATTTATAGATCACCTCAATTTGCAAATAGTTGTGTATTTAGTATTATTCAAAATTTGTATAAGGACAATTTAAATAAAGTTTTTTCTGAAGTGTTACGATTAGCGAAATTCATTGTGACTATCCCAGCAAGCAGCGCATCGGCAGAGCGTTCATTTTCGTGTTTAAAACGTATCCACACATATTTGAGAAACACACAAAATCAACAACGACTCACAGAGCTTTCCATGATTTCTATAGAAAAGGCATTAATGATAGAATTAAAACGCAATCCAACTTTCTATGACGATATCCTAAAATCATATTTAAAAAAGGATAGGCGCATAGATTTAATCTATAAATGAATGAGTAGTTTTTTTTTACTAACCCGTAATTTTATTATTAAGTTTATTTATATATTTTGCGAATCACATGAAAATCGGTCTTTTTAAAGGCCACATCGGATATCTTGCAAGGGACGTGTTCTATAACCATCACTCACTTGGATAAGATATTTGAGGTGGTCGTTTATTTACATCGGGCTATAGTAATCTCAATTAACCGGAACCTTGAATATGTGAAAATTGAAGCTGACTCGGTGAGTAGTTATAATATTTTAGTTTATTAATCATTTACTTATTAGACTTTCTTCGGCCACGACAATCGATCGCTGGTTTTTCTGCGTTCCGTAGATGTATATGAATAGTAGTACATCTAAGACTTGTTCTGTTGGCATGGTTTCCGACTTAGAGATCCGTCGCGTGGCTGTGGCTATGCTAAACATCTATAAAAGAAAAGTTTTTGTGCCGAGTACTTCGCCGCATACCCAGTATCATAATCCTGTGCACGCCACTGTGCACTACTGCCTACCTTTCTGAGAAAATGGCGTGAGTTTTATTATTCAAATAATACCTACCAATATACTGTCCGTATTGAGCATAAGCCCTGAATATAGTGGGTATGCTGGGCAGGTGTCCGCACTGCTGCAATCGACGGATCGCTCGTAGACAACTCACAGTTATCGTGTTTTTGTAACACGGCAACACTTTCTCCAAGTTCAGAACCCTTGTGATCTCTTCCAACACTAGTCTTGTGTCTGCTGATAGCGAATCTGCTGTTATGGGAGCACCCTGTATAAATGAAATTATTTAGATTAACCTGTAAGTTTATTGGAATAACAGATAAGTGCTATACTAGGACACAATAGGAACGCCTGTGTAAAATTTTACGTGGCTCAAAATAAATACTCCCAGTAGTTTCGGCTGTGCGTTGATACCATCAGTTAGTCAGGTTTCTCTTTTATATACATAGATAAGATAAAAACATTTCGGAACTTACTTATTTTATTGAAGGCTAATTTCATTTCTGTGTTTGATATTTTGTTCTTATTTTACGTTAGGATAAAATTTTCGTAAACACTTAAATGCAAATTGGAAACATATTCTCGCGCACAAAGCAATATTTATAAAACATAACCAAAAATCTAGTAGGTTTATTCATTATGCTTGCATTTTAATATTGACATTAACGATCTTATACATTGACAGTTTATTAACTTATTTAAATTATCGAATGTTCTTACTGCTTCGCTTAAACTGGATTCAAAAGTAGTTCGAAAGGAACGAAACACTCGATAACTAAAATAGGTCTAAAAAGAGTATATGAATAAGGACCTAAATAATCTGAATCAATTGCAATATTACTTACGGGCTGCAATACTGATATAACTGGAGTTATGGTAGCTGCTAACGCGTCGACCAACGCAGCTTTGTAGTAGTTATCAGAGAAATGATTCTTTGAGTTGTCGTTGTACTTAAACAAGTCCAGAAGAAACTTCACTACTTCTGGTGGACAAATGCCGTGGATATTTCGTAAACCTGAACAGAGAAACGAGTGTATAGTCAAATAAAAACAACTGAAAATGTAGATTAAGTCAAATTTGGATTTAAAACACACCAAAATGGATTATAAACTTTCCGTTTTATTTGAATCTGTCTAATCAAAAGGAAACCAATTAACTGATAACTATTTACTAATTCTATGCAAAACTAAATGGCATAGAAGTTCCGCTAAATCGAATATTGAAATCGCGCTATATTCTTCTTTATAGCATGCTCATCAGCTCTCATTCATAAAATACCACACATAATCCCGTTATACAAAGCAATCAGCTCACCAGCCATAGCGATCGGAATGGTCTTCTGCAAGAAGTAATGCTGCAGGTTGTCGAAGTTGTTCTGCTTGATGATGTGCGGCGCGGAACACGAGCCGAACATCTTGCGGAATATCGTCAACATCGCCGGCGGACCCGCCCATGAACTTATCATTGCGTTTGCAACCTGAAACGAACGACTATATTGAAAATTCCATAACTCTGATAGAGCAGGGGCCCTACTATATTCATCCGAAACGAAGGTCGACACTTCGGACGATCGAAGTTTTTTATACATTACGAATATATCTACTCTGTAAAAGTTCGAATTTGTATAACATTCATCGTAACCATAAGTCTATGGTTACGACCATAAGTCAATAACGACCATAAGTATATGTAGGTACATTCGTATCGTATATAAACTTCGATCATCCGAAGTTTCGATTTTCGTTTCGGATGAATATAGTAGGGCCCTTGTGGTGGAAAGTCTTTATTATGTGAGAGGAAGTCTAGGTAGGAACCGCTGCCATGTCTATTGTTCTCTACAAAAAGCAGTTTACATGTGGTTTTAAGTGTTGTATTCCGGTTTGAAGGACATTGTAGCCAGAGTAACTAATGGACATTATGAGACGTAACATCTTATTTCTGACGATGACGAATGCAGTGGCATGCCAAGCATTGGTCTGTAATTCATGGTGTTGTTTGTTTTTGCTACTGTCCATGAGCTGTCTTATCGCTTTGCATCAGGCGAATGGCATGCTTGTCTCGCCATTCATAGCACACAAATAAATTTAAAAACTCAAAAATTTAAATACTCTTGATCGCTATGACAAAATCAATCCTAAGATTAAACTAATGTACAATTCGAACTTGTAGTCTCTTAGATTAGCGCTTGCACACAAACTCTTCACCTTTATACTTAAGTATGTATGAGTGAGCGATATAAATCATTTTGATTGTCGTTTTCGGGATCGCTGTTAAGATACGGATTAAGAGTATCGTAAGCATAGCCCAGTCAGGATTTTATCTAATTATATAGTAACCTAAGGCGAAAACATATTTTTTGTTATGTAAGGTTATCGTCGTTTCGATATCGTCCATCTTACACGATTATAAAAAAACCCCTCATAGTGACAAAAATTAGGGTAAGAGGTCCTAAGAGTTGTGTCAAATAATTATGCAAAATTCTCCTGTTTAAGTGTGAGCTAAAGGCAGTCAAGAAATCACCTAGGTCCTTGTCAAACGCACAAAAAAAACATGGATTCAGGATCATGGATCAAGCCCACAAACATGTGAAACAAAAGACAGTGCTTTACTTTCACAAAAGGCTTCTTTCTGGGCCAAGGAAGATTGGAAAAAGATTGGCAGCTAAGGCCAATGAAGCTGTCATAATTCAACAAAATGTTATATTTAATTATGTCATAAAATTAAGATGAGTTATGTAAACACTATACTTAAAATCCTAATGTAATTTTATAAGGTTGTTACTTGTTGCTAATGAATCTACTAATGGATCGTGATGTGTGTCATCTAATTTGGGCAATAAAGTATCGTTAAAAGGCATTAATGTAACATTTTGTGTCCCTTTTAATTGCTCATTAACAGTTCTAATCAGAACATATATTTGAAAAGCTAAAGGAATGCAAATCTATGGTTTAAAAATAATTAATTACATATACTACACATTTTATGTCTTAAATAAAAATTAATAGCTCTTGAAGACAAATATTATCAAAGGCGCCAAATTAATGGCAGTGATATTAAATTTTACTATTGCGTCTCAATTTTATTCGTTAAAAATAGAGAATTAATATATCTTTCAAGGTTTTTCTAAAAACAATCGACGTCGGAAGCAGAAATCTAAAATAGACTCGTTTTATTACGTCAGAAATCGTACGAAATATTGTATACTTGTATATATTTTTTCTAAGTCCAATAAACGACTAAAGTGCGCAACAACAAAATTTACATGATCACACGCAATTACCGCCGATTATGCAAACCTACAACACTTGGACTATATGCATTATTAACGTGACCATTTTTTTTTTGTGCTAGAGCGGGACATCTGTGGAATTAAATAGTAATATAAAGTTTTTGGTGTATTACAAGTTTTTAATAAAGAAGAAAGAAGAATTGAATTACAAAAAATAATCCTAGCTCTAAACACAAAATA
Organism: Hyles lineata; assembly: GCA_030180105.1. NCBI lineage: Eukaryota > Metazoa > Arthropoda > Insecta > Lepidoptera > Sphingidae > Hyles > Hyles lineata. Next base: position 12,665,931 of record JARJEE010000006.1, on the reverse strand, counting down.
GGCACGATTTATAAGCCCCAGTAGTGGCGTGACTTCCAGGCAGACACATAACGTACTCAGTAATTGGGAAAAAGTTTTTTAAATCAAGATTGTTTTTTACGAAAGTGCTGGAATAATTTGACTTAACCGTTTTCAGTAATAGTTCGATAAAGCATTTCGAGCGGGAAATACGTTTTGATCATCGTTTGGTCTGTTTGCAAAAGCGGGACTATGTAGGCCTTGCTGGGGACACCGGGACAGACTTCCTGAAAGCGGGACTGTCCCGCCGAAATCGGGACGTATGGTCACGTTATGCATTATGCACCCTGCACTTCTCAAAATTGAAGGAGTAAAGACGGGGGGAGAAAAGGTGTAGTTTACATCCAGGATTCACAACTCAGAAGATGAAACACGAAAGCAATGTCCCGACGGTATTCCACGAACCAGCCAGCCCATTATGTACTACAATTCCAATGTAAATACATTGTCGCTATACCTTTCAAAGAATCAATATGTCTTAATTCTGAATTTACTATAACCTGTCACGGTTGTGTTTTCTATACCTTATTAAGCAAGTGAAATCAAATATAACATTTCGCAAACTACATACAATCGGTTATATTTGCCAACTGCTAAATAAATCGCGTAAACCGTTTTGTTATTACATTTCGTAAAGCACGATGCACAATACGCGGCACGCGCCGATCGGCATAAATATTTAAGTAGTTAGTAATAGCAGCTATGTTTAACTTGCTACGACTTGCAAATTCACAAGTTGGTGAAGTCATTTTGAAATAGCAACAATTGCCATTACTACCTCATGGTAACAATGAACATGTATCAGCATCATCGAGAGTACGCTTAAAAAAGGGCTAGGTCATATAGCCTAACCAGGCTATCACGAACGGAACGACGGATACGAACAAATTAACAATAATTTTGTCAACTTCGCCCAAGCACTGTCAAATCATATTGATCATATTGTAGCCAGAGTAACTACTGGACATATTGAGACTTAACATCTTATGTCTCAGGATGGCGAGCGCAGTAGAATGCCAAGCATTGCTTTGTGATTCAAGGTGTTGTTTGGTTCTGCTACTATTTATGAGCGGTCGTATCGCTTACCATCATGCGAACGGCAAGCTCATCTCGCCATTCATTGCAATAAAAAAAAATGTTATTTATCACTCACCTTAGTCAAACAATGCGCCGCTCTACACCTGATCTTGTAATACGCCTGTTCGTTCTCTATAGTGTCAGTGAGTGCCTTCCTCGTGGCGGGTTCGGGATAATTGTGCAACGCGTCTATAGCCTCGCTCTGAGCTGTGACGTCACGCTCGTGACGCAACTGGTACTGCCACTGGTAGTCGGGCTGCGATATCACTGTACTACGCAGGAGAGACATTTCGGGGTCGAGACGGATCCAGAGAATTGGAGAGTCGCTGCAAGGGAAATAATAGTCAATTATTAAATATACCTCAGTCTTATAAGATAGTATGTATCCGTAACAAATATTGAATCCATTTCGTTTGAATTTATACAACCTTTGTCTTACCATTTCAATTTCCTTTTTTACTATTTTTTTCTCCCTTGTTTTATAGTGTTTGGGAGGGGTTTTGTGTCGCTGTCTAGAGATCTGACTCATTTTATTGTTTAACCGGTAAATGGATTCTCTATTTGTTACGACTACCCTCCCCTTGCGTAGCTTTAAAAGCATTTTTTTATTATAATCATGTTCAACATATTATTATAGAACTATTAATTACCACTAATACTCACTCCATAGCCGATAGATCCATGTCGACTTCCTCTCCAGTACACAATGGGATCTTTTTCTTCTTATTCCTCCTACTTTTACTGTGGCAAGTGATATCCGCCCTCACGACGGTGTTCTCTATCTGCAGCGTGTGTTTAAACGTGCCGTCCAACTCTTGTAATTGTACTAGCAGTGGACCCACATACTTCCTTATACCCCGCTCGTGAACACTGTCTTGACGGATCTCCAGTTCCACCGTGTTTCTGTTAAACAGATTTCAAACTATAAAGTCGGAAACATACAACTGAAATGCCACGCCACCCGACCCGACGCGACGCGTGTTGAGACAAATCAATTCAGTGGCGTGGCGTTTCAGTAAATATGTTTCCGCCTTTATACTTTTCTCTGTAATTTTATATGCCTTTATACTTTTCTCTGTAAGTTTATATAGCAGAGGAATAGTCTACAGAGATGTGTTTTTTGTGTTCCTTCTTAGAAATCTACGCAGCACGCAAGAAGGCGAATCCTAAATAAATGAGTTACTTATAATTCTGTAGACATATATTTGTATCTCAACAAGCCAATCGTTGGTTTTTATGATTTTGTCTGGGAATTATATTTTTCATCAGCTGACTTGATGATTTTTTTTTTATGTATATCTATATTAGCCCCTATGCCTATTCCTCGTAAATACAAGCTTCAGCGTACGCATCTATGTTATAAGAAATATTTTAACTGAAACAAAATAAATAAAATACCTACCTTTTCCTGTTAAACACCGAAGTGAGTTGAAACTTAGCGTGTCCTCCGGTCCTGACCCACTGATCAACAAACACCGCCATATCCTTGCCAGTGACAGTGAATATAGCCTTTACGAACAAGTTGGTCGACAGTAACAGATGTCCCCACAAGCCGCTGCCTATCTTGGTGTTGGCGGCGTTGGTAGCCAGAGCCAGTTGTTTGTTGAATACTTGCAGAAGGAGCTCTTGACCAATTCTTTGCTCCAACATTCTTAATACTAGGTGAGACTTCTTTCGCATTATCTAAAAAAATACCGGAGTTGAGATGTTGGTCTTATTGTTTTTTTACTACATAAATAATAAATGCAAAAAAAAACATCCATAAAATCTTAAAAACTCTTATAGTATTTTTTTTTATAAATGTGGCTTAAATCTTTTCCACACAACCCATCCAAACACATTCTTAATACATTTCCGAATTTTTCAAGTGAAAACTTTAAACTTAATTTTCTCAACATACATGACATTGGCAAAATCACCGAAATAAACTGTGGAGCCAAACTACATTTGAAAAGAAGAAGAAGAAAAATTGTAATTACCTCAATATACCGTGGCGACATTGTGTGCACGTTGCGTACGGGGAAATAGAACACGTCTTTAGGCTCCACGCGGGCGCCACTCGCGGGCGGCTGCCACGGATCCAGCACTATGCCTCCGTACTGCTCTTCATAGCTGACAACCTGAGAATAAATATGGACTATGGACATACTTGGCAAACATTGGACGGAAGTGGACAAAAAATATTTTCAACTCCTCCTATTATTTACTTTATGATTAATTTCGTTGCGAGTTAAAGACAAATTAGACATTCCCGGAGACTCGCCGAGCTTCAATGCTCGGTATCATTACATTGCGTGCCACTGTTGATCCTGGCTTACAGGAGTTACAGTGGCGGGTGTGAAGGCGGGACGGTCTCCAAACATAGCATAGAACGCCCTCTGGCCAGATGGCTGACCGACTTAGACAAGAGGGTCGGTAGCGACTAGATGCATAAAGCAGCAGACCGGCCTAATTCGATAAATACACTCAAAAGTCACATATGTCATCTTAGCTCGAGAATGAAAGACAAGTAATTAATCGAGGGTATCAGAAACTACGAAAGTAGAAATACTCAAACCAAAATAACTACTATTGAATCTTACAAAAAATCTCTGAGTGCCTTAACCAACGACGAAATCGTGAAGATTTTTTTAAATGAATTGCTTAGATTATGTTTCGTAATATTTATCATTGCTAAAAAGGGCAGAAATTATTATCTCACCTCCTGCAACTCCTGATGTATCCAATATCTGTACTCATTGTTGCCAAAACACTTTTTAGAATACAGTCCACACAAATAATCCGGTATACCTTTGGCCAGCCACAAATCAGACCAGTTTTGCATAGTGATGAAGCATCCGAAGAACTGTTCGGCTACTGCTTGGGCCATGCACTTTCTGCTTATGTACGTTTGATCTATTATAGCTATTGAGTGAAGGAGATGAGTGCTCATGATTGACATTGTTGTGTACGCCGTAGCATCGTCTTCTGTCTGAAAGTTATTAAAAAGAAATACAATTATTGGCAAATAAAAACATATGTGATAATTTGAATGCAAGTTTACAATTTATGGAAACGAGTATGTAAGAATATCAAACTTTATAAATTATTAACAAGCGAAAATTGTGATAGAAGTAATTCGAAGATGGAAATAATTCAGCGTCATAATACTTTATTTCTAAATTCAATGAAAGCAGGAAAATAATATGAGACTTGTATTTCACATGTTGACTGTGATGCATGCATAATTTGTATGCGCCACATGTGAGTGGTTGGGCCTAATGAATAGATCGGTATTGTAGCGCCATAGTGACCAAATTATACACTAAATATTTTGCCTCAATTTGTTATTTTGATAAGTAAAATAATACTTACTTCATCCACAAACACTTGCTTGTAACATGGATATGGATATCTGGTTGATAATGTCTCTTCATAGAACTCGAAAGCCTCATGTAAATACCGCACGGTATTCTTCAATATTTGCATCAAATGAGGCAGACAGTAGTGCGTAACTTCATTCATAAATGGATCCACATAGGTCTCAAATGGACTGTAATAAATAAATGAAAAATGAATTTTAGAATACATTTAACTGTGTATGTACTGTATTTAATACTTAGTACAATACTAAAATTAAACAATTAATAATCTAAAAGCCTGTTTAGCTCTATTGTGTTTACTAAAAGAAAACAGGTGATCTATTTTATGATATTGACATATAGACTTTTCTGAATCATGTGTGTATTGATAGTCAATCACCAGGCATTATAACATTGAAGGAATACATCGAGCGGAAACCCTCCATACCATAGTGATATGTAAGAATTTCCATGTTATGTGAGGTCTGCCAATCTGCACTACACCAGCATACTCAATCATATCGCCAATCGTACTTTCGAATATATAGGAGGACTGTGTCCTGCTGTGGGATGTATATAGGCTGTTACAGTACTGACATAGCAACAGTCAGCAATGACAGGCACACAACCAATTATTATCAACATAAGTTATATCTAAATTAACAACTTTTGCAACAGTAAATAAAACAACACAGCTGTGTACATACTTAATCATAATATAAGGTAATACTAAAGAGTTTTACATACCCTATAGCCAAAGCAATATTAGGAGCACAGGCTGGAGTATTGACAAGATAGTGAAATGTCTTTCGTCTGTGATCAGGGGTGTACACAACATCAACTAACTCTCCACATGACACGGCTGTTAGACTCTCATCAACTGTAAACTCCAGTTTCCATGTGCAGGGCTCAGCAAAACTGTCCACACAGGGAAACCACAGTCGAGCCGAATGTCCATATGTAAACATATGCGCTGATTTCTAAAAATAATTTATAAATTATTATTGATTTTCTAATATTGTTGGTGGAATAAAACACATTGCCAATTACATCTTGTCTTTGACATAATTTTACTGATATATTAATTTTATCCAAGATATTTAACTTATCTGGCCTTGATTTAATTGGTTTAGTAAAAATCAAAACAATGAAAAACATCCATTGCATTCTTTTCCTGTTGATCTTAACCAATGCAGGAAGCAGTGTATTTGGCTTATTATATTCTACAAACATTTGAAAACATAAAGAATTATAGAAGATCTATTTATTATTCTTTATAACCATATTATCTCATTATTGAATATATATTAGAATATATGAAACCAATACCTCAACCAAAGTTCCCTCCCCTTCGGGTACTACAAAGTGCATTCCTCCTTGAGGAGATTCCAACGAGAACTCAATCCCAATACGGAGTCCTCTACCTTCCCCCACTAAATGTGCAGCCTCATCTGGCACTTGAATGTGCAGTTCTCCTGAGTTATGGTCAGGGTCAATCTTCTGTGCCGCAGCTAAGTGATATTGGGAGAATACTTCCAATGACCTCCTGCAAAATATTACATGGTATAGTGACATAACATTTTGACATTTTGCTCAACAATAGATAAGGCTAGTGTGGGGCCTGTGGCACTTTCTATTATTTCTGATTGCACTAGTAATATTTTTTAATCTGAAAATCTTAGTATATAGTTGGCCTGAACTAGGCTTTGAAATGAGAACCTCAAGTTTCATAGCTCAGATATGCCAATGAGGCAACAAAATTTTTTTTTTTTTTTTTTTTTTTATGTTATAGGGGGCAAACGAGCACGCGGTTCACCTGATGGTAAGTGAATACCGCTGCCCATGGACATCTGCAACACCAAAGGGCATGGAGATGCGTTGCCGGCCTTTGAGGTGGGAATACGCTCGTTTTTTGAAGGTCGCCAAGTCGTATCTGTCCGGGAATGATCCCGCTGGCAACTGGTTCCACAGATTTGTAGTACGTGGGAGAAAGTGCCGGGAAAAACGTACTGTGGTGGATTTCCAACCTCCAAGGTGATGTGGGTGGTATTTGGAGGTTTGACGTGTAGTACGGTAGCGGAACTCAGCAGCAGGGACAAGTCCGAACAATTCACGAGAACACTCCCCGTGGTAAATGCGATAGAGAATGCAGAGCGAAGCTACATCTCTACGCAAAGCCAAAGGATCGAGCCGGTCGGAGAGAACCTGGTCGTCAATGATTCGAGCAGCCCGACGTTGAATGCGGTCGAAAGGAAGAAGCTGGTACTGGGGTGCCCCAGCCCAAAGATGGGAGCAATATTCCACGTGGGGCCGGACTTGCGCCTTATACAGTTGCATACGTTGACCCGACGTGAAATATCGCCTCGATCTGTTGAGCACACCTAGCTTCTTTGAGGCCAATTTGGCCTTACTTTCCAGGTGACCGCGGAATTGAACGTCACTCGATATCTCGACACCAAGAATTCCGATACTGGCTGTGGCAATTAGGGAAGTGCCCTGGAACTGAGGTGATACGACGAAAGGCGTTTTTTTTGCGGTAAACGCGCAAACTTGTGTTTTTGAGGCGTTAAATTCGACCAAGTTGTGTCGGCCCCAATCCGAGACTTTGGATAGAAAGGACTCGACTTCAGACACAAGTTTGTTTCGACACTCGTAGACGTTTTCCCGAGAAATATTGGCTCGGCCGGTATATAAGGCATCACCCGTGCTGTCATCCGCATAGCAATGTATGCCGCTAATTTGCAGCATATCATTAATATGCAGAAGAAATAGCGTGGGAGATAGCACACAGCCTTGCGGGACACCAGCGTTCACGGACTTGAGATCCGAGCATGCACCGTCGACAGCGACCTTGATGCTCCGGTATAATAATGAACTTAAATATTGTATTTCCATACATACATAAGCTCGCGCCTTTTTCCTAAAGGGGGAGCAGAGGTAAAGCACCTATGTTTCACCTTGTGTGTTCCATCCCACAATATGATAGGGGGAGAGGCATAAAATCCTGACTGTGGGCTGATAATGAGTAGAAAAATCTAAAGCACTTTTCCTAATCCTAACCCGGGATCCAAACCCGACACCTCAGCGTTGCAATCTTACTATGGTGCAAATGCGCCTCCATAACAGTAATTTATATTTAATTTGATTTGAATTTTAAGCTTATTCAGTGCAACAGGTGTAGGTGTGGGAAAAGAAGAAGTGATATATATATATATATATATATATATATATATATATATATATATATATCACTTCTTCTTTAGGTGTGGGAAAAGAAGAAGTGATATATATATATATATATATATATATATATATATATATATATATATATCACTTCTTCTTTTCCCACACCTACACCTGTTGCACTGAATAAGCTTAAAATTCAAATCAAATTATATATATATATATATATATATATATATATATATATATATATATATATATATATATATATATATATATATATATATATATATATATAATAGTAATACTCACGTATTGGGATCTGCTTGACAAATGTCCAGGAATGGATCACAGTACTGAAAGTTAGCTTCATACTGGTCGTTTAAACACACTCGATAGATACGAGACTGCTTTGCATTGAGCCGTATATATCGTAGGTTATCTTTTAGAGGGACCACAGTAAGCTCAACGAAGCCCTGAACAAAATACAAGTAGATTTTTTATTAAGAATTAAAATTGATTATTAGGCTTTAACATAATATATTTTCTTACAATAATACTCCTCCTTTCAAAGCTTATTCCCGTTAAACTTAGGATTTGATGGGCTGTAAAGTAAAAAATCAACTTTGTCAACAACAAATCAGAATAATGTATACATTATTCAATGTGACATACGCTATGTGATACTTATAATTTAAATGGACGACAATTATCGCCCGTCCGTTCTTTCTTCATGATTGGAATAAGATAAACATTGCATTTATTTAAAGACTTATTCAATAGACTTATAAACTTTAAATCACGCTACTGAATTACAATTCGACCCACATCCAAACAAAAATATTGCAGAAGAATGAATGAAAAAATAGCCACAGATAAATAATGACAACTTGACAAATTAATGGAACACCACAGGGGTAGCCACCGTGTAACCTAGTATGAGATAGCGATATTTGTGGGAGTGTGGCCAGGTTGACTCGTTTTTCCTGAGGTATCAGGAAACTTTGACCGCTCTTTAAAAAATATAATTGCTAAAATATCGATATTTTACCTTTGAGTGGAACTACAGTGCACATATATGCCTGGGTCACTAGCCATCACTCAGAACTAATAAAAACACTGTATAACATAAACATAATTTAAGTAAATAGCTAATTCTGAAAATAAAAACTATTGTAATAAAAGCTAATAACAAAATAATATCTAGTCCGCCCCGTGACCATGAAATTTGTAAAATAATCGAAACGTCGCGTGGAGAAGTTAAAAAAAGTGAAACTTAAACCAAATCCGCGATAAAATCCGTAAATAATAGTTTTATTTCAAAAACAATATCTACTGCGCAACCATATACAGTTCAATACATATAAGGAAAAAGTTCAAAAAGTAAAAGATAATTAATGAGGTTTGTTTTTTAATATGTAATTTAAATCTTTAATATCTTTTGTTTTAGGGAATATCAACCGTCGTACCGCTGGCCACCCCAAATAATGTAAATATTTGCCTCCAAAACGTCAAATTTCCTGGAGTCAAGCGGTTACGCCGATAAGGACAGGCTATAAAAGCTTGCATCTCTTTCTTACATGAACGTCATGTATAAATCTCTTTCGTTTTGTGTAAAAGGGATAGAACATGTGACTCCGTCTATTAGTTTCTCCGTCTACGTGGAACACAGATGTGAACACAGATAATGTATGAAATTCAAAATAGGTCATCTGTGAGGTCATCTCATGGGTCATCTATATAATTTTCTAGTTGGTCTGTGTCATGCCTGTATAACCTCTGTATTAAATATTTTTCCGTTACATAATCTGTGGCACAATTTGATCGCCAACCAAAGCTGACAGTTGCATCCATGGCCCAGTAACCGCCCTTAAAACATTTGCGATATTTTTAATCTATGCTCTATATCACGACATGACATTACCACCCCTCGCGCAAACCCTACATACCCCGCGGTTGCCTATCGCTCTGGCTACTGGAGCGGGGCGTATGCGCCGCGGGCCGCCATGTTGTTTACAACAATTTCGGATAACAAGTATTGTGAAATGCGTCGATACATTTAATTCTATTTTCTTGTAGTGAAGTTGCTACTGTAATGACCAGAAAGGATTGCTTTGTGCAGTGATTAATGTGCAGTGACTACGTGTATAAATCGTGCAGTTTAAGTGCCGTCAAGGAAACAATCGAATATTTGGAAAATAATGCTCGTAACATACAAGAAATCATTACTCATCAATCTAATAATCAAATGTAAATGTTCTCTCCAAATATTTGTTTGATTTCTATGAATGCAATGAACATAAACATTAGATACTTCGTAATTTTATAAATACATATTGCATTGTTGTTATGTCATCGTAATTAATCTAACAGATTTTTATTATTAATGTTTGTTTCGTTTTGTTTCTTGTGTTTAATTACTTTCCCTTCATGTAAGTTTCATATATATATTTAAATTAAGAATATATAAAGTTTCTCTACCAAATGTCGGAATATAAATTCTATCGAATTTAACTTGTGTTGAATGATTTCTATTATTATATAATATTTATTCTTGCGTAAATATAGTACGTACCGGGGAACCGTGGTAAAATTGTTTGTAAAATTGTAGCTAATTACGGCAAAAATGTAATTTGATTCAACTTATGTGTATAATGTCTCATATTTGTAATACTTAAATGAAATAAAAAATAAATAGTCAATCATTTGAAGGGTTTTATTTCCAATCGACATATATACTATCTACAAATTTACATTAATTATATTATTTTGCTATTTTTTTATGTATCACACTAATGTGTTACATAGAAACTTAGCAAAATAATAAAATCAATGTGAACTTAGAATATTCATGGCTATGCGCAGCGCTCCAAACAAGGCTGAATACAACGACCTTTGCCTGCTGCACGTACAATGTTTAAAAAAGAACAAGCAGTAATGTGAGGTTGTAATGAATGATGGGCTAAAGATTATATAGGCGAGTCGGCCGTCTGTAGTACTACTTGGTCTGTGGTTGCATCCAGCTTGCACCCCTCGCGCAAACCCTGCATGCCCCTCGGTCGCCTATCGCTCTTTCGGCGTCTGCGCCGCCATTTTGGCCGCCATTACAAGTTGTCAAGTTGTTTACGTTTGTTGTTTACTGTGTTACTGGGATTTCAAGTACTGCGTATAGTTCTAATCTTTGTTAAATACAAAGATTGTATTCAAGGATTTGTGAAGGTGCTGGAAAAAATGTGAATATTCATGTTGAGAGAAGCTGTTCATAAAGTGGCAGCAGAAAATATGATTTTACTTTTCCCAAGAGGCTACATCTGTACCAGAAATAAAAGCTATATCAAGACAGCCTTACGGCATTAATATGCGACCAAGACACATAATTCCGATAAGCTTTTAAAAATTTGGAATTAGAGACAACAAATAATTATATTTTGCGAAATCAAAACCCAGGTTGGTTACTCAAACAAAGTACTTTATACGCTTATGTTGTCATATTGGATGATAATGGTAACTAAGTATACTGTTTCTTTTTTTGCAGATGGAACCGATAATATTGGTGGAGCGAATTTAAATATATAGCCAAAAATATAGTCTTGTATAGACACATACCTCATTAGCAAGATATAATTGATGTCTATGAAACTGACTGGTGACTGACTGCCTGCGTACCAAAATGAGTTACATAAATTAAATGACCAATATGTCATACTTGAAACAGTAACAAAGATTAAGGTATTTGATAATTGAATATTCATCAAAGTATTATAATAATTTATTTTAAAATGAAAATGGAATCTAAGGAAATTAACTAATTAATGTCCTTTTAATCATCAGTTTTGTGAAAATTGTATCTGTAACAGCCCATCCCACTGTAGGGCACGGGCCTACTTTATAATTGAGAGTGTGATTGAGAGTGGTTAGGCTATATAGTCCACCACGCTGGCCTAGTGCGGGTTGGTGGACTTACATACCATAGAAATTCTTACAAATCGCTATGGTATACAGGTTTCCTCACGATGTTTTCACTCACCGTTTTTAGTGTGTGATGATTGCCTATCAATACACACATGACTCCGAAAAGTCAGAGGTGTGCCCTGGGATATGGACCCGCGACCACCGTCAACATGTTGGCAGCCACATTTGGTCCATTTACTAACAGGCCACCACGCACTTCATGAAAATTATTTTATAAAATATTATAGTAAATAGTAATCATTTTAAACTCAAAGCAAGAACATTTTAAAGTGATGTGTATGTTTTAGTTCTAATTGTATCTGCAAGTCACGATTGTCAATATCTCAATTTATTTTCAGGTCAAAAGCTGTGTCAGAGTTTTCAGCAGAACTATATCTGCTGCTCTCCTTTACACAACAATTTTTTGTAAGTATTGAAAAATCATACAATCAGTCTGTTTTAATTGATAGTTCATGTTAACTTAATGCACTCTGCATTAAAAGACTTGGTTTCTGTTCATGAATTTGATGAAGATTACTTTGAGCTTTTGTTTTGTATCATATAAAGCAGATATAAAAATTGTAGGAATTAAAACAAATTTTTGATTTCTCATGTTTATGATTATGCATTTTGCAACTTGTTACCAAATGATATAGAATCAACTACCCTATTAGTAAGTCAAACTCAAACTATATCTTTTTGTAATTATTGATATTTTTCATTCCAGCAACATGTACCGATGAAAGCTCAGTCAGCTCGATGACAAATAAGACTACTGCAATAGTGGCCTTTTTTTTAATAAAAACTACTAACAAGGCAGTAACAGAAAATCCTGAGAATCACACATTTTGGCCAGAAGCAATAAAAACAAGAGAAAAGTCAGTACCCTCTATAAAAAACAACTATTACTCGGTTAAAATGGTTTATGAGGGTGTGGAAGTGTTTAAAATCAAATCAAATTAATATAATGAGACACAATATTTTAATTCAGACCCTATTGAAAAGAAAATCAGACAAGTTAGTATAATTATAGATACAATGATCCTAACTGCCACACCCCCAGTTGAACCTTCAAATCTTTATTAGTTACAAGATTAATCAAAATTCATAATAATAGTTTCAATTGGTAAGATGATTAGACAAACCCAGGCATAATTTTAACTAATTATTCGAAAATGGAATTGTTGGATAGTCAAATCATCAAAAGAAAATATGTGATATTGGGAATATACTAGAGCAGGCCCATTGAGAAGGTACGAAAACTTGCGGGCCTATGCTACATAAATGGTTGTGAATGCCAAGACAAGTTAACGAGAGATGGAAGTCTTGGCATTCACAATTGGATCAGTATTTGAGAATTTGAGATTGTTCATAAAATTAGGCACAAGTACCTATCTGAAGGAGCAGTGATGCTGTTTAACAGCTAATGCTGATAACAGTGAAATCTGGAATAATATGTAAAAATATATTTTCTTTAATTATTCGTTGTAAAGAGTACTGACATTTCTAGAGTAATGAAAATTACGATGTTATCAAAATTTCAGCAAAAATATTTATTATTTAAGTATAAAAAAAACCATTAAAAAATAAATCGTTTAATAAATATTTTTAAGTGTTTTATTCACAATCTATCCATCTTTCATCTAAAAGTTACATTTACTTTATTATTTTGCTAAGTTTCTTTGGATCACTTTAATGTGATTTATAGAGACTTGGCGAAATAATAAAAACGATGAAAAAAAATACCCTGTGCAGCCGCGCGCAGCGCTCGCAACAAGGCTGAATACAATCTACCTTTGCCTGTATTACATATCATATTTAAAAATAATAATCTTGATAATCTGTCAACCGACTTTCGTGATCAAATGACTGAGCGGCTATGGCTAAAGAATCTATAGGCGAGTTAACCGTCTGTTTCTAGTTGGTCTGTGGTCTGTGTATATAATCGACAGCTAAAGGTTTGGCAGTATGGTCGTTGGCCTTAGGTAGCTCTTAGAACAAATTATAAATAAATAAATACACCCAATAGACACATACAACATGCACATACATAGTCCTGACCCTACGCTAAGATCATGCCTGTATAACCTCTGTATTAAATATTTTTCCGTTACATAATCTGTGGCACAATTTGATCGCCAACCAAAGCTGACAGTTGCATCCAGCTTGCACCCCTCGCGCAAACCCTGCATGCCCCTCGGTCGCCTATCGCTCTTTCGGCGTCTGCGCCGCCATTTTGGCCGCCATTACAAGTTGTCAAGTTGTTTACGTTTGTTGTTTACTGTGTTACTGGGATTTCAAGTACTGCGTATAGTTCTAATCTTTGTTAAATACAAAGATTGTATTCAAGGATTTGTGAAGGTGCTGGAAAAAATGTGAATATTCATGTTGAGAGAAGCTGTTCATAAAGTGGCAGCAGAAAATATGATTTTACTTTTCCCAAGAGGCTACATCTGTACCAGAAATAAAAGCTATATCAAGACAGCCTTACGGCATTAATATGCGACCAAGACACATAATTCCGATAAGCTTTTAAAAATTTGGAATTAGAGACAACAAATAATTATATTTTGCGAAATCAAAACCCAGGTGGTTACTCAAACAAAGTACTTTATACGCTTATGTTGTCATATTGGATGATAATGGTAACTAAGTATACTGTTTCTTTTTTTGCAGATGGAACCGATAATATTGGTGGGGCGAATTTAAATATATAGCCAAAAATATAGTCTTGTATAGACACATACCTCATTAGCAAGATATAATTGATGTCTATGAAACTGACTGGTGACTGACTGCCTGCGTACCAAAATGAGTTACATAAATTAAATGACCAATATGTCATACTTGAAACAGTAACAAAGATTAAGGTATTTGATAATTGAATATTCATCAAAGTATTATAATAATTTATTTTAAAATGAAAATGGAATCTAAGGAAATTAACTAATTAATGTCCTTTTAATTATCAGTTTTGTGAAAATTGTATCTGTAACAGCCCATCCCACTGTAGGGCACGGGCCTACTCTATAATTGAGAGTGTGATTGAGAGTGGTTAGGCTATATAGTCCACCACGCTGGCCTAGTGCGGGTTGGCGGACTTACATACCATAGAAATTCTTACAAATCGCTATGGTATACAGGTTTCCTCACGATGTTTTCATTCACCGTTTTTAGTGTGTGATGATTGCCTATCAATACACACATGACTCCGAAAAGTCAGAGGTGTGCCCTGGGATATGGACCCGCGACCACCGTCAACATGTTGGCAGCCACATTTGGTCCATTTACTAACAGGCCACCACGCACTTCATGAAAATTATTTTATAAAATATTATAGTAAATAGTAATCATTTTAAACTCAAAGCAAGAACATTTTAAAGTGATGTGTATGTTTTAGTTCTAATTGTATCTGCAAGTCACGATTGTCAATATCTCAATTTATTTTCAGGTCAAAAGCTGTGTCAGAGTTTTCAGCAGAACTATATCTGCTGCTCTCCTTTACACAACAAATTTTTGTAAGTATTGAAAAATCATACAATCAGTCTGTTTTAATTGATAGTTCATGTTAACTTAATGCACCCTGCATTAAAAGACTTGGTTTCTGTTCATGAATTTGATGAAGATTACTTTGAGCTTTTGTTTTGTATCATATAAAGCAGATATAAAAATTGTAGGAATTAAAACAAATTTTTGATTTCTCATGTTTATGATTATGCATTTTGCAACTTGTTACCAAATGATATAGAATCAACTACCCTATTAGTAAGTCAAACTCAAACTATATCTTTTTGTAATTATTGATATTTTTCATTCCAGCAACATGTACCGATGAAAGCTCAGTCAGCTCGATGACAAATAAGACTACTGCAATAGTGGCCTTTTTTTTAATAAAAACTACTAACAAGGCAGTAACAGAAAATCCTGAGAATCACACATTTTGGCCAGAAGCAATAAAAACAAGAGAAAAGTCAGTACCCTCTATAAAAAACAACTATTACTCGGTTAAAATGGTTTATGAGGGTGTGGAAGTGTTTAAAATCAAATCAAATTAATATAATGAGACACAATATTTTAATTCAGACCCTATTGAAAAGAAAATCAGACAAGTTAGTATAATTATAGATACAATGATCCTAACTGCCACACCCCCAGTTGAACCTTCAAATCTTTATTAGTTACAAGATTAATCAAAATTCATAATAATAGTTTCAATTGGTAAGATGATTAGACAAACCCAGACATAATTTTAACTAATTATTCGAAAATGGAATTGTTGGATAGTCAAATCATCAAAAGAAAATATGTGATATTGGGAATATACTAGAGCAGGCCCATTGAGAAGGTACGAAAACTTGCGGGCCTATGCTGCTGGATGGGTAGTAAAGAAAGTAACTAGTTACATAAATGGTTGTGAATGCCAAGACAAGTTAACGAGAGATGGAAGTCTTGGCATTCACAATTGGATCAGTATTTGAGAATTTGAGATTGTTCATAAAATTAGGCACAAGTACCTATCTGAAGGAGCAGTGATGCTGTTTAACAGCTAATGCTGATAACAGTGAAATCTGGAATAATATGTAAAAATATATTTTCTTTAATTATTCGTTGTAAAGAGTACTGACATTTCTAGAGTAATGAAAATTACGATGTTATCAAAATTTCAGCAAAAATATTTATTATTTAAGTATAAAAAAAACCATTAAAAAATAAATCGTTTAATAAATATTTTTAAGTGTTTTATTCACAATCTATCCATCTTTCATCTAAAAGTTACATTTACTTTATTATTTTGCTAAGTTTCTTTGGATCACTTTAATGTGATTTATAGAGACTTGGCGAAATAATAAAAACGATGAAAAAAAATACCCTGTGCAGCCGCGCGCAGCGCTCGCAACAAGGCTGAATACAATCTACCTTTGCCTGTATTACATATCATATTTAAAAATAATAATCTTGATAATCTGTCAACCGACTTTCGTGATCAAATGACTGAGCGGCTATGGCTAAAGAATCTATAGGCGAGTTAACCGTCTGTTTCTAGTTGGTCTGTGGCTAAGATCAATTAAGTCTAGTGTCTTAGATATTAGGAACTACAAGAGACTTCGATCTCGCAAACACCCAGACCTGACACAATTATCTGTGAGCATCACAAACATTTGTCCTGATGCGGAGATCGAACTTGTGGCCTCTCGTTCCACAGCCAGTGCAGCGTCTGGCCAACTGAACACGGAGGCTTAAATATTGTGTTTATTTATTTATTTAATCCTTTATTGCACAAAATAAAAATACAGTAAAGAAACAACACAATAATAATAGTACAAGAGGCGGCCTTATCATACTAGGTAATTTCTTCCAGGCAACCTTTGGAATCTTTTGGAACCTTTGGAATTGTGTTTAATCTAATAGATAAGTCGATAACCCCCAACAGGCCATCGTGTCGGACATACATAGTTCATTTCTTAATAATTAAACAATGATAGCTATCGGGTAACGTTTATTAAGCATATCCTTTAAACCACTCTCATTGTTTAATACGAAATAAATGCGTACAATGCTGATTTCCATCGCGACAGAGGTATTTTGATAGAAGGGTCATTTTTGACTATCGTATAAATGGGTAAATAGTATATAGCTAAGGATATTTACTATTTAAACGAATGCTACAAACAATAATTTAAAAACATAACAATCCAAACATTTTTAAATGACATAAAGTGAACCCGATTGTACAAATAGCTTTGCGTTGTATAAATTGTTTTTGAGAACTCAAACAAACTTTACACAAACAAAATGCAAATTTTATTTTAAAATTAATATTTAATTTTTTGCAAACTTGCCTCGGTTGACCGTATCAATCAAATAATATCATCAATAATACTATACTAAATTAGGCTGCGTAATCTATACTTCCTTTGCTTACTCGTTTGCCAAGAAATTTATAAGAAAAAAAATCTATTGCGATCGTAGACGGAGAAACTAATAGACGGAGTCACATGTTCCATCCCTTTTACACAAAACGAAAGAGATTTATACATAACGTTCATGTAAGAAAGAGATGCAAGCTTTTGTAGCCTGTCCTTATCGGCGTAACCGCTTGACTCCAGGAAATTTGACGTTTTGGAGGCAAATATTTACATTATTTGGGGTGGCCAGCGGCCCGACGGTTGATATTCCCTAAAATAAAAATATTAAAGATTTAAATTACATATTAAAAAACAAACCTCATTAATTATCTTTAATTTTTGAAACTTTTTCTTTATATGTATTGAACTGTATATGGTTGCGCAGTAGATATTGTTTTTGAAATAAAACTATTATTTACGGATTTTATCGCGGATTTGGGGTAAGTTTTGGTTTTTTTAACTTCTCCACGCGACGTTTCGATTACTTTACAAATTTCCTGGTCACGGGGCGAACTAGATATTATTTTGTTCTTAGCTTTTATTACAATAGTTTTTATTTTCAGAACTAGCTATTTACTTAAATTATGAATATGTTATACAGTGTTTTTATTAGTTCTGGCTGATGGCTGGTGATCCAGGCATGTATGTGCACTGTAGTTCCACTCAAAGTTAAAATATCGATATTTTAGCAATAATATTTTTTTAAAGAGCGGTCAAAGTTTCCCGATACCTTAGGAAAAACGTGTCAACCTGGCCACACTCCCACAAATATCGCTATCTCATACTAGGTTACACGGTGGCTACCCCTGTGATTGCGATATTGCGATTATTGGTGGAACAATATCGTGAAATTCGTAGCTAGATATTGTATTTATCGCAAAACTTTTATTTTTTTGTGAAAGTTCTTCAGTGAAAACGTATGACAAAATTATTTCCATGTCATGTTTCGTATTGAATGACCAAAATGCGGGACTTGCCGTACTTGACTTGTTTGGTTTTTTTGTATACATTTTCGTTTCAAATTATTGTCACAAATTCTCGCACGTCTAACGTTTGGAAATTGAATGTCGAAGAAGATAAAATTGTCGAAGGCACAACATTGCCTCAGGTGGGTCGCAATTATTGTCATAAACATTTATATAATCGGCGCACTACATATTCTTTAAGTATATACACATTGCCCTTTCATCCTCTTATTCTAGACCTCAAGAACTAGTTTGCCTTGGATCAATGTTTTTTCTCTTTTGTTGAGAACTATCCTCAATTTATTATGATAATTAGATTCAATTGTATGATGGTTATTATAAGAAGTTAGAAGTGATAAATATGTGTGTTGTTTTTAGGATGACACAGACAAGTCAAGAATGAATCAAGAGGACCATGTGTTCAATATAATAACATCAACAGTTTATTATGGCAATACATGGACCAAACATGGTTTCGATATGTTCTGTACAGACTGTCAGATATATGAACAACAGAGGTGAGTTTAAATATTAAAATGTCCTAAAAACTTACATTTCTTTTTATTAAATATTTTTGTTAAAATAAATGGTAGTTGAGATTATATTTAAACTTTCAATGCAAATATACAATCACTGTGTGATGTAATTTATTGATTTCGAGATCATGTAAACTTTTTGTGTAATACACTACTTCATAACAGTTGCATAAACTTCAACACTTTCTAGTCCAGCAGTTTTTCAAACTCAATACTTACTGTGCTACTATTGCACCATTCTTGAACATTTTATGTCTTTTATGATAAATTGTATACAATAATGTTACAATAATAATTTAACATTTCCCTAGAGCTTTGTTCTAGATAAAGTTGCTGTGAGATAATTGTGTCCAATGAAATGATAGTAATTATTATTAATAATGAGTTATTAATCCTTCAATGGGGATTTATTACTCTTTTTATTAAACAAATATAGTGAATTTTCTCTTAAATGGTTACAAAAACCAATACATACATATATATAAATTTTAAATCAAGTATTTCACAATTAGGTTAATACAAAAATAAAAGCCTAAATAAATATGTTAATTTCAAAGCTTACATTGAGAATTAAAATGATTTAGATAACTTAGTTTACACATAGTGAGACCTCTTTGTAACAAAACTCTTCATAGTCATTTTCCCTCAGAGCTGGCAGTGAAAATGGTGATGAGGCATCGCCATCAGAAGCAAATGGTCATGTGGAAGATGAGTACTTAGATTGTGGCAAAGCTGTCAATTTCACCTACTATGACAATTTAGTTGGTGTTGCAAGACGTCATAGACATCCCAATGTGCCTGAACCACAGGTAAGAATAATATTTAGACTACATCATTTATGATTTTCATATTTTTCTGTCCATACCATTTATTTTCTTTCTTAATAACCAATTATCAAATTATATCTTTTTGAGATAAAATAAATTATTAATAGGAAAATAAATCCAAACTTTACAAAACATTCTTAAAAGTAAATAATATTATTAACAAAAATATTAATTAATGTATGAATTGAAATATTTTATATTTAAAAAACTATGATGATTTACATAATATCCTGTTTTATGATATGATAACAACATTGTTGACTAGGTGCAAAGTGACTATGGCCACTATAATGTCAACTCTTCTATATTGTTCTACAAAGTAACTGAATATACTACTCAATTTAACTCATAACATTTCATTATAGACATTGCTATATACATATTTCTTAAGGTTTCTTTACTGGCAATTTCCTAACCATTAAATAAGGCCAATGAAACACCAACATAGTGCTTAACAAATGAGTTAGGTTGAGATCTATTTTAAGCAATTATGCCAAAGCCCAAAAGATCATAAGGGTTTCACCACACTAAAATATAGTACCATGGTGGTGCTATAAACATTAATTTATGACGGAATAGTTTAAAGAGCAATGGTTCAAACTAATATGGAGCATATTGTTGGGCTATTCATAGCACCTTTATGGTATGCTATGTTGTATTGGGTAGAAACCCTAATTGTCTCTTTGCTGCAGTCACTATGTGGCAGAATTTATGCATCCATGCTTCATTTTCTTTAAAGCTCATTCATATGTTTCTTTGTTACACAAAAACTCGTGTGAAAATAAATCTTAGACTGAAACGGAAAATACATTTTGTAGGTATATGCAAAGTTAAATATAGGTATAGCTGCTAACACTATATTGTACGGTTAATAATTAAAAGTTTTGAAAAGGTTATTACAATGTCACTTATCTTGAAATTTCCGCTTTTAAATATTGTTTTTATGCAACATTGAGGTGCATACAAAACTAACATTATTCACACTTGGTTTAGCGCATATGATGTTCACCTAGTGATTCGAGTTCCCTTCTGGTCCGATCATTAATTGTTTAGATTGTCGATTTACCTTAAGGTGGTTGTGACCAGTGTGTAACAGGGCGTAACGTACACAACATTTTCCATTTTACAAAATACAGAGCGAGCATTCATGCAGTCAATACTTACAAAGGTGCACGAACACTGAATACACGAATGCTCGCTTCGTAATATCTGACATTGCGCCCATTGATTTAAAAACTTAGGATAGGCCCTTTAATACATTTGAAGTATAAGTACGATGGTCGTGAAAATCTAGCCATCAATTAGGTTTTTTCATGACTATGTCGAAATAAAAATATTATCTATTATTTTTACTAAACTTTATGTCATCATACTAGCAAGTATATTCAAAATCATTGCCAGCGACGACAAATTTCCGTAACGCTTCAATGGAGGTGCCATGGAGCGCCGCACAGCTTACATCGGAAGACTACGCCCGCTTATATTTATGTCAATGATTACGCTTTGTAACAGTTGCGGATCTAGAATTAATATAAGTACTGTCCAAATCCAAGCGAAAGACAGTGAATCATAGATCATAATACACTACAATTTACAATGAATCGCAGCACTCGGCGCCCTTTTGCACTGGCGCCTTAGGGCTGCCGCGCAGCCCAACCGCGCCCTACCCTACGAAACTACGAAAGTCTTTGATTGTTATGTGTTACCAGTCATGGCCAGCACCGAAACGTGGCCTCTTACTATGGCCCGCATACGAAGACTCAAAGTCACTCAACGCGCTATGACGAGGGCTATGCTCGGTATTTCCCCAAGAGAACGAATCAGAAACGAGGAGATCCGTAGGAGAACAAAGGTTACGGAAATAGTTCTTAGGATAGTCAGTTGAAGTGGCAGTGGACCGGCCACATAGTGCGAAGAACTGATGGCCGTTGGGGCAGAAAGGTTCTGGAGTGGAGGCCACGTATAGGCAAGCGCTTGTCGGAAGGGCAAGTGTCGGATGCCGGCCTACAAGGTGGACGGACGACCTGGTTAAGGTTGCAGGAAGTCGCTGGATGCAGGCCGCTTCCAACAGGTTGATGTGGAGATCATTGAAGGAGGCCTATGTTCAGCAGTGGACTTCCTGTTGCCGAAACGAACGAACAAATTTGAACTCCAGAAATGTTTTAAAATATAATATTCTATTTTGTATATTCCATATTGTATGAGACGATTTACTTGAAACAAGTTTTAAAAGGTTTCTTGTTGAGCATATTCAAGATAAAAATCTGTGTAAATAGAAATACCAACATAGTACAAGATAATGCTAGTGAATTGCATGCTACAAAACAATCATTGCCTTCAGATTGCAAAATTAAGTTGTTTTGCCCACTTTAAGTAATAACGTTTTTCTTTCCTATGTCTATTAACGACGGCTTACACGAACTTCCAATCTTGGGTTCGAATCTTATTGAAGACTAACCAGCTCAGGTATTTTTTAAAAGAAAGATCATCCCTTCATCATCTAAAGAAGGAAGGAAGAGTAGAAAGCGAAGGTTTCAAGTTAGATTACTGAGCACACACTTGTGACTTTCAAATCACGAATTTAATTATGAACAGTTAATTTTTGTTTGATTTCGATGTATACAATCATCTACACTGAGTAATTCGTTGACAACCTTATAAGAGACAGATGGAGAGCTCTCGGACCAACACGGTTAATGACTGAATGTGAAAGAAACAGAATTGATGCGTCAGAATCTGGAAAAGTGGACTAGGAATATATCGACCCCTCCCACGCACAAAGGCGTATCGAGATTATGACAAGTTTTCAGTACGGTCATTTGAAGATTAATTATGTGATTATTAAATATTTAGTTTCTTTCTAGTTTAAAATCAAAAGTTCCTCTATATCTTGATTAGTTAGAGACTATTTAATAAATAAAAACATTAATTAGTGAGAAAAACGATAATTACATACTTACGACTTTGTGCGTTGGAACAAAACTGCCACATCACTAATATACGACGACTTACAACGATATGCGTGGTGAACATTTTCTATGCCTTTAAGTTACAACGGGTTACAACTTTATGCGTCGTAAGAAAATATATGTATCATAAGTACCATCAAGTTTTACGACGTTGTTTTTGTAGGTCATCATTATTATTTAGTTAAAAAGTTCGCCAATGGACAGGGTTTTAAAATAAATAATAGATTATACAACATATTATGTATATTTGAAGTTGGACTAAACATAAATCATATTGGGGTTATTTTTATTCTATATATAAATGACTTGCCTTATGCTACTCCTAATCCAATGTCGCTTTTTGCAGATGATAGTACTGTTTCTGTTAGGTGCTCAAATAAGTTAATATTTGAACAAGATATTAATAATGCCTTAAATTCTATAATAGATTGGTTAAATGCAAATAATTTGAAAGTAAATATAGAAAAAACCAAAATTTTGAATTTGAGTCAAAAGGAAACAAAACAAAATCTAGCAATAAATTATAATGGCCAAGCTGTGGATGAAGTAAACTGTACTAAATTTCTCGGTATAACCATAGATAGTAAAATTAAATGGAAACAACATATTGAATCGTTGGCAAAAAAAAAATATCAATATGCATATGCCCTGCATGAACTATCTACTGTAAAAACATGAGCACAATGGTAGCTGCATATCATGGAATGGTCGTATCCAATTTGCGGTATGGTATAATTTTCTAGGGATATTCTAAAGACAAAGAAATCATTTTTAAGGCGCAAAAAAGATGTGTTAGAGCAATGTTCGGATTAAACAGTAGTGATAGCTGTAGATTATATTTTCTAAAGCATAAAATACTTACGCTACCATCACTGTATTTATATGAAGTCTGTATATTTGTCAAATCGAACCAAAATTAGAAAGTGTACTCCAGTCCATGTAATGGAGTACGAGTTGCATCTCCATTCGCTACGTTTGAGGCGGCGATATTTAGACGGAAAGTACTGGCTTCAATAATACAATCCAAATATTTTAAAACTTCTATGCAATAAGTATCTTACTATTCACCACTCAAATTTATATTCAATTTGCACGGATACGGTTCAAAAGATGGACAAAATTTCGGTATGGCAGTATTTGATCCTCAGACCAATACGTTAATGAAATTTATATCAAATGATGTTTCAATCATGTAAATTGAATTAATGGCAATCTCAGTGGTTTTTTCATATGTCGAGTCTTTTAGTAGCATTAGCTTTGTTATACTGACGGATTCAAAGAGTGTGTTACAGCATTTGGCTCGTTGCACCTCGACTTTTCGAGGAGCATCAATAGCCTATACCATATTAGAGTCTATTAGGAAAGTTCAAAAGAAGGATAGTAAGTTATTTTTACAATGGGTACCCTCCCATATCGGATTGTCAGGAAATGAAATGGTACACCATCTTGCCAAGAAAGCGATAACAGACGGAACCATGTGAATTGTTTACCGCGTTATACAGACCCTATCTCTTTAGTGTGGAATGACTGCCTAAAGTTGTGGAAAGAATCTTTGGATGAGAGATCCCTACATAAAATTATATGGTATAAAACTATTCAGCCTGATCTCAATCGTAAGCCATGGTTCATTAATTATAAATTGACTAGAAATAAAGTAGAGATGGCTTTCAGGCCACATACATAATTTGCATTTCTTATAAAACAGATAGACTCACCAAACTGTGTTGTATGTGGCAGCATTGAAGATGTGATACACGTTTTAACGGAATGTGTTCGAACCGAGGCCGAAAGGGTCTCGTTTAATGTTAAATATAATCTTAATATAAGTGACACAGGCAAATGTAATTCGATTTTAGCAACCCCTTGATGATTCGTACAAATTTCAGTATTACTTCGTTTCAAGAAAATCAGGTGATTCTAAAAGACAAATTTAGAATAGTATTCATAAATACATTCAATCAGTGTTACAGGATTCCAGTATTTTACTTAAATTTAGCAACTGCCACATTGCATATAGTCTTATATCTTATTGTGGTCGGAGCATATCATTGTATGTACTAGAAACGACTATATGGACACCATCTTAATTAAATAAAAGCAGCGCATAAAGACGCAAGTACCAGTTAAGGCCCCTAACTTTCAAAAATAAACAACGCATAGCGTCGTGACTAACGTGTTACTACGTTATGCGCTGGACAAAATGTAAACAATTTAATTTTGAAAAATTCGTAAACACGCGATAGATTACAATAGATAAAATTAAAATTGCGTATTATTAAGCAAATATTACATGGTTTTAAGTTAATTATCAAGCAAAACTTATCAGATCGATGAGATTCATTAGGGATCAGATTTACATTTAAATTATTGAGAGCTAATTTTAAGATTCCTGATGAGTGTAAGTTGTTCATTTTGCTATCATATAAAATAAAACCATTATAACAGCATAATTAACACAAAATACAAACAAAATCTGATTATTTTTCTGATGTAGGTCCCATGTTTATTGCGCGTACCGGTAGTGTCATACGACGCCCGTAACTAACCTTGTCGGGTCTCGCGCGAGCTAATAGTACAACGCAGATAGTCGTTACTCGTGATTGGGCCATATGCGCCGGGACTTTCAATAGATACGACTATAGGCGTTTCAAAATCTCGTTATTTATTAACAATATGAAGATTTTGATTTCAGGGATATATAAAGCTTTTGTGCGTAATAACAATCAGCTAAAAATCTGATTTTGAGTAAAAATGTGGTTAAGACCTTATGCGTGGGAGGTGACGATATAATTTAAGACCTTTTGAATAGACAGGATGTTATAGAGAAACGTAAACATATCTGCTGGTCGAAGGTCTCTCATATGTGAGAGGCTGGCTAGGTAGTACCGCAATGCGTATTTCTCACGCCAAACAGCAGTGTAGATGCACTGTTGTGTTCCGTGTTGAAGGACACTGCAACCAGAGTAACCACTGGACATAATGAGACTTAACATCTTATGTTTCGGGATGGCGAGCGAAGTAGAATATCAAGCATTGCTTTGTAATTCATGCTGTTTTGGTTTTGCTACTGTCCATGAGCAGTCGTATCGCGTTTCATCAGGCGAATGGCAAGCTCGTCTCGCCGTTCATAGCAATAAAAAAATATATGAATAAAATCATAACATATTTATATCGTTAATAAAAATATTTTTTCAAAGCAAAATGCGTAATTCTCGGCGCATATGTGATACAATGACACGACACAAATCTTGAAAACCGGTAGTTTGAACTCGTTATTAAAAATAAACGTATGTTATGCTTCTCTCTTACGTAACAAACTGCATTTAAAGGTTTTTCATTTAAATATGATTTACGAATGGTAAAAAAAAAGAAGAAAAAGAAAATATTTTAAGACGATAGTAATAAAATAATTTAGAACGCTAAGATATTGTTCCTTCTTCCTCGGGAAACTTTAGCAATAAATAACAAGTGATTCATTTGTCCTAAATTTTGCAGAATATAATCCATTTGAATATAATTTATCGATGATGTTGGATTGTTTATCTCCAGGACTATTAATCCGATTGGGAAACAATACAAAACAATGGCATTGTTCACCAATTTTTTAAGAAAACCTAAACATATTTAATATCACGAGAAATAAAACATTTTTTTTTTGTGAAATTAAA
Organism: Hyles lineata; assembly: GCA_030180105.1. Classification (NCBI taxonomy): domain Eukaryota; kingdom Metazoa; phylum Arthropoda; class Insecta; order Lepidoptera; family Sphingidae; genus Hyles; species Hyles lineata. The sequence goes on along the minus strand of JARJEE010000006.1, from coordinate 12,639,490 downwards.
TATGCTCCTAGTCATTTCAAAACTGTTGTTTGTAAACTCGATGATGGATGGATTAATTGCACCAAATCCGACCATGACTACTAGTGTTACAATTTATATTAAATAATTTATATTAAATATAAATCCTTTTAGACATCCTAATTATTCGTAACTTCGAATCATCTAGATCCATCTAGATCTGTAGTTCTTAAGCATCCCAAGTAGTCCGCGAAGCCATCCTAAGGTCATCATTGAAATAATTTGATGCATGTCTCATTTATGGATAGATTGTGAAACCTTGTTTATTTACATTTAATTCCTGTATTAAAATACTACTTAACCAGTTAATATACTGGGTGGTCAATGGCTAGAGGGTTAAGAACCACTGATCTAGATTGAAGACAATCATTCTAAAACTATACAATGAAATAAAAAAAAAAACATTTATTGTTTTATCAGGTGGCCCTTATATTTACAAAGAAGAAGAACGGTGTTACAGAATTCGACATAAACACCTTAGAGAAAAGGTTAAAAAAAGCCAAAAGAGAGAAGCCGAAATCTGTCCAACTGTACAACCAAATAGGTAACTTTTGGAGAATAAAAGGTGACACCAGACAATCGATCGAGTGCTTCCGACGCGCTCTTGCCGTATCGCCTTATAATGCGGAAGTAAGTATCGTATGTTACTGTAATATATATAGATATTCACAGGTTGCATACAATTTTATTTTTGAACATATGTTACATAAAATTCATGTTGTCGGTAACAAAGATACACTTGTTGAAGTCAGCTTTCTTTACACCTTTTAACGTATGTTGGAATATCTAGAGGAAATATTGGTGCATAGGGATTATTCCCGTACACAAAGCCTATTTTGCCATCACACTGCACATCTGTGACAACACTGAAATAGCACCGAGTGATGCAGTTCGTTGGGTCGAACTAGTCTAACCCGCACCAAATTTATCTGGAATACCGTAGGACCATTTGAAATATTATAAGTTTTTCTTGCCTAACAACAGACGACGAAGAATTTTAAACCTATTTTGATTTTTCGTCTTCTTCGCTTGACCTGAATTCAAAAGGCGTTAGAAAGGGACAAAATACTCGATAACTAAAATAGGTTTGAAAACTGTATGAATAAAGCCGTTAGAAAATATACAAAAATGATAAAAGCAACCAAAATCAATTACGAGGAATAATTAAGGTTATAAACTGAACTGAATCTATAAACTGATATGTTTTTATTTTAATAAAAATAAGGCGGAAAACGTTTAAAAGCCCACTATTTCATTCCATGATTCCGGCACGGTCCGCAATATTCATACTATTTACAGATATGAATTTCACCGGGTGAATGAACTCTTGATTGTGGCAAAACTAATAAACAACAGTTACGGACATAATAAATCTCAATTGTTACCCTTTACGCTATAACAATAATGTATATTGCAATTTTGTATGGTGTGTGAAGTTTGCCAAGCCACACTAGGCCAGCATGGTGGACTTGCACAAACACTTTTAATCTATTTGTGTTTATCCGGTTAAAGAACACATACAGTCTTGAATGAACCATCATGGGACATAAATGTGTGCCTGTAAATATCAGGATAAAACCAGGCTGCCATGATTGTGGCGACTGGCGAAAGATAGCCATTTTGCCTTTGTTGATACTTTATTTTTACTCCAGTTGCCATCAGGTGTATTCAGTATTGCTGCTACTTTGTCGTGCCACTTACCAGTACAAAAAGTCCTCTCAATGAAACTCTCGGTTGTCACTCGATGTTAGAGAACATCAGTCGGAGGACTATTTTATTCCGATAGGGTGACAATATTTGCAACACGTTGCATGCATGTACAAGAGGCCCATGTTCTTCAGTGGGATACATACATATAAGCTGGATTTTTTGCATAGTTCCCGCAAATTAGCAAACGTCGCCTGATGGTAACTGATCACTGCCGCCCATGACCACCAAAACACTTGCATCGAAGATGCTTTGCTAGCCGCTTAAAGGGGTATTGGGCTACTCGCCGAACGTAATGCGACAACAGAGCTGTCGTTTCGCGACAATTTCCTGTAAGACAGTGGTACCGCCCCGAACGATGAATAAAGTGAGCGTGTGTGTGTGTCAGGTTCTATTGAACCTCGCCCGGGTGCTGTTCACGCTGCAGTACCTGGACGACGCCATCTACCTCACGCGGCGATCGCTCGAGGTGCAGCCGCCGGATCGCAGCGCCTGGCAACAGTACTTCACGCTCGGGGAGATATTCAAGGCTTATGGACATTATCAGGTTAGTGTATTGAATAATAAGTGTTGATTACTTATAAGTTCGTCCCTTTTAGGTGTGACTCTTAAGACAACATATGGGTGTCTGCAATTTAGGATTGTGTGTCTACTGAGTACTGGTATATCCCCACTGTGATTAATTTTTGTTGAGCAACGTTTCCAAGTGTTTCTCAGTAACACCTGTTAATAAATAGATAAATTACACCCAACAGTCGTATATGTACATAGTTTTGATCTCATATCATCATCGATCATAGGATCGAGTCTTGTGTCGTGACCGACAGTTTTCGATCTCACAAACACCCAGAACCGAAAGAAATATTTATGGGGCGCACAAACATTGATCTCGGTGCGGGGTTCGAACCCGCGGCCTCTCGTTTTACATGCGACGTCTAACCGACTGCGCCACGGAGGCTGTAATTTTAGTACATGTTTCCGGGTTTTTAGATACTAAGTAAAGTTGCCTAACTTTTGAAAACTAACCAACATTAAGCAACAATGTATAACATTGTAAGAATGTGTTATTGCTCTTTGTTCAATTTTGTTATTTTCTATTATATGCGGTGTGGACGCGAATAAACACATTCAACAAATAATAACAAATAACAACAAAAGTTATAGGTTGTCACTTATTGTTATCACTTATCGTGTTTCACAATGTTGCACAATATCAACGGTGTGGATGCACATGCCACTTTAGCTGTTGGCTTTGATGGGGTAGTATATGCCTACGGAAAAGTCAAATTTTGTAATAACTTTATTAGCAATCTCGTAAAAAAGAGGCTGAACCTATAAGTCCTATAACTTCTGAACTGAACCTGACTGAGCTGAACCTATAGGATTATTTTTATTAAGGTAGTAAATATATTTTTAGTAATGTGATGATTAAAATACTTTAGTCTATGTTTTGTTTTCTTTCGTGGACATCTTCAGCACGATTAAGTTTTCTATTTACCATCGTAGTGGGTATTGAAAAATAAGTGGGTTCGGCAGGGGAAGAATAAATTAATTACTCTCGGTATCTTTTCGTAATGACAACTCAAAGCATTCATATTTAACCTTTGTGAAGTTCAACGTTATCACCACGTCGTAGGTTCATTTCCGTATTACATCAATGTTCTTATCGGAGCATTGGTTAGCGGTTTTGTGATAACAAACTTGATCGGAGTTTCCCATGGGCTGTCGTATCTAAACACTAAAGTAATTGATTTAGGACATTTCACATTGATCAATATAGGTATTCCTATCTGTAATTTATGCATTTGGGACGAATCAATATATCATGCGAATCATATAAGTGCGTGGTGGCTTGTTGGTAAACGGACCAGACGTGGCTGCCAACATGTTCACGGTGGTCGCGGGTTCAAATCCCAAGGCACACCTCTGACTTTTCGGAGTCATGTGTGTATTGATAGTCAATCACCACGCACTAAAACGGTGAAGGAAAACATCGTGAGGAAACCTGCATACCATAGCGGTTCATGAGAATTTCTATGGTATGTAAGTCCGCCAACCCGCACTAGGCCAGCGTGGTGGACTATATGGCCTAACCACTCTCAATCGTACTTTCGATTGTAGAGTAGGCCCGTGCCCTGCAGTGGGACGTATATGGGCTGATACAGAATATATCATGCATATTCCCAAGTGCCCTAAGAATAAATTTATGTTTTAGCGTTTAATTTAACCCTTTCGGACCTGACTTTTTTATGATAATTAAATACACCCAACAGTCACACACAATGTCCTAAACCCACACTAAGATTGGGTCTTGTGTAGTGGTTATCAGGAACTATAAGAAGAGACTTTTCGGTCTCACAGACATCTAGACACGAAACATCAATGTACCCGTGGTTCTCACAAATATTTGTCTCGGTGCGAGTATCGAACCCGCGGTCTCACGTTTCATAGCCGGCGTCTAACCAACTGCGCCACGGAGGCTGTTAAATTGTTGTTCATCCTATGTCAATAAGAGACTGAAGTATTGTACTATTTAACCCTTTTTCTTGGGTTTCTATAAATATCAATATCAATCGTTTCATTCTAAATGCTCATCGGTCCATCCACGGAATATTTTCTGTCTTCCGTGGGTCCGTCCAAATTGTCTCCAAAAGTAATTAACACTCGATTAATAGAAATAAATAAACGTCTATGTTTATTTCTGAATATAAAATAAAACTATCTTAACTATTCCAAAAGAATACTTTGTTGTGAACATCGCTATAAAGCTGCGTTTCACATAAATAAACATTTTTCCCGTTTTATTATTAGTCTACGTCCACGCACCATGTTTGTCAACAGCGTTCCAATTTCACGGCGACTATTTCAAGGAAAACAGAATTCATGCGGTGTTTCTGTTCAAATATTTATTTTAAAATGTAGAAATGGAAGTATTTCTTTATTCTACCATGGTTTTAGCGTATTTAAATTTTATTATGGTAAAATAAGGGTATTCATTGTAACGATAAGGTATTATTAAGGATATACATAACACTAATTCGAATGAAGAACACTTCTGGCCGAAATCTCCACGAAGGTTGCGTCTAAACCTTAGGATAGAAGCTCTGGAAGTAAAATCGTCCATAAACCGAAATAAAATCCATAAAGTATACATTTAATTCAAACAATAATCATATTTAAATTGTTTTTAGGAAGCGGCGGTGCACCTGCGACACGCCATAGACTTGAAGCCGGACTTCGAGCCGGCGCTAGTCGCGCTCAAAGACATCGAGAACATACCGGAAGCCTCCGTGCATGTCTACACGCTGCTTATCATCGTTTGTTTGGTGAGTGGACATATTATTTGGACATTCAATCAGATAAAAAAAATCTCTGTAAAATATATGTGTATATTCAAGTTAAATTGAATATCATTTAGCAGCTACATTCCATTATTGTCGCGCCGTTACAATCATCACTATACAGTACACTCAGAGAGAGAAAGAGACCATACGTAGATTTTTTTGCCTGCGTTTACAATTTAATTAAAAATAATCTATACTAATATTATAAAGCTGCAGAGTTTATTTGTTTGTTTGTTTGAACGCGCTAATCTCTGGAACTACTGGTCCGATTTGAATGATTCTTTCAGTGTTGGGTAGTCCATTTATCGAGGAAGGCTATAGGCTATATATCATCACGCTATGACATATAGGAGGAAAGCAGTAGTGATATTTCTAGCAAATACGAGAAAATTTTGTTCGTTTTTCGTGGTCCGATTGGTCGATATTCTAAACTGATAGTCAGAATTAAACATTTTGACCGCCATTTTAAAACGTGTATGCACCCGGGCGGAGCCGGGCCCGACCGCTAGTACTTACATAAAATTAAAAAACTTTTGAAATATCGAATTTGATATTTATAAATATATATCGAATATCGATATTTTCAAAGTAAAAATATCGACCATATAAATTGATTATTGTTTAAAAAATATCGATATTTTGATATCTCGATATTTTTTACCCGTTCCAGAACATATAAATACAATCACTCATGGAGTTCTGACGACACTGACCTCTGTGCTATATACGAATTCTGAATGAATTCAGTTCAGATTATTATTGAGATAAGTAGACGTAGGGGGAGTTTGTGTACTTGATATCTTATCGACAGAATTTCCAACGTTTTGCCGGTTATCAATTGTTGATTTCAAAGATTTTTTAAATGTCCATCAAATTTCGCCCTTTTTGACGGGTATACATTTTTTATTGGAACATATCATATTTGAGAAATTAATTTGGACGGTGTAAATTAACCAAGAATTATGATGAATTCCGAGTTGTATAAATCAGTACGAATAGTTAATAAGTAAACAGTATCATATTTTATTATTCTTTGTATGTCAAAATCTTATCTTCATTTAATTAGTTAGTCGTGTTACTCATGAAAAATTCAATTAGCGAACGTATATTTAATTTTTAAGCGCGTAAAATACAAGGGTTGCAATTAATAAGATTATTGGATTTAGGGTGAAAGTAATGCATAAAATAAAAAAACAGCCAACATGACTTGAATTGTCTGCAAAATGAACAGTTTCAATTTGGGCGTCGCGTTATCTTTCTTTTTTTATTGTTTCTTCGATTGATTTGATAAAACGTGCGAGACTGTTTACAAAGATAAAAAATTGGCATACCTATTACGTAAACTTGCACTCAATAAGTAAACATTTCGCAAAGATTTCAAGACAAAATTATTAGTAAAAACTTTTTGTTAATATGTTTTAGTTGTTGGATGTAAATCGAAGGCTTTTAAATTTCGGATGCGTTTTTTACTTTAGATTGTAGAATTTTTTTTCAATAATTTCATGTTGCTCAAGAGTATTTATGGCATGGAAGTATACATTCTAATGTAAAGTTTTTAGATTAACTGTGTTTCTATTTTACTTTTTGTCGTATTTACTCATAGATTTTATTACAATTATTTGGAGCGAAGCGTAACTAACTTCTGTTGCATATGTCAATTAAAATACTTCCTACATTACATGAATAACCCAGTTATGTATTTATTGTTCTAATTCGTTTTAACTTTTCTATCTCGTGTAAATCACCGTCGGTGCCGAGATCTATCGTCCTACTCTATTTCTTACATTTCACCCGTTCTTTAGCGTCCCCAATATTGATACAATTGGCTCTCAAATAGATATACTTACATATAAGATATACCTTTGAGGAAAAACTCTTATTTAGTATGAACTTGTATACAAATATGCACTTAAAAAATGCAGTCTAGACCATTTTTAATAGCATAGGACCGGCTAACGAACAAGTCTAAAGTCACCTGATAGTGAGTGATCACTGCCGCCCATGAAAATCCGCAACGTTTGCAGGCCCATCAACTCCTGTCCGCAATAACCCTAAATGACTAATGTGTGTGCAGGTGATGGGCGTGCTGCTGGTGATCCTGTCGTCGGTGGAGAGCGGCGGCGAGGCGGAGGAGCACAAGCAGCGGCACTTCAACCGCGCCATGGCGATGCGCTCGCTGCGCGGCGTGGCCGCCTCCGCCGCGCGCCCGCGCAAGAAAGGACCGCTCTAATCACACCCAACTGTCTGCTCGAGTTTCTGCTCTATATTCTACACTTATATTCACATTTATGATATACAGAGAGCGCTGCTACTGCAAAAATGTACATAATTAAAGTGAGTCAAAATCGCGCCCAAAGGACTCGGTTACAAACAAACATACAAGTGAAGCTAATAAAAAATGTCAAAATTGTGGTATCCACCTTTTTCTGCATTCCTATTGGCTGACTTTTGACAGGTTGTCCAACATACACAAATGAAAATAGAACAATATTTTTTTAAGGGCCATTGTATTCCACTCAAAATCGTTCCAAAAAGATAATAATTAACACACTTTGGGCTACCAACAGAAATTATATGAATTTATATCTATCGACAGCCTCCGTAGCGCAGTTGGGTGGACGCCGCCTGTGAAAAGAGAGGCTGCGGGTTCGATCCCCGCACCGAGAGAAATGTTTGTGCGGCCCACAAATATTTCTTCCGGGTCTGGGTGTTTGTGAGACCGAAAAAGTCTCTCGTAGTTCCTGATACCCACGACACAAGACTCGATCTTAGTGTGGGGTCAGGACTATGTATGTGACTGTTGGGTGTTATTTATTTATTATATTTATAGCCAAATACTCGGTTAATTTTAAGTAATATAGCAGTGGCGCTTTTGAAAATTTAAATGTATGGCAGCGCTCCCTCTATATAATAAATACTCTAGGATTCTACCTTATCGCTGGCCTAGTCTTGATACTACATGTCATTTACCCTTAAATGCCAAGTTAAGTAAAAGTTGTGTTCTAATACAGCGTTCAATAACACCAAAATTTGAATGAAATCGAGTGTCGAGAGTAGACCAGCCGACCGGTCCTTCAGCGAAATAACGTACCAGTACAATTTCAGTTCCTAATAGAATGTTTATTTGTCTCGTTTAAGACGTTCAGGTTTTGGTTTTTGAAATAGTACACCGTTTATTTACTGCCCGTTACATAGCTTTAATCTTTTTTGTCAATATTTAAATCAAATGAAACTTGTCATATTATTTTGCATAATACAGATCATAAACTCGGGTCGGAAAGTTGAACCGAAATGTCGCATGAAGCAATTATCGAGTGACGTCAGAATGGCTACGATGTTATAACAGCACTGTGTATATAACGGTGGGCAGAATCTATCAATTTTTAGTATTGTTCTGTTGAATTTATTCTATGCAAGAGAAATATAAACAACTGTTTACACGTCGACGCGTTATGGCAACGAATAAGAATAATATTGATGGCGACTGTTAAACAAATGTGTTCAAAAATGCCAATCAGAACGAGTGTTGTATAAAACGTGTGGGAGTTGACTTAACAAATGCTGTATTTATTGTATTATTGTGTTGTGAACTAACTTGAGATGCTACGACAATGGCGGGTTGTGCTTATTATTTTAAGTATTAGTAGTTGAATTTGACAGAACAGTGCTATGAAACAGAGGCTTATGTACAATCGTTTACGTGAAATGTGGCCGCGACGGTCCAGCCATGTCTCGTTTGATCTCTGCTTGTACTTGTAGTGTTTGTCAACTCATGATAGTCGTAACAGATGTGTCTCCAGTTAGCAGTTTGGAAATTTATATAAAGAAATGGCTTTTCAATATATTTACATTTTATAAAAATATAATCTACAATAAAATCCGCTCCGTTCTCGATTAATATATTTGTATTTTAAGGTAAGATCGATCTTATTTTTAACAGAAACTGCTTTTGATAAGCAATAATAGTTAATATTTATAGCTAGTTATAATATTCGAATATGGAACATGCTCGAATTTGAATTGATATAGAACTGTGTCGAACGGAGGCTAATAGAGACAGTGTTTTGCGTATCGTCGTATCGAGTACTGCCCGGTGGAACAATAAGCTGCTAAATGTAAGGAAATATCTGCAGTCCGCCTAGTGTGGGTGGAAGTCGGTTGTGGCAAGCCATCCTTGCAATGAACGTATCACTTTGCAACCTAGTCATTCACTTAGACAAGTTGGCCCCTCGTGCCGGGCCCGTGTGTGTATTTCGTTTAGTAGTGCATGCAAAACTTGTTAAGTGTTCGTAGCGTCTAAGGATTTAATGAAAAGAGCGAGTCTTGAATTCTGAGATTGGTAAAACATGTACCTGTTTTCAGTGGTTCTTTTGTTAATTTTTGACTATTTATAAATACATAATTGTCTTAGCATCTATTTTTGTATTTATTCCTCAACCTCAGCACCCATTTTGCGTCCCCTAAAACGTATTAATTCAAAAAACTTTTTCATAAATCAAAATATAAATTATTTGAGTTAAATATTAGGAATCATGTTTAAAAAAAGCATATAAATAGAAAATTATAATGTATTTATTATAAAATGTATAACTGAAAAAGTCTGCTTCACTTAAGCCATCTCATCAAAATTCTAAGCTAAAATTATGCCAAATTTCATATTTGATATACATATTTTTTTGAATTTCAAGACAGTTATCGTACATACAAGTTACTTATACCTAGATAACCAAAAACAAGATGCACTTCAAATAGCATGAGGACCGCAGCTGGCCTTGTTCAAGATTGTTTAACTAGCGTACATTGATTTTATGACACAATATAAAGAAAATTGAAACACAAACATTGCAGATAAAATTAATCTGAATAATTCGTAACAATGTGCCAAAATTCAATTGCTAAAACATTTTTATGTGATTATATTTCCAATTTTCTTTATATCATAGGCGCATTGATTATATTTAGGCGATGTCGTGAATGCCGAGACGGAAAATATCGTGTTGAACATAGAAGGAATCTCCAAGAGGCTTGAGAACGAATGTTTGCATATACGGGTGTGGAGGGTCATCATCACACTGGAAAAAAAAACAAAGCAATAATTAAACATCATTTTTGTTATTAATAACACTTTTCTAAATATAATGCTAATTCTTTTGAAGACTGCAATAAATCATTTCGGTGGCCATCTTGATATATACTGCATATAAAGATTATTGAAAAACAATGAAGTAGCTCACAATACTTAATTTTGCAGAATAATTAATTCACACTATCAAAAATATTATTAACTAGAAATTGTACTATTAAAAACAAACTAATACAAAATTTGTTGAAAAACTTAAACTGGTTAAAGGTAGAAGTACATAAACTTGCAACATTTAAAAAAATGAGATATTTAAAGTATTAATGGATTATATTATATTAGTTTAAATGTTAAGGAAACTATAAGAAGAAAGTTTTCATGCATTCAAATATTTCTTCAATGCAACTCTGTCCCATCTGTCCACTATTAAATATTTCACAAGTGTAGGCCAATATTATATGTTTAACTTTTAAAATAAAAAATTGTTAACTAATATTTTTTGTTCTGTTCATTGTTGTCATGTTCACCAACAATTTTTGGTATGATAATGCCTTGGTCACATTATCTATGTAGAGAACAGATGGCACTAAAAATGTCTACTGACAAATTAAGGCATGCGGGGTGAATCAAGTCATCAAGGGAGCATTTGGAAAGAAACTACCCATAAGTTAACAGAACCAAGACTAGTTAGCAAGGGCAGTGTGATAGCATATTTTTGTACAGTGCAGCCTTAAAGCACAAAGTCTCAGTTCTCTTACTTTCTTTCTTGTTGACAAATTATTATTTTAGACATCATGAAGTGCCAGCCTGAATATATCGTGTTCTACATAGAACGAGTTTCCTATAGGCTTCAAGACAAATGTTTGAAAATATGCATGAGGTCGATCATCATCGGTCTGTTGCAAAGATCACAAAAACATTATTTTTGTATATTCTCCACTTATTGAAATTTGCATATTCTTTATTGGCTTCAAACCAAACAGTTCATTTATAATATATATACATTTCAGTTTTAAATGGCATAAGCCGTGGTTTACATTCCTCTTATTAAATTCTGCAATAAGCTTACATTAACTATTTAACTTTTAACTGATGGACAGATGTGGCAGATTGACTTGACAAAAGCCACCGTGCACAATTACTAACATTATGCATTATAACAACAAATATTTTTGTAAATATGTACTTATTTATACTACATACCTGCAATCGCCCGAGTACATTGATTAAAACTCCACCATCAAACATAGGTTGTGAATCGACAGCCGTTACTATTCTGCCAATTTTTTGAAATGTCAAACTCTGTAAATGAAAGAAGAAATCACTTATAAAAAAATCAATAAATAATAAATTATAACCCAAATACAAGTCACCAAGTAAGCTGAATACTGTAAAGAGAGTATTTATAGAGCACAGGATTGTATTACATTAACCTTTGTTTGCATAAGGCTTAGTAACATTGACAGCACCTATAGCAGGTAATTAAGTAATCCTAACTAATATTACAAATGAGAATATGAGGTTTCTTGGTACTTTTTTCTTTTAAATTGAATGCCACATTATCAGAGGTACAGAAACAATTCACATGCTTATTGCCATATTTGTAAATGTGTCTGAATAATATTCAATATTTATTAACTTAACCATATTTATGCATATTATATGTAACTTCAATTCTGTTTTTATGATTATAAACTTACATCAACAGAGCAATATTGCCTAGTTTTATGTTAGGTTTTATCCATGCATCCAATTAAATAAAGAACTTGGAATTAGCTTTGAGTGTGAATGCCAACTCCATCTACAATTATAAACTTATGAAACTCCTTTGGGAGTCACTGTACTGAGTACATATTAAAGAAAATAATGTCTCCAAAAGAATAAAGATATAGCGCTAGGGTAAAAAGTCAGAATGTGATAACATGCTCTGATTTAAATAGTAATCAAGTCCAAATTGTAAATGGGGTAGGGAGTACTTTTGAGAATGTAAAGAAAAAAGTATTCATAAAAGAATCTTCGGTGAAATTGCGATTTGGGAGACACTATTAATAAGCTTAATCCAATTAGACAATTTACATATGTTTTAATTTATTTTTTGTTCTAAATGTGTATGTTGGTAAACACAGTTACAACTTACGTTTAGTTTCTCCATGATTTTAACAGCGCCTTGCAATTGAACCCCTTCAAAGGTCATAAACGATGTCTCAACCTGAAAATGAGTCACAAACACAGATTTAGTCACAAAATGATAGAATGCCGATAGGCTAATTTATGACACATTTAATTGTATAGATTTATAAAGAAAATGTAAACAATATTTTGCCATATGTGATTATTGTATTATAAGGTGTCATGTTACTCGACAAATAACGTAATTTATGGCTCCAAATTTTTTTTCGGCGGGATCGGCAATCTTAACCTAAAAGCATAATTGGTGTATGATATGAGGAAGTACGCCAGAAATAGCTGCCAAAAATCAATATATAATATTTATTCATATGAAAGCTTAATAAATACTCACATTGTACATATTGACGAGATTTGCTCGCTGTACCGGATCATCGAACAATGTGTAGTATTGTTGTACAAATCCTTTGCCGATAGCATCGTATTGTGGATTGAGCGCCATTGAAACGATATTGCTGATTTAAACTACCACCACAATAATCTAAATTCGCAGCAAACAATAAAATTCAGGCTTGTGCCTGCTGCTTTCGAGCTTTTCGAGATTTCACACGGAAAAAATGGCAAACCGTCACCAGTGTTGAAAGTAAAAAAAAACTTCTCTTATTCTTGAACGGAATAGATAATTGTTGTAACACATTACAAAATTAAATAATTGGTTTAAATTTTATATGACTTGTTGCTATTAACCATGAATATTCTATATATTATATTAAATGTATTTATTTTTATTAATCAGTAGATATAACTTTACATAAAACGTTCAGAAATAATTACCAATGACTATAGATAATAGAGGTAAAGAGTGTTATGTACACATAGAGGGCGATCGTGATAACAAAAGTAATAGTTCAAAAACAGGCCAGAATAGCGCTAGTATAGTTTAAGTACTATAGTTCATGAACTTTTAATAGAATCTGAAGTCAGAAGCAATTTTAAGTTTGTCTATTGTGATGAATAAAATTATAGAAACTGATTTATAACGGGAAAGACCAAAGATGTTTGTTTTAAAAGTTGCCAAAGTGAGCGTATACTTGCTTGAATCTTTACCCTGATGCAAGAATGGCGCCATCTTCATTCACCATTCTTAAATTTGTTACTTACATATACATTTTGAATACATGGAACTGGTGTACTTTACAAACTATACTTTTTGTAGTCTGTGGGTTGTGTACAGTCAACATAACCTAAAATCTATAATTACTAAACAAGATTTATACTATTATAACGAGTAGTACAAATTGACTAGTATTTTTCTAACAAACAGTGGTTGGTAAATATGTCGTTAGCAGACGAGCTCTTAGCTGATTTAGAAGAAAACGACGATGGAGAACTTGAAGCTGCTATAGAAAGTAAAACTGGTGACACACATGAGTTTGCGGTTCCATATCCAGTAATCCCTAAGGAAGAAGAAATAAAAAGTGTTTCCATTAGAGAATTGGCAAAATTGAGGGATTCTGATCGATTAAAACGAGTATGTATGCATATTTTCATTTTCTTGCAAACGATTATTCAATTTTGCTAGAGGGTTGTGGGCATTTCTTCGTAGATGTATTTAATTTGTAAAATGTCTTGTCTATAATCCCGCTTACGTCGTGTCTATCCAAAATAAATCTAAAGTAGTTTATTATTGTAGCTACCACCCTTTTCTATGATATTATAATAATATACATACATGTTTTTTATACATACATATTAACAAGTATCCTTAAGTTTAATTGTAAAAAAAAACATGGAAATAAATTTATAATAGAGTGTTCTCTACAAAATTTTTAAGGAATATGATGTCTAAACTAATGTGCACTAGGTCAGTGTAGTAAAGCCAAATTTAAAATCTTTTCAGTTCAATTGTAAGTCCATGCACGGCAGTAGGATGTGTACATAACAATGAATTCTTACTTACAGGTAATTACGGAAATAGGACAAAATGTTGGTAGCAACAGGAATAAAGTTGAGGTGGCGGGCTTGATGGAATCAGATCCTGAATATCAGTTGATAGTGGAAGCTAACAATATTGCAGTAGAGATTGATGGAGAAATTGGTAGGTTAAATCTATTTTTAAATTGGATTTTATAAGTACATGCTCTTTTGTCATTTGTATTGCTTTTCCAACAAATTAGAGCAAATTAGTTTATAATTTCACAAACTACCGATAAATGAATTTACATTGGGAGAATGCAATAAAAAATATTAAGCATCCACTTTTTAAACTGGTTTGATTTGTTAGGTAAACCATAAAAAAACCAAAACATTATTTTTCAGCTATTATCCACAGATTTGTTCGGGACAAATATCAGAAAAGGTTTCCTGAATTGGAATCATTGATTATCACCCCTCTTGAGTACATACGGACAGTGAAAGAGCTTGGCAATGATCTGGATAGAGCTAAGAACAATGAAATCCTTCAGAGTTTCCTTACTCAAGCCACTATTATGATTGTGTCAGTCACCGCCTCCACAACACAAGGGTAAGTCTACAAAAAATATATAACAGTTAACACAACAATTGAAAATCAACAAAGATGTTAATGAATCAAATTTTAGAATTGATTTATAACATTGTTTCAGATAAATAAAAATATTGTAATATAAAAAAATAAGCTGTGAGATGAATAGGCTCCTCACAGCTAATGGCTATAGCTTTTTCCATTGTTTATTATATTATAATGAATATATAAATAGCTTTGATAATAATAGTCCAGTTGAACGCATTTTGTGTTTATTAAAATGTTAATTAATATAATTTTTTTTTGTAAAATCTACTGTAAGTAAGATTTAACTGACATTTATTGTCTGTGAGTATGGCAGGAACTTTAGACCATATTATTTTGTGGGCAGTCTACATTCAGCAGTGGGCCACAAAGGGCTTATAATAAATTAGTTGCTAATTTTTTTCATTCTTTTACAGAAAACTACTGTCAGAAAATGAGTTGGCTGAAATTAATGAAGCTTGCGACATGGCTTCGGAATTGAACAACTTCAAATCACAGATTTATGAATATGTAGAGAGTAGAATGACATTCATAGCTCCAAATATAACTGCTATAGTTGGTAAGTTATTCATATGAAATTTTAATAAAATTTTTCGTAAGCCTTAGGTGGAAGCAATATTATTTTTGTGTACAAGAAATATTTTGTAGTTTGATGATATTATATTACCTATATTATTTTAAGAACGTATTTTTTTTAACTTAACACAAATTATACCAGTGGCCCACACTTTCCCTATACATATAAAAAAAATGTATAATATTACTAATTTACTGCTACCAGCTTTCATTTATAAAGTGGATGTTTGTGCAACTTAATGTTTATTTATTATTTTATAGGTGCATCAACAGCAGCAAAAATACTTGGTGTAGCGGGTGGTCTGTCAAAACTATCCAAAATGCCGGCCTGTAATGTATTGCCACTTGGTCAACAGAAGAAAACATTGTCAGGATTCTCACAAGCAGCGGCCCTTCCACACACTGGCTTCATTTATTTCTCACAAATTGTACAAGATACTCCACCAGTAAGTACAAATTATATGTAATTACTGAATAATTAATATCCAAATAAGGTTGTAATTTGTTAGAATTAAACAAAAACAGTTTGTGTTTTTTTTTATCTTGTAGCATTGTTCTGAATGGTGTTGTTGTGTTCACCATGAATCTTTGTCGAATCAATTAATTGTCGCCTTTATTTTCACTATAAAAGTTTTTTATCCTTGTTAATTATGCATAACACTGTTTTTTGTTTTAGGAATTAAGGTACAAAGCAGCAAAATTGGTCTCGACAAAGGTCACTTTAGCTGCGCGTGTTGATGCCTGCCACGAGAGCTCAGATGGTCATATAGGGCGGCAGCTACGTGAGGGCATTGAGAAGAAACTGGATAAATTACAGGTAATATTATTCATTTATTTGTCACTTAATTTATTTTCTAACACATTGAAATTGTATGCTTTTCGAATAAAAACTATGTAGCTACTGGACATATTGAGACTTATCATCTTATGTCTCAGGATGGCGAGCGCAATGGAATGCCAAGCATTGCTTTGTAATTCAAGACCTTGTTTGGTTTTGCTACTGTTCAGGAGCGGTCGTATCGCTTACATCAGGCGAACGGCATGCTCGTCTCGCCATTCATTTCAATAAAAAAAACAGTGTGTGGTCAATATTCAAACCATTACGAACCTATGTTTATAAATTCACTAATTCTTTTTATTTCATATTTTCCTTGGATATGATTATTTGGTTATTTCTTGCACAATTTATTTAATTTATCGGCATACATGTCTAACCGAGCTGTCATGTTAAATCCCCATTGGTCTCGTACTTGACGGCACAAATTCAGATCCATTTCAACAATAAGAAGACCATCCTTCACTCGAGACATTCCAGGGGTCCTGCATCCATTTGGAGCTGTGACATAACTAGAACCATAATACCTCCTGGAGATTTCACTGCCATCTTTCGTTTCAAAAGTTTCTGTACCAACTCTATTGATACCACATGTGAAATATCCATTTGCTATGGCAGCATTACGGGCTTCTATACCCCAAAATGATTCTCCAAACTCAGAAATCGTTGCTGACGGGTTAAAAACGATTTCTGCCCCATTCAGATTGAACATGAGCCAGTTTAGTGCTTGGTGTCTCCCGTAGCAAATGTTGACTGCAATTTTACCATATTTTGTGTCGAATACTGCATGGCCTAAGTTGCCTGGCGAATAGTATGACGTTTCACTGAAGCTTCCGACACTTGGCAAATGGTTTTTACGATGCTTCCCCATGATATTACCTTTATCGTCAATGACCACTGCAGTGTTCCACCAGACACCATGGTCTGTCTCTAAAATAGGTGATAGTATCACCATTCCGTATTTCTTAGCTAGTTTTTTCAAAAATGTAACGCTAGGACCATTTGTAGACGATTCGGCGAACTCTATCCATTCCTCTTTTTGTCTCGTGCACAGGAAAAATGGCATAGACCATGTTTCTTGAAGGCATAGTATTTGAACACCTTCCGAAGCAGCTAAGTCAATTATTTTTTCTACTTTAGCAAATATAGCATTTCTCTGATCGTTTATCGGTAAGTTTGTAGGTAAGACTATAGAGTGTTGCACTAAACCAACCTTCACGATCCTCGGTGGCCTTATTTCTTTATCTGCAGTAAAATAATAAGCCGCTACCTCGATGTTATTCTTCGCACCAATTTCCAAAGTGTTCTCTCTCAATTTTAATTCACAATGATCTTCGCGCCCGTAGTGTATCCTGTTGAATTGCTTCAGTTGTTCTCCATTCAAATTCCTCTTTATAATTTCATCGAGAGACTCTCCCGGCACAGAAGACATTTTTCTAATAAACGCACGGGAACTTACTGTGCCGTTTAACAGTATATTGCGTAATTTAATATCGTTACATGGAGTATAGGTTATACGTTGACATTCAACATTTTGTTTTGAATCGTTTTATCAGTGTTGGCAGTTGACACCATTTAATTAAATAGTGGAAGCGCGTTAATTACTCGATGCATATCGAATACAATATGTAATTGAGTAAATTTAAATAATGACTTTCTTAAGGAAAATATGAACAGATATTTTTGGTATAAATAAATGCGTTATATATTTATTTTGTTCGCGGTTTAAATTATAATCAAGGTGAACAGATTTCAGTGAACGCTGAATGTATAAAACTATTATTTATATGGCATGTAAATTGATTGTTTATTTATCATCCACACATAATATTATAACTTGTCTTTTAGCAAACAATGCATCTGTCAGGAACGTCCATATTTCAAGATAAGTGCACTGGACATACTTTTCATAAATATAGTATTTTTACGACTTTGCGAACACGTTTATATCTTTCATTTGTTCTTGAAACACGCGTTTTATAATAAAAGACAACAAACGACTGATGTTTTTTAAAAGGTAGTATCGGATACTGTACTTAGGAAATTACTGTGTAATCACATCTGTATTTTATGTTGTAGGACTGAAATGTCTTTCGCAATGCCTGACGACTATGCCACCATTATTGAGTTAGAATTATGTGTTTGATTTTAAGTATAATATTTATGTTTAATGGAATAACAACCCCATTTAAGTAGGCTTACTTTAGTGTTAGCTATTTATCCAAAATAAGAAAATAATAAAAGATCACGACCTGAGTGAAGTGCTTAGATTTGATAACAGGTCGTCTAATGTGAATATTATGCAATTTAAGTACACATTAACATTACAAACTGCGTGGCGAAAGTGTAATGGAGGGACCCGTATGTCATTAGAATATACTTTCTACCTCGTGTTTGACACAAAATGCATCGTCGTTGAGTGGGTGATTTCCATACACAGTGTTTATACTGATCAATTTGTTAAACAACTCAATTCACTCTCTCACCTTTGCCTCGGCTATAAGGCAGGGGCGTGCGCTCCTTGTAGGCAGAAATGCAGTGCATTACTTGCCATTCACAGATATTTTATTATAACGTTCGTACGTACGGTTTAGATGACTTTAATTTATAGTAAATAAATGAATAAACAAAATACAATAACTTAAAAACGCCTAATATTTTATAAATAGCATCTATTTGCAAGCACCCAAACCTTATGTTTGCCACGCGACAAGCAAGCGGCGCTGCAAAGCAAAATAATGTACCTACTCAACCAAGTCATGCCGCCGCGTCCCGCAGGACATTTGTTTGCATGTGTGTAGTAATTTTGGTGTCACTGCACAGTCGCAAACGCACACACCCATGAATATCGAAAGCCGCAACTCCTGCGGCAGGCCTAGGAAGTTCGGCAGTTGTCGGGAGTAATCGGAAATGTTCGTTGCCTATAATCCGAGTAAAATTAATAGGCGGAAATTTAATAAATCACCTATGCACATTATGCATTTTTGGTTAGTAGGGTTTTATTTGTTTAAATAGCAGAAATGTTTTGTGTTTCGCGGGGCCATTTTGATTTTTTCATGTGTTTTTGCATTGTTTACTATTTTATAATAGTATGTTTGTATTTACTTAAAAGATTTTTCATTTTAACATTTGAAAGTGTACATTTAACAGTTTATTACTAAGTTTCGATATTAATTGTAGTCATTTGCTTTTACTAGTGCGTTTGTTTATTTTTTAAATGTTATTTGATTGTGAGGTTTGTGTTGAAAATGTATGTTTATCAAATAAATGAATGAGGTGGCCGAAATCTTGCGTTTATTTACATCGGGATATAGTAATCTCAAGTAACCGGAACCTTGAATATGTGAAAATTGAAGCTGACTAGGTGAGATTTTTATTTTACTTATAAGAATTTCTTCCGCCGCGACGATCGATCGCTGTTTTGTCTGCCGTAGAAGATGGACATGAATAGTAGTACATCTAAGACTTGTTATGTTGTCATGGTTTCCGACTTAGAGATCCGTCGCGTGGCTGTGGCTATGCTAAAAACTATGAAAGAAAAAGTTTTTGTGACCGAGTACTCCGCCGCATACCCAGTATCATAATCCTGTGCACGCCGCTGCTATAAGGCAAGGGACATCTATAAGCACTTCAGTATAATTCACCCTAATTGTACGTTTACTCAGTGTACCTGTTTTGACTGTATATTCTAGATGTTTGTTTTTCTAATACTCTCTCTCTCTCTGCAATCGGTCCCTCATGACTAAGGATCGTGGTCATTTAGATTTACCGCATTTAGAGTGGTTTTTTTATCGCCGTTGGCATCTGTTCTCCGCTTTTTCAGCTAGTCTGTGGAACCTGATGGCAGAAAGAGAGTCCTTAATTTGGTACGTCCATCGGGTTGGCATTCGGCCTCGAGAACGTTTGCCTTCGGTGTTGCCAACAATGATAATTATTTTCAGTTTCCGGTCGGCTTTCCTTACTACGTGTCCGAAATATGCAAGGATGCGTTAGCGACATATGGTGGATAAACATGTCTACTTTGAGCTGTAAGAGGATCCATAAGTTTGTGCGTTTGGAGGTCCATGGTATTCTCAGCATTCGCCTCCAGCATCATATTTCTAATGCATCCATCCTCTGTCTTTCTCGAGCCACAATAGTCTACGTTTCGACTACATAAAGGAAGATGGGGAATACTAATGCTCTGATGAGATGCATTTTGGTGCTAAAAGTAATTCCCCTCTTCCCCCACATGCTTTTTAGTCGAGCCATAGCATCCCTGGCCATGTCGATCCTTCTCTTTATTTCGGAATGGTAGTGGACCATCACTGCAAATTTGGCACCCAATGAAGATGTATTGATCAACCATCTGGATACCAGGGATGATATTTCTTGTGTCTGACCAAATCCTCGCTCGATCCGATTTCCGAGTCCGGTATTATCATTCTCTCTCTCAAGCCACTAAAATAGCTCCTGCATTTCGTCCTTCGAAGTATCCAACAAGACAGTGTATTCGACGTAACGTATAAAGCAAAATAATACGGGGTTGTTAAATTCCCTACTCCTTTCTATTATTAGGCGCACATTGAGAATTTGCTCCCAAGTGCCCTTTCCCATCATAAAGCCGGCCTGCTTTTCGGGTATCTGATGCGAGAGATGATTGTGTAGCCTCTTATTTAGGATGAGCAACAATATTGTGCTGCAGAAATTTAAATTAATATAAGGCATAGGTCCTACATGTTTGGGTCTAGGCGGCCCGGCTTCAATATGTAACCCATATATTTCGATTTGTTGGCTAGTCGAGTCAATCAACAAATTGGTCAACATGTATGGTAAACGTAATAAAATGAATATTATTTTTTCCTTTGCAGTGGTATTTTAGTTTTTAATTTTTAGTGGTTTTGTTGTTTTGAAGTCGGTTTTTTAGCAGATGTTGAGAATAATATGAACATTTATGAGGATATTATAAAATGGAAATAAACTACTTTTTATGTGTAAATTTAAATGTTTTCCACCGTATGCTAATCAATATTTTTATCTTGAGATCAATAAAAAATATTGTGCAAATATGGCAAAATAACTGTATATAATTTATTTTTGGATAACGATCAAAATAAAACACTATAAATGGTAAATCTATAATAATATATCGTTTAAATGCGGAAAAAATTAAACAGCCATATGAATAGATAACCGTAGTTATCCTTGAAACTAAGATTTGTTGATGCTATCAGAAGCTACAAGATTTAATCACTGATATGACGAATTAAAATACTAGACTGCATAATACCTAAAATAATTATCTGCGTCAAAAATTCTCATGTCATTGACTTGAATAGTATTAAATCAAAATTTGCCTCCAACAGGAACCTCCACCAGTGAAGTTCGTGAAGCCACTGCCGAAGCCGATAGAACAGAGCCGCAAGAAGCGCGGCGGCAAGCGAGTCAGGAAGATGAAGGAGCGATACGCCATGACTGAGTTCAGGAAAAACGCCAACCGACTTAACTTCGCTGACGTGAGTGTAACGTTCTTTTTTTATTTCGTTAACCGATTTTTAAAAAAGGTGGTTGTTCTTTTGAACGTAAATTTATTGAAGATAATTATTTACCATCTTTACCCTAAGTTACAGGAAGGTTAGTACATAGTAAGGCATTCAAAGATTTCTGGAGAGATCGAGAACGGTTTGGAAGATTTTATATCAAATATTTCAATGGTTTCGTGGAATTTCACATCAAACTATTTCAGAGGTCCTCCAACCTATATAAGAACTGCTAGTAAAGTTGGTTTATCAAGTTAGAACACATTTTGTTGCACTTATAGCGGAATTATTCCTTCTAAAATATTTTGTTTACAAATGACATACTTATCACAGTACTGCGCCTGAGGTTCTTGAACTGCAATGATAACGTTCGCTTCCTATATACTGAATAATTAATTATATTTGATCATGACGCATGCTTTTATAATAAGTAGAGAAGGACCAGATCGATAATTGAAAATATCATAATATAAATTACTTTAAGGTAACTGGGTCATCGATAAAATTGAGTACACAGAACTGCAATAAGGAAGTAGTATTTTTATTAACATTATCCTACACTAAATTACGTGTTTTGTTACAAAAGGTTGTAATAACTGATTTTACATCCTTTAAAAAAGAGATTTTTATATGAAAATAAAAAAGTCACGTTTTGGAACCGGAGTTCACGTCCGCGCCAAATTTCACTGGCATCGATTGTATCGCATTGGCCGCACAATACACAGAATTTGTTACATTAGTATTCTAAATTGTTACAATAAAACTATTATCCGGTGTAATTGTTCACGTCGATACGGTACAAACAACATAGATATGTGGCTTCTCATTTCATCATCGGATTAATAAGTAATGAACACAATTTGCTTCGAATGAGAATTACAAGAATGAGCTTATAGTTGCGCATTACCGGTATTTTGTGCACGCTATTCATCATAATCGGAACGACATGGCGCGGATAATTAAATGAATTCTAATTAAATCTGAAATAAGCGCAATTGATAGCAATTGCGTTTCATATAGATGAAGTGAGAGCATTAGACATTCAACTTGTAATCGTTATAAAACCGGTAAGCGGTAATTACCGGTATCGTTTGCGCCTACGCCGCGCTCTATTCGACGAATGAGCATTATAATGTGCGGAGCGCGGTCCAGCAATGTGTATGATTGGAAACAGATAATAAATTATCGTGTTGTTCTATAATGGTGTTTGCGATTTATGAGGTGTTAAACAATATCGTGAATTGGTTCACGCTGTTGTGATGTCTTATTAATACCATTCAGCTCTCAATGAGGAAATCGAGTTACCTATTTGCTCGCTTTTTTGAAATATCGATATAAGAATATTAATTAGGATCTTTATATTGTATTTCAGTAGGTTAATACTTAAACATATTTATATGGGAATTAAACCAGTAATAGCAAACAATTAAATACATCCTTATAAGTCAATGTTTCTTGAGTGCGTATATATATTTTTCTGTGTTGACCCAAGGCATTTCTGTTTCCTAATATTTTTGGTTTGATTGTACATGTGCACCTATGATTTATTTATTTAAAAATCGTTAATCAATATTGCCGTTATCAATAATACATACTTAATGTACAATTTGTTTATAACTCATGGTGCACTATGAGCGAATCTCGATGTGTGGGCATGTTGTGACGTCACGCTCGACGAGGCGCGGCAGATGCGTTGAATTTCAAATGGTCGGTAAGTGGCGCGCGGTTTTTTCGCCGGGTTCAAATAGACCGGAACACGAGCTGTTTGAACGCGCGGACGTCCGTGCCGACTGCCATCGACGATGCTCCGATGCTATGGCCCCGTTGCAGTGCGTGCGCCCGTACACATTTACACTTATACTTACTGCCCATCGAAACAGGCAACGAATTAACAATAAGTAGGGACTGTGAGGGTTTGAGATTATCTAAAATTAATATTGGGAGAAGTCTTACAAAAGAGGTCGTTGAAGACGGGACTAAATAGCCAAGTTAGAGTACAATAGCGCGTAGTGTAACGTTAGGTATAACTAACGAAATTAAAGATTAGACTTTTTGTTTGTTGACTTGCTTTAATATTAGGAGCACAAAGCGTTGATCTGAATGACAATCAACAAGACTGCTCCGAATGACAATCAATAAGAGTAGATACCATCTGATCTCATCGAAATTGTTGGAAGAAAAATTTTAATATAGGCGATATTTGCGGAGTTGAGCTGTAAGACAATTAACTGTAATATAATGAAGTAGTAAATAACTTGCTTTAAATGTAGTCGTCAGTAGCGGTACACAATACTGACAGAAAATTCTCCGTAATTACTCATTGAACGTTAAAGCCGTGTGTCGTGTGTCCTAACTCAATAAACCTGCGTCGGCGACTATCAACCACGGTGTTCCCGATTACCGCAAATGTATCGTGAAACGATTATCAAATTGAGTCAATCAAACGATCTCATTACGTTTGAGTCAAGCGCGTAATCATATGCAACATTCACTATGATATCAGTCGTGTGCAATTTCCTGGCGGCGAGCCTGTAATTTATTGCCTAATACTTTCTTGTACAAAATTATGATTGCTTCAGAAACTGGTTGAATTCTATTCGTTGAATCTTTATAGTAAATATATATAAATTACGACACGTATCGCGGAATAAGAATCATCTCGAAGATGCGCATTTGTAAAACGTATTACCTATGTATCGATGCATCTCGTGAGTATGCAAATCTGGTATTTTTAAGTGCTATAATCAATTTTAAACGTATTCATTAATTTCGAACTAGAACTAGCAACTTAATTATAATAAATCATTTTTTTTTGTTACATTATAAACCCATTTTGCAGTTTCCTAAGTCGTACCACAAGTTGCTGGATCATAAAATAACAAGCGATGCCCGTTTCATCAAACCTTTTAGCAGGTAAATTTAACTCTAAAACTTAATACCTACTTTTCCACCAGATCGAAGACGACGCATACCAAGAAGACCTGGGCTACACGCGCGGCACGATCGGCAAGTCTAGTACTGGCCGCGTGCGTCTCCCTCAGATAGACGAGAAGACCAAGGTTCGCATCAGCAAGACCCTGCAGAAGAACTTGCAGAAGCAGCAGCAGTACGGTGGCGCCACCAGCATAAGGAGACAAGTGTCCGGAACTGCGTCGTCTGTCGCCTTCACTCCTTTACAGGTAGATATACTATTCGGTTCTTTCTACATCTGTTTTATATTTAGGTAATTTTTACAATTTTAGGAAAGCTTAAAGACTAATTAGCTACGGATTTAAATATTAAACATCTATATAGTATATGTATATAATGTAGAATTTGAAGTTAATTATTTATATTGTTCTTGAACATAATATGATGAGTCTTGAGAGCGTTGACTGAAATAATTTAAATGCTGCCGCTTCAGCAGTTTGTAAATTGAAAATATTCATTTGTTTAATTGTTGGATGTTTTTTTAGGCAGATTTCTACGTACGCCATTATTGTTTCGTTTAGTTTGCTCTTGATTTTTTATTTTGATGTGACTAAAGATTTTCGACTTTGCACGAAACGCTAAGTATTGCTTGGTTTAGCCACCGTCCATGAGCGGTCGTATCTCTTACCATCGGGCAAATGGTATGGTCGTATCGCCATTCAGTTCTAAAATAGGTTTAAAAACTATGAATAAAGCCGTTTACAATTTACAACATTTTGATAATCTACGCTTTACGGTCGGTGCGTAGTTTCATAATATTGTGTTTCCACAACTGTATACATACACCCCAAGTGCGCCTTTGTGATGTTATTCACGAGACTGATGGGCGGATACGAACGTCTATCACTATCAACTGATATTGATGGATATAAGTAAAAACATTTAACTTTCCATAATAAAATATGTATTTCGTATCGTGGACATTGGCAATTACGATGGGAATTTCCGTTTCTTCTCTGTATAAATCCATATTTTAGTACCCGGATCAAATTGTAGAGCTCTTGATTCGCAGCCTGTTTTTCGTTCACCATTCCTTAAACAATGACCTGTTGGAAGCGGCCTGCATCCAGCGACTTCCTGCGACCTTAGTCAGATCGTCCGTCCACCTTGTAGGCGGGCGTCCGACACTTCGCTTCCAACAGGTCATTGTGGAGATCATTGGGGGAGGCCTATGTTCAGCAGTGGACTTCCTGTGGCTGATATGATGATGATGATGATTCCTTAAACGTTGTTGAATCCTCCAGTGATTTTCAGTCTATAAAACTTTATAGAAATACAAACTGTAACAATAAACTAGTTGGTAGTCTAAGGTGGTAGGTCTCTCATAAGTGAGAGGGTAGATACCACTGCAATGTCTATTTCTCCCGCCAAACTGCAGCGTAAATGCACTTTTGTGTTCCTGTTTTAAGGACATTATAACCAAAGTAACTACTGGACGTATTGAGACTTCTTACTTCTCTTAGGATGGCGAGCACAGTGGAATGCCAAGCACTGCTTTGTAATTCATGGTGTTGTTTGGTTTTGCTACTGATCATGAGCGGTGGGATCGCTTACCATCAACTGAATGGCATGTTTGTGTCACAATTAATTGCAATAAAAAAGTTGTAATTATATTTTCAGTTCTTATACATATCTTTATTAAAATTGCCAGTTTGAAATCACCTCTCAAACAATGGTGGAAGCTAATGTAATAATGCAATTGAGCGACAGATTTTTGCATCAAGCTATTCTCACCGTTTTTAGACATCGCTTCACGTGCCATTAGGAGGTAATTTAATCGCGTTGAGTGCGTTGGGTAAACTGAGTTCATATTTGCCATTAACTTTTCTATCGTCTCTTGTTTCATATAACAAAAAAAACACATCGTTTGCAGAAGAAATAAAAAGCTGTCGGCTATAAAGATTATTATGGTATAGGATTAATACCGATGCACACCATAAGCGAATTAAATAATACGTACATATTTTAATCGAAATTTACATAAAATTATGAAATTACTTATTTGAAAAATGAAACAGTTTTTGCTTCTTACAAAACCGATTTATATATCATTGACTTGAATTCATCGATATCAATCTTGAATTACACTTTGTTTTTAGCCAAAAGGAAAATCTGCATAAAAAAGCCATTAAACTATTTTGACCAATTTGTTTGTACAAAAATAACATTTAAAAGCAATAACCTTTGGTCTTTAATTTTGTTGGAAATAAATAATATAATTGACGCAATAGAGGAGTTAGTAGGTATTATTCTTTAATTAAGTCTTATGTAACATTTTAGAAAGTACAAGGAAATTTCTGAATCATTTAAAGATTTTATGAGCAATATAATATTAATAGTACTTGAAATTATATGTATAATATGTATAAATTTCATATCATAGACACATGTAGGTATAATGTTTTCTTTCTATTTATATATCTATCTTATAGTTGCTATAAGAAATTACCTACTGCGATAAGCCCGCACTTAAACTATAATCTTCATTGTGTAATTTCTAAATTATATTTATATCTATATCGTGCAAAAAATAATTACATTAAATATAATATTTTGTTTAAAAGGAAATGTTTATATATCGTGCTGCTATTATTAAGCGCTAAAAAAATCAAAAAATAAAAATATTCTTTATTCAAATAGTCTTTCACAAGATCTTTTGAATCGTTCATTTCTGCTACCACCGCTTTGGAACGTGTTGTAGCTGTGAAGAAGAAGCGGCGCAAGAAACTCCCTCAGCAACACGAACTGTCTTCTTTTATTCTTTCTTTTTCTTTTTTTTTTTTTATATCGCCATTTACAATTACAGTGGTTCACGTCAAATTGTCTTAACATATTGACGTTTATGATTATATCTGCTTACATCACACATCGGTTATTTATAATTGTTATAGTTATTTACAATTAACGATGTACTGAACAATAGCGTCTGGATGCTGTAACTTGTAATATTAAACTTCCCAGTCACACACACAATAATATTAGAAAATTTATTGAGCATTATTCTGTTAGCGTTTACGTGACAGTGCGTATTAATATCTGATGTCAATTATAAACTTTATTATATAGTAAATCACAGAATTTCATAATAGTTAACGGTGTAAGCATTGTAATAAAACTGTGTCGATGCACTCAGTGTACACTTACACAGCCGTTGTTAAACCTACACAAATGAAAGAAGACCCTTATGATACACCACTCTTCATACTACCCAGAGCTCTAAATAAACTTGTCTAGTTGCGTGATGTAATCTTTAATCGGGACGTCATTGTCTCACGTATTATTTACCATTTTACATACCAAGAAATAACATCTTCTCATTAAAACGTAACAATTTGGAGATGTTTTTGCTTATCTGCGTGTAATTGCACTCGAACAATGGATCGTGTTTGTCGTTGTTCCACTTGGGGATATAAATAGTGAGGTACAGACGTATAAAGATGTAATTTTGTAGTATCCGGCTCGAAGGACCATGAGCAGTGACGTCACTGGACACTAGTTTAACGCTAATGAAATGTAAATAAGCAATGGTGTTTATTGTGGGAACAAATTGTAGGTTTTTGTCAATTAACAGTAAGTAACTTTTATTGCTATTTGAAATTGAATAATAGTACTTATCGAGATAATTAAAATGTTATTTAAACACAAATTAGTCATTTAGTTTGAAGGTTCTCACGTTTATTTAATTATTACATAGTTTAATATAAAAATAGATATGTTTATTCTATTACGAGCTTCAAAACGACGTTTGCCATAAATGATGGAAGCCATGTATCAGATGTTGGCCAACAATCGAGTTCTCTGCTGATAGCTCGTTATGGCTTATTAGCTGCACTTTATTGTTCCTTTTATGTTTCCTTTATTACTAACTAAATAGGCTATGTATCAGATTATGATTTGAATATTGTATTATCTTTTACGTAAATATTAAATTAGTACCTCTTGGTTAAGTTTAACATTATACCGTGTATATAGGCCGGTATGTTCTCATTTTTATCTCATACATAACATAATACATTAACAATTTGTGTTATTGTGTAGGAATTTAGAAATTATTAATATTTATCAAAGATCATCAAAATCAAAATCATGAAAATGGTACAAAAGATATTTAAAAACCAAAAAGTTAATCAAAAAAAAATTAACCATTTTACAGATTTCATTTGACTGATATTTTAAATATGAGTCACGGTTAATATTTATCCTCTTTTAAAATATGATAATATATACGCGACCTATTTCAATAATTTGTAGGAATATCTAATACGACAAAAAATATTTTCACAAACACCAAGACCCAAAACATTCAAACAATATGAAGTCCAAATGCGCAATTTTAGCATTAACATTTCATTAAGGCTTTCTGTGTGGTCCATGTAGTATAATAAAGTAAAATATAGCCCAGTACGCGTTTATCTCACCCGGCGTTGCAATATACTGCTTATTTTATAAATGATACTAATGTTTCCCTTAATATTCCAATTTAACTCGACACAGCACCGCGAGATCGTGGTCTAGGAAAAGTTTCACCAAAGTTATTTATTGTTCACAATGCACATTATTAACATAAGGAAGCGGCTTATTATACGCTTTAGCCGCTTATGCCTTATGCAATTCGATGACAATTATTCAATACATTAAGCTACGAACTTGACGAATTAAAGGGTTTAATTAACTGTTAACTATTTTGAAGATGATAATTAAGTATTTTCGTTATTATTGCTAGTTTTTGGTTAGTCGTAAAAAATACAAGTTATTCACACTGGCTCATTGATGCTAAATGTCATTGCATATTAAAAGATGTTGCAATCCCGTAGTCGCCATTTTTTCAAGTCTGCATTTTTGTGATAAGAACTGCCACTGATGGATTATCATAATCTTGATGGTGTAGAAATAATCCGAGATTAATGCGCTAAATGTGATTGCTTACCCGTCATACATTTGAAGTGACGTTACACCATGTTCGTGGGCAAAGTAAGTGTTACCAACTGAGCTGTTAGCCTTTCATTGCTGAAGGCAATAACATCGTTCATAAACTAAGCAATATTAGCAATAGCAAGCGGACATTTATACGCCACATTACCGCTACGTTTTATGGGCCCTTTTATGTGTCACATGATTTCTGTTTTGACATTCACCTTCACAATAAACGAGAATATCTGGTTAAGTGTATAATTTCGGTTTAGCGATCCGAAAACACATTTAAAATACGATGGGCCAAGTTGTTCCGCTCAGCGTGGGCACGTTCTGTACAAGCGCCATAAATAAACTTGACCCTTGCAAATAGCGCCTGCATCTAGAATATCGCATTGCTAAGGGAAAGTAGAAATCTAATATGTTATGGTGCGTCTGCGTCCGTGTTTCCTTGTCCACTGTTTATACAAATTGCCACTCATCTGTGCAGAAATTCAAAGGCGGCAAATGTTTATGCCGATAATTAAGTTCTGTACGTTCAACTCATTTACAACAACTTCGATGTTTGTTCGCTAAGAGCTAACGTATTATTTTTATCCTTTGTAGTTTGTACTAAAATAAATAGATTTGAATACTTAAAGAAACTACTACTACTACTGTGTGTGCGTGGTGGCTTGTTGGTAAACGGACCAGTCGCGGCTGCCAACATGTTCACGGTGGTCGCGGGTTCAAATCCCAGGGCACACCTCTGACTTTTCGGAGTCATGCGTGTATTGATAGTTAATCACCACGCACTAAAACGGTGAAGGAAAACATCGTGAGGTAACCTGCATACCATAGCGGTTCATAAGAATTTCTATGGTATGTAAGTCCGCCAACCCGCACTAGGCCAGCGTGGTGGACTATATGGCCTAACCACTCTCAATCGTACTTTCGATTGTAGAGTAGGCCTGTGCCCTGCAGTGGGACGTATATGGGCTGATACTGATACTGATACTCAAAGAAAACATTAAATCTAGTCAGGGGCTCATTTTGAGTTTTTCTGATTCTAATAGGTATTGTGATGTAGGTATTCAAAACTATAAATAGATCATTTTATATTGGAATTAGAAATTTATTTTATTTTATTTTATTGTATTCGGAAAACAAACAGTTCTATATCTAGGTAAAGTACAATTTTTAAATTACCATTAACAATTTATATGTTTCCACATTTATAAAAATTATTTTAAATTACACAGTATTCCAATAAATAACATTAATCCACTAACCCACTTTAGGGAACTGGTATGCTGCAGCCCAAACCATAAAGTGAAGCATGTCACGAGGCTAACGTAGATGCAGATGTGACTTGCCATCATATCATAGAAGTCAAGTCTATTAAGTCATTAGAGAAACGTTTATATAAGGATTGAAGGCAAATGAGAAAGCAGCTCACCTGATACTAAGTGATCATAAACGTCTATCAACATCATTAAACATCCATAAGTCCAATTGAATAATGTATTCATTGCTAAGTTTCAAGGAAGAGTGAATAAGTATTTTAAAGATCTGTCGTTGTGGAAAAGCCGTAGTCATAGATTGCGATTACTTCGTTCTAACCATTTAGTACCTACATACAAAGGGAATTTTAAACTCTGATTCCTTATAAGGGTAATATCGGAACGCATATTGCTGCCCTTATTCCCACAAGACGCCGGAATGCCAATAGTGAATCGCAATATGCGAAGATTATAGTGGCAGTATAATGGGGAGAGATTTCATAACATCCCTTGCACTGTACTGTACTGTACTGTATGAGCCCATATATGTTATCATGAAAATTTATTTTGCAGGTGGTAATTTTATTCCTCCGTTACTATAAATCTGCCAACAGTTCTCGAATGTTTAATGTTCTAAAATTAATCCACAAATGATCGATATATTTACGCAAAGTGAGACAACTAAACGAGGAACTAATGATCTGACTTTCGATTCAAATTGTTATACTGAACAGTGACTTATCTAAATTATCATTACCTATATCTTGCACTGTATCTGTAACCCTTAGGCGTGAAAAGTTTCTAACAAATGATGAAGTGGATAGATTAAACACGATCTGATATTCAGTAGGGGCACACTTCGATACATCAAAAAGTACCGTGCAAATTGCGTGCCAACCCTACAAGCATATCTCGGGTACATAATCGGACGGTCAGTTACAAGGTTTGCATGTAGGCAGGCCATAGAGAAAATTGCATATTGGTATTTCAGGCGGTCTGGTTGGCATAGAACTTTCACCGTTTACATTTCGCTCATGGAATTCGTGTTATGAGAATGGCCGACGCCCTTTTGTACCGCTCGGAACATTGTTAGTCCATGTTTGGACTCGAGATACACATCGGCGACTGTCCGAAGCCTTTTATTTATAGAGTAATTTTGTCGGGATAAGTTAAAAGCAATTTTTCTAATGAGAGAAACTTTGCGCTGTTTTTCCGTCGCGAATTTTCTATAAGAAGATCAGTATTGAATATGTTGTTGCCGTGTATTGCAAAAGAGATTGATGGAATTTATCAATGGTTGTAAATGTCAAGTCACATCATAATTTTTTTCAAATTAGGTGCAATTAATCGCGTATTACGCTAAAACATATATTTCGATTAATTACACTTCTTCACATATTAGTTTATTATGCATTTTATTTTTGTTGAATCTTTATCTGTTTGGAGGACATTGGATTCGATCCTAATCCTTTGGAATATTATGGGATCAAGTTTCAAGTCATGTCTAAAAAATCTGTTTGGTACGTAAAATAGTCTACTCAGTCTAGTGGCTACTATATCAGTAACACCCATCTGTTAGAAGATATTGAACTGAGGCAACTTGCCGCCCATGCTATGTCGGATTAATATTTATAATGCCTACAATGATAGGTTTAGCCATCCAGGACCAATTCCTGATACATTAATATTAAAATTAATAAACGGTGCATGGCAGTAGTTCGATAGACTCGCTAACGCTATTAAGATAATGTATTGAACAGTAATCATTTTATAGCTAGATCATAATTTTGAGTGGGAAGGTAACTGTTCACAACACAGTATGTAATCGTTTACGAAACTTAACTACCAATTAATGTATGATCTAACAGTGAAAGAAGACCCCCGTGAGCTATTAGGATTTTAATTCAGATATTACATGAGCACTGGATCGTTTTGGTCAAAGGTCTGTGTGTTTATCGCCTTACGGTTTGTGTTAATGTAATCAAAGTATAATGTTCATATGTTATGTGATTCAGTGATTCAAATAATGTTAAATACATTTTATAAATGCCAGAAAACACATCAAATCAATTAAAATAATGTTAAGTACTACATTATCATCTTTTTTTATCATCTTTACAAAGAAATAAATTCAAATACCCATTTATTGTAATTTTCTATTTATGCCTTGCTATTTTTGATAATTCAACCGAAGTCAGTATCCTTCACCCATATGATGTGAAGGGCTATAGACCGCCCTGGTAGCCAATTACGCCTTAGTCAATAGATTATGCCTTATGGGTTTTATAGATGGTTGTTAGTGGGTAAAAGTGGCAAATTCCACTATTGTCAGAACTTTATAAACGCTGAGTTCTAAGCTGAGTTTCAGACGCAGTCAGATGTCTGAACTCTGAAGTTGTAAAAGAAGCCTTAACATATAATTCGACGTTAAGAGTCTATATTGGGAACAAGAATCCATGTCCCGTCATGTAAGGACATACTAGAAATGCAAGCCTGCAGCCCCTATTATATTGGCTCTCATAAATCATTTTTAATAATTATTTATTGCACATTCAACATCCTCCCTCGATTATGCATGGTAAATTATGCAGACATAACTAAGTACTCGTAATTAACATAATCATGGTGAAACCAGTTTTTGACCGGTGTGAACATACCCCGTCAAATGTAGTGACATTTGCATGCAAGTTAATTTGCTATTCACCTTGTAACCAATAGCGAAGCACCACGGTTGGACACCGGGCTCTTAGCGTAGAACTGCTTTAGGAGTAAATATAGAGCTATTACCATCGAAGTACCCTGCACTCATCGGCCCAGCCGCCGTTGTTAACCTGCCACATCTATCGACCGTTAGCCAATAGACACTGGCTCTCAAACAGCTCTTCATTAATGGAATTGAAAAATTAACTTACATTCAAGGATATCGTGTCAAAGACTAGCTTTAGCGGGAAAGGAAACACGGTGAGGAAATCTGCATGCGTCCGTCATATTATGCAAAGTCTATCGGCCTAGTGGACTTAGAACTATGGTCTAAACCCTTAACCTTTTCCGTCGTACTTCCGACTGTTAAGGAGTTTCGTGCTAATTTGTGAACATTATGAGCTGACAATATATTGAGTTATTTTCGTTGGTTTATGAACACGATCAAGTATTTATAACATAGCAGTCAACAAAAAATAACTGGAACATCTTCCGCTGCATAGAAGTGATTAAATTGTTTAGTAAATAAATTTAACTAGCTTTTTCCCTTTTTGCATAGTATAAACAATTTATAGTACTGTGTGTACAACACATAATTGTGTTTTACAATATAACTTCACTAAATAATAATTTTAGCAAAACAAGCCTGATACAAAATTGGCTTTCAAGTAGAGTTAAGAGCCATCAAAATTTTTATAACAATCATATAAATTGATGTAAATCGTTTAGATACACTCTATCGAATATAAATATAATACAAATAAAACCAATGAAAAAACCACCACGGAGCCCCATCAAAAAGCTTTTAGCACCGCAGAATCGATAGCAATCGGCGAGATTATGGGCCGCATCGTCCGCACTACGATACCTGCTATAGATATACGAATGCTATCAACCTCGCTCTATCGGCCGTTCTTTTGATCTGAAACAAAAGCCGTCAGTTTGTTAGATCCGCTTTGGCAAACGAAGGAGATCGCTCGTCTGTTACCTTGTCTTAATGCGGCAAAGGCTATCGTATTCCCGCAAGTCTTGATTAAAAACGGCAGTGTACGATTTATTTCTTAGTTTCTATATTCGTTATTATTAGAATGTAAATTTTACTTTAGGCAGTTTGATTTGTTACCTTGTTCATGTAAAAAGAAAAATATTAGTAATATGGCGGTGCGATGATTCTTCTTTTGTTCATTACTGTTGAATTGTAACGTGTGTGCGAAACTGATTAAAGAATTCTTACTCAAGTATTAAAATTTATTATTCCCATAACCTGAAGTCAACAGTTATTGCGAAACTTAGATTCATAAATAATTTAGATGGATCTACTTTTTGCTAGTTGATAGCTTGTGAATGGCTTTCGTTGATGGTTGATACATTGTCATCATAAATGTTATTAATGGAATAAAATATAAATGAATGGTTTTTATCCTTGACACGGTTGCATGATTCATTCTGCGATTGTTGTTCCATGGTGTTTGTTAATGCTTCATTAATGTTAAATAGTCGAGCTTTATTCTAGCGTGCCACGAAATGTGTATCAATGTTGGCTTAAAGCGATTTTTTTGTTTGCCTTTTGAAAAAGCTGTTTTAATTTTGATAAAAGAAGTTGCCGATAATTTTATATTATTGCACTGTATTAAAGTTTTATGTTACAGCTTTTGTATATTATTAAAGTATTTTTATATTATGTGTTAAATTAAACATATTCACCTAAGAGGACATATCATATTCAAGCTTTGTAAAGAACTATTATGATCGTTATAAATTTTGTCCTTTACTCCTCCTCCTTCTTCGAACATTATTTCGTATCAAAACAATACGAATATGTATTATCTTTTTATCGGGATGGTCGATTAGCTTAAAATCATTAGTGACTGTCAAAAACTGCAGTATAATTAATGCCGTCACTTCCGTTTGCATTGTGTTTCGATGCTAATGTCTTTTCGCAAATGCACTGTATTAACATTCATCCGGCATTGTGCACTTAAATAAGACGTTTTAAAAGCCTTGCTTTTGAAAACTACGTTCTTATCACAAAG
Organism: Hyles lineata; assembly: GCA_030180105.1. Taxonomy (NCBI): domain Eukaryota; kingdom Metazoa; phylum Arthropoda; class Insecta; order Lepidoptera; family Sphingidae; genus Hyles; species Hyles lineata. The sequence continues at coordinate 12,603,860 of JARJEE010000006.1, read as the reverse complement.
TTAATCTTAAATACTAACTATGATACGATCTGCTAGCTAGAATATTGTTTTTGTTTTTTATTAAAATATTAGCATTTCCAAACCTAATAAAACCTATTTGTTTGCCTAAAGAGAGCTTTGAACTACAATAATGAAATAATTACCAATAGTTTTGGCGTTCAGTAAATAACTTCCATAAAATGTACTCCGTAGTCTATTTCTATTTCTTATAAACGTTCACAGAAATGTTTCTAGTTCATGTTCACCGTAGCGTAAACATTAATCGTTTGGCATCTAATGAAGCAATACGATACAAACAGACTAACGTGATAAGCGAGAATTAAATGAAAGGGCATTACACGCCGCTGCCGTGATCTGTAGAGTACAGATACTTTGTGATGCGAAACGAAACTCGAATATTCGAACGTTCAACGTCCGAAGTTATAAGTTTTCCGCTTCTAAATATCAATACTATTCTCCATGATAATTATCATGAATTCCTATAGTTATACAGTAGTAAGTATAATTCCTTAGTCTATGGTTACGATACACGATAGAGGATCCACACGTTTTATGGAGTACCTAGGCATATCCGTACGTACAGTTTTACGTGCAACCTTCGAAGATTCGAGTTTCGTTTCGGATCGAAGAGTAACCCCCCTGTACAGCCATACCTGAGACGGTCAGCAAAATATTGCAGCGTCGCGCCGGTTTATGTCCGTGATCTAAATGGCAATGAAATGGAATGACAACACTGCTAAAAGATAAACTGTTTATTTGCAATGGTTAATGAGCACATTATTATATTGCAATTACCTATACGTGCATCGCGTTCACTTTTTACAATCATGTTTAATGAACACCGATTTTATTTCTAAGTGAATAAAAAAATATATTTAATGATGGACGTTTGGTTGCTGTTTTGGATTAGTAGTTAAAGATTACTTATTGTTGGTTTGTAGTAGCCACTCCCTTGCTTATCATTTAGTTTAGTAATGTTTAGCTTGTTCCATTATTAGGCAATAAAACTCGTTTAAAATTAACTGAACTTATTTTTTGGACAAGTTTATTTATCTGGGAAAAATAAACTATTGCTGAGACATTTATAATTGGTAATTACTAGTTAGCGTTGACATTGGGGCCATTTAATTTGTCGTTCTGACTATTTACGTTCTCCAACTCCATCATGAACGTTCACTAAAAATAACTGAGTCACTACTATTCCTTATCCGGTTCGAAGGACTAAAATGTGTTTTTTGTTCACAGGGTCTGGAGATTGTCAATCCTCAAGCTGCAGAGACGCGTGTCAACGAAGCGAACGCCAAATATTTCTCGAATACGTCGGGATTTTTATCTGTAGGGAATAAATAGGAACTAAATAATAATACATACAATTAGTTTTATAATAATTACCCTTTTTAATTAATAAACTTTTTCCAATACAATAACCCATATTTGAATTTATTCGATCCTCTGCCGTTGCTCTATTGTGATTTGTGATATAGGTAGTATATTTTAGCGTATTTCGGATACATAGAGTTATCAAATTTTAATCAGTACAAAGTTCCTTTTAATGTGTCGCAAAAAGGCCTACGCCTGATTGTATACGTTTAAATGTAACAAAATTTACTCATTTATTAAACATAATTTGATCGGCATTTCCTCTACTTACAAGACAACCAGGGATTTAAATATAAGTGAGATACAAATAAGCATAGAGTTAAGCTAAACGCACAACTATCACAAACATAGCGGTTTCAATTCCTGATTTGGAAGAATACAACATAAATGTAAAATGACCATGTAATTGCTTTAAAAGGTTATGTCATTCGAAGACCTAACGTCTACAAAATAACAAATTAGACACATGTTAGATGTCCATTTAAATGTGATTGTGTGAATAAATTGCTAACGTCTGAGAGTAAAGTTGGTTTTATTATGGTGTCCAGTGATCAGTGTAGCGCTAAGTTGGCCGAGATTACTGTGAGCGTATCCACGTGAGGCGATTTCACCGGTCGACTTAGATTTCGCATTTGCTAAGTGCACTGTCAAAATTTTGACATATAGATTAAAAGCCATATTACGGAGTCCAAGATTACTGTATACGTGAGTAACGGTAATTTAGTACCTGCGTGGGTGTTGTATTAGATTATAAACGAACGGATTGTCATTTCAGCTTGCCTGTAAAAGGTTATGAATACTTGGAGTGGGCAGTTAATGTAATGCTTTATTTTTATACCGTCTATTTATGCATTGACATTCAGGACTGAGTATAATAATATCTTTTTTGATTAATATTGTGATGTGGAAGAAAAATTAATTGTAAATCCAATGTCATTTAAACTTTATATGCATTCACAGACAACTTAAATGCATATTTAAAGGAAAATTAAACTACTACATACGAGTAGTAAATACATAGACCCACGCTTTTTTTTCCCAGATGGGGTAGGTGCAACCGAAAAACCCACATTTTGCTTTCTAGGTACATATGTTCCGTCCCACGAAGTGATAGGGGGCGAGTCTATCACCACATCGGGCACAAATCCCTGACTCCGGGCTGGTAATGAATAGAAAAATCTAAAATCACTGCCCTACGCGGTATTCGAACCTGAGCCCTCAGCTTTGTAACTATACCGTAGCACAACTTCGTCGAAATTGATTATGAGTAGAAAAATACTTTGTGCTTTGAAACATTGTTTCATTTAATTTGTAGTTTAATATCGATGTTGATCTATCGATTTATAAACTTTAATAAACGAAGTTGCAATCAATGCCCTTTTAAACTAGCCCAACAAATTGCGAATAGATTTAGAACAATGTTCTCACCGGCCGCACCAATGTAAACAAACACACCTTGCAGCGGCGCGCTGTCCGGTGCGTGGCATTGATACATTCGGCCCACTATCAATCAATAAATGACCACCTTTCACGACATGTTACCGCCGGTATCGACGGCATTCATCATACGTTTCGATTGTTGACGGTATCTGGATCGGTTTAATGTAATAAATAATAGATGGCGCTTTCAACATGTCGTAGCTTTAATCTTCCAATGTAGACTTGTTAATAATGCATAAAGAGAAACCCTTTCTTAGGGTTCCATTTTAGGTCATTTAATGGAAATCTAAAACTATATGTCTAGTGCGATTTTAGTCAGGTCCACTCAAATTTTATCAACGGTCTTTGTAAGTATCCCATGCAAGTTGAAGGCGAGCCATAGAACCAATAAACAAGCGCTTTCCAGACCACAAATCATTATAGTTTTATACAACATTCCTGCAGTAATTCAAGAAGGCGTTGCTGTTTGGCTTCCGTCATTTAGTTTAAATGTTACGCCAGAGCCTCCCGCGGTATTTACAGGGTGTATCGTGTGAACGTAAGGTGAGCGTCGACCGCCACTACGGGGCTATTTGCATCCTTGGCATTTCACATTGTCCATTTCAAAGGTTTTGCTCAAAATAGATAATATTTAATTCTATCACATTACAATACAATTTATGTTAGAGAGCTACGTTTCGTATTGTTGGTACTTGTTAAATAATGGAGGGATATCGGGAATATTCTATTGGTATCATTATGTTGCGCAGATAGTACGAAGCGAGCAGGTAGTAAACCAATGTATGGAGTTAATGGGCACCATGGGCACCATTCGAGACTTTCACGGTTAAGATATTAACTGGAATTGGAAGCTGTTTACACATTTACTGCCGCCATGAAATATAATTTACAAAATGTAATATTTATTTCATCTAAAATCTACAGTGTAATTGTATATTCGGAACAATAGCATCCATAACTGTATAATATGTTCTTGAAAATATATTTGAAGTTTGCAGCATTATGTCAATTGATATCAAAGCATAATAAATTAAGGCTTTGCAGTGTTATAAATATTAAATAGCTGCCGTATAATCAATTATCTTAGAATATTCTTTGATTATTTATTTTCATTTAATGGCGATTAATTTGTATATTTTGATGGTCTAAAACAGTATAGTAAAAAACTGGGATGTTTAAATAACTGGATCTAAATCCCATATGCGCATGCTGCATGCGCAGATTAGTTTGTCACTCTGTCGGGCTGTTTGCGCCTCGTTTAACAAAACGAGGCGCATTTAAAAGGAAGGCTGTTTATCGTCCTACTTGTATTTCCTTGTATTTCAATACATTACGCAAGTCGAGATGCACCGACCGCTCGGTTGTTACTAAATAGATTGGCACACACGGTATTATCCACATACCATGTATTTTTAGGGTTCTGCGGGCACGTGTTGTAAATGTTTATCGCGTCCCACTTGATGCGTTTGCGGTCCTCTTTTTTATTGGTCTTCGTGACAGGAAGCAATTTGAAATCCCACGAACGCTTGACAGGTGACGCACCTGTTCTATGTCAGATGTATCGTGACATTCCTAAATAACTTTGTTCTCACATTCTTCTGTTTTGTAGTAAAATAAACTCGTGTTAATGATTGATGTGTTACGGTAAAACAAAATGAAATAATTGTTGTTTGAAGAAAATAACGTACCTTTATTGTATATTTTCCCGCCATTTTTCTACGGTACCACGTGTTCTCTATTCGATTAACACGCGCTAGGCTTTGATGTTAATCCACCATAACATAATAATAGTGAACATTTTCTCGCCGCTAAATAGTAAACATTGAACCAATGGTCTTTTTACTGTTAGCTAATGGATGACTAATACAAAATTTAAATTCGTATTCTAGCCGCGAACAACCTAGTTTTAGACGTTCACAAGAGAGAGCATTTTAACCGGGACGACCATTATTGGAATTCGCTTTTAATGTTCGCTTGTACTTAGAGTGTCGGGACAGTGACCTCAACAACTCTTCGAGAAGGCGAACATGTTGAACACGAAGGTCTTGAAATCCTGTGCAAGAATAGGCGAAGTACGTTATACGCTCCACGAGAGTCAATTTAAATTATCGAATTAAATTCAGAAGTTATATTCACGAATCACGATTTGCCTCCTTTGTATAAGATCCGTATATTATAAGTAAAATATAGATATAATTAAAGCGTTCATATCATTATCAAGCTCACGTTCACGATTTCAAAATAATTTTTGACAATATATCTTAATAAATAATTATAGTTGCTAGTCTTCATTCACATTTTACGTAGTATTAATGTCACTAGGGCTTACTGCCTACCATACTCAACTAAAGATTCGGAATGGATCGTTATTGCCCCAATTGGGGTAATAGAGCAATATAGGCCAATTTTGTTCTGAGCTAACGTGGGAACATTACATCATTTACAAATAGTAATGTGCTTCAATGTCCTTAATGCGTGGAATATTAGCAGGTACTTAGTACTGTGTCCAAATCGTAATAGTAACTCTTGAAACAAGTGTGTACTAAAAAACATTTATCTACTATTAGCACCTAAGAGCCTTAATCATAGCGTTAAATATATGAAATACTTAGATATAACCATTGATTTAAAAACTAAGGATAGGCCCTTCAGTACATTGAGTACGTCAAAAAGATGCCTGTGAAAATCGCGCCATCTGTCAGATTTTTACGTCAATGGCGGCCATGCAATCGCTTTTCAATAATGCTAAAATAAATGTTATATTTACTTAAAGTAATATATTTTATACTTAGCGGTGATAAGAAATATTATCTTTTTTTTTTTGTTAACTTTCGGTCATCTTTATTGCACCCACGCACGATAAAATAGGCATTTGTCAAGGACTTACAAACCGGTGCGCTGTGACGTCACAACCGCTGCACTGGTGGTGCTAACCAGTTTAGTGACAACACTTTTCGTGCTTTCCGCCCCGTCCATATATTTTACGTCAAGGGATATAACACACAAATGAAAAAATATTACAGTTTTAAAACTTTACTGGAAGAATAATAAGAGTTGATAAAATAAATTGTCAGCTGGAAGATGTTTTAGTTATTTAGCATGCACTTTATATTTTAGATACAATTAAACAACTATAATGAATTAACAATCATCCCAATCTGCTTATCGTAAGTCACGTTTGAGCTTTTAGAATGTCTATAAAATACATTTGCGTGCGATTCAGGTTACTTAGAATACGTACGTATTACGAATACTAGTTAAACATCTAAGAAAGCGGACGTTTGTTATAACTTCCGCAAGTATCACATTAGCAGCGAACCTGATACATCCAGCCAATTATATTGGAAAAACAATATAGGTATGAAAAAACATTAAAGCAAGCCGCGCCACGTGAACCGTCACACTTCAACGCGCGTATTTGATCTGAAATTGCGGGAGTAAATTCTGATATCGATTAATTATTGAAAATATAACATATCAGGAAGTTTTAGTGGTATTTATCTTTCCTAATTCTAAATCCTAATCAGAATATTTATGCAATAAAATCACTGCAACTTTACAATTTATAATACTTCCGGTTATTTTAAAAGCGGTACATAATGCGGAGTCGTCTAGTGTATAACCCGCTTTACCTTTACCACCTACAGCTATTGTGGTCGATTTATTGTTATGTAACATAATTTACGAGTACATTATATTATGCGGCTGTATCATAATAAATAAATAAATTTGTTCCATAAATTATGCTCTCGGAAGCAGCCGCATACACCACATTGCAGACTTCAATTGTTTAATAAAGACATCAGAAGCTGAGAAGGTATTTGTGTTTGAGAATTTATAACAGTAAGGTACCTAAATTGATTAAGGTTTTATTAAACAAATGCGGAAATTCAAAGAAAATAAAGCAGTGACGTGATCCTAATGCAGTTTATGCGTAGAAACTAGGTACCTCTGTCAATGTTTGGATATAACTGATATGACTCATGAAACGCTGTGATTGTAAATTGATGTGGTGAAGCGAAGCGTAAATTCTTTTGGATAGTAATTCAAGTTCTCGAAAGGATTAAGTTTCTGATATACAGATTATTGATTTAATCGGATCAAATAAGGAATGAAGATCGCCCGCTTGATACTTGTAATATCCATAGCCCAATGTCATATCCAAATTTATCGTCAAATTTTATTATTCAAGATTGTAAAGCCCGCAGCTATAGGTAAAATACTCTTATTGATTCCAATTACCCAGATTGGTTATTTTATTGACGTATCATCATTCAACCGACAAAAAATCCTCACTGTCTAATAGAGCTGTTATTAATAATAACACTTACGTAAATGATGTAGCAAGTTTCGTAACGCGAGATTTTTATAAAGATTTTTACGTACGTGCGTGCTTGTCTGTCCAAGTGCGCACGAGAAACACGAGCCAGCATGCCCTATTTACCATCAGTACGTGCTCAAAAGTGCAATTGAGTAAAAACTAGTCTGAAAGACCTCCGGTCTGCTCGACGCTACTCCGGTTCAAGGACGAGGTGCAAAGTTCAAAAGATTTTCAGTGTAACGAGTTAATACATTGCTCGCATGTACCTAATAGAAGTGTTATTAACACAATTATGCTTTAGATGTAGAATTTCTTGATCTTAGATTGATGGATATTTTGCATGGAAATAATAGGTTGATTAATAAATTGGTACTATTTTTTTCTTTAGTGATACCTAATATCTTACCGGTTATGGTATATTTGAGTAATTTCGTCATAAAAAGTAGAGTTGCTTCAAATACCTTGACAGAATCGATGCTAATGTTAATAATATTTGACTTCTGAGAAACAAAAATAAAGAACCTCTGGCACTGTCTCCTTTCTATCCTGTTTTATCTATTGTGTAACTGTTTCTCAGTTTTCTAAGACGAACATACAGCTAATAATTAAGCTATTCCTTTTTATTTTAGCAGCACCGTTGAATATCTTAACTGTATTACATCATGTTGCTGTCAAGTTGACTATCTCATTAAATTAAATTGCTATCAATTTTGGTCAACGCTCAACGATGCACAGAAGTGACTCATCTAAACTAACCGTAGAAACGAAAAGGTTTTTTGCTGACCTTTTTATTGAAGAATGAGGCTAACCAACGCCTTAAAATTTCGAATTGTGTTACAGTAGAGTCGTGTTTTGTTCCGTGGAGTAAATGCGAGACAAATAAAACAAATTGCGCGATATAATTGACCGTGTTCTATGATATTCTAAAACATAATGACTACATGACTCGTAGAAGCTGGTTAGTTAAATTTCAAAATGTAATACAGCCAAGTACTCTCACTTGCCGCTTTCTGGTTTAATAATTATACAAAGACAACCGACAATTCATTTCGTTTTTATGAGAAGCAGTATTATCTAAATGGACATTAAAAATAAGATAATCGCCGACGAATAGCAATTCTTGATTCGGAAGCATTTCTACTCATCTGAGCGTTTCGAATTTTGCCTGCGATGTTATGATTTCATGAACATGACACACTAAGCATAATAATGTAATTGTAAAACTTACATACATACATAAACTCACCTTTTCCCCAGAAGGGTAGGCAGAGGTGCTACCAGGACACACACGTATCGAATTGTAGATATTTTGTGAAATAATAGATTTGCCGTAAGAAATCACCGTACTTGTAGTAAAGAATTGAAGTTATGGGCAACGGTATCGCCTGCAATGGCGCAGCAATCTTAATTAAGTTGAAAATCTAAATAATTTACTCAGTTCCCACACTACAATATCTGCCATAAAAACTTACTTTATAACTGGTTGCCGGTTGCGAAAATATTATTTCGTTTGAACAAAAATTTACACCTGTTGGCTGTTGCTTTGGAAACTATGCGTATGCGTGTATAGAAAGGCTTCGCAGAAGGCCATAACATAACGACACGGGCGGAATGTTCAGACTGTATGACAGTAATATGCATTATTACGCATACAAATATAACAACAATAGAAATTCAAATAGTTTTGTAGTACTGCGGAGGTTTTCCGATTTGCACTTGAATCGTGCGTGGGTTCGCATAAGGACGGCCGGTGTTAACGGCCATTGGACGTGTCACGAATGTTTCTTAAGCGAAACATGACCGAAATTTATGCACCGCGCCGACGCAGGTTGGATCTATCAGGTTGTGTAGTTAAGCAATGTTAAGCCATTGAAATGTACAGCATTCGCCAACAGTGGATCAAATTGCACATGTCGATTGTATGGAGCCGATCAAGGGTTACGTGATCTCGTGGAGATAAGACAAGAAAAGAACGTTAACGGTTCATTGAAATCGAAAGAGTGAACCCGCTGAGTGAACGCTCGCACCTCTTGCGAGAACAGGTTCCGAGCAGCGAGTAGCGAGTAGCGAGCCGCTACCAGCGAGCGCCCGGCGAGGCGGCGACACATCCCGAGCGTGTTGCGAGGTTACCGCGCAGTGCTCCGCCGGCGGTTTATCTACGAGCGCGTGCACATCCGAGCCGCTAACGTACGCGCCAAACATCTGCCGCGACCCGTACATACTACACCTTTCGGCTTACCACTTCTATGAAAACAGTGTTATTACTAACTTGCATTAATTCCTCAATTATGAAAACTCTTGAATTGTGTTAGTGTGTGTGCAATCTGCGTTTTATATAGATGATATGTTACGGAGTGGACTGGTCTATTGAGTGGGTGTAGCTATGGCGAGCTTCGAGGATCTTGCCTTCGACTGGGGCACGCTCTGCCAGGACTGTCCTGAATGCTGGACAGCTTCAGGTGAGTGACCTCTTGAGTAATTCAGTTAGGACGATACACCCCACTGACTTCATTAGTAAACATCTTATATTTTTATATGAATTGCTTTGCTAAATTAATTTCTACATAACAATCTCGTTCTTATTACTACTGAATATAAATACTACGATAAATAAAGCCAACATATGAGAAAATTAAATTATCGAAATCTTAAAAAATTAAATTTATGTGAGGTCAAGACATACACTGGTTACGCTTATATGCTAATTTTGCGTAAAGGCTACCTGCATGACTCAAGAATAACAAACAGTCACTTAAAATTTCCTTGCAAGACGCATGTCGACATGGCTCTGTCAATATTTTCCTGTCAAATTCTGTAAACAACGAAAACTAATAACAAGCAGTAGTGTGGGTAGTTGATCTTGAAATTAAAAATACCGTACGAGGATAGATTAAAATATTTAATTTGTTAGTTGTCATCACGGTGATTAAAACAAGTGGCGGTTGGTTTGTGGAAATCGAATTTAAATTTTAAACTCGATCCGTTTTAAAAGGTAAACCGACCTCTTTGGTGTAGCGGTTTATGAGCCGGCTATGACGTAAAAGGTCGTGAGTTCGTTTGGTGTGTGACTGTTAATGTGTAGTGAGTGAGCACTCGCGAATTTTAACGCGACCCATATTTTGTTTGGAGTACGTTGCTAAGTGTAGCGATGGAAATTGCTGATGGTAAGTACTGTAGATAATAGATATTATTACGGCTTTTATGAATCACCATTTTAAGAACCCTTGACAATATTTAACCATTATCGTCAATCACCGTAAAGACACATGTACAAAATAGTGACTTGTTTGTATAAGTAGACAACAAGTAGGTATATAATTAGTGTTTATAATGGTTGGTTACTTGTAAAGACGTTAAATACATAAATAGTAGTAATCTGTAGACTAAACCATGATCTCATAGTGCTTCAATATTCTATAACTAGACATTTACACACATAAAGACTTATAACTTTGTCCACTAACTGCCATATTCTATCGAAGTAAGAAAAAAATGTATAATGAAGATAACTGCCACAGCAAATATTACATGGACAGATGCAAGGCACTTTCGTGAAAAAGAAATTGCATGTGATAATAGAACGTTAACCTTGGCTACGCGCACGCGACGCGCGGCAAGTAGCGGTCCTTATTGCGTGTCTAGTCAACTCATTATCATGTACCAAGTCTGGGCCTTCTGTACCTTACAAACTTAAGATACATGTATATAATGTTTACGGAAGGACTAAATATATTTTTGAACGAGTGTCAAGCTCTTAATAGAAAGGAAGCGGGTTTGAATATACCTACTCTATTATGGAGTCTTTATCCTTGATTTTATTCAATGGTAAATAAGTAAAACAAGTATTCTTAAATATCATGAGTAATTGCGTCCACAGTGCGTTCGTTCTACCGCCATACTGGGTAGGATGCTAATGACTGGCAATATATTCTTCGAAGTGTAGCTATTCTTGAAAATACAACCTAGAACTTCATGGTTCAAAGCTTTTATGTACAAGTATCGTACCAGAGCAACAAGCCTGTTTATTGGAATTGCTGTGTCATTATTATTGATTTCATTGATCATGTACTGTGAATGTGCTTATTTTGTAATTATTTTGAGTGTAATTATGAGTGCATTTAGGCAATAATCTCTTTATATCAACGTAACTATATTAAAAACTAGTAGATTTACTCAAGAGATCTATACAACAATAATAACTCTTGAAATTACTCATTTTATTAGAAACCAAATTAATGAATAAGAAAATACCTACCTAAGAATCTAAGGGAAATTTTTCGTTCCAATTCTTCAAGAACTCTGTGTCATAATAAATGGTCTGTCATATTTGTTATGTTTAATAAACTGAGAATTAATTGGACAAGAATTAATGGCTACATTTTCTATCTATTAATAATGTGAATCGTGTTTCCACACCCGGTAAAATGTAAATAATTAATATGTAAGAGTCTAAAACCTTAACTATTGATTCCCCAAACTCTTAAATAAATAATAATCATTTGATATCTTTGAATATTTTCCGCTAATGCATCCCATGAGGTACACAAACTCTGCGGAAATTAGTTAAAGAAATATGTCAACAACCATAAACATGATCAGAGGCAGATTGAGTAAGTGCATACGTGTATTATTCGTACTTTACATATTGTAAAAACATCAACGTGTGATAGGAAAGTGCGGTAATGCAAAAATAACGACTTCGCGGTTTAAACGCAACGTAATACCATCGCTGATCATGTCCCTTCGATCAAAGCCTTTTGTACTTTTCTTTTGAAAGCCATACTAATGTTCCTATGGTATTTCTATGCAAATTAATACAGCCTGTGTATGGTATGGCGTTGAAATTGGATATGTTTGAGAATTGTTAAACGGAATGACTTAAGATATATTTTTAAATTGGTTCCTTTTTTGGTTAGGTTATGCGCCTTTGATTGTGAACTCATTACGAGTTTCGATTGAACAGTTAATAGCTATTGCTTGTGATTTCTATACATATACATATTCGTGTCATAGCGGTACATGAATATACAACAAATGAACTCTAAATGTTTACCTATATGTATACTAGTTGGAAGATTTTAAAGATGTTTTGTCCTGTCTGTAAAAATTACGAGGTATTATTAAGTATATGCCAATATTTATTATTTATTACTTTAATTTAAGTTAATAAAAATATATTTTAAAAGTTATCAGTATCATGATTATTACATATACTTTATTTTACAAAACAATGTGTCGTGAGGGAACATTAACTTTTATATACGCAGAGGCAGTGACTTGTCTATGACACAGCAAAAACCTCATAATTAAATCAAAGTAAAACCCACGCCGTAACATAATTCATAGTTAATCTAGTTAATTTTAATGCATACCGCATGATTATCGACGCATGCGTTTGCGCAACAAACATGGCTAAACGTTGCGTTATTATCCCTTAATAGTCTTGTTTGCTTATTCTATTTGTTCGTATTAAAACATTTTCCCATGAGGCTAATACTTAGGAATCATATTATTGAAGCAGTTAAAATGAATAGCGAAAATAAATTTTTAGTACATTTGTGATTCGGCTGTCATTGCCGCACGTCCACGGATGTGGGGGACTCAAATAAACGTAGATAGCGATGTCAAACTGGGTCGGTTTAATACAAGTTCCTTGTTCATAATATTTAAGGTTACAAAAATTAATACTATCAAAATAGTATAATAGTTTCCCCATTATTTAATATGATAAAAATTACTTTTACTTATATATTAGTGGGAAATACCTTTTGATTATAAGCCTCAATCAGAAGTATAGCTTTCGACCGCAACGCAGGTGTTGGTACGTGAAAATACAGTAATTAATATAAATTACATGCTAAGTATCCCTTTCAGGTTTAATTTCTATACGTAATCAATTTTCTCCCCCGCGCCCGTGATCGATCGACTCGCTTGATTAATGAACGCAGATTTAGCGTCATATAACATTTCAATAGGTAATTGAGTGATTTGAATATCGCGCCCATTCTGTAATTAAAACGAAAGCGAATTCGCTTTCATTTCTCACTTAGACCAATTAAATATATCGTAATTAGTTTCAAGGTACTAGTGTGTTATTTTGTAGCAAACACCAGAGTAACTGGACATCAATTTTTATGGAGGGCGTAAGGTCGAATAAATAGCAAGGATTATTTGGTATTTTTATTCCACGTCACAAAGAATATTTTATTACTTATTTATTTAATAAAGTAAAAAATTATTTTAATAATTTACACACTTCATTCAGTAAATCTCTTTGTTTGCAAATAAACAACAATTTTATTTGAAAATGATCGTGCTGTTGAAACTAATGCACGTCGAACTAGATCCAATTACATTATTTTTCGTACTAACTTTGTGATACCAAACAATATTGATTGTATCTAGTCAATCAAAGAGTTACATTACGGCTAGAATACCTGACTTCGTGTTCGAATAACACAAAGTTCCGTTAATACAAAGTTCTCACGATGGTGAAGTAATTGGCGGATTTGTTTTCGACCTTCTGGTCACTTTACGTATTATTTTTATAGGCGTTGTGGCCTACCATGTACAAATTTAGTTGTTAACGCATCTTAGAATTCACGAATGCAGTGTTAAATTTAATTATGTAAACTATAGGTTTGATGTTCAATTAAACACGATTCATAGGTGCTTTATGATATAATATATTCTTAAAAAAACGTATATACGCGGCTATTGTTTTTATGTCATAAACCATTCATTTCTTTTGTCCGTGATTTCGTTTACATATTATATGCATCGTCAGTTTTCATCAAATGAATTTTAATCTACAAAAATAATATCGACAATATTCCACTTGGATCATGGATGTGTAGCCGGCCCATAAAATCGATTGAGATGAGAGAGATGCAGGAAGGAAAAAAGATGGGAAGTGTACGAAACGTAACAGCAAAGTTCTCGCTTCTAATCGATCTCCTGTAAGACAGTGGTACCACCCCGGACGAGCCTGCCAATTAAGTCATGACTGACAATAGCGTGCCTCTACCACTTGCATATAATATAATATTGTATTTGGCAACCAACTGAAACTAACATAAATTAATGAATATGGTAACTTCGTTATGATATAACTATTAAGATCACTCAAATGTTTTATGCACTAAAAGGTACGTTAACTTCACAATAGTTTATGGAGTGTGAAATTTCTACAAAATTGCACACTGTCGTGATGTTTGATAATTTTACCTTGTGTTTTACCTGTAACATTATATTTTATAGAAACAAACGTGTAGAAAAAACTTGGTTTTAGCGCGATGACAGCGTAATAACGTATGTTTGAAATATTTCAACGGAAACGGGAGCGTATCGAGCGCAATTGACACTTGTCAGCGTTTCATGCGAGGCTGCGTATTTTACGACTTGTCGCTATACGTGCCGATTGGCTATATCCTACAGGTTATAGAAATCGGAATTTATAAATTGTATGTATTATAATTAAGCCGTTTTTAATTACATTGAGCTGATCATTTTATTATTGGTTTAAGTAATACACTTCAGAGTTTTAGATCATTTGTATTTCTCTACATTGCTTTATCACTACTTGTAATACTTGATACATGTCGTCTTAAATAATGTTTTAATTTAGTTCAAACCTTTGATTATTGATTACATGTTGGTTATTCCCAAGTAACACTATAATTTTCCTTTTAATGCTTATTATTACTATTTGATACATTGTATCGTGTTACGTATTTAAATATCAACAATTTATTTGAAGCATCGAATATTCAAGGAGCCAGTAATGCCACCTGAATAATAATTAGAAATGGTCAGACAACCGTTAGTTAACGCATACGAATTCTTTGTCGATGAGCTCTACATGCGCTTATTGTTTTTGAATTTAAATATTTATTTAAACAGGGCCACGTCTTGTGCTAGTTAAGGGTTCACAACCATTGATACCTAAGTCACGTATGCACGAGCTACTCAAGTTAGTAAGATCCACATGTAGAACAACTAGCAATTTTTTTCACAATTGGCCAAATAGCACGTAATTGGACTCTTGTCGTTTCTTATATGACGAATTTTCGTGAATGACTATTGTATCAAATATTTGTTGAGCAAACATTGGAACACACGATTACCGACTGCCGCTGACGATAAAGTATCAACAAATATCTGAAATATTCACGTCGTCGAATTGTTGGAATTACAAATACTATTTGTTGGTTATGAAGCACTCAAGTAGGAGATGCTGTTATACCTACACTAGCGCTGATTTCTTTGGGTGCGAAAACTATTTATGCATTCATTGGAAAAAAACCCCGTAATTGCTGCTTACTCCGCCATTTCCTTTTTTATTTACGCATAATGATTTTAAGACGAAGTACTCTCGTATATGCAGCGTTAACGATTGTTTTTGCCTTGTGGAGCTCTAATAGCTTCCACTGTGTTACTGACATCAAGTTTTCAATTATCTTCATACGTAATGTGCTTTAGATGTTCCAAGAAGTATGCTTGTGTTTATACAGCTTTTAACACACATACCAATGTTTAATACAGCCTTCATATTTGAACATTTGTTACTGGTCGTAGATATTTCTTCTGCCATCTTGTTTTTTGTGTTGTCACAACCTCACAGTTCTTCACAAACTCAAAGGGACGTACACTCGCTTTATTGCTATTTAAAGAAAAATATAATTGGAAATGAAAGAAAATTGGAATCTGAGTCTAATAAAACACACAAATGAAATACCTAAAAACTACATATAGTTTTAAGTGAACGTAAAGAATGTGAATTTTCTAAAAAAATTTGGTTTCATTAAAATGCCTAAAAAGTTTTCAAGTGCTGCGAATGCTAATGACATACAGTAGATGTTTTTTTTGTATCTTTAAGTAATTTGAGAATCGATAAAATCCTCAGCACACAATCTATTTTGCTTATAAAAATCCACGCTTCATCGGTTCCGATTTTTTTAATGTCTGCTTCATTATACTTGGATAACGTTACAACTTTACGTAATGTAAGCATAGATAGAACAGTTTCATAGTTTTTACAACGCATTCACATCTTTAGTTACAACCTAAATTTTCATTTCAAAACCTCACGGTGCTTATGATTACTGCATTTGATATAAGTGTAATTGAGTGTATACTGGTAATGTTTCTTGAACCTTTAAGATTTAACAGAATCCACGGCCGTTTGAATGAATTATAGGCTGTCAATAAATTCCTGCTTAATTTATAACTTCTAGTAATAATGCGGAAACCAAAACACTTAATGCGTCAAAGTTGCAAAATTTATGTTTTTAAGGTGGAAACCCTCCATCAGATAGGTAGTGGTAATTTATGTCTATGAATAATTTAACCTGAATGATCTTTTTTGACTATATATACACACACACATGATTCCGAAAAGTCAGAGGTGTGCCCTGGGATTCGAATCCGCGACCACCGTGAACATGTTGGCAGCCGCGTCTAGTCCATTTAATTTACCAACAGACCACCACGCACACTACGCACTAAAATCGTGGAGGAAAACATCGTGAGGAAACCTGCATACCATAGCGATTCGATTTTCCATGGTATGTAAGTCCACCCGCATTAGGCGTATTTAATAGATTATGTTTATTAGCAGAAAATGAAGTTAGGTTAGGGTATGGAGATGTGACCACAAACGAAAAATACAACAAAAAGTGGATCGTTAATCTTAAAGTGCCCTAAACATAGATTACCTACGCTGGTTTCCCAAAAATGCTATGGGAAGAATTAGGGGTGTAAAGGAAGTACCAAATAATTGTATTCTACTTTATCTTTCCGAGGAAGTAGGTTTACATATTTATATGCAACTAACCTCTTTTAGTAAAGGCGAAGCAAAACGTTGGCATGAAACCTGCTAAATGTTAGAATAGGATTGTTCACATGTGCGTTATTAATGTTTGGTGTTGTGCCAGATTTTGTTGCTTGGTAGATCTGACAGCTGACTACAGTTATTATAACTTGAATCTATAATAGATTCAAGTGCCATATTGGAATATATTGACTTGTGAGTAATTTATAAGCTTTCGAGTTTCGATACTAGTTTATTTCTGTAAGCTTGAATACTCCAGGAGACCGAAAGAAGCTATAATGTTCTCAAGTTAACGTTTCACTTTTTGTTATATTTTCGGCTAAATTCTCCATTGCTTCATATCTACAAATCTTTGATGAACATTATGTAATTAGAAGGGACCATATTTTACGTTACATAGAATGCTCGAAATATTCATGAAAAATAAATAAAATATGCAACATAAATGTAAGGTTTTTGGAAAGTAAAAGAGAAAATAAAAATGAATTTGATTTGAAGTCTGCATATAATCAGTAAATTACGTATTCATTCAAAATTGAACAATCTTATAGACTGCAAAATATTCTGTAATAATGAGCGGGTGAATGTGTGGCGCTTTACGAAATGTGTAGTTTACGAAGGTGAAGATTTGACCAGCAATATGGTGTATAATTAATTTTTAGTGTAAGCTTCCGAAGTATTTTTGATAAAGTTCATTTTACACTTATTAAGATTCCCTCTTAATAAAAATAAAATGAACTTTTACGAGATTCCCTCTTAATAAGAGTGTAATGAACTTTTACAAACTACCGAAAAATCTGTTAAATATACCGAAAATATGTATGATCATTCAATTTCTGTCAAAATATGCAATGATCAATGAAAATGGACTAAATATGCAAATGCATATAGTTAGGTCCGTAATAATTACACTTCGGTAAAACGAAAATCAAGATTACTATCTATGTTATGTATCAGTGTTGATCTATTACATGTGACTCACAAACGTACCTAGTTATCGATTGTGTAACCAAGTCCGGACATCCTTTTTTCATGACTACATTTGATCTGAAGTATGTTTTAGTTTATTTACAATCAGAGAAATTACACGGCTAATCAAATGGATCTAGTCATTACCTATTGAATAAGTGCAATAAAGGCTTTTTAAGAGATCTTCCGCTTCCTGTAAATGTCAGTGTTCATACATTCTAATAGTTTTTGTTGAACTACCGGTCGTACGGTCGACATTACGGGTCTTAATGTAATAAACTATGTCGTTACCGAGTACTCGGTCGTTAGAGAATCTTACAACTATTTTCCATGCGGCGAGAGTAATGTAATTTACATGACTACTGAAAAACACTGTTTTTTATTTCAATGAATGCTACAAATTCTTTAGAAAAGTTCACGTCTTATTGCCTTTACAACCCGTGTCTCGTAGTTTATATATCGCCTTTCCAGTTTATTTTTTTGCCGGATGCCCAATACCCTTTTCCTTTACGATCCTTTTTCCATCCACTCCCCTCCCCACTTGATGAGCCGGCTGGTATCTATAATCAAAGCGTCGTTGATGTTCATGGGCGTTCAGTCTTCATTTACCATCAAGTAACCTGTTTGCTCTTTGGCCGCACCTATTAAACATATTTTTTTTAAATGCCTCAAATAATAATTATTATCGCTTGCGCCATAAGTTAGGTATATTAGAAGAATAGAAATAAAGAAATAATTTATTGTTGGACAGCGACAAAGATATATAAATTATATTAAAAGCCTTCATTATATTTGTGCTTATTTAAATGAGTAGTATATTATTGGGACACCACGTGAGGCACGAGGGTTAGGCTCGTGAATATTTAAAATATTATTAGTAACAGGTTTAAACAAATTTTGAAATAAGTTGTCTTGCTGCTATCCAGTAACCGCAAAAAACCCACTAGGTTATTATCTTCGATAAATTTATTTATTTAAAACTCGTTTCACGATCAGCTTGTCACTGCACAATTTCAACGATATAGTTCAGGGTGAGAACTTTCGTGTGAAATTTCCGATAGATGTACGCTTGTTTGGAATAAACAACATGTTTATTGCACAATTCCCACTTCCTTTGATCTCTCTGCTGTTTGTTTCTATGTTCAATATCAACCTACATTTCAGCTTGCCAATCAACATCGCTAACAATTGCTTTTACAATTGTTACAAGTATTATACAATCGGTGTGTATATCTTCGCTTGTCATCTTTCATATGATATGGTTCTGTCCATTTGAATATTGTGAAAGGTCCATACCCGAGCTGTCTAAACGTTTCATCACGGAATGCAAACAGCTTCGTTTGCGGCGGTTGGTGTTCGCGGTTATCTAGTTGGATCCATATGTTGAGATGCATATCGATTGTTATGTATTCTTTTGTTCGATTATTGTTATAGAATTATAGATGATTCTTTTATGTTTTATAAAAAGACGATTATCGAAACATTTATGTATATGATCGTTACGGTTCAATAAACCATAAAATTATTATTTAAAATATGGAAATTAATCTTGATCTCTGGGTCTACATAATTCTAATAATTGAATTGATTATATATATTTCTTCTTCCGAAATATTTCTAGTTTTAAGTGAACGGCTTTTTTAGAATTTAGTGATTTCAAGTTTTGTTTCATGTTATTTATCGCAGTTAATGAAAAAACCCGGAATTCTTGCATTTAACGACACATAGATATTAAGTAGTTATAACGATAACAAATCATTGTATTTTATATCGAAACCGCTACTAACAGTTACTGGACTAGTATGCTATACAAGTAAATCAAAGATTTTTATCTTTATAACTACGTCGCGGCAATGAAGACAAAGATCCGAAATTAAACCACTGTCGTGAGAAAAACAATACAAAAGAAGGCAAACGGACTATGAGAATAAACAACAAAATAACAATGGAACGAAGCTAAATACCAGTACAGTAGCTTCTTAAATCATTAGCTACTTTAGTGAACATAAAACGCATGAAATTGATCTTAAATTCGAAGTGGTCAATTTCGTCACCGGTCATCAGTACTTAAACCGTCTAGATGATTTACTGGTCAATGACCTGACATACAGGGCTTTATGCGAGGGTCTAAGTAAAGACAATCAATACAAGTAATCTAAAACATTGTACCATAAGTGTTCCACCAAATGAATCATATGTATTGTGGCAGAAACTATTATAATCTTATAACAAGTCCACGTTGAAGTAACTTAACCCGAAAACAATTCAATGGCAATGTCTCGGTACTTACCTATAGTTTTTTCGTCAGCCCCGAAAAAGAGTTAAAGTTACAATACATTAGTAACTTTACACCGCTTTTAAACAATACTATACCTACTCTATTGTCTCGCGTTGATATCCGTAACACTGTTAAAAAAGAGTAATACTATAGCGGCTAAAAACTGATCGGTCGTTGTTTTGTCTCACATTGTTCGTCGCTTCAGTTCGTCTCCCATGAAGTTGGGTAACTTGAACCTAGGCTAAGGCGGGGTCCATGAAGCGAGTCCACTATGCGAAACCACAGTGTCAACGGCCACGAGAAAATCAACAAGTACTACTATAGGTGCTATTATAGTTTATTGTAGTTTTTGTAGGGCAGATTCCCATCTTTATACGGTTTCTTATCTTGAGTGCGGAATCGTGACCGTCTTCATTCGTGGACTTATGAAATTACTATTGCGTTATAAGAAATAAAACTAACGAAGAGATTACAGTTCTTTCTACACGAAGGCGTCCTTTTTATAAGTACTTTTTGTTTAATGTTTTACAAAGTAGTTGTTAAAGGACAGGTTTGAAATACGTAGATAAAAGCGGAAGAATGGTTATTGATTCATCAACGCCTACGACACCTAGAAATGGTAAGTGGTAAGTAAATTAATGGGGCCTCTGTCAATTTCATAAACCGAATCAAATAAGATATGTAGAAAAGAAACGGTAATTTTTCGTTGCTATATGACAGTGATATATCAACCGGAACAGCTCATTCATACTAATTTAAATACTGTTTGTAGTCACGCTAAACTGTTTCCAAAACACGAAACAAGTATTCGTCTAACGTAAAATGCATTTAGTTTCAAAGTAGCATTTGATAATGAATAGTGAGATTCGTACATTAATATTCAAGATGATATGAAGACGTATCGTGAGAGAATTTGCGTGTCATTTGAATACAATCAACACGCTTGTTTACAATCGAAAAACTGTGTTAATATCACATTACGTATGAGCTACAAATTGCTACTTGTTACACTAATTCACTTATGGATCTAGTGGACATTATTATATGCTTGCTGATAAATGCACCTTATATTTATCCATACTGGTACGACGAAATGATTACAATTCAGAGGAGTTACTCTATTCCGAAACCAAATTCGACTGTTCTAACGGCTCGACCTCCAAAGTAAGTTATATGTTTTCCTCTTCTAAAAATTTGTATTAACACAAAAATAATCTTGACATTGGGTTCAGAGAATAAGATGTATAAATGTACTCGCTGTAAAATTATTACTTATAATGTATTTTACAATAAAAATATGATAGCTACGTAGAAGTAACTTACAATAAAAAATTGCAACATGTTATTTATATTTTAAAGTTATCGCATCCTGTGCGAAAAGAAAGTTTTATATATTGTACAAGGATCACTCGTGAATCTTAGAGACTCATGGTTACAAAGCAGACTGGATTAAAAGTGTACTTGTAAAAAACAGGTACAGCCAACAGTGGACACTTCTATGGAACGCGCGACACCCGTCAATCCAGAACTACATTCTTCTGTACGCATTCTTTTATACGCGGGCTGCGTTTGTTGTTTTTAATAAGGCAATAAATTCGAAAGTCAGCCATCAATTTTTTCTATTTTATATAATAAAACGTCAAGTTATTCAACACTGCGTTTTAATATTTAAAAGCTTTCTCATGAGTTATGTCATGTTAATTATCCTTCATTTAGCGCAGAATCGAAATTCGCACTGCACTGTCGTATTGCCGTATACAGATTTATAAAAACGAATATATTTAATTTATCATAGATTGGGTTACAATGTTCTGGTTTATGTAGCAGCAGGCCCTTTAGTCATCCTTCAGGAATGTATCTTAGATAAGACTAAGATAAGGCATAATTAATTACCCATCATTTTACAGGGTACACTAAATTCCTAACACAATCAATTTCGTAATATTGTTAAAGATAATATAAAAATTTAGGTCAATGCAGTAATTAATTTAAGCCATGCTTGCGCTAGACGAGACGCATAAAATAATATGTGGTAATGGTGATGGAATACAGACTTAATAGTTATGTTAAATCATGGATGCTTTCTTGATTTTTGACAATGCTCTGGCCGAATGAAACTTCGCTTAGATGTTATTTCACATAGATTTTATGTGATAACTGATACATCACATATAGTATCTATCATAGTGGCTCTTACAGTCAATCGTATACCTAAAGCATTTTTGTACTGACACTAAATAACACGAATAATTTTAATATTATGTATTAATTACGAAATCGTGACAAGGACGCATAGTTAGTACTGCCACTGCCACACACTGATATTATTTAAAGTAATATTTTGTTCTAGATTTTAAAACACGCCGTTTATTTGTATTTAGGTGCAATTATTATTTTAAATTATTAAATAGAATCTTATCAGTGTAAGCGTGCTGAACACTGCTACATTGCAAGACTTCATACTTCTTAAGACGAATCATTTAAGCGAATAAAAATAGTATGAGATACGGTAGCTCTGTTTAACCCAATTGCGACTTTACTTCAGTAGCACCAGGTGAGTATCGATTAATTGGTTTTTGACAGTATTCTATAAAAAGTGTAATACATTAAACCACTCTTCGTTTAGCTTACCACTTGCAATGTGAATGTATACATTTTATTGTATGACGTTACCACCTGTTGAGCACCTTGACATTTATCGCTTTCTTTCAATCGAACGCACCTTTTGGTTGAACCAATGATTAGTTGTGCCATCCGACTTAGCAGTAGAAAATCCTAACAATGTTATATTAGGAGGTACCTGTGTAGGTACACACCATCCTATTTGTTGAACCAGGTCAAAAAGTAATTGAAAACGGTTGTTAGGATAAGAACGTTCTCGAACACCGGCCAAATACCATAACACGGAGAGTGGAACAACTATCCAATTGACCTGATAAAGATTACATGTAGTTGCAAGCGAAACAAGTTAGTGGGACGTCGATATGCAACGTTTGTTCTTAAAGATATTAGCAGATAATAGAAGCAAAATGTACCTCGTCAAATATAGATTATCATAGATATAATGATTTTAAAAATTCATTATTCTTATTTTCCTTATATTTGTTACTAGAATTTGGTACATCCCCAACATAATATGTATATGTAAAGAAAAACTACATATTGTTTAATGCGATAAAAATGATAAAATACCGTTAATATCAATTACTTCTAATGTAATAGACAAATGAATTGGTATTTTATAAATTTAAAACTTTTAATCTACATCGCTTAATTTAACGCTTCCTCGTCGAAAGATCAGTAGGTTTTAGCATCGTGAACGATAATATCTGACAGTGTTGATGTGTGAAAGGCAGCCATCACGACTCTTATAATGTGCCTCAAATATTGTGCCATATTTGGATAGTTTGCTTTGTGATTTGAATATCTTTGTACCTGAACTAAATTTATCTTTTTAGGTTATCTTATTAAAGTGTTATCGCTGCAAAATATTTGATGAGCCGCATTTTATATACTCATAACATGATTCACCAATTTCTTTTTCTTGATATAATTAGTGAAAATTGATGATTACATAATGTTGTCGATGATGTTAGATATTTATGTACTAGATTTACTTACTTTTAATTATATTATTTTCTCTTTCATGCTTATCTAAAGATAAATAATAAAGTGTTCAGTTATTTCTTCTTAGTTCCGAATATGCTTATCAAACATGGCATCTGTATCATTGATTTATGTGTTATTGCTGTACAATATGTGCTTCGAAAGTTAGATCTCCTAATATGGGTTTTTAAAACACAACTAAGACCTTAAACGTGTCCTTACACGGCAAACGTTTTTAACAAACAACGCCCATTAAGATTTTCAACATGTCGAAGTAACACAAGAACCAGTTAAGTGATTTCTATGGGCCTTTCACTGAACTTGGAGTATAGCGTGCTTTTTTATCTTCGCAATTTCTAATGGAATGTAAAACGAAGAAAAACAACAGAACTACTTCATTACTCTCAGCTAAAGTATATAAAATTGAGATTTTATTAATCCCTCGCAAAAAGCTATGCAATTGTTGTATTCAATATCATTAATCTTTTTTTGTTTTGATTTTCTAACTGTGTTGAGGAAACTTTTGTATGCGTCAACATCTTTTCACATATCAGACACGTTAATACTATTAAATTACGAGTATAAATGCTTGTTACTTATATTAAGAAAACATATATTTTGACAACAAAATCAAAACCATGAATTCGCACGCCAAAAGACCATAGATGATCTTTACTATGAAAGACCCAAAATACTAGGCAATAAATATCTCTGTCAACTTCATGAGTTCCTGATGTTTATAACTTACTCACATAATTACAAATGTCCCAACAAGAATAACTTCAAAAATAATTAGAAACAATTTTTTTTTTAATTTGGATATTGGAATATTGGTTATTTTCTATTTATGAAACAAATAAACATAAAATTAAAAATAATTATAACTGCTTAAATAGTACTGTAAGAAGACTTTTAGTATATAGGCAGATTTTCATATTTAACATTAATTATAAAATATAAATTAGTAACAGTTGTATTGATTACTGTGGTATAAAAAAAATCGAAAACAGATCTATATTCAGCAGGTCGAGTTTCGATATACTATTTTTACTAACAGTATTTTTATTTGAATAAGGGTTACTTTACAGCCCAATTTTTAGTGATATTTTCAGATCCATTGGGTTTGGTGTACTCCAAGAGATGGAAAAGTATCTCGTAGTTTCTGATACCCGCAACACAATTCTTCGAGATTACTGCGTGATTATGACTACGTTTGTGATTGTTGGGTGTACATCTATATATATATTTATCTATGTTTTATCCAATTTATATTTAATATGCATTCTTGTTTGTTTGTCAAATGCATTCGACAAATGCAAATGCAGATACTAAAAAATATGCCATTTTGTTTTGAATTTAAACCAAATACTTAAATTCAATAGATCAATACTATAAGGTAGTAATTTTTTTCTTCTATAATTGCCGAGTTTTTGTGACCTGTAGTAATTGTAAGTTTTTGATTTCTTGTCGGATGTATGTAGTTTTCTTGGCAAAGTAGGACGCCATGGTGGTAACGTAGGCCGAAAGTCTAGTTGAGGAAACAAGAACTGATTAGCTGATCGAAGTCCTTGGCGTTTTGGAGTTTTGTCACCGCCTCTATCGGAATACAGATCGATTTTTTCTTGATAATCGCATACTTTTAAGTTAAACATCCTTTGGTATATAGGAACGTCCAGCAGTCTTGTTCTACAAAAGGTCGATGATTGAAGCGACGATAGTGTAGCTAGGTGGAACCAGATACTAACTGAAAATGCAATAAAATATTCAAATAAAATTATTGACATTGACACTTTTTAAAATTCAATTATCTTATCCCTTATCCCTTATCCCTTAGAATAACATTGACCAATAAAGAAATAAGTGCACATACTTAGGCATGAATTTAAACGTTTTTTAGTAAACAAATCCTGAGCTAATTACTATTCATTACATTTATGTATAGGTATTTCATTAATTATGGCAAACTATAGGTATACAACGTTTACCTAAGTAGCTCGTGGATTTTGCACATATAGGTACGACATTTTAGAAAGGACATGTCAATTAGCGAATACTGGAATAGCAATCTTTGGACCAAGAATGAATTTAAACGATATAATTTTATCGAACATTCCAGTGTCGATGATTGACAAATCGAACGAGGAAGTTACTAATATCTACTAACCACCGTCTTGTAGCATACGGCCTAAACTAAGTTAAAAGTCATAATTAGCTCACCACGCTGGCACAATGCGCGTTTCTTCGTTTTTAGAAAAAAAGTAATATCAACTTTTACTAACCCACAAGCAGCACAATTTTATCCATGTCAAGTGTAATTTAATTCCGTACTTGAAAGTTGTGACTGCAATCGTTTACGAAGACTGCATCACATAAAGAATTGTAGGGGCAATTAATTTTCATTTAAATTACCGCGAGTGTAATACAAGCTATTAATTAATTTAGCAATGTATTTCTAATTGTTTGAATATGTGCTGGAAATTTCTTGCAAATTCAAAATGGTTTTGATTTGGATTTTCGCTTGATGTGTTTATAGAAAGTGTGTATGTATATGGTACCATATCAGCCTAAGAGGGTTCCTTTCCTATGTACCTGATTTTGTCGTGTATGGACAAAATGAGGACTTAAAATGGACTAAGGCTTTCCATCTCTACCAATCACTCAAAATATATAGTATATATGTGTACATACATAAACTCACTCCTTTTTTCCCAGAAGGGGTAGGCTTTGATGCAAACAGGACAACCACGTTTGGTCTTGTATTTTCCGTCCCACGATGTCATAGGGGGCAAGCTTGTCGCCATGTCGGGAACAAATTCCTGACTCCGGACTGATAATCTCCATAAAATAGGATGATAATTTTGACTACATTTATGTGCTGTTTATTGCACGAGTTTCCAAGTACCCGCAGAGTTAAAAGCGAATAACTATATTAACTATTGCCATGTGTTTTATACTAGGACTAAAAGCTCTTGTGCTCTTTCAAGCATATCAAGGCACTAGTTTCTTTGACTTATTATGCCTTTACCGAGATTTTTGAAGGAAAATATTCATTTTTTAAATCCACCTCGGAAATGAGTAATATGTGAACGTTACGCCTTTTTTATTGCTATGAATGGCGAGACGAGCATGCCGTTCGCCTGATGGTAAGCGATACGACCGCTCATGAACAGTAGCAAAACCAAACAACACCTTGAATTACAAAGCAATGCTTGGCATTCCACTGCGCTCGCCATCCTGAGACATAAGATGTTAAGTCTCAATATGTCCAGTAGTTACTCTGGCCTTTGTAATAAAACGTGAATATAAATAATAAAGAGGTATTTTGAAAGCCTCATATAGCGATTAGTAACACATAAGTATGCGGTTACTGCATTGAGGTGCCGGTCCCCAAGTAGGACGAGAGATTTAAAAATTGTTGTTTTGTAAAAAAACAAGAGTAGGTACTATATCAGATAAACAATATATCAATGTGGAGGTATGATGTAAACGAATATTAGAGTGTAGAGATAATTACATTGATTACCTACATATTATTATTTTTAATTTGTCATCTTTAATTGACTTCTACAGAACTGCGTAAAAGTTTTAGTTGCATAAGTATACATTTGAATATTTTAGGAAATTATCGCAGATTAAAAGCGTCTGAAATTTAATTTTACGCTAAATTAAAAAGATTACAGTGAGCATTATCTTGATATTTCATTGGTAAGAATAATGAAATGCTTGAGAGACCTCTAAGACAATTATGTTTGCATATTACAATACCGCAATAAAACAATAAATATGATATATACTTCGCTAAATGTCGGTAGCACTCGCATTTATAGTGCCACAATTTCTTCTTATATATTAATTTCAGCTTATACATACGTGCAGCATTTTCACTTATATTTTTTTCTTAAATGCTTTATTGATTCTTGTCGTATAATTTACTTATTTGATTATATTTTAATTTCTTTATATTGTTTTGGACATTCAAATTCCAGGGTTATCTAGTGGAAAGCAATCACTTACACCAATGATCCCTAAGAACATTGCGCAAAACATAATTTTATTACCATCTATTTTAGCTATATAGCCTATATAATATTTGACACTGTTTTGGGACAGGCCATTATAATTGTATAATACTATAGGTCGGTGAGAGATAAGCCTGATAACTAGATTAGAGAATCGAGAAGCGTTTTTTAATCTCCGGGAATGTTAAAATTAGAATAAGTTTTTGAAATTGTCCAATATAACAACATATTTTATGTATTTTCACATAAAGATGCAACAGAATTACATTGTCTTAATATAAATTGTGTTCTGTACAGAATTATAAATATACTAAGCGCGGTCTCAATTGTGGAGTTAGAAGACCCCATATGAACACTATGGTTTTGGGCGCTTCCGGATCATTGCTATGACACATCGTTTATTGTGATATATATTTTTTGCATGGCCCTAGTGCCATAAATACAAATAATACTTAACACTTCTATTAGACTGCCTCGGTGGCGTAGTTGTACTAAGGTACGCTTGCAAAGCTGAGGTCTCGGGTAATTATCAGCTCGGAGTCAGGAATTTGTGCCCGATGATGGCGATAGGCTCGCCACCTATCACATCTTGGGACGGAACATACAAGGCGAAATGTGGGTGTCCTGGCACCTCTGCCTACCCCTTCGGGGAACAAGGCGTGAGTTTATGTATGTATGTACTTCTATTAGAATCGTAAAGATCGTTTTGCAATGCTCAGGTCTTCGATTTGATTACTCCTAATGCTTTCGTCGAACACATTAGAAACTGATAGTTATACAAATACATAAATCATCAATTAAATCATGAACTTAAGTTACGGAGTTTACTTTAATCACAAGAAAGCTGTGACTGGCTTACAGTAAATAACATTTGGCATCTTCACCGTGAAACTTAAATAGGAATTAATATTATGAGACGCTTTAGTCAAATAAATCAAATAATAAAAAATCACCAATTAATTAAAGTTTGTAGGTACTCATTGATCTTTAGGTATAATTAAACGTTTTAATACTTAAAATTTATTGTTACCTTTTTGAAATTGTAAAGAATTATGTTAATTATATTGTATATTTGTAACGAATAAGCCCACAAAATAAGTTCTTAACGTTTATTTCGGTTCATTACAGACAGCATCAACTGAACTCGGTGATCATCCTTCGGCTTATGCTTCACGTATTTTATTAGTTTTTGTCTAGGGTTTTTCTTTGTCTTCTTCTGCCTATTTGATATGGCTTCTTCATCTTTGCATTTGCCGAAGTATTTGACATGAAGTGTGTTGTTCACTATGCCCGCGTGCCAGATATGGCATAAGTCTCTATATGTTATGCCGTCAGTCCCGCACACTGGACCATCTCCCATCCGTGGACACGCGTTGATGACGTAGGAGTTGAGAGGCCTCGGTGAAATAAGAATTGCCACAAATAAAGAAACTATAACAAAAATAATAATGTTGAAAACATATTATGACATTGATATAAAAATCAACTCTATATATTAGAAATATTTAAATAAATCAGTTTACACAAGAATAAGAATTTAACGTGTAGATTCTAGTCAACGTTGTACTTACATAAACGAATCATTCTGACGACTAACTAATTTAAGAAGCGTACGAATTACGAGAAGAAAAAATAGAATTTATTTATCAAAACATGCCTGCGTTAAATTTGCACGGTGTTTTAATTATGTTCCTCTGTTTTAACTTCACCTTGGTTAATAGAATTCACATCTTAATCATAAGGAGGACTTTTTCTGTCTTTTCTCACATTGAAGCGGCGCTGTCATTAGCAATATAATTATGTAGAAACTACACATGAATACTATTATAATTGATTTAGTTATGACATGGAAAGGGATTTTTTATTGGTGGAAGGTCTCCCATATTACGTGAGAGGCCGCTTGGGTAGATACCATATATAGAGATATATCTCCCGCCAAATAACAGGATAAATGCACTCTTGTGTTCAGGTTTGACATTGTGGCCGTAGTAAACACTGGACAAAATGAGACTTAATATCTTATGTCTCTGTATGGCGAACACAATGGAATGCCAAGCATTGCTTTGTAATTCATGGTCTTGTTTGGTTTTCCTGCTGTCCACGAGCATGCCGCGCTCGTCTCAATATTCATTCCAATAAAAAAAAGAGAAATTCAAATGCCAATTTCTTCGCCATTGTTAGGACCTATCAACGGTATTACCTACTTCTTAATAGCCGATACGTTTCCAACATCGTATTTATATTACGTTTCTAGTATCTAGATTATCTAAATAATCGTAAACCATATCCCTAGCATTTTACCGCACATATTTATTTCAATAAACTTTTGCAGACTAATGACGTCCGCATCACTAGTATTTATAACTGATTAAGTAA
This sequence comes from Hyles lineata, assembly GCA_030180105.1. Lineage (NCBI taxonomy): Eukaryota > Metazoa > Arthropoda > Insecta > Lepidoptera > Sphingidae > Hyles > Hyles lineata. The sequence continues at coordinate 12,573,639 of JARJEE010000006.1, read as the reverse complement.
TTAATTATGTCTGCTGGTTAATTATTTATAGGGACTCGTTTTTACCGTTGACATTAACATTAAGTTTCTCTTAGAGTATCGAAGGCCTTACTACCAAAGGTATCTAGGGATTTTAGCTTTAAATATACAAAATGCGAAAGCTGATTTTAGAGCGAAACTTAGTTGTTATTTTTCAGTATTTTACGATTATTTAATTACTCAACTCTGATGAATTTATCAGTTTTACGCTCTTAATAAAGCTGTTGTCTTAATATAAGAATATGTGATAAATCGAATAGCACAAATACTTCAAAAGACCGAAAATTTAAGATTCTATATTTTGAATTAATAAATAAATAAAATACTCGTATGGGCTGATACAGATAATATTCGTATTAGAAAGTAATTCAGATCAAATTTAAGAAAATGTGGACAGTCAGGAACTAATAAATTAATAAATTGCTAAATTGGACACATTACTTGAAACTACGAGTATTACATCTTTCATAATTAAGTCTAATGTTTTATTTATACAGAATCGTGTAGCTAATTAAGAACTCATTATATGCTATGCTAAATCTAATTTATTTTGTATTGTTCTAAGTTACTACCGAGAAAAGTATAAATTAAATTGAAATCGGAGGTAAAATATATTGTTATTGTCTGGCTCAGATGATTAAAAATGCTGAGTCTAGGTAAGTTCTTTAACTTTATTATTAAATATAACGATTTATTATAAAACAAGCTTCATAGATGCACCTGCAGCTAATTTGTAAATTGGCATTCGCAGTGCATCGTTTTTCGAAATATCAGTTATATTCAAGGTTATAAAGAGTCAGGCGACGTCAGATGTTATTAGATGGGCGCCTTGTCACTTTTATGAGGACTATTCAACTCAAAAACTATTTTTTCTTACAGTTACAATTTTGTTGGCTGGACTTTGCGTATGCAGCGGATCAGATTTGCTCGTAAAAATTTGTCCACTAGTAGATGTGCCGGTATGCGGATTTGACCGCGTCACATACCCTAACCTATGCTCTATGTGGTTTGCTTCCGACGAAATGTATGGGAAATTACCCGCATCCTTTGGGCCGTGCGACAAAACCAGACAGCAACCAGGCAGATTTAAAAACAAGATAAAATCATTACTGCCGATGAATAAGAGAAAGAAAAAAGCGAAACCGAGGATCACCACCGACAGAGCTTCCTACTCCGGTTGAATGAAACTTTGTACAAATTGTAATTCATTAAAGGAAAACTTTATGCGTACCTATATGATATTAATTTTATGTCTCAAAAGTGTTTTTAGATTTACCTACACTATATGTAATTTAATATCTTCATTTAGTTTAAAGAATATACACATTGTAGAATTTTCATTCCTTCCTGCGACTATTTAGTGGAGGAGGAAGAAGATGGTTTATCGAAACTATTTTTTCAAATTCTGTATTAACAAAGTACCTACGACTGATATTCCATCTAATTTTCTTATAGAGCTAATCTGCAATTTCTACAATGTCATCCTTATTGGTTGACGATTATTTCTTGCAATTACACCTAATTAAGTTAAGAAAATTGCTTGTACATGTGTCGTTAATATGCATGTAGGCATAATTTAAAACTCCCAAATTCTTATGCAATAGACATGGATATCCGCCAACCCGCACTAGGCCAGCGTGGTGGAGTATATGGCTTAACCACTCTCAATCGTACTCTCTATTGTAGATTAGGCCCGTGCCCTGCAGTGGGACGTATATGGGCTGATACAGACATAGATATCCATTGCGCTGGCATCAAACAGTTGAAGCTTATACACATGGTACATTACAATAATTGCCCAAAAATAAGTATTTATAAACCATTAAAAAGCTAAATATATCACAAAAACTTATTAGATTATTTCATCGTGTCCGTGGTTATATAATCAAACATAAATTCAAATGAGCTTTTATTAGTTACTTAATACGATTATTGCATTGTATCAATCGGAGGCCACCCGCGGTTTGATTTCGATTCAGTTGAAAGTGTGGGACGCTGTGCAGTTGTTGATGTCGTTTTATCATTATTCCATTGTAGTTCTCCATGATCCCAACCTGGTTTATTAGGTCTTTTAGTTTTCGGGTAAAGAGGCGAATGACTCGGCACAGGTGCCCGCGTTGGTATTGAAGACTGCTGATATGGCCACAAGTTTCCTCCGTCATTGTCTTGGGGATGGCGTGGTCTTTTAGTTTTGGGATATAGAGGGGAGCGAGTTGTAAGTCTGCCTTTATTGTACTTTGGATGGCGTGGTCTTTTAGTTTTGTGGTAGTGTGGGGCCCAAGTTGGTACTGCAGGCCTGTTATGTGGCCAAAAATATCCACCATAGTAGTCTTTTGGATAGCTTGGTCTTTCAGTTTTATGGTATGATGGACCCCGTGTTTGACCAGGAATCCACGGTGGCTGGTTATGTGGCCACACATTTCCTTTATGCTTGTAATTTGGATGGCGTGGCCCTTTAGTTTGGTAGTATGGTGGGAAGTATGTCGGACTAGGTTCCCACGTAGGTACAGAAGTCCAGTTAGGTGGCCACCTAGGTTTTGGTTCATTGTGTTCGAACCAGGATGGACTTTTAGTTATGTAGTGTTGAGGAAACCTAGTCAGTACAGGTGTCTCTGTTGGAACAGGAGACCGGTATGTGGGCCACGTAGTCTCGTATTCCAGCCATCTTGAGCTCTTGGTCTTGGGGTACAGAGGGGATTTATTCACCGTTGATGCTTGAGGCTGGTCAGGTGGCCACATAGGTCCTGTATCGCCCCCTTCTGGGGTGTATGGTTTTTTAGTTTTAGGGTATAAAGGGGATCGAGTCGAGTCAGGTGCCATAGTTGATACCGATGACTGGTCGGGTGGCCACATAGATTCTGCGTCCTCCCATTTTGGGCGGCGTGAGCTTTTAGTTTTAGGGTATAGAGGGGAGCTATCCGAATCAGGTGCTAAAGATGATACTGAAGACTGGCCAGGTGGCCCCCCAAGATCTCCATCATTCAAATCTGGTTGGAGTGGGCCTTTAGTTTTAGGGTAAAGATAAGACCTAGTCCGTGGAGATGCCGTTGTTGATTTTTGTAATTCATTTGATGAAGGTGTTCCTTGTGAGTCCATCTCCTCAGAGAAGTTAATAGGTGGCCAACCATTAGAACGTAAGCTAGGATTCAATTGTTTACTGTTATGTAAAGTTTGATGGAGCAGTCGAAATACATTCGATGCGATATTATCAAAGTCGAAGATACTCCCACTCTTGTCAGATGATTCTTGAGAGTACCACGACTCGGGGTATGGACTTGTTGCCTTCGATAATAGCAGAGGAACTGTGGAAATAAAAATAAAGTGTTAAATATGATATTATAGAATACATGCATTGACAGAATATGCAATCTTTCAAATTCATCATCATAATAATATGTAGGTTGATGTATATATTATAATGCAGATATTTTAGAATTTATGGTAAATGATTCAATTAACTTAATATATATAATAACTTAATATTCGTGTTGAAAGCCTAAATGATATGGATAATATGTGACTCAATTTCATCAATTTATAAATCAACTAACAATATATGCGATTATACTAAAACGATAATCTTAATTGTATTTCTACACTTCATAAACTTTTTTGACATAAAGAAACTGCTGTATTTAACATATAAATATTAATGAAATGTTTGTTAACAATAACATTCAGTTAACAAGCTGTTTTGTTGTAAAGGTACACAACTGTCCTCCCTTTTTTTCTTCTCTTATGTCCACCCGGTAAAATATTACCTCGTGTAATACGACCGCCTTTTGTTCGGTTATGTATATATTGTTATTAAGTATTATTTGGTGTTCAATAAACGATACAAATAAAAAAAAATTAAATAAATTGAAAAATTCTTAAACTATACTAGAAAACTTTTCTAAGGGCCTAATGCCTGTTTCTTGGGATACCAAATGTGAATTAATTAAAAATATAATATTTATATAATTATGGATCATGGACTACTTCGATGGCGTAGTTGTTGTTCTGCGGTACAGTTACAAGGTTCAGGTTCGAAAGTGATGTTAAAATCTACTCATTAATACCCCAGAGTCAGGAATTTGTACCCAATATGGCGATTGACTCGCCCCCTAACACATCTTGGGATGGAACATACAAGGTGAAATGTGAGTTTACGTATATATGTCCTTTATCATAATATTTTGTGAATATAACATACCCCAACTTAAAATCAATAAGAGTCGTTGAGTCGCCATGGCTAACGCAAAGGTATAACTAACAGCTTGCCAGTAATTAAGAAATACTGTGTCTGTGTAAAACGACCCACACATTTGCAATTAAAAAGTAATCAACAATTTGCAAGTTTTCTAATGATTAATATTGAGGTAAGTAATGAACAAGTGTTATTTAAGACTTATTGTTATACCGTTATTACTAAAAGTTATATAGATTTTGTTCTTAGTGAGAGTCTACTCGTAGTACGTGTAACTACATCGTACATGCAAATATTTATGGTGACAAAATATCGCACCTTTAGAATTAAAGAGACCTAACTAAAAAATCTTATTTTTTGGAAACATTCTTTAAAGATTTGTTGACATCAGGTCTATTCTATCTTATATTTTTTTTTTGGATTCGGTCAGTTTAATTTTAAAGGTGCGATATAACATGGCCGGTTTTCTAAAACATCGCCACATTATTCAACTCTAAAAATATTTAACTTTATATTATTTTCTAGGTGAAGGTCACCTGCAATGGAACTTTACTGTCAATATTATCTGTACTCTCTTTCATCGAAGTGTATGCATGATTTGCAAAATACATTATTTGAGATATTATGTAATGTGTGGACACCGGCACTCAATTTTGTAATGGGTTGTAAAATAATGTTATGTATTATACGTATACATTGACTTAGATTCTGGTCAATTCAGAGTCAAAGTTTATCTCTGGAATGTTATAAATATTTCAGTGTTAAGTTGCATTGCTCAGTCAAATTGTTTGTAGCAACTAGCAGTAAATATTACTTATTAGAAAAGTCTTGCTTGGAACACAGAGGCACACGACTAGCTATAACATTATTTGTTTTTGTAAATCTGTTTTCTTTTTGCTTTTTTGAGAACACACGTAAATTATTTTTTGCAACATTTATTTGAACAAGTAATATGAAGAAAACTTTTAAGTTGCAGTCTATATTATTTATAGTATTGTTGTCGTATGTAGGGTCTTCGGTAGACGATAGCCCATTTCCTTCAGTTGGAATGCAAAGGTCTTATGAATGCACTGTGGAAGGGTGTATATGTAAAGTAAATTTGTATTTGGAGTGGATCCCAGTGGAAAGGAAAATAATTAACAGCAGGATTACAAAATAATTGCTCCCGGGCAAAACTAGGTCTGACCGCATAAATAATCCAAGAAATTAATTCATTTATTTTTGTGTTACTTCACAACCGTTGGGCTGCATAAAATAAAATAATTTTAAAACGACATACGAACAAAAAACTTTTAAACCTGTCAAAATTGGCAAATGTTGTAGACAGATTTAGCTAAACAACAAATGGTGATATTTTGGGCCTCCTAGTAGACTGCGATCTTGAATATAGCGGGGACTTCACGGGGATGCCAAGAGGTGGACAACCCTGCCTGCTACCGTAACCGCGACTTCGTCTGCTCGGACTCAACTGCTTGCTCTTATGCATAATCCCGTGAAGTGGTCCAAACGAATAAGGTCCTATTTTGTGTATGTCGAAAATGCTCTCGGTCTCTTCGGCCGATTCTTGAGATATCACGAGTTTGGAATAATCGCGCGTTGGATGCGATAAAAGAAGATGAACTGTTGGAAAAAATATTAATACAAAACATAATATGGAATCTTTCAGGTTCAATTCCGGGTATGAGTAACGTGTTGTACCATATAGAGAATTCAGGAAATTATAATAATATGTGAATACATACCTGAACTTAAAATTAATACCAGCCATCGGATCGCCATGATTAAACCTTAGGTAAGACTAACAACTATAAATTAATGGTGATAAAATAATAAAGGAATGCGGTGTTCATGTTACGACCACTTGTACATATAACTACAAGTAATAAACGATTTGAAAAGTTCATAAATTAATTTATTACATAATGAAGAGAATTTGTTCTAAGCCTTAATAATGCAACTGAGGGTTGCACTAGAAACCGCATAATTTTTTCAGTGGTAAAAATAACTGAAACAATAATGTACCTAAATTAAGAACTTTAGGAAAGAAAAGACTTCAACGACTAACTAATTATATTTTGTTTTAATTATTAAACTAAAAGCATTTTTAACTTAAGACTATGTAATTTAAATATTACTAGTAGTTTTTATTTTAATTAAAAATGTACATCATCAGCGTACACATCAATATAATTTCAATTTTCAGATATATTAGACAAAGATTTGTTCGATAGATATGTTTTGACAAAGCTAGCAGATACTAGACTACTAAAATGATTGACCAATGTTTATGCGGTTTTTTTTACTTGAAGACTAGTTGTCATTAAAATATATCGTCTTTTGAATATCAAACTCGGTTCGTAGTTGTTGTAAAGATAATATAAGATATATTGTATAAGCCTACCAATGCCATCTGGTGGCATTTCAGTTCAACGATGTAACTTTGAGATATTGTGAATAATATATTATCAAGAACGTCCCTGATATAAAAGACCTAAAAGAAACAAATAATCAGAAAGGAGAACCCCATACAAAGTGGGGCCCACTCAAACTGTGTGCTACAGGGATGAAATTTCGTCACAGTTACACACAGTTTATTACAGTTCCAATGGTTTAAAAATCTCTAAATATATGCAAGACAATCGGCTATGGCCAAATTAGTGATATCGTACAAGTAAATATTCAAAGTTAAATGTGACGTCTTTAATAAACCTTCATTAACTATTAAAAAGTTAATTTATTTCAATGAGTAAGTAACATTCACGTCATTATAAAAATACGTTGTTGCTATTTTTGAAATGTCTTTTGCTATTTTTATGTATCTATACTCTGATGATTTTAAATACGCAGTCGACGAATTCACGCGGGCATATTTACATGCCCAGAATTCACAAACAAGTTTTTTTGTGTGCATCGTTTAATATCGAATAGCACATACAGGTTTCATACCTAAGCAGGTATATCCTAACTTATTTAAACTTGTAGTGTACTCTATAGATAAGTTATGAAGATATTTGAAATTAAATTATTAATTGTTAACGTTTACAGGGTCTGTATAAACACGAAGAGTTGGAACAATATTTTTTGCACTTGGCCATAGAACAAGAATAAGATTTAAATAGAGTAACCACATATATTTTTTGAACATATTTCATTCGTGCAGACTAGTATTTATGGGTTGGGCCCAAAATCGGGGTTCTCCTATACACATATAATAAAAACACATTTGTTAAATTCCTATGAATATTTTAACTGTAAAAATCACAATAATTAATTTAAATAATTTATTTTTATTAGTATTATTATTTCATATATTTAAATGATCACAAGTAAGTTTTAATAACCATGAACATATTTATAAGTATTCATCGCACCAGACACTTTCCGTGGTTTAACCCGGCGGTGATTTTTGTTTTTCCTTCGTTTTTTCTTTCCCTTCTTCCTACGTGCCTTTGGATAATGCGCTGTGAATTTCAGTTGTTGAGGCTTTGCTACCGACAAAGGGAAGGCAATGCAGCTTCCATAATGTAGGACTTGAAGATCTGCGTCATCAAGTTTGGCTGTGTTTAGATGACAGATATTCTTGCAGGTGACGCCATCTGTGCCGCAAACAGGTTCATTAGACGAGCAGCGGCTGGCATCAACGTTAATGTTCCATTGTATGCTAAGCAACCATACTAAAACACCAACTAGAAAGAAAAACATTATCACCAAATTAAATACATATTTTGCTAAAATAAATTAAGATTGAAAATAATATTTAGCCAATTTATTAATGACTTCAGGAATACGGGAGTCCGTAGTTAACTATTTTAAAAAGCATTTACGGGGTATTTTATGTCGAACACTAAATTATAACAAAATTTTGATAAAAGTAGAGCTTAATGTAACAGCTTACATCACAAAATATTTGGACGTTGAGTCAAACAAAAAGTTTTTAAAAGGAAACTCAATGTCGACAGCTTTTACAAAACTGTTTTGGCACGGTATACGCAGAATACAGTCATTATACTCTACAACACACACCGTTATATGTGCGAAGAAATATTTTGTTTGATAGTTTCAAACAAAAATATAATTTTATAATATAAATGTCAGCTGTTACTGAATATTATAAACAACATACCTGATGAGTGCATGACAGTTCAAAATCAATTCATATTTGCAATCTACTTCTATATTTTCTACGACAACGTAACAGAAAAATTATCTACAATGTTAGAAATATAATGCCAAGTGTTTATAATAAAAGTTGCCCAATTCATCTGAACTCGGTTGGTTTTAAGCATGAAATGAGTAAGCCTGCGCAAGGCATGGTAATTGATATTAATACGAAACACGATGCTATGATAAAATTAAAACCCAACTTTAATTGAACATGTAAATACATGTAGCAATTGGTTTTCTATTACGAAGGAGTTGTATATTTTGTTTTAGCATAAGAACGTGAATGGAGTAAGTTGCTAAATAGAAAATGGTTACCGCTGTCGATGATCATTCACAGTTCTTAAAGAATATTATAAGCGTTGTTATATTGTAAATGATCCAATGATTTTCATATAATTACAAAAAAAGAAATTTACGATATATAATAAAAAGAGAGGCCTTAACCTTAATTCGTGTCCCCATACCGACTACACATTATGTTACATAATTATGATAAAATACGCGCATCTCATAATATTTATAAACATTTATATGCAAATAAAACCAGTTGCATAAAGTAATGATACTTTGTTACAAGAAAGTATTCTCGAGTACTTATAATTTATATATTTTGGAAATACCGAATATTACATCAAATATTTATATAATAAGTATATAACATCATTATATGGATCAACTGTCCTATTTTTTTAACAATTACAATAAGCTTATACAACTTTTTACGTTTTATTTTGTAAATACAACTTTATTCATGCATACATATTATTACGCTAAAATATTATAATAGGCCATTAATCATTGCAAATTTTTTTTTCGAATATAAAATTACAGTAACGTTGTATTTATTGCACAACATACAGACCACAATACAAACAGAATTTGCGTGTAAGAGTGCATGTAGGTACGTAATACTATTTGAAGTGTCACATATGCAAGACTGTCGTCATACCTAACTTCAACACAGACTTACCAACAAAACCAACCATATATTTCTTTCGAAAACCGGTGAAAACTAACAGCGTGCAAAGTTCATGATAATTAGTTTACGAAATAGTCACAGAGGTGGAAATTTTGTTCTTGAAAATTTGCAAGTGAACGCAAATGTGTATATAAACAATTTTAAGATGCCGGAGACTGGCGTCTGACTATAACCAGTTGAGACTACAGCAGGAACCGTCATGCTTTGTCGAGATGGTCCCAAAAAAACCGACGCGTTAGTTTAGATGTCCCGTTTGGATAAGCACGTATCTGAACAATTTATAGACTACTATTGGATAAATGTCCTGCAGAACAATTCATTTTGCCCTTTATATACTTCCTAATTTAGTTTCGGCAATTTGCTATCGGTTCTTAAACGTCAGACCATGGCTACAGAACTCACGTCTTGTTTTGTTTGCTGGATCTGTGTCCTATTCCAAAAATTCGTCGATTATACAAAGGGTATAAAAACTTCGTATAACCTTTTTAAATATTATCAACAATACATTGCGCCATCTGACACAATGTTATTCGATACATTGCCGGGTGTAAAACAATATTCGGCGTCCACGACCTAATCATATGGCCGTCATGTGGCAATGTCATGCCGCCTAAAACGGAACGAAGCCGTAGGAAATGATCATAATTATACTAAATGGAAGCCTTAGGCATCCTAGTGTTCAATATATGACGAACATTAAGTTCCATGTTTTGCAAAAAAACTATTGCAAGATTTTAAAATACGGTTACTTTACACAGTTCTCTCTAACACTGTGTTTAATTAAAATTATGAAAACGAAATTTAAAAAATATTAACAGCGTCCGAAAAGAAGTCCTTTGACTTAATAATATATTTATATTTTAATATACATCTTTCATTATTCTTTTAATGACTGCTTATTACATTTCAACAAAAAAATATAGTGATAGATACGTAGGTACTCATAATTATACTTTTTGTATAAATTAATTTTATTCACATAATTTATACCGTATTATTTTTTAAGTTCATTAATAACTTTTAAGTTTAAATCAGAATACGGACATTTAGTAATACACAAACAGAAGTCCAACATGTTGAAAACCTTATGGTTGCACAAAATTTTGCAATACTGTAGAGGCAAGCTATTACAAGCATCAATCTTAACTATTAATAATTTTCCTTGTTCAGTGTAATAGACGCATAAACCTTATACGTGCAGTATGTTTATGAGTTAATTGGCATAGATGGCTGCGAACCTTGAGGTTGAGGGTTTGATTTCTAATATGGACTATTTTGTCTCAACTGTTTTGGTTCCAATAACATAATATGCCCCGTTTTGGGTAATAGTCCGAAATTATCGACGATTAGATGTAAACTCAAAAGACAAATTTTGCAATGTACATAGAAGTTAAGGTGCAGCGAGTTCACATGAGTTCAAGCTTGCATTATTAACAACATATTATCTACATATTAGAATTGTTGCAGTCTAGCTTTATTGCATTACTTATCCATGGTAAAGAAACACTCCTTCTTTATTATACTCCTTACTCTTAATATATATTTTTTACTATTGACATAACGAAGTGAATACGTTGCATCAGATACAATCTGTTTAATTAATAAATTGTAAATAAGATTTCCACTGATGTGGTGGGATCGTTATCTCCTTCACGAAAAATGCAAAATATTTACGTGATTCACTGTAACAACTAACAGAGTTTCCACTCTCCATATATAGATTGTACCTACTCTGTGGTTTCCACCAATATTTACAATAGTCGCGATTTTCGCGTATATAAAAATCCTTAAACCTTTAATTTCCAGAGACTGGAGCAGAGTTCCACTAACGTTTACAATAGTCGCCATTCGGATAAAAAAAAATCTTCCACCATTTTTAGACACTCTCCACACACACACCACTGCAACTTCTGTCAGCCAGGATCAAATGTCACGTAAAGAATTGGGCTATCTCCGGAGCTCGGCAAATCTCTTACGGACACTAACTCGACTTTATCAAAAAACGAAATTTATCAAAAAGGAAAAAATAAATAGTAGGAGATTCTATCCATAATTATCCTTCTCTCCGTCATCCTTTCCTTAGTTTTTTATGAATGCCCATTTACATGTTATTTTTCACTTTCCATTATATACTGCGCTTTCTTGTACGCAGGGAATGTAAAACAAAAAAAATACGCGTCAACAACCTAAGGCAAGTCGTCACCCGGTCTGACTAGGGGACGACTAGTAAGTATGTACTCTGTAATGCTACTACAAAACTTGTTTGCGTCAATCTCGCGTCCATGACAGAAATTACTAGTTCAAGTAGAACTAGCCTCGCAATTTGCAGGAATGACAACAATGTTCACTTTGTAATGGTAGGGCAACTATAAGTATAGGATCACAGATCACACGGTGCTACAATGCTTACAGTCTGTGTTGGTTTACAAACGCTTATTAAAGTATATTGGTATTGTTGGATAACATAGTATTCAGTTGTAAATTATAATTATTAATATTTCTGCATAGTCAATTAACAAATAATGGCTTTAATATCTTCAGGCTAACTCCAACTTTCAGGTTTTATCTTTATTACATTTGCCGTCTAGTAATGCAGTCCCATTTGAGCGTTTAAAAAACAAATCAAAGTTCGTGTCATTTATATCAAAGATTTCATCAAGATTTTCTCTGCTTACTTCTACCTACTTGTTGCGAGTATTGTATTGTATAGTAGTATCAGCTGATCATATATCGTCACAACGTACGTTGGTTACAACCTTTTCTATCTGTTTACCTTCTACTCCACCCCAGTACTAGCAAATTGAAATATGAGGATAATTACCAACAATTCATTTAAAGTTGTGTGAGTTTACTCTAGTTGTTTACTTCGCAATTTTTTTTGTGTCATTCTATATGCGAAATTTTAACATCATTGGCCATATCATATTATATTTTCAAAGATACTTGAATTACAATCGGTGCCGCACGATCATAAAAACTGTATATTATCGACAAAAAACGTAGAATCATATAGCTTGATGAAGACAGGTGTGACAAAAGTAAAACATGCGTGAAAATAACACCAATACCATACCTACAACAGCTTAGTCACAACACGTGATTGCTGTTATTTAAATAGACGATTCAACATGCAGTTTCTATAATATTTACAACAGATCCCCGCCACCCATGAATACTTATGGCTAGTAAGGAACGTGGAGCACATATCTGATTACCTAGGAATAAAGACCATCTAGTATTTGTAGTCCCCAAGTCATTATTGCAATACAACCTAGCTGGAACGTTTTACTCTTTCGTATGAGCTCTCGAAGTTAGAGAAACTTCTAGACTAAAGAGAATTTAAGGTACTAGCGTAGCAGCAACACAATAAAACGTATTTATCGATTAATAAACAAAGTGTATTAACATAAAACCGCAGTATAGAAGCGCAAATTCTTGTTCCGCGACATTTATATCTTGTCTTTAGACTTGTGCAGGTTTATTGTAAATTTGCAAGTCACCGTTTGAATTCCGCATTTGATACTCCGAACTTAAAATCACGGCCGTATTGGAGAAAGGGTAGGCAGAGGCAAAACTAGTATTCTTACATTCTATGGTACATTGATAAAAATTTTCCAGCGATTTCAACAATTCGTAATTGCTACAAAGTTTACAGCTAAGAAACCCAAACGATGGTGAAATCAGGCGAAAGAAAAAAAATACTGGACCAAGTACTTTTTTTGAGACCTTTAAAATATCCCTTTCAATAAGAAATCGCAGCAGTTCGCCTGGGGTCAGATCTTTATTAAATGCAGCGTGATTATACAATATCTGACCACGGCCTTTAAAGGCCAATCTTATGCTTGCCAAGAATCGTTTTACGAGACCGTCTGTTGCAAAATTGTCGAGATCTCCGCCGATTTTTGCATGTTCGTAATTTAGTTACATAAATTAATGGATTCCTTGATATTGTACGCCTAATAATGTCGTATCGAATATTTAAGATGTTCACTTTTGAATCTCTTCCGGCTATGTGGACTAAATATAGCCTGATGTGAAACATAGTTTCTTAATATTAATTTACAACTTTATGCATTTGGTATAAAGTATTGAGAAATATTTTCGTATTAAGAAAAACATAAATATGGACAAGATATGGATCAAAACCAGAACTTTTAAGTACAAGCGTTGACTTTTAGGTATTTCATTTCACAGTCTTCGGTCAATATCATGATTTTCTGTAATGCTTGTCGAATTGTGTATTAATCTAATTCCAGTCCTTGAGGTCGCTTTTATGTAGGCAATAAACATGCAAATGTAACAGCAGTACCACTCCCCAAACCAGGAAACGAACCATAAGACTCGAAGTTCAGGCAAATAGACATGGAACTGACAGGATTAGAAATCTACGGACTTTCTTCATAGTGTCCAGTGGGACAAGGCTTCTTTAGCTTTCACCATTATGGAGGTGTTACGCCATTCAGACTTCCCGACTAGATATTTAAAGCAGCTGGTATTAAGCAGTTAATGGACAGAACAATAGGGATGATGTCTAGGGATGTCACTTGTCATACGTCAATTTGCTGTTATAGTACCGCAAATTTTATTCACTGTGGTGCTATTACTATGTAGATTTTAATCTTAGTTTTTTTTTATTGCAATGAATGGCGAGACGAACACGCCGTTCGCCTGATGGTAAGCAATATGACCGCACATAAACAGTAACAAAATCAAACAACACCTTGAATTACAAAGCAATGCTTGGCATTCCACTGTTAGTCCAGTAGTTACTCTGACTACAACGCCCTTCAATCCGAAACACAACAGTGCATTTACACTGCTGTTTGACGGGAGAAATAGACTGTACGCACCCAGATGGCCTCTCACATATGAGAGACCTACCACCAGTGAAATTTAAATAATGAATTACTGAAAATTGAATAAAAAGGGCATCATTTTACATACTCATAGACTTTAAGCTTTAAGTAAAATAATATTTATACACAGCAGTGGCGTGGCACATTTGGTTAGACGCCGGCTATGAACCGACATAAATATTTATGTGATCCACAGGTATTTGCTTCGGATCTGGGTGTATGTGAGACCGAAAAGTCTCTCGTAGTTTCTGATACCCACGACACAAGACTAGATCTTAGTGTGGGGTGGGCTATGTATGTGACCGTTGGGTGTATTTATTATTTAAGTATTATATCACCAGAAACCTCATAGCTTGTATTAGGATATCCGCATCCCCCCTGACTACAACCAACACGATGATGTAAAAGCCTATCATAGTTACACTCATAAGTGTGTCACTATTCGAGATCACGTGTGTAATTTTTATATCCTGTTTGGATCAAGCGTGTCGACCGATGAAAGACAACTACAGTCGACTGTCGTTAAGTTGAAACTTCTTAATTCGAATCTCTCGATTAGTAGAAAATTTTCCTAGGTCCCTTGAGGTTCAACTTACTGACACTCGACTGTATTTCTCGATGGTGGATATTCTATTTGGAAAGAGCTGCTTTTACAGATATGTCAGTATATAAGAATCTTCGATGGGTGGCTACCGGCTTATGCACTGCCGTCTTCTAATTGGCTTAAATGTTTGCTTAGTAGTTTAGCTTCATGACTTTTGAAGGCGCTAGTATGAGCAACCCCTCTCAATTGTATTCCCGTCTGCAGAGGACGCCCATGCCCTGTTTTAGGACGCATATTAAGGTAAAAGTGAAAAATGTACAGAGGCCCTGTGTTTCTATTTTATTGCAAGTGATGCATTTATTACCAATTAATAAATGATCGTCTGTTTTTCGATAAAAACATCGATGTAGGTATTAATCGCAGATATGGTGTCATTCGTACCTTCCAGAATATTATGTTTTTGCCAAACCCATTGACATTTTTTTTTATATTTAAACAGGTCGAAACACGTAAACAGCGTGCATTTAGTTTTATTAAATACTTTTCCGTTGATACAAATAAATAGACGTTTTGTTTAAATTGTCGCATTAGAACTGTGTGTTTTATATTATTTTATTTCATTTGTTTATATATATACTAGCGGCCCGGCCCAGCTTCGCCCGGGTACAAACAGATTTCTATACAATAATACGTACGTATTATACATATAAACCTTCCTCTTGAATCTCTTTATCTATTAAAAACCGCATCAAAATCCGTTGCGTAGTTTTAAAGATTTAAGCATACAAAGGGACATAGGGACAGAGAAAGCGACTTTGTTTTATACTATGTAGTGATTTGTATTAATTAATTTGTTTTTCTGAACAACAAATAAGCATTGAGAATTGCGTGATAGTGTCGATTTGTATAAAGAAGTAACACGTTTGGTACGATTTATTTTAAAAGCTCATTATTACAATTCATTATAGTTAAATTACAGATAGTTTTGTAAATTTATATAAATATATTTGAGAAACGACAATACTACAATGCTGTAGAGTGTGTAAGTTACGTACATACTCGTAGTATAAATTTGTAACTGATGGATATCTACAACTGGAAGATATTTGCGAAAAACAATGATAGTTAGAATTTTTGTCCGTTTGTCGGTGCAGTTGTGTTCAACTTGCATTGTTTGGATTCACAATCCTACATTTCAATCTACAAACATAACCAAACAGCATCAATTTGCAAATTCTCACGCGTATCAAGTGGAAGCTATCAGAACTCTCTATGCTCATTAGTCCGGCCGTGTCAGACGTAGCTCAGTGTACAAAGGCGGCTGTTATCACTCGCCTCGTGACGACCGACGAAAGGGAACTGTGAACTCACTCAGTCACGACTCTCGAGCGATTTTCGAAAATGTTAACGAGCCAGGCGCAGACGAAAGTGAATGAGGGCTATTGTTCGACGAACAGCAAACAGGTGGCGTCGATCAGGTACAGCCGCGCCCTCGTTATGCAATGCAAGGAAAAACATTCAAAAACAAGCCCATGATTGTGTTCAATTAAATTGGATGGAAGTAATAACCGAACGGAATTGATATTATATTGATTAATATCAGATTTCACCGAGATAGAGTGATATAAGAGTATTTAAAGAACGGGAAGGATAATGATGTTTAAATTGATATAAAATTACGTCAATATGAGTACCTACTATCTTGTTACACTAGAATCTAGATATTTTTTGCGACTAGTGGAAAGCTATAAAGCTCCCCTTTCGGTACTCCGAAGAAGGCCGAAAGGCCTGGCCTTCCAGCCCGGCACGCTGTGGAAAAGCGCAGAGCCGGGTCCCTATCAAATCCTACACCAGCATATCAACTAAAACCCCTTGGTAGCTGTCGCGTGCATTTTAGGCGATACTGAATACCTCAGGGCAAAATTCACCCCGATTCCTTTCCTTGGATTGCCCGGAGAATTTAGTTCTTATGGACTATATAATGATGCACGAGGATATCACTGTGACACAAAACCAAATGAAAATATCAGAAAATGTTCTCAAATTAATTTAAACTTGAGGTAGACACTTTCCTTTAATAACACTATTCACTCCAATCCAAAATGGAAACGTTCAACACCAGTATAACTTTTAATTTGATACGCTACTTTAACAGAATACAAAAACGTCTCTCTGAGTACAAGCAATAAAAATTTATTTCGAACAATCAAATACCTCATCATGGTTCTGAACGAGTTTTTGCGTTCTCACATATATACGATGCACTGGATAAACATTTTATTATTCAACCTTTCTATTATAATTAAATTTAATAGATACAACAATAATGTTGATTCAAATAGCAAGTCATATCAAAAAATGTATTTAAATAATGCATACAATTTCACCTATTTGCATTTATAAAGATTTCACTTTCTTCCGAGCATTATGTTGTGCATTACCGAATTACAGCGGTGCTAAGACGAAAACTGTGTTAGTTGTTGTTAACTACGTATTTACTTCGCGAATATAATGCGTAATGACCCCGCTGGTTTTATGTGATGACATTATATCTTTATGATGATGACAGTAATTGTTGTTCAGTGAATAAAGAACTAACCGCCCGGAGGCACGCATCTCTTCAATTTGTATTACCTTGTGTCTTTTGTCGTTTGATGATACTTAAGTCAATAATGCTATTAAATTAAGAAGGGAAAACTCCGGTAGTTTAATTTAAATTGAAACGATATAAATAGGATAATGCAATGATATTAAGAATAAAGATAAATTATAACATAATTGAAAAAATAATTCAACTCTCAGTCACTCATATAAGTATAAACGGGGCAGACAGTATACTAATTGAAATTACATTACTTGCCATATTATTTACGGAATAAATACGGGGAGATTAGTAAAAACCGTAAACATAATATACTCCATAATTAAATTATTTCTATGAGCAAGTAACAAACCCGCGGTATGTCTACATTCAAAGCAATGAACACAACGGAAACAATAAACAAAATTGTTGGCCTGCGCTTGTAACTTAATTGCATTCGCGTAGTGGTGTGAAATCACAATTATATGCTAAAACTGTTTTTGTATTAGATAACATGCGAGAAAAAAATATGTTTTATCATATCGCCTTTCGCCTCGGACAAAGCCATATAAACACAGGAAAACCTGCAACTGTAAATAAATATCCGATTGTGGTTGCCGAAGCTTAAACTGGCAAAGAAAGTGCACCAGACAACGCCCAGAGATATGGCCATAATTCAAACAGATCTCGGATCGACGCATAAGAGATTTAGTGCCTCACGAATGTGCCCGGCTGTAGTAAAAGCCTTTACTATTGTAAATTTATAACGGAATCCTTGCTGATATTATGAATGCCAAGTGCTTTCAGAACGTTTCATTGATTTACAACCGGCTTTGTGACCAGTTATCGATTAATACCGAGTTTGTTTAATGGATTTATTTGTAATAGAGGCATGGAGGCGTTGCTATTAATTAATTGCGAGATTTATTATATTAAAATAAAATTATTGTCGATTGGAGGGCCTTAGAAGTTAGCTTTCTGTGCTAAAGATTGCGGACCTATCTCCACAGGAACGTATTGTTTGACCAAGATATATTTGTTTCGGATCAGAGTGGGCGTCTGGGTGAAATTTGTGTTTGTAATCAAACATACGGTTTAAATCAATAGTTGGTTTCAACTTTGGCGTACTAATTTAATAGCGTAGGTACAAACCTTAGTTGTTCCTCAATGTTATCTACTAACAAATATTACCAATGTATCTCTCGCAAGCATGTTAAATAATATATTTATTCACGTTTAATAAGCTTGGTAATGTAACGTTTTTAGACTAGAACTTGTTTATATTCTCGTAATACCTACTCTTTTTATGTTCAACCTTTCACAAAATATTTCAAAAATCCTTTCACATAATATTTAAAAAATCCTTTCACCGATGGACCTTGTAGTTCTATAACAGAATTGTCAAACAATATCCAAACCTTTGTAATAACAATTTACCGTAATATTTATGAGAATTGTATGATAATATTTATTTTTATTGTTTCAGGTACGTCTAATTACTTGGCAAACATTAATAGTACTCGTAGTACAGAACGAAGTCTTCTCATGGATGTAAGTGTTAACTGGACTTGCTAATTTAATTCGTTATTATAGTAAGTACATATAAGTCTAAGTAGAACAGTCGGTGAACATGCATCTATGGAACAATAGACCGCGGGTTAGAATCCTGCACCAAGGTTTGCGAGTTGCAAAATATCTTTTCGGATCTAGACAATTATCAGACCCAGAAATTAGGAATAGTTTTCGACACCCACAGCATTGCAGTTTGCAACACAAGTCAATCTTTTGGTGAAGTCAAAACTATTAATATGTATGTGGCTGCTGAATTTTATATATTATTATTATTTTTGAGCCTATAACCTCCCACTGCAGGGCAAAGGCCTCTCTTTTCTCTTTCTATACACCTCTGTCAAGAGCTTTATATGATCAATCATCCCAATAAATGTCCAATTAATCTTCCCACCTAAGCCCCATATGTAGTCAAAGACCCTTCAGGGTCCACTCTGTGATAGTCTTCGCCCACATTTCATCCAGCATAGGTAAACATGTCTAGCTCAGTCCCAATTGAGCATGGCGGCTTTTAGGCCAGCTTCGTTTCATTTGGTTCCGAAGCGTGTTTCGGCATTCCTAATTCGGTCAAAAAGATTGATATGTACCAAAAATGCTCGTTGGTAGACGCCAATTATGGGTTTTTTGTATATTAATAAATGACCATGTCTGGCCATACATGAGAATAGGAAGAATGCACCAGTTGTTTATTTACACATATTAACCTTTTGATTTTAAGTTTTCCAATCTTAGTTAAGCCTGTTGTGTGATGCGATAGGATTACAATACTAGTTTTAGTTTGCAAAGATGCAGTAACATACATGATACATGTATGTATTTAATAATGAAATCCACATCTAACAACCGCTAACTGGATAATTGTAGTATTTGGCGGAAGTTAATATAAATGATTGATGAAGTAAGCTCTCGTCGATCAGCAGTGCTAATACTCGTTGATGTTTTGATCACGTGCGTGATGTAATGCCGAGAATTAATGAAGGGTTCATATAACTGTTAGGAGTAAATAAATAGAATCGATATCAATTTAAGAAGAGTATTTTAAATATATTCAATACCTGTCATGATGATACCATATATTACCAACTGAGATAACCTGTAGGGTAAAAGTAACATACGAGTATAAGCATTATGATTCATATATGTTACTTAGTTTGATGTCTGATATTAGTTCGTTTTGAAAATAATTTTAAATTTAAAAATATGTATTAATACTTCGGCTTTCTCTTCAAAATGCCGAACCCTCTTGAACCGTATTATCCCGGTGAGGACGTTCGGTCTTCGTTCTGTGACCTATGTATGTACATATGTATGAGTGGATATTGCATTATATAATAGCGATATTTCACGTTGTACATAACCAATTTTATTTATATGAAAGGAAAGTTGATTAGGATATTGTAACACTATATTGCTACAACTTACAAGGTACTTCCTAGTAAAAATGATCTTAAAATATACTTAAAGGAAACTAGATCACAAATATCGGATGTGTTGATAAAATCGTGTACAGATTAATAAAGAAATAACTGAAACAAAATAAATGAAAGATACACATCAAAAACTAAGCAAAACAAAACGTTAAAGGCTAAAAAAATAATTCCGTAAACTGAGGAAGTAAAATGACGATTTTTTCAGAAAATCTGTATAAGAACTTCTTCCACTTAGTAAAACATTGTATAACACACTATGTAACACACGCCTAATTTTCTAATTATAAATATTTGACAAACAAATGAATGGACTCATAAATTCATTTCATACAACCTCTCTATTGTTTCCAAAGAACTATTGCCTATTGTACTTTACAACTCCAATTACATAATTTAATTAACAAAATAATGTTTATGTGTATGTACCACGCCCACACAATTTCTCATTCATGCCACTAATATAATTACTATTAGATTAATACTAATAGTAGTGCTAAGTTGTGAAATACGAACAATAACAACAGTAAACAGTCAAAACAATTCATATTAATTTTTGTTAACCGATATATAATTCTTCAAATCCTGAGCTTGCTTCAAGATTTTATTTCAGGGATTTAAACAAAGGCATCATATAGAATCCCCTCTACATTGTCGATTGTATGTAAAAGGGTCTATTGTTCCATAATATTATATTCATAATATTTCACTGACTCATTGCTTTTATTAGGATATTAATTAAAGAATAAACATATACTTAAGTGTCTAAATAAAATGTAGATTAAGGAACATGGAAAAAATTGGAACAATCAAACAAATGAACCGAACTAAATTCGCAAAATAAACGTTAACATGCGGTCAGTTGTTGATTGCATTACTAACAGCACCACAACTATAACTCTTAAATAAGTGACCAGAATTGGGAAACTACAACACAACCAATATTTATACGTCCATGCTACAGTCTCACATATTCCTTTTTTGGGCAAACTTCACATACAGTTACCTAAAGAGTATCGACCGGCCAATCTTTCACTTCCCAGCGCTGTCGACCGCGTCATTAGGTTGTCATATCGAACCAGGTCACGTCAGGTTGTTCCAGGTAAATAATGATATCCTACTGACGGCGGAAAGAATTGTACATCTGACGTAAACACGGGATACGGTGCCGAATAACAGAAATAAAGCTTTCACTTTGCTGGCGCCATCGAAGTGTGTTATAACCTTAAACTATCCGATATTGAGCACGTGTATTTGTTTATGTTTGTAGTATAATAACGACACGAATGACGATGGTTTGATGATGGTTCAAATACCATTAGTTTTCATTTCGAAATATTATTTTCAACTACAGAATCTTCATAAATGAACCCGAAAGACGGGTTAACTATAACATCCCCGGTACTTATGAATATCACGAGGCCAATATTAATACGTTAGCTAGTCATATTTGAGTTAAAATAATGTTTACCATGTAACTTACAGGACTCTCAAAATACTATTTACGGCGGTCATTGTTGCATTGCAAAATTAATAAGCAATTAATTTTTAATCTCTGTCTTCGTATTCAACTTATGCTCTTATATAAATTGACAATCTACTCAATATAAACACTCGTCAAAGTCGCTGACGGTTTGCATATCATGAATCAACGCGAAAACAAAAGGATTGATATGATTATTATTCATTTAGCAGAGCGGGTCACCGCCTGACCGATTGTCCTACTCAAGTCGTGACGCGTAGTTCACCACGCTGAACCCAACATATTGATTATTACATCGAAGAAAGTTTCGACAGGTGTCAGAACGCAGCAGGGGTCGAGTCTCGTTGATATTTGCTTTGAATTATTTATCTTCAACCCATATATGTCGCACACTACCCTGGCGTCTTTCAGATTGAGAGATATACGAGCTAAACTTCACATACCTTTGAAATTCTCGTGAAAACCTTTGGTCATTTGTTTTACCTATTTCAATGTGTAATTGTTAATTATCTTGGAATATATACGTAACCTTTGAAAAGTCAGAGGTGTGTGGCCAGGGCTCGCACTCACGACCTCCGTCTCGGCCAATTAGGCAGTTGCTTAGTTGTTGGAATTGTTTTATTTATGTATGTCTTGGTATTTAATATTCTTACCGTTTAAACTTTAAACCGTACATGAATAGGACTGATCTGATGAAAGTGGGCACTGTAGCCTATGGAAACCAAAACATCGTAGATACGAGTACAGAATGGATAGAACTGATAGATATGGCAAAGGGCGTGCGACTATCCTACTAAAATTGAATGAAACGCGGTAGCGCAACTGCTACTTTTCATCGGTTTTCTAACAAATACCATTATCTCCGACGATTATTTGATAATTTATGGTGTAGTTGAAACTTATCAATCTGCTTTCTTTCAATTTGTGAAATCATTTTGTTACTTACTATATAACTAATGATTTTACTATGCCACACCTCACGTGATGATAAATAGGAGCATCTGACGTGTGACTAGTACGTTTATGGAGTTAGCAATAACCAAATAAATTTACCATACAAAAGTAATTAAGTATTACCGAACCGTTACACATCATAATTGCATTTCACAATAACTGCAACAAAATCGTAGAGCGCTGACATACGGTACTCTGCATATATTTTCGTTAGTATAATATTAATTTAATAGTTATGTCTGTTTGGCTATCTACATTGGCAGCTCATTCCTGTTCAATTATTTTATAAACATTGACATGGTGTTTAGAAACCATTTTATTATTATTAAGATTGTTGGATCCTTAACGTTTCACCTCTCAATTTTTGTCTTCTATTTTGTGTTGTTACAGAAATTAAAATTATCTGCTGTTGTGCTATATGGCAATTATTAAGGTAGTTTATGCAGACGGATTCGCAGGAGGTAACATTACTCAAACACAGGTGAAATGCAAAAAATATACGTGCATTTATCTAAATAATTTTCATATTAGTTTTATGGATCGTAATTGTTGGCTCAGATTAATATTTCCGTTTCATAATTTGCATGTTTCATCATCGCTGTTTCGTAAAACTACAATTTAGAAATTATGCGCACTTTGGTGAGGTTATAGTGCAAACGATCTTATTTATTTAATTTAAGTCTTTATTGAACAAAATCATTGAAACAACAATATACATTAATAATAGAAAATCCATAATACAAGTGGCGGTCTTAATCCTCTAGGCGATTTCCACCAGACTCCCATGGGATGGAAAGAAAAGAAGGAAATAACTCTATTTCCTAATACAAGCCATTCATGCGGCGTAAAAAAATTATCATGTTAGTTCCCTGCGTGATCTTCATAGTAATCTACTTGTCTTTGTACCATATTAGGTAAATGTGTTTTTTTATACAGATGGCATAACATAGTTGGCCTTTTGCAGATCAATTCAAATAGAGAAACCATTGAAGAGAGATGTTTCTTACATTCTCGACTATGGCCTGGTTGAAATTAAATATATATAGACTAAACCTGGAACATAACGAAAAGTCACTAAGGTACTTTTCGATCATCGTGTAGATTGGTCATTCGAGAATACGAATATTTCTATTGATTCCTGTGATCCAATATTTATTTGTTCCTAATCGGCAGTAGTTACTTTCTGTCACAAACCCCGTACAGGTTGAATTAAAAAATATGTTACAAATTACAATGCATTAGTCAAATAAAATTCGATTGACCCGATCGCCAAATTGATATCTTTTTGAAGTGGTAGAGCCACGCTGTTTTCTGTTATGAGTTAACATGAATAAGAAGGCTCGTCCGAGGCTTTACTGTCGCGTTTCGTTTAATAAGTGAGATAGTCGGATTCCCAACCTCATCCCATCTTTTTTCTTCCCGCTCCCCTCCCGATTTGATGCGCCGATCAATGATTCAAGAGTTGAGGATGTTCTTGGGGGGCAGAGATCACTTACCATCAGGTGACCTCTTTGCTTGTTTATCGGACCAATGCAATGACAAAAATAAGTACATCATATTATGAGGACGATATGGACTCTGTAATGCTAAACACGAAGATATGTCAAAATGGCAAATTTTGTTTCCACTTCTCGCATGCTAGCGTTGCAATTGGCCATCGTATTAAAGTAAAACCGAAGTGTTACACACAAATGGCAGGTAAACTTAACATTCCGTTTAGGTACTCGGTTTCTGTGCCTTGGCATTTTGAAGATATTGGCCGGGGAAAGTCTTGTTTGACCTCGTATGGATTATGCTAAACCACAATACACTTGACCATTTTATTTTACATTATAAGTAAGTATTATTTGTAATTAATTTAAAGAAATATTAATTTTGATCATATTCATACAAACACAAAAATGTGTTTGTTTGATATATTTTTTTCAAACAGTAATGTTCGATATTTTTTTTAATAATTTATGAAATGGAACATAGGCTACTTTTTATAGAATACCTATATTAGGTTTTTGACCGGTTTTAGAAGAATACAAGTTTTTTTTGCAGTTAGAAAAACCAATAAAATCAAGCCAATTGTACCGTAAAATCAGAAGAAATATGACCTATACCAACTAACGCGAAAGGGAATAATTTCTCTAACTAATTGAATTAAAGTGACGTAGATGTTGTTAGTGTCGGAAGGAAGGTATGTCGCACAACAGTTAATTACGTACAATAGTGTGGAGTATCAAGCTCGTTAATCAGAGCTATTCGTGTATAGCCTGTGTCGTTTACTGTCCGACTTTCAATATCAACCACGTGAAAGTTTCCCACGTTTCAGGCCCAAGATATACAATACAATTATCTCAAAATCGCATTATCAATTATAAATACAATAAGGCGAGATTAATTTACTTGCGGTGCGCATCATCTCCGGTGTATTAAAATGGCAAATACGTTGCGTGCCTGAATGTGTGTATTTCGTAAATTCTCGATGGATTAAATAACTGATTGCGTAATACTTTTGACGAGCTCTTAAAAAGGTTTTTTATATAGGCTACCAAAATAAAAATTATTCATGTATGAGTACGAGTAAACGTAAATTATATTTTTAAAATTGAATACTTCCTATATTGGATTCAATTTCATTCTTATTCATATCTTATTTCGGACATTAACGAAATGCATGATAATATTTATTCAAATCAAAAATATCCACGCATGATTTGTAAAATTGTAAATAAAAAAGTCATGAACCGCCATCATATTAAAAAAAGCCACTACTAACATCAAAAACAAAATTGTGTCCTCGTTATAAAAGCATAGTAACACAGTAGATCAAAGTGTTGGGGCCGCTGAAATTGTTCCGAGTGTGTCCAATCGATTACCATTCCGAGACAGGCGTCTTCTAGAGACCCGTTCGTGACGATCCTTGGCCCGACAGCCTCTAACTATCTCCACGCTTTGATTGTGCAGCGCAGGGAAAGCGAGGCGACGTGGATTAAATCACTGTTCAATTCTAAATGTTTACACCCGACATGTGACGGTGCTGTTAATAAGATTGATCACTAACTTTGTCAATGAAATTCCTATCGTGAGATGAAAGTCTAGTCCCAACTAGAGTATCACACGGTGAAATTTTAATTAATCATATATTTTATAGGCTCTCAAATAAATACTACAGAACATACTCGTAGCTCCTCGGGCTCCCCCTATGATTTTCATATGACGAGCGACTCTCTATAATATTTATTATGTCTGTCCACCTTGTGTTGTTATTACTTAATATAAAAAATCCTTAAATTGAAATTGATGTAAGTAGTAGAATGAAGAAGATCGCTGACATAAATAAAATCATAATGACGCTTTATAATTTAAAGCTTCGAGCTCTTGGTTTTGAAACTACGGCGCAATTTCCGGATCTAAAAAATATATCAAAAAATGTTTAGTAGTTCGTTGTGTGTATCAAAGGAGGCGCCTCTCTTTCACAGCTAGTTTCTCAGATATTGCGTTACGAGCTACGGAAGCCGTCAACAACTTTTTGCAGTAATAAATCAAAAGACTAATAATAGTAAAAAAATAGAAATTATTTATATAAATATCCTAAACGATTTTTTATATTACATAACCCACAGAAACTAGATCGGTATCATTTCCCATCCTAGTTTTTACAACGGATATAAAAGATTAAACCGTGACTATTACAAAATATAATTGATCGTTTTAATAATGCCTACGGACTAATTTCTATATCAGACCAAATTTGGTCGTAATATCGTATGTAATATGTTTAGATTTATGCCCACCCACATTATAAACGATCGTCAAATAAATGGATTCGCTTTCACGCAAAGACAACTGTACAAATTGCTTACCTTTCGAATATAAACCGATTTATCTTGTTATGTCTGGTACGAGGAAATAGCTATCCACAGAACGGAACGTGGAAAGCTAGCATGCATATCGAGCGCCCTTAGTTACTTAGGGCCTGTGTCCATTAGTTAATTTCATTCCAACTGACATTTAGCTGGATATTCACTTCAGAAACAATTTTCGTACTGATCTTTTTGTTGTAGCGAAAATATATTTAAAAAGGATTGATGGGGTTCATTAATACTGTAAATTTAACATTAGCAACTAATCAAATATAAGAACTTTATTTCAACAATACAACATAGTTCAAGTACTTTTCCATAAGCCTAAAAATATTTATTGATCACACACACACACATATTTATCACAATGATAAATAAATCTCTACTTTCTGCAAGACTCTACCATAAATATATATATTAATGATATAGATCACATTAATGATAGCCAATGTTGGAACAATTAATAGGCTAATGATACAATTGTGCATTTAGCTTATAAATGCAATCGGATAGTTATCAAAGTTCACGTCGCCGAGAGCGCTATCAAGTGATTCATTGCGTCGACGGTGCTCCACGCGATACACCATCATTCAATTTCCTACTTATTACTTGATTTCGTAGCCTTTGTTTATTTATCGATTTTTTAAGAGAAGTTTGCAACTTGGTAGAATGCTTCATCGGTAGTGCCATAGAATTGAGTTAAGCGAGATCAAAAGGACAAAGGGAACCAATAATGTCAGCAGCAACTTGGCATGTCCTTCCTTATTTTACAGAAAGGAACACTTTTAAGGTTTGCCTGTAGATAAGAAACTATATCCATCTAACAAATTGTATTGAATCAATGCAATAATGCTCTTTCCGGTTCTGAATCTAAGTGTTAACGTAGATTTAATGTACACGTGATATTAATACAAAATATTTTAAAATATAATACATAACGATTTGCATTGCTGACAGATTTCTAATTTATTTTTTCTACATTTAATAAACATTTTGAAAAATCATACTCAGGTTTCACGAACAGCAATAATCTATAAACTCCTTTCAAAACATTAAAACGGTGAATCAGAGAAATGATAAAATCTTAATCCTATATAATAACTTGCTTTCTTGGAAAAACGAAGTCTTAACTCACTACTTCTTGTCAATCTTGATGGCATCTTGTTTATTAACCGTCCACCAGAGACAGTAGAAAGTGTTCATTAAAATTTTTAATTCACAATATTCAATGGACATCAAACTACAAATCAGTTGACGTCAGCCTCACATAACATCGTTTAGACTTTAGAAACTATACATAAAACTAAACATCAAAATAAATCACATCTTCTTTTTCAAACTTAATAGTGTACATTAAAATATAAAAGCCTATTCGTGAATGTAGATCTAGAACTTAATTGAATATTGCGTAAAAGATGATTTTACCATTATACTCGTTGAAAGACGATTCCACCTACGTTTTTTCTAACCATTTGAACTATAGATCGTCTACGTCTTTTCTCATCCGAAGGCGTTGTTGTCATTCTGTTGTCAAAATATTCGGAACAGTTTCCTCATAGCCTTTTATTTTTAATATTGGAGAGGTTATTACTACTCGTATTAGAGTGCGAGTATAATTAAACAAAGCCAAACGCATATATATTTTATAAGTTGTATTTGTAGTTCCAAATTCGGCTACTCACCAATAGAAATAGATAAATTATAATTTCAGTGTGTACAGGTATTATAATTTGCTAAATTATAATACTACAGGTATTTTAACGCATCAAATATTTGCTAAACATAGTTTGAATCATGACTGAACTTCGAACCGCGTAATCCTTCACAAGAAATATTTCCATTCTATCATATATTTCAAACCAAAAACATACAACGGAGTTTGGAAATTATTCCTAGAGGACAATATGGTTGCTTGTCCTGTGTACATTCAGTAGAGCCCAAGCCAATGAGCCGACAAATGGCACACGCGACGTGTAGAAAAGGGTATTAGTTTTCATTTACCAACGTCGTAATGTGTTGTGGCAATTAATTTAAACTCGATATCTCGTATGTCTGCAAATTCCCTTCCTACTGGTGGCTTACGCAAACTCACGTCCCTAAAAGGAATGTTAGCTCTTATGTGAAGGTTTTTTGTCAGTTCAAGTTTTGATATGTGATTTATTCCGTAAAGGTATTATGAAACGTATTTTCCCGACGTCATTATTATTGTTATAAGTCCATAGGTTCCTTTTAAGGACATGTCCATAGCTTTTAGTGTGCCCACTATTTTTGATAATACTAATGACTCTCTTAAGTTATAAATTTTTGTTCTTTTTTACGTATAAGGTAGAGCGCATGAAGTATTGTAGTGAATGTAGCATCTAAAAATAAATTTGTTAATAAGGATATTCAAATAATGACTAGGTATTTTAAATTATTATCACGTCTGGACACGGGTGTTGAACTACAAAAAACCGATGTCTTGAAATAGGTGTATGTGAAAATTAAATTAAAAAATAGCATTACAATGTCACGTCTTCAGCATATAAGGATAAGCAAATAAAATGTGTTAAATGTATTCAAGTATAATAGTTTGTGCTTCAAATTATCAGTAAAAGGTTATTTAAGGTTATACGAAATATTGTGTCCGGAAAATATTAGACTTTCAGACATCCTCTAAATCTTATGTAAATAGATTTTAATTTTTCGGTGGATTTTAAGATACCTATATTTTTTGATTTTGTGGACTTTATGATTATTGAGCGATTTAAATAAGTCGGCCCAAAGGTCTATGTATGTCCTTTTTCGTGATATATTAAATTTCGTTTTCCTAATTCCTGGATTTATATCTATATAGCTGACCATTCAGGATCAGGAGAACTATAAGGTGTCTTGCCTTTATTATAAACTAGTAGCCCGCTCGAGTGCGTGTAGAATATTTTCAATAAGTGTGTCTACACTTTTTGAAAATATTCTACAGCCTATGTTCATCGGCGATAATGTAGGATTCTAATGGTGAAAGATATTTTCAAATTAGTCCAGCAGTTTCAGAGTCCATTTTAATGCAATAATCACATCTTTTTCCTTAATAATACTGGTAAATATATATATACCTACATTTATATATATATATATATATATATATATATATATATATATAATTGTCCAAAAATAATAAACAAAACAACGATTGAATTTCTGTAATGGATCATCACAAACTTTCATTAAATCGTTTTCCTTTCCATCAATAAGAATATTCTCTAATTAATTTATATCATAATATAAAACAATTTATATTAATAGTTCGATACTTAATTAATAAAAGATTGAAACGAGAACAATTTTTATAAACGCCTATTAAAATGATAGTAAAAAGCGAGTAAATAGTGGCCGAGTGAGAGTGAAGTTATATGGGCATAGTGCTGGCTCTAATTGCTTGATGAATATATGAATGCTGCTCTAGAATGGAGATAATTATTTTTAGTGTTTCTGAATGCTGCGCTAATTATCTCGGAAAGAGTTTATTTTTTCAGCGGTTAATGTTTTTATTCACGCCTGCCCCGATGCTTTAATGAATGATGGTTTTATGAATGAGCTCGAATTCTATTGTTAAGTTGAAAATGTACATTTTCTGACATATATTGGAAATGAAGACTGGTGGTAGTTCTCTCATATGTGATAGGCCGTCTGTGTAAGTACCACTGGAATGTCTATTCCTCCCGCTAAACAGCAGTGTAAATGTAGTGTTGTTTCAAATTGAAAGACATTGTAGCTAGAGTAACCACTGGACATATTTAGACATCTTATGTCTCAGTATAGCGAGCGCAGTGGAATGTCAATAATTGCTATATAATTCGGTGTTGTTTGGATATGCTACTGTTCATGATCGGTCGTGTCGTTTACCATCCGGCGAACGGCATGCTCGTCTCGCCATTCATTGCAATAAAATAAGAGTGATTTGCTTCCAGTGACACTATGGCAACTGCAATCTAAATAAAATATGCAACTCAGACAAAGAACTAAGAGACGGTAATAATCGTGCAACGAGATTCACTTATTTGGTATATCACGTTGCTTTATTCGTCTATGAGGGCATCGCACTTGGGCGTGAGGTCTTAGGTTAAGTGCCCTGACCGAGTCATTCATTTCTGGTCTGTTTTAAATTACATAATTTGAATAATCATTTCCCTTGGTCTTCTCACTATTCTTTTTGTCAGCTATGACTATCTTTTGGGGATGCAGAGGGATATACATTAAATATATTTTATTTCTTCATGATATTAGATAGTGGTAAGTAGATATTTAGTACCAATTTCATAAATCATTGCAACTTCAGAACTTCTTATTATGTAGTTTATTAATATCTGAATTTGAACGCAATGAACGGCCTAGATGTAGAACATTAAGTAATTATTGGTTGCAATTAATTAAATCTAGTCTCCTTATAAGATTTAAATCCATGCATCAATTCATTTATCGATTAATTAATTAAACAAACTCTTTAGCAACTAAGTGAAGTACCGTTCATAATAACATTAATAGCTTACAAGAATAAACAACGAAACAGGTAATCTATCATTATAGTTACAAAACGTCGCGTGTGGCTTCCGCGAGATCATAATTGAAATTTAATATGGCAAATGGAACCGGGTTAATTGTGCAAGCGATGCGTGTGTCGCAAAAACACTAGCCGTCGGTCGCCGCGCGTCCGAATCGTACGGGAAACAATACGCTTTAAACAGAGGCGACAATTTTAATTTTTACGGGGCCGAAGTTAGCCATGAGTTACGTGGGCCAAGATCTGAGGCCTCCCGCAATGGGCGAAGCTTTTTTATATCAAAGAATGGCGAGACGATGGTAGGTCATGGTAGGACAGTAATAGAACCTAAAAACAGTATAAATTACAAAGTAATGCTTGTGGAATATCCACTGCCCTCGGCATACTGAGACATAAGATGTTAAGTTTCATTATGTCCAGTAGTCACTTTGGCTACAATGTCTTCTAAAGCAGTACACAACAATGCATTTACACTTTTCTTTTTCGAGAGAAATAGACATTAAGTACATTATTAAGTGTAATCACAGAAGAGTCTATAAGCTTAAATATTTATTCGATCATTTGTGATTGGTGGGAGATAATCGTCGTCTATCAGTCGATATAACATTGCAACTCATTAGGTTCATTATAGTTACATTGCGTGTCAGGAAAAAAATGGAAAATTATTTTACATCATAAGTACAATTATTGTATAATGCGCAATACAAAACGCGAATACAGTAGCAAGTATTTAGGGAAACAGAGAGGGTAGAAAAAGATTCTGTATATAACTTTTTAGAGTTACAATACAGTAATGTCTAAAAGTAACTGTATAACTATTTATTTTTGTTCTGTACCGAACTGTATCAAATACATCTTTAGTAAAAAAATATGTAGTGTTCATGGCGTTTCATAGAAAGTAGGTCACTACTTAATGCTTGCCTATCGTGTACTTTTTTCTACAATACTTCAGTCGACCTATTGGCTATTTATAAAAATCATTAACACAAGGTTTTAAAAACGATATTTAACGATATAATACAGGGGCGCAATTAGCCCCGATAATTAAATGCCCTGGGACTCATACACTACTCCGGCCCTGCACGCTCCCGCACACAAGTAGGTAATTGGGTAATTTCGCCAATTTAATTTAACATCTTTCTGTGAAAGAAAGTGGATGCGAATGCACACTCGCTTCAATGATAAAAACACAAAAAATATTCATGAAGTTTCTACATATGTTGCAGATATTACTGGGAAGTATGATAGACAGTAAATACATATGACATAGCTGACCAAAGGCTACACACATATTTACTACAGTTTAACAACAGAGCAAAGCAGGGCATAGATTAGTACCACTACGTCAGGGTTATACGTCCCTGTGTATTCTTTTCTGAAGGTGCGTTATTTGTCCTTTCATCCGTTTTCCTTCCCTTTTTCTTCCCATTTTAGGGGGTTAAACTCGTATCCATGACCTAATTATTGTAAAATGCCATGGGTGGCGACAACCAGTTACTGAAATTTGAGTCGTTTGTTCGGTTATCGGACCAATGCAATAAACAGCCACTATTTTTACAGAGGGTAAGGCAGTAACTACGGATGTGAAAATGTAAGTTCATTCACATACCTCGGCTCCCATTACGTTTCCTTTTATAAGTGCCGGTCACTTTTATGAGACTCGGCTTGAGCCGTTATATCACTCGCAGGTCGCCAGCGCCGACAAGTGAGGTGACACACTTTACGTAATCGATCGATTATACTTCGCCGAATATCGATGTACACTTCAGACACTTAAATGCTTAATGGATGTGCGAAATTGCAATTTAAATCGCAGTCTTTTTTGGATATTAAGTGCATCGAACTCCTAAAGAACCTAAGAAGTAGATTAAAAACGACGATAAAATCTTGAGGGACATAATAAGTATTGATTTTACCGTTCCGTAAATTGTCAGCCTGATTTAAATTAACATTCAAACTTCTTTAAATACTGTTTTATTATTATAATCAGACCCGGTTGTACGGAAGCCTTTTGATTCTAAATCTGGTTACTATGCAATTATAATGCAATTACTACATTTTTACATGAACCAATATTTACCATCTTATGTGACATATTATTTTTTGTTACATATTGTGAGTAATAATTCCTTATCTCGATCCACGAAATATCGATTATTACTTACGTACGTAATCGATTGTTCTCGAGGTGCATGTTAGTCGAAAGTTGCGATGCCTTCCAGTCATAAATAAAAACTTTTGTTTAATTCAGATATGGTTTTAGATAATAAGACAAGAACCATTGAATCACAGCCTATGGCTATCGATTATAAGCATTATCTATTATTTTACGTCCAAGCCTTATATGTATTACATTGGGCGGAGAAATATAGGTAATATCTGTATTATTTTGATAGGTGTAGATAACTGCGAAGAAATAAGGAAGCAATTGACTGTATTAAATTTATTACACCTTTCATATTTATAAGTATGTATTAACAATTATCATACTATGCAGTATGCTTAAACATTTCTCAATCAATTTGGCAATGTGTTTGAGTGCGTACTGGTGCTACTGACACAAATTAGACCAACTCTTACAGGTCTCTTGCGTCAATTGAAAAGTTAATGATGTTTGCGTTCAGTTGTATCATTCTTGTTAGTTTACTATTATTGACGAAATATTATGACAGTTTATTTTAAAAAGTAGGTAATATATTACGCTCATTATTATGATTTATTAGAATACCTTTGTTGAAGTTTACAATAGAAACCCTACATATAATTAAAATTATGAGGAGGAAGAATAAAATAATTTTTGTACTCGGCTCAATGCTACTTATTGATGCATGTCTGTGTCTATTTTTTATCCTAGGAAAATGATAGTTGATTTTAACTTTCCTTAGTTAAATCACAAACGAAGTGACCTCATCAACTAATCGAATTCGTTTCGTGTTGCTCGTTAACTGTACTCCATTCATACGCAGTAGGCAGCGTCGAAGCGTGTCGCGTGCGTGTGGTCCATCGCACCCACCTGCGCTTCTTGCTTTTTGTACCGTCGCGTCTTCTCTACGGGTTAAGATGATGTGGAAATAGTTAATAACAAATATAGAATACTCTGTATAAATTCCTTCTAGTTTGATAAATTCCCAACTTCAATGAGATGTAGAGTTTTATCGGATACAATGCTTATATTTGAACTTACAAATGTGTTATAAATAGCATTGTAAGCTGACTCTTCAAAAGTATCGAACAAAATTAGAAAACGTTTAATTTCAAAGCTTTACAGAAACTGGAAGTCCATGAAACCAAAATAAACCGAACATTTTATACATAATATATTATACATTCCATAGTATAAATGGTACGCTTAAATATATTGATTAGATTTTGTCTGTGTCCAAGCATTTACATAACAATCGGGTCATACTAATGAGTCCGCTGAAACATTTGCGAGGGCGGCATTCGCATTTCAGCCTTCCTCGGGGTCCCGGAAGAGAAGCTGTACAGTTTCCCTCTCTTTAGAAAAAGATGACAATAATATATCTGGCTAATTAATGTTCATGGAAAACTTTTTATAAATATTATTTAAATATAACTTCCACTTGAAAGGAAAATATAGCTAAATTACTTACTTTAATAAAAACACCAAACCAACCAAAGCTAATTTAACCCTGTTTTTGATTCCAAGAAATTTCCTACTGAGTGGCGAAATTGTAAGATGTTAATCGATTTACTAGACTTTCGATTAGCTTCTTGAGAAAATACAGCGCTTATGGCCATTTCTAGGAAGGTTTTACGAACCACCTTCGACTTACAATGCAGAGGCAGCAATATATCTGGGTCAAAGCCAAATCTGATAAAATTCTGCCTCCGTTTGGATATTGGCAAAGAGGGCGGTGAACGGTCCTCCACGATGCAGATGGTTCAACGACTCTCTAACTAGAAATATCTGAGTTGACCTTTTCAATGGCACTAGCCTTTAAGAGGCTATTCAATTATGTAGAGTCTTTCCATTCTTAAATTAAAGTGTTCTAGTTTTAAGAAAATTAGAGGATAAAGTTTTATACTAAACGTTATGTAATAACCACTAATATTTGAAGTAGCAATGTCTATGTACTTTGTGATATACTTATTTTTATCCAATGTTACTTCTTCTAGACACTAAAAGAATGGCAAATCAATCACCGTCAAGTGTAATTGCAGACACATTAATTTTTAATCATTGACATGCAGATTTCATCACGATGATATAGATATTGGACAAAAAGTAATGAAGTGTCATCGAAGCATCAGTACACGACGTGTTGCGTAAACCCGTCTGATTAATCTCACCTGAATTTATTTGGTTAATGACTGCCCTGGTGGCGTAGTTGTACTACGGCATGGTTACAAAACTGACTGGTTGACTTTGTATCCCTTGTCGGGCAAAGTTATATTGGATTTTTCTATTCATTATCAGCCTGGTCTCAGGAGTTTGTGCCCGACACGGCGATAGGCTCGCCCACTATTACATCGTGGGACGGAACATACATGGCGAAATGTGGGTGTTCTGGCACCTCTGCCTACCCTTCTGGGAAAAAGGCGTGAGTTTATATATGTTTGTATGTATATGTATGTATCTATGGTTAATGACTAGCTAGTTTATAATGAAAATATTGCGAGCTTTACTACTAATTATTTACTTTATACTTATCTAGTATGACGCTTATGCACATCTATTTACTGTCCTCTCAATCTTCGAGTATCCTGGAATGCGTCGACCTCCGGACGACTTTCGTTTTCAATGTTACTTTTACTCACTATATCCAGTAAAGTTCAAGTGAAAACAAACTGTTTTTGGAATAGTTCCCAATTGGTTCAATAACCTACTTACAAACTAGTGGTTTGTTTGTATACAAACTAAACTTATTAGGGTTTAACAGGAAGGAATTCAATTGAGCTTTCCATACTTATTTGCATACTAACCACATTAACAGGTACTTAGTATATGCATTGAAATATATGGGTAGAAATTAAAACAGAAATACTTTTTTAAGTTATTATTTTTATATTAACCTACTATGCCTAGCTTTACTATTCTTAATGTTTTTCTGTGAGAAATCTTAGCGTTGGTCAACTACGTTACCTAGTATAATGAAGATGAGTTTTGTAACATTTTACAATCCAAGATATGAGCTACTGGCATCTGGTTTCAGAATTTATAAACTAACATCCGTCGAAATCATCATGAGACTGATAGACTGCTGCAAATGCTAAATCGAAACCGACTTATTATTTCTTGCATAGTACAATTATTTTTTTGTTTTATAACTTGGCATGTAAACTTTACTCCAAGATCAGCTTAATCGTGTCTTAACTCTTAAGTTTTGCTTTGCTAGCTTAAATACGGTTTATGCCTATCTTCTTCTTTTACATTCAATATAAATTACGTAATACAACATTCCTTAACCATGTATATCAGAATTTAAATATGTACTATTAGAATGGTATGTCGTAATCGTCACATTTCCATGTCGGTACGCGGTATGACAATAATGCTTACCAAGGTTAATTTATTCATTCATAAGTACGTCACCATTCGTGTGGTAAGGAATTAAGCTAGCAATAAAGCAGCTTAATTGTACTTTTAACATTATCATCACCAGGCACAGTATGGCTATTGCTAAATGTAGTTTCAGAGATTTTCTAATTTTAAAGTCATGACCTAACATAACTTATGAACCTGTTTCCAATTCAATCGGGAAAAGATTACTTTGTACATATTTGATACGTGCTCAAGCGTCTTTGCATATCCACTTTCCCTTTCATATCCAATTATTTTGCTTTACGAACATCACCAGTCTTCCAAACATAACGATAACACATCTCAGACATGACACGAGCATTTTCTATTCACACGAAATGGCACGCGAAGGGAGCTTGCTAAAAATCCACAATAGTCACACCGTGGCTAATCATATGAATTGACAGTTGTTTTTATAACTCGATTTAGTTATGCTTCTGATCATTACGGTGTGACAATAGTCAATGTATTGCTAGAAATATGTATTTGGAAGATTCTCAACTAACATTTTGTTATTGCAATGAATAGCGAGACGAGCTTGCCGTTCGCTTGATGGTAAGCGATACGACCGCTCATAAACAGTAGCAAAATCAAACATCACCTTGAATTGTAAAGCAATGCTTGGCATTCCACTGCGCTCGCCATCTTGAGACATAAGATGTTAAGTCTCAATATGTCCAGTAGTTACTCTGGATACAATGTCCTTCAATCCGAAACACAACAGTGCATTTACACTGCTGTTTGACGGGTGACATAGACATTGCGGTGGTACCTACCCAGATGGCCTCTCACATATGAGAGACCTACCACCAGTAAACTAAAACTTATTAAAAAAATAGTGAAATAATTGGCCCATTACAATAACTTCAACATGTGACATATTGAAAGCTGAAAGGTATAAATTAATTTATTTGAATTTCTGAACAGAATAGATAATAATACGAGATTTCTATCTGGTTTGAGAATGTTGACTCTTGCATCTTTATAATTGACACTTCATGATATTAAATAGACCCCGTAGGTAGGTATTTGTTGTCTACTATCCACCTAACATTGTTAGAATTCCTGCAACATAGCAGGCTCCAAGCCTACCGTTAGGATTTCCTTATTATACGAAGTAGCAGATGTCTGATATTGTGGTTCCACATTCCTATCATTTTGTTTGGCGTTCCAAGCCCACTAAGTGATTGTCTTTGCTTATCAGATTGTAAAAATCTATCTGAAAATTTCTCTAGCAACTTGATGTTGTTTGAAGAACATCATACTGCATGTATTATTTTTGAATATCATAAACAAATTCCTAAAACCATGAGAGAAATTTCGTCTAATTTTGTTGCTTTTGTTATAAAATTCCAACCGAATAGTAAAACTATGAATCTGGGTCAAGAATAAGCGTTTTATATGAAACTCCATCTTTAATTACTGTTGAAGCATTTTTCGTAACTAGCCCCTTTCTAGCATTAAATAATTGTTTATTAAAGAAACATTTAGAACAGCGATGATATAACTGATATCATGCCGCCTACGAGTACCAGGGTATCACGAAATAGAAGGTGTTAATACTCAAACAATAACGAGATTTAAACCAGTGTTGCCACAATAGAATTGCGTGAGTTATAAAATGTTCTGCAGCACACCTACTTATTATTCAGATGTGCAGATAACGGGCGTGTGTGGAGCACATCGCGCAGTTTGTATCGTGTGAATATCTTCATACATGCATCATGGTTGACGACATAAAACCCATCATTAGATTTTAATGGCACCATCGACTGCATCATTAAGATTTTTAATGAAAGATGTGTTTTTGCTCTGTTCGCTCCTTGGTAACATTGTAAGCAATTACTTTCTAGGCAAAGGTCAGGGTTCATGCCTTGTTGCCTACCGAGACTGAAATTTAGTGCTTGTATTTACATATTGGGTACGTGGCAAGTTTCAATGGAATCGCCGTGGGAAATCTCCTGTCTTCGGAATAGAAATAATAATTTGGATTTGTCTCGTGCCAACGTGGATGTATTTACAGCCATATATACATGTCAACTAATTCGTTGTTAAGGTTGTTGTAAATAATTATATTTACTAGTTCAACGTGACTTAGGTGTGTAAAAAATAAATGCAGACTTAACCAATTTACAGTAAAGTTTAAGATTTTATTTTCATTTATTCAGAGAATTCATTCAATATAATAATACGCAAATGATTTATCATAAACACTCTTAACAGACGCTCTAAATTACCTATATTCATTCTACATCTACTTAAAAGAAACAACAGCACACTTACATCGAAAATAAATCGAACTGCAAAAGGCGCTATTGATCTAAATTACCTCCATTTAATTCCTTCCATCGTAAACACCTTAACAAATGCAGGACTTAATACTATTCCATTATAAAGGATATTACGTTTAGTTGGTTCAGTTTGGCTAAATTGACTCTATAAAGCGAGATTAAAGGTGGGACTTAATATACAGGCTGGTGCAAACCTTTACTGCTTTAACGACTATGGCCTTAGTTCCTTGAAGGCGTTTAAGGCACCATTGAATTAGCAATGAAGTGCAAAATAGCCGGTGAACTGGTAGTATTTAGGCCTTAACGTGTCTTGCGTAACAGGCTTGGCTAGACAATACATGCTGTTTAAACTGAGTACTCGTAAAGAAAACTTATTTATGATATATAATTTATTATAAAAACGACAGAATGAAACTTAATAAGCATAAATTAATAATATTCTTCTTTTCATACTATTGTTTTTTCCGCATTATCATGATGGCGTTATGTATGACGTCAGTTCTTTCGATAAAATATACTCACGTTTAAAATTGCATGTAAGAATACTAAATTGTGAATCTTTTTTTCTCCAAGGATAGCACAAAATACGATTTTGTTATTTTTTTCGAAATGTGTAAAACTTATAACAAGTTATGTATGTATATCGATCGGAACAAGGCTTTCCATTCAATTGAAGGTTTAACTAGGAAAATACTTCGTGAATTTAATTGTGTCACGAAATGTTTGCTTGATGAATTTATAATGCATTTTCAATCGCTTTTTAAATCTTTTGAAACTTTTTTATGACACTGTCAATTTTATTTCAACTGGAAAATCAGGCTGCAATATCCAATGAAAATATCTACATACTAACATAAATACATAGCTCGTACTAAAATCGACTTATCTGCTTCAGCCCTCGTAGTAACAAAGGTCGAGCAAGGTGAAGACAAACTCATTGTCTCAGAATTAATACCTTGTCTTAGTGGTATAATTATAGTATCACTTAAGAGTGAAATAATGATATAGCCCCGAAGCTGGACACAACGCACAGTAAAGCTTGGATATTCTAACCAAGGAATACTGATGCGCCGCACAATTATTAAAAGTGATACCTGTTATAACACCTTGATAAAGACATAAAATTTAATTATGGCAGAATCGTGTTGTGGAAACTACTTTTTAAAGTCATAGAGAACATTCATACTTACATAAAGTCACGCCTTTTTCCCAGAAGGGGTAGGCAGAGGTGCCAGGACACCCACGTTTTGCATTGTATTATTTGTCGCACGATGTGATAGGGGGCGAGCCTCTCGTCATATCGGGCACAAATTTATGACTCCAAGCTGACAATAAATAGAAAAATCCAATAATATCACTTTGCTCGACCCAGGATTCGAACCTGAGATTTCAGCTTTGCATTCATACCGTAGTACAACTGCGCCACCGAGGTAAAGTCACAGAGAATTGATGTTTAAATTGAACACCATTCTCGCTTGATAAAGAAAACGATGTAAATTATGTTTTATGAAGCCTGTGAGTTAAGAATAATCCTTGACAATGTTATCTAACTAACCATAAAAACTTTATAACTTGCCAGGCACATTTAAAACGTGTAAGCAATAAACTTTAATACTTTAGATTTAAATTAAATGAAAGCTT
Source organism: Hyles lineata (assembly GCA_030180105.1). Taxonomy (NCBI): domain Eukaryota; kingdom Metazoa; phylum Arthropoda; class Insecta; order Lepidoptera; family Sphingidae; genus Hyles; species Hyles lineata. The sequence continues at coordinate 12,533,007 of JARJEE010000006.1, read as the reverse complement.
ACATAAAATACCTATGTCTTAGATACTGATAGCGCGCGAGTTGAATGCAGTCGGGGCCTGAGGTAAAGAGCGGGAGCATCTCCCCCCGCCGTCCGCACGTGTCCCCTCCCGGGTCTGCAGCTTAGTGCAGTGCTTCCCGAGCTATCGTAGGCTTATTACGATACTCAAAATATTATAGTCCTTATAATTATTTGTTTGTTTAATAATTCATTATAACTGATCGTCCATCAAATTTTGTTAAAAATAACGAGTATTTTTTCGTGGCCAAGCACGAGAAATAGCAAAAATTGTGAATAAATAATTGGTTTTATTTGATTTTGGCGTGTAAAATAATTACTTATTGAAAATGTGTGATATTTACTATCTTGTTTATTTTTTAAATTATGTTTATCTAGTGATAAGTGGCAAACTTAGAACAATGTTAAAAATTATCGATATACCCACTATGGCCATCAATAATTAGATCACCGCACTACCGCATTCTCAAGCTCTGCATTCAACTCGCGCGCTATCAGTACCTATGATACATTTCTATTACATTAACGCCCGAATACTGGAACGCCATTCAAATAATAAGTTGCTCTTAACAGTGCACGGCCCACTTAGCCAGTAAATTTAAGCGGGATTAACGTAGTTAAGTGCAAGTTATATTTAAGTTGCGTTCCAGTATTCGGGCGTTAGAGATATTTTAATGTAGGTACTTATGTAAAATATCGCGTCTCGTATTATTCTAATCACGATATTCAAATTCAGATTGCGTATAATTGTTTTCGCTATCTATGGATAAAGTAATTAAATGAGTATAATCTCTAAATACAGTCGAAACTTTCCCTATTAGCTGTGTAAGGTCTAAGTCGGCTCTCTTCCTGCTTCGACGAATACGTAAGTACAATTTATGGATCTGTAAAGCGCGAGCGACAACATCCGCACTAATCGACTGCCTAGTACAATCATGATGGAGATGTTAATACAATACTTAATGCCGAAATGAAATGTATTCGAAAATGCCGTTATTGGGAGCTCCTCAACTTAAAGTTTCATGCAAAGAAAATACCGTAAATACATGCGTGAAAAGCAAAACATTTTTACATAATAACAAACTTTTTACAAATCTTTATGAATAATACAATACTTTTATGGAAAAACATAAAAACATTCAGCTAAAAATGCGTTTGAAATAAATAGTAATTAATACAATAACTTTGAACAACTAAATATAATCAGTCGCTACAGTGTGGTCTTAAAAGCTTTTTATGTACAATAAAACATAGAATTGGAGTTTAAATTATAGTGAATAAAAACAAATGCAAATAAGACAATTTATTTTTATTACAAATAAATCATGGTCTCGTGTATAAGCGAAAACGAAAACATCCACAAAAACGATTTCTTTTAAACAATTTTTTTTAAATATATTGTGCACAATATTTATGCTTTCTCGCAGGAAACCACCGCAATCATACGTTTAATCAGGAATGATAATATCCACAAGACATAATTGCTTACTTTATTAATGTAAGCTCGCTAAACGGGCCATTGTTACGGGCGGATCAAAGGAGTGCGTGATGTAAGTTAAGTTCACTCATTAATTATTTTTCGAGTCGTTTACGTTACGCAATGGCTTTCGCTTGTGGGCTGTAAAATAATGTAACTATTGTTGCATTCAATAGGTTATTGTCGTGGGAGGAGAGGAACTCGTCCACCTTTCGTACAATTAATTGTAACATCAAATTGCAAGAGCATTGTCCGGTGTTTTCTTATCGCTTGCACACCGGAAGAAAGACCATTGATTTATTTCTATTGAGTTTTTGTTATTTGTAATTGGCAAAGATCAAATACAGATAATGATTTCAATGTATTTAGTACCTATCTTTAGTATTAATTTATTAACTGTGGTTGTTATTAAGTCATACTTTGTTTCTCTATTTTTATTATACATTATAAACTATTGGTAATTAATGTCTATTTGCAATACAGAAGGAGGCCAAGCAGTAAATTTGGTATTATATAAATTAGAAGTTGAGGCTATTTATTATTGCAATATTGTTGACTATTGTACTTGTACTTAATAATTATTTTTGTATCGTTATCTCGGGTCCTGCGTGCAACGTGTCCCAGAAAGCACATTATTCCCGGGTATCCTGTTTCTAAGCAACAATTTTCTTGCCATGTCGCGTCGGCCGTATCCTCTCACATGACACTGGGATAGACACGTAGCACAGCATAATTGCCATCTTATATATTTTAATTGCGACGTATATTTATAAATAAATTTATCTATTTTTATACTAATAAAATAAAGTGCTATGCATTCCGGATAGACTCAATCAATGGGACATGGTTGTCATTCCCCAGTCAATACAATTATGACCGTCTCATTGTATCTAACACAGTGGTTCTTAAACTTTTAGTCATGAGGAACCATTTTCCAAAAATCTGCCTAGCCACCTTGACCACCCACTTGGTTGAATGGTTTGGTTGTATGATAATACATTACCGAAATATACATATAAATTATATAAAATATATAAAAAGGGTTTGACTATCTAAACATAAATAAAACATGTATAAAATTATATTAAGGATGGTCTCTGGATGGCTCCGCGGGCCACCAGTTAAGAACCACTGATCTAACACTTACACGGGTCACTCGGATACAGCCTTAAATACATTAATTTATTTGTAAAGTCGCAGTGCCCCACCCATTTCACAAGTAGCGTAAACTTTGACTCCGTGTACATATTTGTCAAACGTTACTACACTCGTGATCGCGCCACGCCCTAGTCGAGAAGATCTGCGGGTCACGTCGATCGCCTGGGCGTGAACGCAATAAATCCTATGCTTTGCCTCTGAGATTGAGTTGCAAAAGGACCTGTGTTCAAATCACGTTCTGTTTATGTGGGCCATTGGAGTAAAGCTCGGGTATTAGTCATCTTATATCGATCTTAACAATACCTAACAAATGCTCAAAATGAACTTAAGGGATTTTGTGAAGGATATTTATTAGGTACCAGTCTATATTAACTCTTTATACCTAATTGTTTTTTTAAAAGACAATCCATGAACATGGCTAGAAATGTATGTAATCGATCGTCGAGTTAGGATTGCAAATAAATATCATAAAAACAATCAATATGAAATCGCTTTGAAAACCGTTGAAAGTATGTGTGGTCTGTATGAAATCTTTTTGTTTTGTTTTAATAGTTTCCAAACGGATACCAATATTATGCTATAGCCCATACTCGACTAGTTTTGGACGCTTATGTCACATGCCACAACAGGTATCTCTGAGAGGTATCTCAATTAACTTTAACGCCTTTTTATCGAAAAACCTCATATTTGAATGGTCCATTTAATTTAAAATAAACTGACTTAGTATGTATTTGATATACCTAATTTGGTCCTAGTTGATAAGGGATTATCTTTGCATCTTAGAGTCAAATATAGTCATTTCTGCATATTTAACGTTTTAATGTTTGCTTTAGGTGGAACTATTTGTAATCAATACTTACATAATATATATTGCAGTAAAAAATCACTGCTATCTCGCTCAATTTCCACAAGTTGTATCAATAGAACATCCCTACAATATTTTTATGATATTAATATAATCCTATTTTGTCACGTCACACCGCAAATCGCTGATAATTACGGTATTATGATTTATATCGTGTGGTACTAGCTCTATGATTTACTGTCGCTGACAATCGTGTTGGAAAGTACAATGAGCCCCTGACGATTAAGTAACAGCAACACGCAACGGTGTGCCTCGAAGAAAGGGAAATATGCGCAAGTAGGCGTCGACAGATGCTGATATATTTTCTACTGAATTCTTGCTTTTGTTAAAAGATTAAAATCTCTTATACCCGCTTATGTTTTATTTATTGACAATGTATTTTTTTATTATTTTCATCTTAAGGTTTGTTGAACTCAGTGGACCTGTTGCTATTAACTGTTAAGAAATATAAAAATACGAAATGATGAATGTAAGCAAATATTTCATCATACGAACTGTATTCGCGCACGAATGTTGCAAATTGCTCAATTAATTTGTATCGGAGTCTGTGGGTGCGCGCTGCGCCGCCGCGGCGGTCAGTCGCAGGGGGCGACGCGTCCCGTCGACGCCATGGCCCTGCCATAGCTCGTCGATACGCGTCCGGCGAGTGCGCATGCGTTGCACAAACGCATGTGCGCCACCCCAGCCCTATTGCTCTACGTACTGAGCCAGGCGGCACGCAGAGTTGCGACACGCGCTCCTCTGTCGCATAATTGATCCTCCATTCGATACTGACATTGAACGGCCGATGTGCGGCGGCCGACCGGTCGATTACCAGTTATTAGCTTACGGCTACCGCGATAACGCGTTTCCGTAACCCTCGATCCTAAACGCGTCCGATCAGCTGGACAGCGTCGAGCATAATATGCCTCGTTCTGTGTGAAAGAAGAATCAGTTATGGTTCGTGTAGTGTTTTGAAGAGTGCAGTGTGAGTTTGCAAGAGTAACCATGGATGTGGCGAAGGAGAAACCCCGTTTAGAGGACTTTGATGACGATGGAATGAACTCGCGTCGCTGCATGTTAGACGGTTAGTGAAGCATTATACTTTATTTATATTGCAACAAAAACCAGACGCTCATATTTGTTTGTCAAAGTTGTGGGGAACCCATTCACCACATATACACAGCACATACATACATATACACACAACACATACATATATATACACACATATCATAAACATATTAAAATAAATAATTAAACACACAGACAAATAAAATTATATTAAAATTATTATTTTTATATAGTGACGCTGACCTCATTTTTTATAAGACTAGCGGTCCGCTCGCTTTTGTTTAAACCAGCTGTCGGTTACGTGACGTCATTTTGGGTCGTCCTTTAATGACCGCTATGCAGGTACGCACCGACACAGCTGACCGCCAGTCGTGATTTTATCGCCGGACGACAAACCCGTGCTGCTTCTATCGCATTAGTTGTATACGTGTGCACCGCTAGTTGCTATCGATTTGCTTCTTTCTTTCTGTTTCGCGCCTGTGACTTTCTAAGCTTACTCTGACTGTGTCTGTGTTCTTCTTCCTTCTTATTTCTATACGTGTTGTGTAGTGTAACCAATAAAATATAAAGGTTGGACTTTGGACTTTTAATTGTACCGTCGGTACTTCATCAACCTAGACACTTCGACACCACCAACACCTATAACTGGTGACCCCGACTGAAGACGCCGAAGATCATCCCGAGTAAGCTATGTCTGACAGCAGCGACTCAGTGAAATCGTGCGGGTCTCAACACAGCGACAAGGTGACTAGGCGCAAACCTCGCATGATGAAGCGCGTGAGTAATGATGGACCTTCCGAGACTTGCACGGTCAACCTCCGACTTCCAGCATTTTGGCCCGACGACCCCGAGCTGTGGTTTGTTCAAGTAGAGGCACTTTTTGAAAATGCCGGGGTGACTAACGACCAGGCCAAATTTAATTTTGTTATCGGACATCTGGACCATACCTATTCCCGGGAAGTTAAAGACGTGCTACTCGCACCTCCAGCTTCAAACAAATATAGCAAATTAAAGACGGAGCTTATCAAAAGATTGTCGGCCTCTCAGGAAAGAAAAGTCAAACAACTTTTGACGCATGAGGAGCTCGGTGACCGCAAGCCCTCCCAGTTCCTGCGACACCTTCAGAACCTCGCCAGTCAGAACGTACCTGAGGACTTCCTGCGAACCATATGGTGCAGCCGACTGCCAAGCAACATCCAGACCATCTTGGCATCACAATCACAAAGCTCACTGGAAGCGCTGGCTGATTTAGCAGACCGCGTGCAGGACATCGCAACACCATCACAGTATGTCGCCTCTACTTCTGTCTCCGGGCCCGACGTAAAAGCTATGTCCGAAGAAATAGCCGAGTTACGGAAGATGGTTAAGGACTTAACTACGCAATTAAACAGGCACCCACGATCTCGACATCGCGAACAATCCCGAACATCGTCATCGCCATTCCAAAAACGAAGTCCATCGTCAAGACGTTCCCTGTCTAGTTATCGCAGGTACCCAGTGTGTTGGTACCATCAACGATTCGGGGATAGCGCGACTAAATGCCTCAAACCGTGCGACTTTTCTAAGGCGGGAAACTCCCAGGGCAATCGGTGAACGCGACTAACGATTGCCCCAGTCCCACATCAAGTCGCCTTTTTGTCACGGATCGCAAGACCAACACCAAGTTCCTTATCGACACCGGCAGCGACCTCTGCGTGTTCCCCCGGTCAGCGCTGCACGAGCAACGTCAGAAGACAGGCTACCAACTTTCAGCGGCAAATGGGAGCATAATAAATACATATGGTTATATAAATCTTAATTTAAACTTAGGTTTGCGCCGGGATTTGCCTTGGCGTTTTACTGTAGCTGACGTAACGAAAGCAATTATAGGAGTAGATTTTTTAAGTTATTATAACCTGACAGTCGATATTCGCAATAAAAGGCTTATTGATAATCTCACCTCATTGTCTACTATAGCTACTGTGTGTAATAATAATAATTTTAATAATTGTTTGTCTGTTAAGGTTTTCAACGGCGAATCACGGTACCACAAAATACTAGCTGAGTACCCTGACATCACCCGACCATCTGGTACACCACACACTCCTACACACAATACGGTACACCATATACGCACGACTCCCGGACCCCCGATTTCTTGTTCCCCACGCAGGCTGGCACCGGACAAGCTTGCAATCGCAAAACGCGAGTTCGAGCTTATGCTTGCGACTGGAACGGCGCGACCCTCTGAAAGCTCGTGGTCATCGCCTCTTCATCTAGCAGCGAAGAAGGACAACGGCTGGCGTCCCTGCGGCGACTACCGTAAGTTGAATGCCCGAACTATCCCAGATGTCTATCCTATCCGACACATCCACGACTTCGCGCATAACATCTCCGGTTGTCAGGTATTTTCCACAATAGACTTGGTTAAAGCCTACAACCAAGTGCCCGTTTATAAGGAGGACATCCCGAAAACGGCTATCACCACCCCGTTCGGTTTATTTGAGTTTCCTTTTATGACTTTTGGTCTCAGGAACGCAGGCCAAACGTTTCAGAGGTTAGTGGACGACATGACGCGTGGATTGGACTTCGTGTATCCATACCTTGACGATTTTCTCGTTTTCTCCAAAACTGAGGCTGAGCACGAAATTCACCTTCGCCAACTCTTTAACAGAATGAAGGAGTACGGCATGCTGATTAACCCGTCTAAGTGCAATTTCGGTGCCAAAGAAGTAACATTTCTTGGGTACCATATATCCGAGGCTGGGACTAAACCATTGGACACTAAGGTCCAAGCTATCAAAGAGTTTCCCACACCCAAAACCGTCAAACAATTAAGGCGTTTCCTGGGTATGATTAACTTTTACCGGCGTTTCATACCACAAGCCGCCAAAATTCAAGCCCCTCTTAACGATTTGCTCGTTGGCTCGGTGAAAGGCTCACACCCTGTAGATCTCGTTGGTGATACTCTCAATGCATTCACCCAGTGCAAAGAGAGCCTGTGTAATGCTGCATTACTTGCACATCCAGATGTCCAGGCCAGGTTAGCTATCGTCACAGATGCATCTGACTTGGCTATGGGCGCAGTTTTGCAGCAGCAAAAACAGAACGTTTGGCAACCACTCGCTTTCTTCTCCCGGAAGCTGAATCCGGCTCAGCAGAAATACTCACCCTATGACCGCGAACTATTGGCGATATACGAAGGAATAAAGCACTTCCGACACATGTTGGAAGGGCGTCATTTCATAATATACACTGACCACAAGCCATTGCTTTATGCCTTCCACGAAAGGAAAAGCAATGCCTCACCTCGTCAATACCGACATTTGGACTACATTTCACAGTTCACCACGGACATACGGCACATTAGTGGTAAGGACAACGTTGTCGCCGACACCTTGTCACGGGTAGAAGCACTGCAAACTCCAGTTTCCAACCAAATTCTCGCCAAATCTCAAGCGTGCGACTCTGAATTGCAATCTCTTCTCAGCGGCCAAACTTCACTCCGCCTTGAAAGGATAGCTTGCAAGGGCAGCTCGCTACCATTGTATTGCGACACGAGCACCTCGTCACCGAGACCTTTTGTGACCAAACCATTCCGACGGCAGATTTTCGACAACTTGCACGGCCTTAGCCACCCTGGCGCTAATGCCACTGCAAAATTGGTCTCGCAGCGTTACGTGTGGCCTGGCGTACGCAAAGACTGTCGCCAATGGTCGCGAACCTGCTTGGCCTGTCAACGTGCCAAGATAACTCGACACGTGTCAGCACCATTAGGCACATTTGACCTTCCTCGGGCCAGATTTACGCACGTGCACATTGACTTGGTAGGGCCATTACCTATATCCCAAGGATTTAGGTACTGCCTAACGGCTGTGGATCGTTTCACTAGATGGCCGGAGGCGATTCCCATCGCCGACATCACGGCCGAGACGGTTGGTAAAGCCCTGATTTCCGGATGGATATCCCGATTTGGCTGTCCAACAGATATTGTCACAGACCGCGGACGTCAGTTCGAGTCTGTGCTGTTCCAGTATCTGTCCAAGATAGCCGGGTTCCATCACCATCGAACCACCGCCTACCATCCAGCAAGCAATGGTCTAGTGGAACGATTCCACCGCCAGCTAAAATCCGCCATCATGTGTCACGCCGATACTCATTGGACAGAGTCACTACCATTGGTCCTACTCGGTATCCGAAGTGCCGTGAAGGAAGACCTCCAAGCTTCCTCAGCAGAGCTGCTTTACGGTGAGCCACTAAGGCTCCCAGGCGAATTTCTCGACCACAGGGTACAGGACGTTATTACGGACGTACCTGCGTTCACAGCCCGGCTACGCTCTTTCGTCGAAAAATTACGCCCCACCCCCGCTTCACGTCATACGACGAATAAAATATTCATTCACAAAGACCTCGCTTCCTCCACTCACGTATTCCTTAGGGAAGACTCAGTGCGAGGATCACTCCAACCACCGTACAACGGACCGTACTTGGTTGTTCAAAGGGGGAAGAAAGTTTTCAAAATCGTGGTAAAGGGTAAAGTACTGTCTGTGTCCATAGATCGCATTAAACCAGCGTATTTGGTCCCAGACACATTCGCACCTCAATCGGTTCTAACGGAAGAACCACAAATCGTAGAGCCTCCCGCCCGAACAACCCGATCTGGTCGCCTGGTTCGTTTCCCGGATTACTATCGCCCGTAGGGACGGTCTCTGGGGGGGAGTGATGTGGGGAACCCATTCACCACATATACACAGCACATACATACATATACACACAACACATACATATATATACACACATATCATAAACATATTAAAATAAATAATTAAACACACAGACAAATAAAATTATATTAAAATTATTATTTTTATATAGTGACGCTGACCTCATTTTTTATAAGACTAGCGGTCCGCTCGCTTTTGTTTAAACCAGCTGTCGGTTACGTGACGTCATTTTGGGTCGTCCTTTAATGACCGCTATGCAGGTACGCACCGACACAGCTGACCGCCAGTCGTGATTTTATCGCCGGACGACAAACCCGTGCTGCTTCTATCGCATTAGTTGTATACGTGTGCACCGCTAGTTGCTATCGATTTGCTTCTTTCTTTCTGTTTCGCGCCTGTGACTTTCTAAGCTTACTCTGACTGTGTCTGTGTTCTTCTTCCTTCTTATTTCTATACGTGTTGTGTAGTGTAACCAATAAAATATAAAGGTTGGACTTTGGACTTTTAATTGTACCGTCGGTACTTCATCAACCTAGACACTTCGACACCACCAACACCTATAAAGTTATTATATGAATACTAAGCAGGGACAAAGATCGCTAAGATGACGTGACGGCGTTTGTGTATTGGACGCATGCTTATTGATTTTCCACTCAGACATTTGAGCGTCTTTGTATTGCCCGATGCCTTCGTCGATGTTAGTAAATACGTTTCAGAAATTAGTAAGTTTCATGATTGAAGATAGTAGCTATCTTTAGCCATCCTACGGAAAAATTTACCTCAATAAAGAACAGGTCATTACAATAATTATTTGTGCATACTATTATATCTATCTACCTGCAAAGTCTCAGCAATGCGCCATAATTGTCGAAGTATTTTTTATTCCAACTGTATTTTGCTTATGAATGATCATCAAAGTCATGAACATGTCCACAAACCACGTGACGTCGCGGAAGCAAGTAAATTTAATGAGTCATTGGAAAGGAAGCGAATATTACAGAGTTGATTGGGCAGCGGTCAGATGTTGCACCGTTTTGGTGAGCAAACTTTTGCATTGTGAGGGACCATGGCGTGCCATCGCGTGCGTTCACCTGTCTCCCCTCGCTCAGTAACTTTATAGGGTTTTAAAATCGATATCGTACCCTCTTCTGGACCCTTGTTGACTTCACATCAGCGTTACCGTCGCTGTGTTTTAGAGCAACAAATAATTTACCAATAATCGAGGTTGAAGCTAAGCTCCTTTCATTTACAATCAATCGTGCTGAAGGAAATTTTCGATTACGAAACATCGCTTCACGAATATCGTCAGAAATTTAATTGAGTATTATATTCACATTCTCACCGTCTCATATTTCACTTGCGGTTTGAATTGCATGGTAAACAATTCACCGATCAAAGTTCGAACGAAATGAACGTCCGATTTGATAAGTTGAAACATAACAATGTTGTTCGTTACAACGTTGATAAACCAGTTTAAATATTGGCATATGGATTATTTTAATGACTGACAAATAGTGAATAGTATAATAATGTCTTAGCCTAGATTATTGTGAGATACAGTTGCGTTTAAAATGCGATCATAGATTTCTATATCGCCCACACACAGTTGCACAATTGTCACTGGAACCATTATTATTGTGTCCTTTAGATATAGGTAATGATTTCGTAATGATTTCTGTCTATCTAGACACGAGTTACCCACATTCGACGAAACTTTATTTTAGGGGCGTCCGTACGTTATCGAAGTAATAAGGTCATTATTTTGACTGATGATAATATGATCCATTTATCACATTACATACACATTATTATGTATTTATATTTATTCAATTATTATAATGTATACGATCATTACATATTATAATTCATAACATATCAACATATATCAAAACGAATTAAACATGTAAGAGGGTAGCTAAAAATAATAAAATTGTAGGTACAATTCACGGCACATTTATTCCTTAATTTTTCTACCGCTTTTGTTTTAATTTTCGTACTGAATAAAGCTTAAGACAAAGCTGTTAAATGGTCTGAATATTTAACAAAGAGCTCGTAATGAAGGGGTCTG